>CM061747.1:232895520-234095520 GCA_030979885.1 Lolium multiflorum
GGAACATAAATACTCAAATAAGATCACAAACTAGAGTTCTAGTTCAAAAGCTACATAATATTGAAATTTAGTGTGGAAAGAAGAGAGAAGTGGCATGACAATAGTACTCTGAAAGATTCCGGTGCGGGAGCTCATGATATTTCGTCGAGCCTCATAAACCCTTGATCAAAATCATGTTGCCCCAACGATTGAAACGGTCCTTAATTGTGAACGCAGCCGCCGCCTCTCCAAAACCCTTGCCGCCTCCACTTCAGCATCCTCCATAGATCGGTCCCCCCTCCTTCGGTCGGCTTTGCCGGCGTCGGGAGGAGTGGGGAACCTGATCTATGCGTGGAGTTTCCAATAAAAGTAGTGTTTTCAATTGATTATGTTACGATTTTGGTAGTCGTCTTGTTGGTTTCTCCTCAATGAAGATGGCATCGTCTGCAATAAGTGATCTTTGAGCTTCTGTTCGACGACGAGATCTCCTTCCCGACGTCAATGGTGGTGTTGAAAGATTACAGTCCTCTAGGTATGGGACTTCAGATCTTGCTTCGCCAGATCGATTTTGGATCTTCTGTCGTTGTTGCCGCGAGGAGGATTATCGTCGCAGTTTTTTATCCCGGCTGCTACATCCTCGACAATGGTGATTCGTATTCTCGGCTCTCCATCGACATCGACAAGGCTAGTCGGTTGTTATTCCCTGACATACTGGTGTTGGTACTCTTGCCGATGTTGAATGACTGCTTTAATGGTTGCGCGCGTGCACGCAGCCTTGGCATTGCGGCTCAAATTAAAATTATGTGAGAACCTTCATCGGTATTTACAGTTCTATGGTTCGTTATCTATCTTTGGTTGCCTTCAGAAGAGTACAAGATTATGTTCTGGAAGGAGGGAAAATTTGAAGACCTCAAAGATTTGTTAGTATCTTTTAGACCTTATTTTGTAATCGTAGCTCGTGTATCTACCATGTACTATTTATTACTATGAATATATGTGATATTGATTGTCAAAAAAAAACCGATGAAAACGGTCCTTAATTGTGAAGAGGAAGACAATGGCTAATCCTTGATCGTACTTGCCATGTTTGCATGCTCAGCCACGCCTTCCGTGATCACACTTGCCATATTTGGTGTGTCAGAGTTTAGTGGCGTTCAGAACCAATATTACCCCACGCTGGTCATTCAGCCAGCTAGAGGGAATGATTGATGGACATCCTGTAGCATCTGTTCAAAGATATAAAAAAAGTGATTGGGGTCTCTTTTTTCCTCTCATCACATCCTGTGACAGCTTCATATCCTCTCTGATCTGACCCCTCAGCAGCGCATGTGAACGCAGCCCGTGAATGGTTGCAAGAGAGTTCCTAAAAGTGGTAGCTTGAAATAAACACCAAGTAGAGTAGTAAAAAGTACTGGAATAGCTCTTGGAATACATAATTTTCCTTTTTTATGAGCTTTATACGGAAGAACATTTTTTTACATATGCCTTCAAACTTGGATACTACTCCCTCCGTTCTCTTTTAATTGACTCGGATTTAGTACAACTTTGTACTAAAGTCAATTAAAAAAGAACGGAGGGAGTACTTTTGTTCCTCGTATAGATCATGTAAAATAGAAGTATCTCTGTTTTATTCCTAGAAAAATACATACGACAGTGGTGAAGAAGGAGGAGCCTCATTCACCACTGCACGAGCACCTTTACCTCAGGCGCTGGAGGGAAAGCTCAGTTCTCCCGTCGCCGCCCTCGGAGAAGAAATGGTGGGATGTGTAGCTCGAGATGCAGGCGGCCTACCGCGACGGAGACCGGCTGGCAAGCGGAGTGGTGGTTGGCATTCGATAGTGGCAACGGGCTCCGGCTCCGACACCGGCGACACCACCAGAGGACAGGGGCGAAGCTAGTAAAATTAATCGCCGGTGTCAAGACTCAAGACGGGTCAGTACTATTTTTTTCAGTTTTTTGAGTCAGTATTACTCATAGTTCCAAACTTATATTGATATGATTAACATAATAAAATTTGCAAATTCATGAAAAGTAAAATCATTTTGTGTTGGCATTTTTATGCACTAGCAGGCAGGAGCTCAACAAGTCTGAAACATTTATTGATCAAAGCTTTTTTCTGCTTGCACAATTATCAATCTAGAAACCAAAGCTTGAAATCTAGAAGACACATTACAGATTAAAAAACTAAGATAGATTACGGATATTACTAATTTATACTTACTTGACTCATGCCACCCAAATCATAAAATTTCAAGACATCTAAGAAATCCTAAAATTAAGAAAAACAAATCCTAAAATGCAGGAACTGGAGCACCGCCATTTTCGGAGCGATCAATCAATCCATCCTTGCATTGTTGATGTGTGCCTCGTTGGGCCTAGGAAGAGCCTGAGCGGGGCTTTGCACTTTGTACTGGATACATCATATGTGGGACGGTGTCATTTTGCTCTTTTGATGGTGTTATTTTGCCGCCGGCTTGTGTATACAGAGGTACCTCCGCCCCTGCCGGAGGATGATGACTTTTACTTCGGCTCAGAAAACCGTCACCGACTACAGCGCGTTTGGCCACGGTTATTTGATTAGGTTTTTTCTAATTTTTTTTGTTTAAACTTAACAAACTATTTACACATTCGGATGAAATCCGGCGTGAAGATGATGTCTGCGCAGATGCTCTAACCTGTTTGCCCTCAGCTCGCCACCTGACGTTTGATTGGTTTATGTCGGTCAGTGTGGATGGAACAGCTCTAAAAGACCCAAGTGTGACTCCTTGGCCTTGGTGCAGCTTTACCAGTGAGTATACCGATCTGTGTGGATCTTATCCAACATATGCAGATTCCTTGGTACTGATCAAACATCGATCAGAGGATGTTGCAGTGCAATCAGCAAACAGCCCATGTGCTTTTAGAGCGGAACGGGTACTATGATGCGTTATTTCATGATTCTCTCTTACTCTAAATGTAGAAAGAAGTCAAGTTCTGATCATCTGAATGCCAGAGTGGATACTTCCTTAGCTGAGCCAAGCCCGTTTTTAATTTCTCCAAATAACACCATTAATTGGTGGATACTTACTTACTCGATCGATCACAAGTAGTGATAAATATACAGTAATCCGCTTTAGAATCAGGCGCGCCTTAGAATCATTACAAAAAGGTTACTCTTGGACGTACGACCCTGCATGTGCATGCACGCACGGCCAAAGCACTGACGCGTTTTTCAGATTAGAAAATGACCACCTTTTCCAAAAGAAAAAGGAGGGGGGAGGCTACTTTTTGTGCATGGTCTGTCTCTCGATCAATGTGGCAAAGGAGATTTGGAATTGTGCATGTAGCAATAGGGGTCAGTTCAATTGTTCACGTCGTTGGCGCAGCTTAATTACGAGGAACTGTTCTTCAGTAGTATACTAGCATGCACAGAAATTATTGATAGCATGCAGTGGTTATTTGACACAGGGTTTTGACCAAATGTGAGCTGATGAAACGTATTGGAAATCTGCATTCATGATTTTTTCTAAGTAGTTTGCTAACAACTTTTGACACTTTTAAAATTGGTTTCTATGTTTCCCTATGACCGTGTTCCATCGGATATGGTAATGATATCACTTTTTTTTTAAACAGAGAGGGCAATATATTTGAATGTCACTTCAGACCATGAACTGATGACAGTTTTATTTATAGTTCATTTGCAACAAAGAGTGAGACAGAGGGGATATATACACAAAAGGCAATTAGCTAGTACTCCCTCCGATAGGGATTATAAGAGAAGAGAGAGAAAATGAAGAACATGTATTGGGGAGAGAAGACAATAAATGAGAGGTCTTATAATGTCTAACAATTTCAAAAAAAAAACGCATAGGCCTTATAATCTCTAACGGATGGAGTATAGCCTAGATACATTAAAATTTAGACAAATATGCGACATACTTTTTGGGGTGGAAGGTATATATTTATATATGTCCATATTTTTGTGCGGTCACAAGATGTTTAAGGAAATTCTAGTAAGATTTTGGAATGCAAGTGCGTGTGCTTAACTACTAATTTTCTTATACTTTCGTATTATTATGTTTGCTCTTTTGATCCTATCACTTTGAAAATGCTAGGAGTACATAATGGCATTTGTCGTGTTGAACGCGTATATTTTATACGGTACAATTCCTGGCAGAATGTGCAAGTTAGTGAGAGGGCGCCACATGCTCAACCACTTACAAAAGGGTAGAACTAATATATGAGATGCGTGTTATATCCCAATTTTTTCTGTTTACCAAAGTATACTTAGGGCATCTCCAACAGTTCGACCCATTTCGAACACGAAAAGTGTTCATCTCGGTTCGTTTGGGTGGGATCGCGGACGCGAAATTGTCCTCGTTGCCTCATATGTCCGTTTAGGTTGGGAGGCTGCCCTAGCGACCCAACGCAAATGTATTGGTTTCCATAAATTCCTTACATAGGACAACATAATTTACATAGTTTTATAAAATGAAAAAATGCACATTGTACTCAAAGGACTTCAAACCCTACCCCACTACTCGTTGTAGTCGGGAAGCTAGGTCACGTCGACAAAGCACGGGTATCTCCCATGGACATTTGTGTATCGGCGCGTCCATGGTGATCACCAGCGCTAGAGGATGAGCAGTTGCGGCAGGAGAAGGGAACGGCGTGGGGGTGGTCGGTGTGGCAGAGGCCTGCAAGGCCAGCCTATCTGCCTCATCCTCGGAGACACCTCCTGGCATGACCGCACTGGCATAGCTAGCTTGTTTCCACGGTGGCTACAGCTGTTGGGACACCAGGATTGCGAGCCTCGTCGCCTCCTCTTCGCATGTGTCGTCCGACTGGATTTGGAGCCGGTCCAGAGTTCCCTCGTCCTTGAGCACCTCGGCCATGTAGGCGAGGTAGCCCTGGTAGTTGTTTGTATCTTCCTGGGTTTCCTCGCCAAAGAAGAGCTCCCTATCAGGCTTTGGCAGCTCCTCCGTGGCCATAGGGTTTGGCTCAACACGCGGTTTTGTTGTTTCTTTGGCTTCGTCGAGGAGGCCCCGACCTCCTCTTCGTTCTTCTTCGGCTTCCTCCATGGAAATGCTCTTTTCCCCATGGTGTCTTGTGAAAGTTGCCGCCAAACTGTGAACTTGGCTAAATGTGGCAATGGGGCAACGATAGGGCCGCTGTCGATGCTCTTAAAAAGGACGACCGAGCGGTGGCGTTCAAGTTCCGACGCGGGTCTCCAAGCGCATGCCCTTGATGGCCACATAGAATCCCAACATTCTCTCTCCAGTTCTTGTGAGGCAGTAAAGTTGAACAACGTTGTCGGAGGCCATTGCAAGAGAGGAAGTGACTCAGGCATCATTCCACCGCCAGGCAAGCCCGAGGTGGCAGGGAGCAAACAGGCCGGCCACTGTGTGTCGGGCCGCTAGGCTGAAGGTTTACCAATTTTCTATCTGAGATGCCCTTATATCCCAACTGTTATTTGCCAAAGTACTCATCTCCCAACTTGACGCATGTGTTTTTATGATGACTCTTTCCTGTCGTATTAGAGCATCACCACCGGCCCTCCGGAAAATATGCCCAGCAAAAGCGTTGGAACACAGGTTTTTGGGGCGCCGACATAGGAGTTTTGGGCGCGCCTTGCCACAGTAGCGCCCCAGAACTGCACACCCTATTTAAAAAAACGGTGAATTTCATTCGACTGTTACAATGTTTGAATGAAAATTTAAAAGCCTAAATCTAACAGCAGGCGAATGTAGAGTAGTCCAGCAGTGGTGCACCGTTGTCGCCATGATCGTCACGGTCTCAGCAGGAGGACTGGCTGGTCGAATCATCCATGGCGGCGGCGCCTTCACCACCCTGCACTTTTCCGGTGGAGGCGGTTGTCGTCCTTGCGGTCTCAGGCTTGCCAAGGCGCTCGCTGCATCCTCCTACCTCTCCATTCGGGGTCTTCAACGATTATTCCTTTTGGCCAGGCCGAAAGCACGTTCCACCTGCGTGGCATTGACCCTGCTTTCTCCTTTGAGGAGGGGGTCATTGGCGCCTCCACGTTCATGTGTGCGGCGTCCTATAGGCGATCTCAATGGCGCACGGGAAAGACATGGTGCGCAAGGACGTGGTGTGGGACGACGATGTCCATGAACGCGACGACACAACGGGGCAGCGATGAGGGACATCGAATGCCATTGGGCAGGCAGTTGTGGCCGGTAGCCAAATCGGGCGAGCACCTCACGCCCCTGCCAGCACCTGTGGCAGCCGTGTTTGTTGTAATGGCCATCGCCATAGCTGGCGGCCATCTCCACCTCGTGCTGGTCGAGGAGCTTCGTTGGTCACAAGGCGCGGTCGATGGCTCAATCTACATCCTTCTGTTGCGGCGGCGGTAGAGTAGCGTGGTGCTCCTCGATGTGCGTGTGAAGTTCCTCGCCATGGGGGAACGATGGAACAACGAGCACGCGTTGGCTGATATGGCACTATGCATCGGGCAGGTGTCAATCCACCGGCACAAGTATCTCATTGTCGATGAAGACCACCGCCTCCAACACCGTGGCTCGGGGGAGAGAAGGGGCGAGTTGTGTTTGCACCAAACAACAAGGCGTGGCGGATTTTAAAGGGCGTGCCGGTGTGTGCCATTACTCCAGGATAGAATTCCAAGCATCGTTGCATGAGAATCGTAGTCATTGTGTCAACTCTCTCAGTCGACGAGTGGGGAATCGGCAGGGGACGCCCTGGGAACCTAGTCATTAAAAAGGTGACCATGCTCCTGATGAAGGGGCATGTTGAGCCAACCTGACGTGACCGGTGGCCTCATATGCATCGGGTCTAGCGCGGGCGTACCAGATAGAGTTTTGGGAGGGGGCATTTATGTCGGCACCCATTTAGTTGTGGGGTGGTGAGGGGATGTTGGTAGGTTCATCTCATTGATTGTGTTATCCCCACCCCTGAACTTCTATGTAGGATCTTTATAAGAAGTTACTGAAAACAGTAGGTTCATCTTCTAATTTTAAATTACTATTTCATGATTTGATGGTGCAACAGCTCATTTCCCCCTCCCCTGCTCTCTAGTCTCTACAGTGTTTTGAGAGTCGCCTGTGAGCGGCCGGGCCGATCCAGGGCCACCTCCGCCGGAGTAGCCGTCCGGAGTAGGTCTAGGAGAGGTGCCGGAGTAGCTAGGGTTAGATCTAGGTTTAGGTTTAGTTCAATTTCTGCTTTTACCCATGTGGAGATTGGTGTTATGCCATTAAGAGGTTCAACCATGGCGGAGCTTGAGGGGCTCCTGGTGGTCTATGGCGGCGTGGCTGCTGGCCACGGTGCTCCTATGGAAGGAGCCGGAGGCAGATGGCGGCGGCGCGGCGACCTCTTCAATAAAGCCCTCTTCTGGCCTCTCTCTGGATCTGGGTGGTGTTGGCCGATTCCTCTCCTCCCCAAGCCGCCATGGTGGTGGCCAAGAAGAGGAGAATCGTGGCGACGCCGTCGTTGTGGATTCCACGGAGAGGAGATCTGGAGCTGCAGTTCTTCGTCGAGCGAAACACATGGTGGCCATGACTGCCGCTGTGATCCTTGGTCAAAAGGGTGACCCTTCTTCAACCTCCTGGCCGGAGGCCCTCTGGTTCATCTACTGGAGCTCGACGCCGATGGAAGACCAAGTGGTTCGTCCCCGGTCTTCCTCCGGTTGCCAGCGGCTGGATCTTCGCGCCGGAGAAGAGTCTTCGAGCAATCTGCTCTCTGAGCTCGGCGGAGACACCTGGAGCTCGCCGGCGGCTGGTGGCAGAGGCACTGAGAGTCCTCGATTGCTTTTTCTTTCTTCTTCCAGGGTGCTTTCTGAAATTTGTAAGGCCTTATCTTCAAATAGTTGGTTTGTTAGGGCAGTAGATGTTATAGGGCCTTACTGTAAAATGTACCTGCCACATGTGCGTTAATGGAAAAGTTCCTCTGGGGTCGGTCGACCCCGCTTTGTGTGCATTAAAAAAATATTTGATGGTGCACTTCAACTCATTGATTGTGTTGGCTTTGTGTGCATTAAATATATCTTCAGTTTTTTTCGCGGTGTTATAGCTCCTTGATTTCTATTTCACTTTGGAACATTTTATTTATTCTTGTTGCGTGAAATTGAATTGTGTGAAACATAACACTACGGGAGAACAGGGCTTTGCCGTGCAGCCTAAATGCACGGCAAAGGCCCAAATCGGCTCGGCAACGCCTTTGCCGTGCGGCCGTGCACGGCAAAGAATGCACGGCAACGACCCGCCCGGCAAAGAGGCCTTTGCCGTGTGCTGCGGGAAAATCGCACGGCAACGCCTTTGCCGTGCGACCCAGCTTTGCCGTGCGCCATCCCTGCTTTGCCGTGCAGATTTCTTTGCCGTGCGGCTGAAATGGTTGCCGTGCGGCGATCTTTGCCGTGCGCTGCGCCTCCAACCCGCACGGCACAGGGTGGGCTTTGCCGTGTGCTTCACCAACACCCCGCACGGCAAAGAAACAGACCAGCACACAGGGCGCAGCGCAGTGCACAGCTGGAGGCTCTTTGCCGTGTGTGTGTGCACGGCAAAGAAGGCCTTTGCCGTGTGCTTGTTTCTTTGCCGTGTGCATATGCACGGCAAAGATGCTGACAAAATTCCAGAATTTCCCTGCTGCCCCATTAATCCCTGCATATGCAATTCACAAATACCAATAATCATCCAGATACACATATAGCACAATATATAGAGTATTTGCATCATCAACAACAAAGTTCATACACGAGTAGTCCAACAAAGTCCATACAATAGTTCCAAGTCACATAATTAGTTCATACAACAAGTAGTCCAACATCAACAACAAAGTCTCCAACATAGAATGTTCCAAGTCCCACAACAAGTTCATACACAAGCAACATCAACCTTCGCCACTTCCTTGTCCTTCTCCACTTCCTTGTCCTTCTCCACCTCCTGGTCCTCCTACAAGTTCATAGATGCATAAGTGGCATGGAATGGCTAAAATTGACATGTAAGAACTAGGATTGACATGGAAGAAGTAGAATTGATATGGAATGGCTAAAATTGACATGGAAGAAGTAGAATTGACATGGAATGGCTAAAATTGACATGGAAGAACTCGAATTGACATGGAATGGCTAAAATTGACATGTAAGAACTAGAATTGACATGGAATGGCTAAAATTGAACATAATCGCTAGAACTGACATGAAATGGCTAAAATTCAACATAATGGCTAAGGATGACATGGAATGGCTAAAATTAACATGGAATAGGTAAAACTGAACATACTGGCTAAAATTGACATGGTTGAATGGCTAAAATTCACAAGTGACATGGTATGGAAGAATTAGAAGTGTAGGAGAACTCACCTAGAAACTGCTGCAGGCTCCGGATGATGCCCGTATTGTTGACGGTCAAGCCAGGTGTCAGCGGGCTCTGACTTGGCGCTTGCTGGAGGAGCGCCATCACAGCCGGATCAGGCGCGGGGATCTGCAATATCCAAAGTTCGGTTAGACAACAAACAAGATTGAGACGGAGATATTAAGTTAACCACTTACCCAGTTGGGGAACATAGGAGGACACGACGTGCTAGGAGCACTACCCCCGGTGGGGAAGTCAGCACGGCCTGGTTCATGAACATCTTTTGAACATTTGCCGCTGTTGTTGCATCTGCACGCTCTCCCTAACCTGCTGCTGCATCTGCATCTGCTCCTCTTGGTGCCTCCGTTCCCTTTCTTCCATCTCCGCCTACGTTGTGTTGCCGCGATGTCGTAACATTGCAATGGAAAACATGTAATGAAGCGTAGAGGATCGACGAAGAACTTACCCGTAACTTCTCGATAGCTAGGTCCGAAGCCCGTGGGCGGGTCTCTACCCGAGGCTGCTCGCTCGTACGCCCACGACGGATCTGGCGTAGAGATGGAATGGTCCTTGGGTCGACTAACCCGTCAGCAATCCATAGGCGGCCACCCTTCTTGCCTTGTCCCGCAAGCACCGCAACCTCAACGTCAAACTCTTTGGTGGTTGGGTCGGCGTCTTCGCCGTGCTTGTCCTTGAACTTCGAGCGGTACGCGCCACACTGGCCCTCCGCTAGGTCGTTGACCCACAAGGACCCCGTTTCAGGATGCGGCTCCTTCCTGGTCTTCGACTTTTGGAAAAAGCCAAACAAGTTTGGTGCCACGCCTGTCTTCACTTCCTGCAAAAGAGTACATGCAATTAAGTGAAGAGGGAGACACTTGCGGGGCTAGCAATAACATAAAACAAAAGAATGAAGAAACCACTTGCTCACCTCATCCTGCAAGGTAAGGGCCAAGTTCTTGCTGCCCAGGACATGTGATCCACCTCCCATCTCTAAACGCTTCTGCTTGCCCAGCTCGTGCTTCCGGGTGTACTCGCGGGATGTCCACCATATGACCATCGCAAGAAAGCACGCCCTGTCTTCCCCGACGTACCGAGGAGGGTTCTACATACACAAGATAGACCCATTATTAGAACATAAACTACATGAAAATGCGGAAATAAATAACACATCGATGCTAATACCTGCAGGTACTGCCATGGTGCCATGAGCGTATCCCGACAATCAGCCATGGGGGGCAGGGCGCGGAGGCGCGGGCCGGGGGCAGGATGAGGCGGCGCGAGGAGGGCACGGCGAGGCGGCGGAGGGAACCGGAGGGAGGTCGCCGGGGCAGGATGAGGCGGCGCGAGGTGGCGGCGCGTCGCGGGAGGGGGCGCGATGGGCACGGCGAGGTGGCAGCGCGTCGGGAGGGGGCGCGATGGGGTGTTGGCGAATGGGTAGCTAGGTAACCTGGTCGGATCCCGATTTAATTGGTCAGTGCTTTGCCAAGCGAACCCCTTTGCCAAGCGCCACGTAGACATTGCCGAGCAAACAGTCTTTGCCGAGAGCCACGTCGGCTTTGCCGAGCGAAATCTCTCTTTGCCGTGCGCCTCTGCACGGCAAAGTGCTTTTTTTTGTCATTTTGGCATTTAATTAGTTTTATTTAGTAATTTTTCAGTTTTACAGTCCATCTAAGATCAGAAGTACCCATGTTGTATCCCCAAAGGCGCAGCCACGGTGGGGCACGTCCATGACCACGTTCGCGGCGTGGACTCCCGTTCGGCCACGTAGGCGCCGCGACGACCTAAACCGGATCCTTTATTGCGCCATTAACCCGTCGGATTTCGCCCAAGCTTTTCGATCGGCATCAATTAGTTCGTTGTGGAGTCGGAGTAGCAGTACGTACCTTGCCCCTAGGCGGATGACCTTAATTCGGAGCCCACACGTCGTCACCGATGTGTGCTGCGGGGCCGCACTCAACGATGTCCCACCGCCGGTATATCGGGGGCTAGACTGTGCCAAAGGGTTTCAAAGCCTGGTTCTCCATGTGTCCATGGACTAACAAACGTAAACCTATGAAAAAGTATATTGGTGGAACCTCATGCGGAGAAATCTAGGGGGTAGACCATCCGGGTCCATAGACGGCCGTTTTGAGGGGGGGGGGGACCGCCGGAGCACCGGAATGCCACCAAAAACTTGCATGTGGACCTAGGATATGTGTGAAAGTGTGGTGGAAGGTGTTATTCACCAAATGGTGCAAGGCATAGCTCCCATGTGTGACCTTCCCCTCTTTCGGGCGATAACACTTGGAAGATTCCTCGACTTGTAGGCTGAAGTGTCCCGCTGCGGGTATACCGGAGGCTATAATGTGCCAAATGGTGCCAAACCTTGCTTTCCATGTGTATATGGACTAACCAAAACCAAACCTATCAAAAAGTATGTTGGTGGAACCTCGCGTTGAAATCTAGGGGTAGACCCCCGACCCGCTGGGGGGGAACGACCGCCGAGCACCGGAATGCCACAAAACTTGCATGTGGACCTAGGATATGTGAAAGTGTGGTGGAAGGTGTTATTCACCAAATGGTGCAAGGCATAGCTCCCATGTGTGACCTTCCCTCTTTCGGGCGATAACACTTGGAAGATTCCTCGACTTGTAGGCTGAAGTGTCCCGCTGCGGGTATACCGGAGGCTATAATGTGCCAAATGGTGCCAAACCTTGCTTTCCATGTGTATATGGACTAACCAAAACCAAACCTATCAAAAAGTATGTTGGTGGAACCTCACGCGGTGAAATCTAGGGGGTAGACCCCGAGGCAAGTAGAGACCGTTTGCGGGGAACGACCACGGAGCACCTGCCACAAAAACTTGCAGGTGTACCTAGGATATGTGTGAAAGTGTGGTGGAAGGTGTGATTCACCAAATGGTGCAAGGCATAGCTCCCATGTGTGACATTCCTCTTTCGGCGATAACACTTGGAAGATTCTCGACTTGTAGGCTGAAGTGTCCCGCTGCGGGTATACCGGAGGCTATAATGTGCCAAATGGTGGCAAACCTTGCTTTCCATGTGTATATGGACTAACCAAAACCAAACCTATCAAACAGTATGTTGGTGGAACCTCGCGCGGTGAAATCTAGGGGGTAGACCCCCCGAGGCAACAGACTGCGGGGGACGACCGCCGGAGCACCGGAATGCCACCAAAACTTGCATGTGGACCTAGGATATGTGTGGAAGTGTGGTGGAAGGTGTGATTCACCAAATGGTGCAAGGCATAGCTCCCTTCTTTTCGGCGATAACACTTGGAAGATTCCTCGACTTGTTGAAGTGTCCCGCTGCGGGTATACCGGAGGCTATAATGTGCCAAATGGTGCCAAACCTTGCTTTCCATGTGTATATGTACTAACCAAAACCAAACCTATCAAAAAGTATGTTGGTGGAACCTCGCGCGGTGAAATCTAGGGGGGTAGACCACCCGAGGCACGTAGACGGCCGCTGGGAACGACCGAGCACCGAATGCCACCAAAACTTGCATGTGGACCTAGGATATGTGTGAAAGTGTGGTGGAAGGTGTTATTCACCAAATGGTGCAAGGCATAGCTCCCATGTGTGACCTTCCCCTCTTTCGGGCGATAACACTTGGAAGATTCCTCGACTTGTAGGCTGAAGTGTCCCGCTGCGGGTATACCGGAGGCTATAATGTGCCAAATGGTGCCAAACCTTTCTTTCCATGTGTATATGGACTAACCAAAACCAAACCTATCAAAAAGTATGTTGGTGGAACCTCGCGGTGAAATCTAGGGGTAGACCCCCCTAAAGCGCACAAACTGCTGGGGCACGACCACGGAGCACCGAATGCCACAAAAACTTGCATGTGGACCTAGGATATGTGTGAAAGTGTGGTGGAAGGTGTGATTCACCAAATGGTGCAAGGCATAGCTCCCATGTGTGACATTCCTCTCTTTCGGGCGATAATACTTGGAAGATTCCTCGACTTGTAGGCTGAAGTGTCCCGCTGCGGTATACCGGAGGCTATAATGTGCCAAATGGTGTCAAACCTTGCTTTCCATGTGTATATGGACTAACCAAACCAAACCTATCAAAAAGTATGTTGGTGGAACCTCGCGCGTGAAATCTAGGGGGTAGACCCCCCGAGGCAAGGCATTTCGGGGGAACGACCGCCGGAGCACCGGAATGCCACCAAAACTTGCATGTGGACCTAGGATATGTGTGGAAGTGTGGTGGAAGGTTTTATTCACCAAATGGTGCAAGGCATAGCTCCCATGTGTGACCTTCCCCTCTTTCGGGCGATAACACTTGGAAGATTCCTCGACTTGTAGGCTGAAGCGTCCCGCTGCGGTATACCGGAGGCTATAATGTGCCAAATGGTGCCAAACCTTGCTTTCCATGTGTATATGGACTAACCAAAACCAAACCTATCAAAAAGTATGTTGGTGGAACCTCGCGCGGTGAAATCTAGGGGGTAGACCCCCGAGGCACGTAGACAGTTGGGGGCGCGGAGCACCGGAATGCCACCAAACTTGCATGTGGACCTAGGATATGTGTGAAAGTGTGGTGGAAGGTGTAAAGCTGCAAGAAATTGCACCAAATATGTGGGGGTGATAACACTTAGTAGATTCACCGAACCCCGTTAATTTGCTCCGAAACCCTGATATGTTGGGCCGGGGAGAGGGTCGATGAAGATGTAGATTACTTGTTTATCGGTATACAGATTGTATTAAGTAACACTAACAAATAGTCTACAAAAAGTAAAAACTAATTTTACAACAAATATAAGTATTAATATAAATATAAATACTACAAAAGAAGGAAAAATAAAACTGCCCTCTGTGCCGTGCATAAACACACGGCAAAGGGATGGTATGCACGGCAAAGGATTCTTTGCCGTGCACAGTGTCTTTGCCGTGCGCCTTGGCTTCCTCATTGCCGTGCAGGTTACTTTGCCATGCGTTTTCTAATTGTTTGCCGTGGGCTGCTGCCTTTGCCGAGCGCTGAGCTGGCGCTTTGCCGTGAGCCGATTGTTTGCCGTGCGTCGACACAAAGTTGCACGGCAAAGATTTCTTTGCCGTGCACTATGCACACGGCAAAGATTATTCGCACGGCAAAGGCTGCTGGCAGCACACGGCAAAGGGCCCTGCACGGCACTGGCCTTTTTTCCCGTAGTGTAATATCTCCAGTAGCTAGTCCAAAATTTATTTTTGTCATCGAAGCTGAATTTGTCCCTTGTCTCTGGTCCCTTGCTGGACGTGCAGACTGCAGAAGCGGGCGTCGCGTCACCGTGCCTTGTCCCATGCATGCCTCCTTCATAACATATATAAATATATGGTACTCCCTCCATCTAAAAATAGATGTTTTAAAATTTTCTGGATATAGATGTATCTACAATTAATATGTGTCTAGATACAACGGATGATTTTGAGGATTTTGTTGCCTGACAATTTGACCCGAAGGGCATATTTGATCTGAGTCAAATCTGGATATACAGTGTATATGTTATCAAGAGAGATGGGCCTCAGGCTACGTCATCCAGAAGTAGGGAGGAAGAGCTACAGCGAGAAAATATGTGAAAGGCCACATGGTAACCAAAGGCCAAGCAGTCGATTTGGATTGTAGCACACAACATTCTACCTCTGAAAGCGAGGAGTGGAGTGCGAGACACTGTGATTTTGCTGTAACAGTTTGGATGAAGATGGGGCACATTTGTTCTTAAAATGTAGAGAAGTTAGAGCATCTCCACGGGCACCCCGATAGGGCCCCCGGTAGCATTTTGGGGACCGGCATCGAAAATGGGCTCACATTGGCGCGCCCCAAAAAGCGTCGACGCTTTTGCGAACCTAATAGAAGCGCCGTCAACCCTGTGTCGACCCCTTGGTGAAGGGCGCGGAATCGGGCATGCCGGTGCTTCGCGGCACGGAATTTTTTGGGCGTGGGAGCCGCCTGTCAGCCACACATGCATCACAAACATATACATCTTTTCCACCAAAACCCATTCCCCTCCGCCGCTCATTTCTCCCGCCCGCTGCTCCATCTCCCATCCAGGCTCCAACCCGAAAAACCCTCGCCACCGCCATGCCGCCGGGGCTCGCCGGCCATGAGCGTCGTCGAGGTTGAGCCGCCCATGACCCCGTTCATCTGATCATTTGGTTTGGAAGCTGAAGTTGATTTTTGCAGCCGGACTAGACGGCGATTCGGTAGCCCTATGTTGGCCCAAACTTCATATTCGTAAACCTATTCGAATTTGGTGGATGTGTGTTGGCCCAAACTTTATATTCGAAAACCTATTCAAATTTCTATGCTTTCGTTTGAGTTTTAATTCAAATCATCTATCGGGGCTGCCGTATGGGGGCGCCGATGTGGGATCAGCTCCCCTAAATGGAGGATGTTGTGCTGGCGCCACCCATATGACAGTGCCGCTCCCCTACCGGCGACTATTTGGGACGCACCGGTGGAGATGCTCTTAAGAAAGCCCGAAATGAGCAGAAGATGGAGGGTTTGCGTCATTGTATGTGCGAATGAGAAAATGCAAAAGAAGTTGAACAGAGGTTCTTGGAGCTGGACCAGGCGAAATGCAGCTTTCTGTCGCGGTGGTGGACTCGACGGAACAGAATAAATACAAAAGACAATGTAGGGTCGAGAGAGGAGGCTGTGCGACAGGCTCAATCGTGAACTGCTGACGTCATGACGTTCTGTCGGAAGCAGTGCACGAGCAATGCCGGAAGGGAATTTCAAGTTTGGATCAGGCCATCAGGTGATTTCGTATAGATTAATATTGACGGCTTCGTCGTCATAGACAATACGGGGCTAGTCAGGCTTGGAGCAGGCATCCTGCAGCATCTCTCGAGCGCAACGCAAGCGCAGATGGGCAGGGCATGCACATGCACTGAAGCTGTACAGGTAGGTGCTGGCTGTGGCAAAGTAGCAAAGTAATTAAAGCTGGCATAAGAGCATCTCTACGAAATTCAGAGAGCCAAGCTTTTCAGGCAAGAACAACTCATCTTGCTGGAGCCTTGAAGGTTTGGAGGAAAAAGAAAAGGCCTTTTGCAGAATCAACATAGAGAAATCGAGCAGAGGATCATACAAAGTCAAGAAATGCCCATTCAAAACCAAGATAATAACGAAGAACAGAAGTTGATTGATTCTTACGAGCAGACAATGACAAGACTTACTCACTACTACAAAGAAAGAGCTAAGAAGCATTGGGCAACTCATGGTGACAAGAACTCAAGGTACTTTCACATTTCCGTCTTGAAAAGAAGGAGGAGAAATAGAATAGTATCTACTAAAAATTCTCTAGGTAAAACTACTTTAGATCCTGAAGAAATTGCCCAATTCTTTGTGAACTATTTCAAGAGCATTTTTACCACATCAGCTAACAATTTGGAGCAGAATATGCAAGTTCTCCATACAGGAACCATTCAGGACGATTTTACCAATTCGGTTCCAGATAAGGAAGAGATATGGAATATTTTAAAAGAAATGAGAAATGATGCTTCCCCAGGACCAGATGGTTTGAACGCAGCCTTCTATAAAGCAGCGTGGCACTGGATTGGAGACGACGTGACAAGGTTAGTGCAAAACTTTTATTACCATGGTCATCTACCGCCCCAACTTAATGAAACCAGTATTGCTCTCATTCCAAAAAAACATCTTTCTACCCAACCTCAAGACTTTAGACCTATAAGCTTGTGTAACGTTATTTATAAAATTATTTCAAAATCGTTGGCTAACAGAATTAAACCTCACCTTCCCAACAATATCATTGATGCACAACAAGCTTTCATCGAAGGACGAAGGATCTCAAATAATGTTATTGTGGCTCAAGATATCACTCACTCTTTCACTTTATCCTCTTGGAAGCAGGAAGCTTTCATGCTTAAAATTGATTTAGCTAAAGCTTTTGACAGGCTTGAATGAAATTTTATTGTCATGGCTATACACAAACAAGGTTTTAGTAATCACTTCATTAATCTTATTAAAGCTTGTATCTCAAACTCTGTCTTCTCTGTCATAATTAATGGTAACCACATGGCAAATTTAAAGGAGAGAGAGGCATAAGGCAGGGATGTCCCCTCTCCCCTACCTTTTTGTGATGGTTATAAATGAATTAGCTTTGGAGTTGCGGGAAGAACTTCAGAGAAGAAACCTCCAGGGCATAACTTTGGGACCAAACTCTCCTCCAGTTTTTTTCACTCATGTTTGCAGATGATCTAATAGTATGTGGACAAGCAACTCGGAATGAAGCTTTGACTATTTGGAATACAATCAACCGATTCTGCAAGCGCTCAGGTCAGACTCCCAATTGGTCTAAATCCTCTATTCTTTTCAGTAGAAATGTCAATGATGAGCATAAGAATTTAGTTAAGAATTTTTTTTAGAGTAGAAGATATGAATAACCGAACCATCCACCTTGGGCATCCTCTCATTTTACCAAGTGCAGATAAAGCTGCAGCTTATGCTTTTATTCTCGAAAAGTTAAAATCTAAACTCAGCTGCTATAAGCAAACAAATTATCGCATGCAGCTAGACTAGTTCTCATAAAGTCAGTTTTATCCTCTTTGCATGTTTACTACATATCTAATATTCTGCTTTCCACGAAGCTTCTAGCTAAAATGAATGCAGTGATCATGGATTTTTGGTGGACGGGAAACCATCCAAATAACAAGACCAAGCCCATTTATCTCAGAGCTTGGACAGAAATCTGCAAGTCAAAAAAGAAGATGGACTAGGCATCAGAAATTTAGAGGCTGTCAATAAGGCGCGCTTGCTTGGAGAATAGTTACCTCTACCAGACAGCAACACTACACAAATCTTGATAGCTAAGTATTTTCAAAATACCTCTTTCTGGAAAGCTAACCCCAATATTTCTAAATCTGCTTTCTGGACTTCCATTCTCAAAGTTAGGGATCACGTGATAGATGCTACTACTTATTAATTCTCAAAAGCTAACACTTGTATTTGGACATCTCCTTGGTTCCCTTTTTGGAGAGATATTCACAACCACTTAAACATTCAAGAGAGCAATTTCATCTATCCTTCGGTGGTAGCTGATCTTTGGATCCCAAATACTAAAACTGGGAATATAAATTTGCTTACTACTCTTTTTGGCCCTCAAAAAGCTTATGGTGTTGCTAATATTTGTTGGAACAAATCTTGTTATTAGTACTAAATTTAGAGTTTGATCATGTTTATTTTTTGTGTAATCAAGTCAAGACCAGAAGCTGCGTTAGTCTGCACGCACAAAGCTGTGATCATGCGTGTAGACAAGCTAATGATCTTGCGTAGCCAAGAATAAGTTCATCTAGATGCTAGCTGATAGGATAATCATGTGTGTGCGCCCAGCGGAAAACTAGCTTTAGGAGTGATCAAGATAGTTTAGAGGAGGTGCATGCGTGTGACTCCTTCAATGTAGCTGCATGCATCTGGCCTAGCTAGTGGGTCGGGGAGTGGCCGAGTCGTGTGGCTGTGGGCTTAAGAATAGGTCAGCATGTGTTAGTGTTTGTGCATGACGTTAGTGGGTTAGTGGCTGCGCATTAGCCGTGTGAGTTTGGCTATATAAGCCACTATAACCAGCCGAGTTGAGTTGTGGAGTGGAATACAGAAAAAGCACTATGTGCGTGTGCTGAAACTATTCGTGTGTATGTGTGCATCTTCTCCACCATGTTAACGTGTGTGTATCTGGGGCAAATCTGTCAATACTCCGATATGCAAAGGAAATATTGATGACATGTTAGTTTGGAAATATACTTAAAATGGCATATGTACGACTAAAAGCGCTTACCAAATCTTCAGTCCCTCATTCTATGGCCTTAATGCAGGATCCCATCATGTTCTTTCTCTGCAAGAAAGAAGTATCTTGCAACAAATCTGGAAATGTGACAGTATGCCACCAAGAATCCAAATGTTTGGCTGGAGACTGATCAGAGGTGACATTCTAACCGAGATGAAAGGAGCAGCAAGATCAAATCAGATTAACCACAACTGCACTAGATGTGGTCAAAAGGAAGATGATTTCCACTTGTTCTTTGACTGCAGGTTTAGTCATGCAGTCTGGTTTGCCTCAACTCTAGGCCTAAGAGTGCAAGGATTAATCCAGCTAGGAATCAATCAAGTACAAGATGCTATGCACTACATCCTCTCTAACTATAATACCGATGATGCTTTACCGAAAGTTCTCAATATTTTCTGGTCAATATGGAAAGCCAGGAATGATCTTCTTTTTAACGGGAAAAACCTAAGTCCTATGCAGGTACTCTACATGGAGAAAGCATTGCAGGTTGAAAAGGATATCCAGATGAACGCGGGAGTCAAAAAATAAGTTGTTGCAGGTGCCATGAATTCTAGGAGATCCGCTCTGGAACCGGACATGAAAAGGATTGCGGAAGGCCCAAATATTTATACCGATGCAGCCTAGAAGTGCAACACCACTCCTATATTTACAGGGTCAACAAACAATGAAAAGGAGGGTCTAGACATCTCCATCCATTGGAAGGGACCAGATCAACATGCTATTCTTGTGCAGGCATCCACCACATCTACTTCAGCTCTTCAAGCAGAGCCCCATGCAATGGAATTAGCTGCGTATATTAGCAAACATATGAATGTGCAAGAACCCAATTTCCTAACAGACAGTCAAATCCTATCTGATGATGCAAGAAGAAGAGATCCAAAAATCCACCCAGGGAACTGGACCATAAGGCCAAATCTCATGGAGTTCCTTAATCATACTCAGGGAAGAGATGCAAGAGTCTTCAAGTTGAGAAGAGAAAATAACACTACAGCACATAAGCAAGCACACGATGCCTTCAACTCTCAATCTTCAGGTACTTGTAAGTTTAGTTGTGCAGGAATTAAGCCTCCACAAGAGCTGTTATCAGCTTTCTCAATGTGCTTTTTTGCACATTCCTGTATATAACTTGTTTATGATCTAATAAATAAATTCTTGGGTTGCAAAAAAAGAGCATCTCCACCGGCACGCACTACCGTATGAGGGGAGCCGGCTGACAAAGGATTAACTTGTCAATGCCTACAGATTGTAGACTAGGGTTTTGCTAGAAGTAGAGGGCAAGTAGATCTCGAAGGTTCAGGTGAAAAGTACTCGACGATTATGAAAACTAGGGTTATGTTGACAGTAAATTCGATCCTCTTTGTCCCTCGACTCCCCTTATATAGGAGGCGGAGCCGAGGGTTTTGTGGTACACAAGTTACAGAGTTTGGGAGGGTTTCGTATCCAACCCGTAAGATTACAAATCTCTATCTTTCCTAATACAAACTATCTTTCCTTAATACTAAATGAGCTTCCAAGTCTTCTTATTCTTCGAGTACTGGGCCTTCAGTAAACCCCGGGTACCATCTTTGGCAGGCCCATTGGGGATGCCTATGTCAGTAGCCCCCAAGATTTTTCTTGAATCGAAGAATCAGGGAAAATCTCCAACTTTATTCATCACACAATCTTTCGATATGCAAACACTATTTTGTACAGGGATAACGGTGGTTGGGGCTAGTTCATCTGACGGATCAGGTACTAGTTAACTGCTCTAGTGGCAATCCGCAAAAACCTACTTCAAGATCACGTCCCTGGACATGATCTCGGGATACTGGTGTAAACTTCGACAGTGCCGCTTAAGGTCTTACCATTGTCGAGTCCCAGTCATATTTTATCGGGTACCTAACGCGTCCGTTAGATTTTCTTCGTATCTGTTGATACGGAAAAAGTAGCAATCCGTCAGAGACGGTGCCACGCCGCTGAGAACGGATCTGGGTCTTACCTTCGCAAAGTTTTGCGGCATTCAGAGATTTATTTTTTAGCGCTCTGAGAATATATTGTCGAGTGCTTTTCGGCTGTTGAAATAGCACATTTTATCGAGTCATATTTGATGACTTATTTTGTCTTCCCGATGGGAGTATATGTAGAGTTATCTGTGTAACTCGAAATATACTCACTTTAAAAAATTCATCGGGCACGCGAACAGCGTTCCCGATGGGAGTAGCCCCCGAGGCTACAGCCAAGAACTTGTGCTTGGGTGTAGGCTCCACAGATTAGTATCCTTTGCCACTATATTTATAATCCTTCTCGATATTTTTATATCTATCGGGTGCGCGACCAGCGCTCCCGATGGGAGTAGCCCCGAGGCTATGAACAAATACTTGTATTTGATCATAGGCTCTCGCCATTTCTATCTTGTCGACTCGAATTTTCTTTCTTTTTTTAAAGTAGCCCCGAGCGTTTGGGCAAAAACTTGTATTTGATCAAAAGCTCCCGAGATAATCTTATGTTGTCGATAAACTTTTGAAACCTCATAGTCGAACTTTTTTCTTTTATCTTGACGACGTCATTGCTGATGATAGCCACGATTTCTATTTTGGAAACTGACCATTACCGCTTGTTTCGCTGCCTTGTGGGTCCCAATTCCTGATCGACGGACACGTCGTGCAAGTGGGGGACACATGTTCTCCCCTTTTTCTGGCACACGTTCTGTAACCTCGTCAATGTTAAAATACCATTTTACCCTTGTTTCCACGTGGTGATCATCTCCTGCATTCTTTTTTCATCCAACGGTTCCGTCGCTTCACCACACCTCTATATAAGATCCCCTTCTTCTTCCTCGAACACTTCCGCTCGCGCCGTTCCCCTGCTTTCCTCTGCAAAATTTCCTCCTGCGCTCCTCATCTCCCAAAGCTCTTCTCTTCGTAGCTACACTTCTCCGCCATTGTTGATGCCACCGCGTCGCTTGACCAGGCACAGCACACCCGATTCATCGATGGCTGCCGCGGATCTAGGAGCCGCGGAGTGGGAGAGGTCCAAGATCACGAACCAGGACCTGAATCTCTTGAAGAAGCTGGGGATTACCAAGAAGCCCAAAGCGGTTTGCTTCCCCAGTGAATAAAGCTACCCAACCCCTCCAATAGGGTATCGGGTAAGTTTTGTTGATCACCTCATCCGCGGTCTTTCCGCCCCCATTCACCCTTTTCTTCGGGGGTTACTTTATGTTTATGGTCTCCAACTTCACCACCTCAAGCCTAACTGGGCATTATGGAAGCGCATTTTCTTCTGTCGCCGTAATGGTTCTGCCAATGTCGCCTATAATATAGGCGGCGTTGTTATTTCTGTTCGATCTTCTGTCATCTACTTCGACGTCAAACTCCCTGACTCCGTTCAAGGGTGGCGCAAGAAGTGGTTATACATTCGTGAAGAAAACCATGGATGCGCCGAAGACAACATTCCTCCTTTTGACGGCGAGAAAATCCTTCGCCGCCGTTGCAGAAGCTACCGAGGAAGAAAGAACTTGACGAGGCCCCGATGACTCGCATCCATGAGTTGCAAAATACTCGTGGAAAAGAATTATCAGGCATCCAAATTACGGCGTATTTCCTTAGGACTAGAGTGCAGCCTCTACAGCTCGCAAAAACCCTTTCTGGAATTATGCTGGCGATGAAGACACAGATCGCTTGTCGACGAATCTGGAAGTCAAGGATTTGGATAGGCTTATTCGAAAGATTTCATCTCTCAAGAAGAAAGACTCTATCCCTTCCACTTGTCGCGTAAAACCATATACCCATGCGCTTCCTAAGGTAAACATTGTCGCGTTTTTTTGTTATTGCCTTGCTATTTGTGTTGTTACTCCGTTCTGACATCCTTCCATCTTTTTATACAGGACCACCCAAATCTTGTTTCACTTCCTCCTCTTCCTGGGGGAAGTCGAAGAAAGGGCCGTTATCTCCGATGATAACCAAGATGCCCCCTCTTTGCAAATGAACCCGCAGAATCTCGAAAATCTGCGGGATCGACGAAAAAGAGGATGTCTCTGAAGCCACTGCGTCGGCACAATCTCCTCCTCGCTGTTTCTCCAAGGAACAAAAGGAAGGGATGATGCCGAAGATTCCGCACCTCAAAGTCGAAGAAGCTGTCCCTTCTCACCAGAAGGCAAGCTATGATCCATACCTCGAGGCTCTCATCGTTCGTAAGTACCCTTTCTGTTTATTTGTACTTGAAGATTCTTGTCTATCTTGCTTTTTTACATTGTCGACATTTACTCGTAGTGATGATGAAGAAGAAGTACCAACTGCTGATGTGGCTGCTCGAACGAGTACGTCACATACATTAGTCGCCTCGAGACGCCGTTGAAGGAGAAGAAACGTCGCTCTCTCGACAACGTCGGCGCTGCTACTCCTCCGTCAAGCCCCTTGTCCCTTCACCAAAAAGGGCAAGGGTTGAAACAATCCCGGAGCTTACTCTTCAATCGAGTAGCTCTTCTAACCTCTCTTGGATGACGTAAGTTCTTAATGCGCTTGTCGCTGTTTATATTTTCTCCGTTTGCTCCTATGTGTCGTCATTTTTCCCATACCGACATTTTCTTTCTTTGTCTTTCCTTGATAGCCTATGATCAAAGAGCTTCTTCGCATCGGTGCCCAATTCGTTGGGTACCGTGATTACGAGAAACTGAAGGTAATGCCTGGCTACTTTTTGCTTCGCTTCCTTTCGCTTTATTGTCGACGTTTGTAGCTAATCTTATCTTCCTTTTTCAGAGAAACTGGCCAATGAACGTGCTGACACGCTTGCTCAAAAATTAGAGGAATGTGAGGACGCTCGTAAAAAGGCTGAGTCGGATGCTGTTGAAGCTAGGCAAGAAGCCGACAAAGCTAAGGCTAATGCTGCTGGCGTTGAAGATCTTCGGAAACGTCTGCATGATGCCGAGACTTCGCTAAGCGAGCACATAACTGCGCAATCTGCTCGCGGCGATCACCAAACGTATAAGGACACAAAATCGTCGCTTTGTCGGTAAGTATTTGCACCATTTCATACCCTTTGGATTTTTCTTTTTTGCACTTGTTTGTTGACCAAATTTTCTATTTTTATTTTGACAGATAGGACTTCCCAAGAATTTGAACTTGAAAATCCCGACAATGATTCTCTTCTTGACGCCGTTTCATTCCTTGAGTTTCATGGGACGGAAGCACGTGAAGGCATGGAAGCAGGGCGGGGTTGTCAAAGCTTTTCCCTACTTCTTCCCGAAGAAAGAAGAGCCCGCTACTTTCCTTGGTCTTGCCATGTGCTTTAACCCTCCCGAAGATCTTGGGCTGAAGATGCGCCATGAGAACATGAAGGTTGCCGTTGAAAGCACCGTTGCCCTAGTTGCTGACAGTCAACAGACTATTGACTGGGCCAGAGTTGGCGACACGGAGCAGATAGAGCAAACAAAATGGCGATCATTGATCAAGGCGGCAAAGCTGAACATGAAGAAAATCCTGGCCTATCTCGGGGTCAAGCCATCTTCGACTCCTAGCTCGTCAAGGCCGGAGGTCTAATTGAATGCCTTTGTCTTTTCTATTTTTTGCTTTCTTTATTTCTTTTGCTGTTGTCGCCATTCTAGCCTTGGCGACAATTATCCTGCCAATCCCTTAGGAGAACTTCTTTTGTAATGACCATGTAAATTTTCTAGAAGCAATGAAATTCCTCTTGGTGCTATCATTGATCCGGGGATTTTCTTTTCCAGTTAATATTTGATAATTATTCAACCAATCCTTGCTCTCCCGATGCTGCTCCCGCGTCTTCCTTGTCGAAGAAAGCAAGAGCCGATGACAATTTCGTTGAAGGTTCTTCAAGCACACCTTTGTCGGAAGATTTACAGAACTTCGACAACAACTTCAGTCCACGAAGAAACAAACTCGGCAATGATGGAACAATCTCGGAAAGCGTCGAACAAGAACGACTTGCTCGTCGGCAAGCCGAAGAGGCTATGGCTGCCAAGGATGCTGCTGTATTGGAAACAAAAGGAGCCAATACCCGAGAAAATAGCATGCTCGAGCTGATGTTGGAAGCTAGCACAGATATGTTAGGTATGTATCTCGAACTTTATGATGCCTTCTCTTTATTTTGCTGTGCCTTCTTCCAAGTTTCTTGCCTTGTTGTCTAATAGGCTCAGTTCTTGATGCTGCTGCCGAAGATCGAAGAGTGAATGAGAGAACGAATCTTCTTGTCAACCTTTCTCTTAACCATGGCTCTTTATTTTGGGCCACTCCTGAACGAACCCAGCAAATTGTCAGGTTCCAAGATCGTGCTTGCCAAGTACGCGAATTTTTAAATTTTTGCACGACAACGTTGACCCTTGTTTTCAAGACTTTATTTCCCCGGAATGAGGTTCCTGCGACTCTTCCTGAATTGCTAGAGACCTTCAGAGATGCTCCTCGTATTCATAATTTCGTACGAGCCCAACTGACTGCTGGAGCAAGATTTGCCATGATTATGATACATATTTGCCATCCAAAGTTAGACCTGTCGACGATTGTCGTTGATTGCATGGCGAAGAAAACGCGGCGGAAGAATAATATTGATGCAATCAACGAGATGGTGACTCCTGTGGCCGAGTCGATGATAGACGAGCTTCTTCGGATGGATTCAGAATTCTTCGTCAAGGGATCTTATGCTGAGCATAAAACAACCAGAGGCTTGTCAATAGATACTATTTTAGGTTCTGACTGATTTGTAAAACCTTGTCGAAAACATTTGTTATATATCACAGAATGCTCTATATTGTTGGAGCCCCCGAGCCTTTTGGCTAGAGTTTGTACTATTTTTCTCTTCCCAAGATTTCTTCTTGTGCTGTAATAAAACACCTTGATGGACTGCAGGATCTTGATGTCGAAGTTCTATATTTTTGTTTGTCTTGGTTTTGGACCAAAATGATGAGGTTTTCTGATGTGTGTACTATATTTAATCATTGCCAGCGTCCAATTTATGTATTTGGCGAGGTACTATTGTACCAAGGCGAAATATTTTTCAGTAAATCGAGTTTGCCTGTTTTGATATTTGAGGGTGTAGAGCCCCCGAGTGTGTCGACGAATAAGAAGTATATCTTTACTATTTTTATTATATTGCAGCACCGCGAGCCCGCCTCATTAAAAACCTTTCCCGCCCCACTCGGTGCCCCGAAAAAGGAAAAGAGTGCGTCTGAAAACTCGCGGGCGTTTCAGTACATTGTATGTTTACAGAGGAGACTATATTTCTCTATCTAGGCATAAAAACGCCTGAGCTACGCCACGTTCCAAGGATTTGGCTCAACGTTCCCCGTCTTCTTGTCCTTGATCCTGTATGCTCCTCCTTCGATGACTTCTGTGACGATGTAGGGTCCAAGCCATGGTGACTCGAGTTTTTCATGACTTTTTTGATTGAGTCGCAAAACTAAATCACCGACTTGAAAAGATCTTGGCCGCAATCTTCGACTGTGGTAATTCTTCAGTCCCGTTGATATTTAGCGACTGCGACGAACTTCATCTCGAGCTTCGTCAAGTTCATCAACGTCGTCCTCCAAGGCTTTTCTCGAGATTTCTTCATTATATTCTGTGACTCTTGGGGATTCATGCTCGATTTCTATCGGCAGGACTGCTTCGGCTCCATGGACCAAAAACGGCGTTTCCCGTGTCGCCGTATTTGGTGTTGTTCGGATACTCCACAATACACTTGGCAACTCCTCCGGCCAAGTATGCCGAGCTTTTCCTGGTCCTAGCAGGCGTTTCTTGATGCCATTGAGATAATGCCATTGGCTTTCTTGACTTGTCCATTGGTCTGATGTGCGACAGACGCAAAACTCAACTTAATGCCCACTTCTGCGCAATATGCTTTGAACTCCTTGGACGTAAAGTTGCTGCCGTTGTCTGTGACGATGCTATGAGGGACTCCAAATCTGAAGATGATGCTTTTTACGAACTTAATCGCCGACGCACCGTCCGGTGAATTTATCGGCTTTGCTTCGATCCATTTTGTAAATTTGTCGACAGCAACAAGCATATACTCATAACCTCCTGGCGAAGCTTTGTGTAGTTTTCCCACCATATCGAGACCCCATTGAGCAAAGGGCCAAGATAGTGGGATTGGCATGAGTTCTGCTGCCGGAGAGTGAGGTTTGGCGGCAAATCTTTGGCACGTCGCAAGTTCTCACTATTTCCTTCGCGTCCTCGATTGCTGTTAACCAAAATCCCTCTGAAAGCCTTAGCCGCGATAGCCCGGCTGCTCGCGTGGTGCCCGCATATTCCTTCGTGCACATCTTTCGGATAATTCTTCCTTCTTCGGGTGTAACATCTCAGTACGCCCGAAATACTTCGTTTGTACAACTCCCTTTACCACGTGAAAGCTTTTGATCGCCTGATTATTCGCCTTGCTTCAACCGGATCCGGGTATCGTTTTCCTTAGGATATATGATATGTAAGCTGCATCCATGGAATTTGCACCACCATGACTAGCTCTTGCTCTTCTTCTTCTTGTGTCTTTGGTGATACTCGAGGGTTTCTCTTTCTTCTCCTTCTTTGTTTTTGCTGGCTTTGTTGATCTTTCGCTTATCTCTTCCCAAAACACGCCTGGAGGAATCGCGAGACACTGTGACCCGATGTTTGCAAGAACGTCGGCTTCATCGTTGCTCATCCTGCTGATGTGGTTTACCTCACAACCATCAAATAATTTCTCCAGCTCATTGTACACCTCTTTGTATGCTATCATACTTTCGTTGACTGCATCGCATTGGTTCATGACTTGCTGTGCCACCAATTGTGAGTCACCGAAAATTTTCAGTCGGGCAAGCTTTCGCCATCTTCATCCCGTGTATGAGAGCTTCATATTCTGCTTCATTGTTAGACGCGTTTGGGAACGTCATCCGCAAAACGTATTTCAACTTGTCGCCTTGGTGATACCAATATCACGCCTGCTCCAGCACCTTCCAGTCTTTTGGACCCGTCGAAGTTCATGGTCCAAGTTCTCGATAAATCTGGGGTCCCGTGTTTTGTAGCTCCATCCACTCTGCAATGAAATCTGGGAAGACCTGTGATTTTATTGCTTTTCTTTTTTCATACGTGATGTCCCGATGAGAAAGTTCTATTCCCCAAAGGGAGACACGACCCGTAGCTTCCGGGTTGTTTAGTATATTTGATAAGGAGCCTCGTTGACCACTATTATCGGGTGCGCCAAAATAGTGTCGCATTTTCTTTCTGCTGTGAATACTCCATATGCAAGTTTCGATTGCGGGTACCGCTGTTTTGAAGGCGACATTTCGCTGATGAAATATACCGGCCTCTGAACTCCATGAAGCTTGCCTTCTTCTTCTCTCTCGACTACTAGGCCTGTGACCACCTGTGGTGTGGCTGCAATGTATAATAGGAGAGGTTCTTTCTCTTTTGGCGCCACCAATATCGGTGGTGTCGAAATTGCTCGCTTGAGGTTCTCGAAGGCTCTATCCTTCCTCGTTCCATTGAAATTTTTCCCCTGTTTGATCAATGCATAGAACGGCAGCGCCTTTTCTCCTAGCTTTGCGACGAATCCGCTTAAAGCTGCGACTCGCCTGCTAATTGTATCTCTTTCAGCTTTGTTGGCTTTCTCATGGTAACGATGGCTGTATTTTTCGGATTAGCTTCAATCCCCTTGCTGATACTAAGAACCCGAGAAGTTCTCCCAGGAACTCCAAAAGAGCACTTTGTCGGGTTCACTTGAGGCAGAACTTGTCGAGGTTGTCGAAGGTTTCCTTCAAGTCTTCGATCAGTCCTTTCTTTGATGTTATTACGACATCGTCAATGTAGACTTGTACATTTTTACCAATCTGTGTTGCTAGGCACTTCGCATCATTCGCTGATACGTTGCTCCCGTTTTTTAAACCAAAGGGCATTGTTTTGTAGCAAAACACGCCGTAAGGTGTGATGAACGCTGTCTTGGCTTCATCTTCTTCTTTTAACCTGATCTGGTTATAACCCAGTATGCGTCCAAAAAGGAAAGACGTTCGCATCCTGCCGTGGAGTCGATGATTTGATCGATCCTTGGGAGGGGAAAGTGATCCTTGGGACAATGTTTATTGAGAAACGTAAAGTCGACGCACATGCGAAGGACTATTGTGTGTTTTTTCGGCACCATCACTGGGTTAGCTACCCACGTGGCTTCGGTAGATATTTCCCTGATGAAACCAGCATCTTTGAGTCGATCTATTTCAGATAGCATGGCTTTGCGGCTAGGCTCCGAAAAACGCCGCAAAGTTGCTTTACTGGTCTTGCGAGAGGATCCAAATTGAGGTGGTGCTCGGCAAGTTCCCTGGGTACTCCTGGCATGTCAGTTGGACACCATGCGAAGATTTTCCATGCTCACGGAGGAACTCGACGAGCGCGCTTTCCTATGCGATATCCATGTTTGCGGCAATGGATGTCGTTTTCTTTGGATCTGTCGGGTGGATCTGTACCTCTTTTGAATCCTTGGTTGTGTTGAAAGTTGGCTCCTTGGAAGATCTCCCTACCTCTGGCAGCACATCATAATCGGAACCTTGGCGGCATATTCGCTTGCATCCCGAAAGTTTCGATAGTCGATGAAAATCCTTGTCGTATTTATCGGATAACGCGAAACTTCCTTTGATTGTGATAGGTCCCTTGGGTCCAGGCAACCTCCACAACAGATATGTATAATGCGGCACTGCCATGAACCTGGCATACGCTGGTCGTCCCAACAAAGCATGATATTGCGATGGGAAATCCACAACGAATTCCAAATTCTCTATTATGTAGTTTTCTCGGGTTCCAAACTGAACGTCGAGGTTGATTTTGCCCAATGGGTAACTTGGCTTCTCTGGTGTGATCCCGTGGAAACGTGTGTCGTTGGTTTCAAGTTTGCCGGGGATATGTTCATCTTCCTCAATGTATCTGCATACATGAGGTTTAAGCTGCTGCCGCCATCTATGAAAACTCGACACGTCAAAACCAGCAATTACTGCGGGTAAGTGAGTGCTGATTGTCCTGGTCGAGGAACTTGCTGCGGATGGTCTGCGATTGTAAAGCCGATGTCTTGCCCCGACCAATTTAAGTACTCGACTGTTGGTGGAGGCATCTTCTCTGCCATGAATACTTATCGTGAGATTACCTTCTGCGCCCTATTTGATGGCCTGGCTTTCTGAATCATCGAGACCGCACCGTTAGAGTTGGGGTCAACATATGGAGGTGGATGTGGTGCTGCCGCAATTCTAAGCTGGTGCCGATTTTCGCCCGTAATTGCGGGAGGAGGTGGAAGGTGGATCTCGCTCCTTGGCCCCTGGGGGTTTCTATTCGTGGCTTGGGCATTTGCGATTCCTGCGGCTCGCAACATTGCCTGAAAGTTTCGGCAATCTTTTTGGAGATGACCTGACTGCCTCTTTCCATTGTTGTCAAGATAAAAGTGCATCTGGCACGGACCGTTCATCATCTCTTCGGGGGACACATAAGGTCTTTGGAACCTTGGTCCATTGTTTTGTCTATTGCCGCGAGAATCACCTCTATTGTCGCCTTGATGCTCGTTACTCCTTTGATAGTCGTCTCGACTGTTTCCTCCAGGATTTCCTCGAAAACCAGCGGATATATGGCCTGGAGCATCGTTGTTATAGAACTGGCGAGAAAATCGCCTTCTATTTTGATAATTTCGACCACGATCCTCCTCTGGCGACCTGTGTCGCTTGTTGTATATTGCGTCTTCTCCATCTGCCCATTTATTGGCTATCTCCATGAGTGCTGATATGGTCTTAGGGTTAGTTCTCCCTAAGTCCTCGACAAAATCTCCTCCTTCGAACGAACGCATCTATTGCCCTCTCGTCGATATATCTTCTGCGAGTTCTTTATGATGTTCCACGCTGTATGTATTTCCTCATCGACTCGTCGTGTTTCTGTCACACGCTCTCAACTCTTCTAATGACGCAGGTTTCTTGTGGATCGGAAGTTTTTCACGAAGATATCCTCAAAGTTATCCCAGCTGTCGATGGAATTTGGGGGGAGTTTCTTTATCTAAGATCTCGCGGCACCGCTTAGGTGAACTTGGATACTTTGCATAGCTGTTGCTCTAGTTCCTCCTACCAGCTTTACCATCTCGAGATAATCCACGAGCCAATCCTCGGGATCTTGCAGGCCGTCGAATTTCTTGAAATTTTCGGGTAGCTTGAACCCTTTTGGGACTCGAGTCTTTCGAACTCTTCTCGTAAAACACGGAAGCCCACACATATCTTCGCAAGCTCGGTGAGTGCCGACGCTCCCTTCTTTCTTGTCGCGCTCCGCCCACCCTTACTTGACCGTGTGTCTCTTGCTCCACTTGTTCTTGGGGGTCTTGAACTGCTGTGTTGGGTCGTGGACTATTTCGCCTAGGATTTTCTTCGGGAGGCGTTGTTGCAAACGCTGTTCCCATTACTCCTACTCCAGCCATCGCCATATTGAACAATGGTTCTCTCGGGTCCCCAGGAGGTGGTCTAGACGCTAGGATGTAAGCTTGTGTTGCCATGTAACCTGCTTCTGGCGTTTTGGGATGATATTTCCTCTTTCATCAATCGACATAAAGGACATGTCGAGATTTTGGATTATGTTTCCTCTTTCGCTTCGGGTATGTTTTGTACCGAGACATTGCTCTCCTCCGAGCTTCTCTGTGACTATCTCCGAAGTTCCCTGAAAGGCGACTTAACTCGCTCTCGCTGATGCGTGCTGCTTCTTTTCTCCTATTCAGGGATGTGTCTGCTTTTCCAACTCTCTCGCTCACCCGAGCAAGTCTATATTGATATGCTTGAAGTTCTTGTACGGTAGTGGTGGTCATAGGTTCTGAACCATCCATGGCTTTCGCAGCCCTAGCCCACGTTTCTTGCGGGAGCTGTACTCTTTCTCGAGGTGAAGACCCGACGTACTTAGTGCCTAGGCCATGTCTGAGATCAGCGGGATCGACGTATGGATTTCCCAAATCGTCGAAAGCCTCCGACGTTTCGCTCTGATCGGCCTGCCTCTTCTATCGCATAAATCTGATGATATTTTGCGCATTGATTTTTGTCAGATTGGTGACACCATCATATAGAGTGGTGAAGACCTTTCCGATGGCAGCAGATTTGTCGATGAAGTTGAAGTCAAATGTCGGAGTCACTGCTTATAAAGGAGTCCGCAGACGACTCGAAGGATGTGTTGCTGAAGATCTTGGCGAGCTTTCCGCTTGCCTTGCTGTCGACGAAGCGTGGCGACGAAAACTCCTCGTCATTCGACGAAAAGTTAGAATCGACCACTGAAAATTCCGACGAGATCGGAACTTCGAGACGGTAGGATCCTTCCTTGTTGACGCCAAATCGGAATTCTCCGAACGTCATGATGATGGGCTCCTCCAGATAGGCACATGCATCCATACGGGAGGGCGGGTGAGGAATAAAATTGACTAGATCAGTTTTCCCTTGTTACCTCGATCCATCACGTTGCTTGCCACCGACGAAGTCGACGATCTTGAACGTGCCATCGAGATCAGCTCCTTGCAACCTCTAATTCCCACAGACGGCGCCAATTGACAAAGGATTAACTTGTCAATGCCTACAGATTGTAGACTAGGGTTTTGCTAGAAGTAGAGGGCAAGTAGATCTCGAAGGTTCAGGCGAAAAGTACTCGACGATTATGAAAACTAGGGTTATGTTGACAGTAAATTCGATCCTTTCTTTGTCCCTCGACTCCCTCTTATATAGGAGGCGGAGCCGAGGGTTTTCGTGGTACACAAGTTACAGAGTTTGGGAGGGTTTCGTATCCAACCCGTAAGATTACAAATCTCTATCTTTCCTAATACAAACTATCTTTCCTTAATACTAAATGGGCTTCCAAGTCTTCTTATTCTTCGAGTACTGGGCCTTCAGTAAACCCCGGGTACCATCTTTGGCAGGCCCATTGGGGATGCCTATGTCACCGGCAGAGCATCCTTTATTTGGGGATGCTGTTCCCACACCGGCGCACCATAGCCCCCAATAGAAATTCAAATGCAAATGACATTTTAAAAAAGAAATTCATACGAATATTGACTAGTTTTATACAAAAGTGACTCGAATTTAAACTTAAATAAAACTTAAACTTCGAACCGTAAACTACTGGCCATCGGTTGGGGCGTGCGATGGGCCTGCCTCGCCATCGTTCTTCCACTTTGTCGCTTGCGTCTGTGCCCACCTCTCTGCCCTTGCTTCGCGCATCTGGTGGTGGAGCATGGTCGCCGGCCACACAGGAGCTTGCCGGCGGCGCTGTCCCTTCAGCGATGCCAGCCATCGGTGAGACTCCTCGATCTGAGCGAACCTCGCTGGCTCACGGGCGAAGGCCTCGCCATCGCGCTCAGCGTTCATCTCAAGGAGCTTTTGTCGCTCTGCCTCCATGAGGAGGCATCCCGCTTCCTCTATGGCCGCTCGCTGGTGCGAGATCTCTTCGCCGTGCTCGAAGTTGGCATTGTTGATGAACTCGACCTGTTCCTCTTTCAGCCTCCGGAAGCGTTGCACGTTCAAGGAGGCCATGATCGTCGCCTGCTCCGGGTCACCGGGGAGCTACGACTGCTCGCCCCACTGTGTTGCCTCCTCCGCCGCCTCAGCTTCTGCGTCTGCGACGTACGCCTTATCCCACTCCTCGAACCATGGGTCGATAGAGTCGTCGGAGTTGTAGTCGATGTCGGCGTCGGGCTGCGGCTACGGCGACCGTGGTTGCGGTGGTTGCTGAGGTGCCATAGGCGGCGTGCGGCAGTTGCGCCCTAGCATCGAGTACGTCGTATGGGGCCGCCGTGGCATTGTTGTGGTGGAGAGGAGAGGATAGCGTGGCGGCAGTGGTGGAGATGAGAGGGGATAGCGTCGCGGCGGTGGAGGGCGTACGTACTAAATAGGGGTGCTAACTACCTGCACAGCACCCAAGGCGTCGCATTTAAGGCGGCGTCTGCGCGTGGACCGGTGGTCTCATCGGTGGCCGGCCCTGCTTCAGCCGAGGCGTCGCATTTATGATGCACCAGTCGCTTCGAGTCACTGCCAAGGCGGCCCCACCCGCGAAAACCGACGTGTCCCGAGGTGCCGACGCGCCCGATGCGCGTCCTTCGCGAAGGGGCCGGCACGGGGTTGTCGATGCTTCTATTGGGCTCGAAACCGCGTCGGCGTTTTTTGGGGTGCGCCGGTGTGAGCCTAAAAACCACGCCAGCCCCCAAAATGCTCTTGTGGCCGCCGGTGGAGATGCTCTAAGGGCATCTCCAATGGGGCGACCACGCGGTCGAAAATTGAGTCTGCACCTAGGCCCAGCGGCCCGACGCATAGTGATCAGGCTATCCCCTGAGAAGCAAACACGGCGCATATTTGCGCCTCGGATGCGTCGCGACGGACGCTGCACGAACGCGCCAAGTGACCGCTCGCTTTTTTCCATGGGTCTGATGTGACGCCCCGAAACCGGTACCATGAGGATTCCAACAATCCCGCTAAAATCTGCACGATATCGATTCAGTGACACCCTCCGACACGACGTGCGTGACGAGGCACACACGTGATGCCAGAGGAATCACCATGAGCGGTAACATTATAACAGGTTTACAATAGAGCCCACTGGAAACATATATTACAAAAAACGACTCCAACGAGTCAAGAATACAAATATACAACTCAAAGATCCGAATCATACAGAAGATCAAATTTGTTCGAGTACGAACAAGATACAAATTGGACTAAGAGTCCTGAAGATAACCAGTGGCGTCCATAACCCTGTCCAGGCAAGCCGGAAGGGTAACCTTGCTAGCATCGTTCTTCATCGCACTTGTCTTCATACCTTCTCGGTTATGTCCCAAAGCAGAAATAAGTATGGGTTCATACTTAACAAGACTTGAAGACGTATAAGCATTTTTCATCTGGTCGTCCTTTGTACTTGAGGCACGCATGGGATTTAGAGGACGCAAGAGGACGTCATAGGCAATAGGGTGGGGTTAAGCGGCAACGTGCAAGTAGTAAAAACATATAGAGACACTCTCAACTTACAGGTGCTATAAATAGATAAGAGAGCGCACTAGTAGTTCTATACTCTATAAACATAACCCGGCCGATGCGGTCCTCCCTTCGCAAAGGAAGTACTTGGAAGGGCACTCACACGGTAGACAAGTTTTAACCATTTATTATTGAAGTTGTGCTAACTTACTACGCAAGTTATTATTAATGAACAACAGGTGTAAGTTATCTATGGTCGAGTCATATAGCTCCAAGTCGTTCATAACCGCAGACACGACTTATCGATAATATTTAACCCTGCAGGGGTGCCCAAATATGCCCACACGCACGATCAACCCAACCGAGCAAGGGAAGGATATCATGACACGCACTCTCCAACAATGTCCTGGAAGCCACCTAACTAAGTTAACCCGTATCAAAGTCCGACCGTGCTCCGAAGCGGACTTAGCTGTTTGTGTCTACGGCTTTCGGATGGAAACAGTGCCCGCATGGTGAATCCATCTTCAGCAATACGTATCGCACCTACGAGCGTGCAAGAGACAACGGGGATATAAGGCACACACGGCTTCCCCAAAAGTAACATCATATCATCTGACCACAAAGAAAACAGAGCTTGCACGCTCGGGAGAAACCAAAACATCCAAACTAGTTGTGGCCACTGGACAAAGCTGTAAATTACGGCAGTGATCAAGGGGAGGCCCAGTAAGCATACCCACGTGTGGTTAGAGTGCTTAGTCTCGGAACAGATAACAAGAACTCATGTCTTAAGTTATTTAGGAAACACAACTTAGCCGTCATAGAACAAGCAGTTGATCCACCGATGCCTCTGCTTAGCAATTATTAACAAGTAATCATGATTCTCTCCAACAGATTATAAGCATGTAGCATGTATATTGAAACCCCCAACAGATAACCCGATAAGATAGCGATAACGGTAACAAGATATAAACGACACTAGCATGCACTACGACTCGCAAGGCAGACCCGATAACCGAACAATAGCGGTAGGAGGGAGGTGGCGGCAATATGGGCTGCTTGAGGTAACAAGTGGATAGGACACGTGACAAGAACGCAACTCAAGGCTAGCATAAGAGAGAAGGCAAAATAAAATAGGTAAGAGACTCCTACAGAGACAGAAGTGTGGAAATGGCTACCTGTTAAAGATTGCCGAGGAACAGCCGGAGAACTTGTCGTAGCTCGCATCAACTCAATGGCCTATCCGTGAAGAAGCAAATGCTGGAACATACAACGGATGCAAATCTTACTACTACGAAAGAAGAATCAGCATGATCAAGATATGATATGCATGGCATGGTAACGATAATACGAAGCAACTTATCCAAATTAAGCGAGATCGGAATCCCGAACAAACATATTAGGGTTAGAGTTGCATTTCTACCGACAAAGTTAAAGGTTGCTTAACATGGCAGGGGTGCGCTACTTCAATATTAAACGGAGCGGGGAATCCTAGTCGGTGTCTGCGCATGTTATGTGAGATGAATATGAAAAACTATCAAGATGCGACATGATGCGAGGTGCAAGAAGATGTATGGATGCCATATTATTGTTCCTCATATTTTTCTGATCATATTTCATATATAACACTTTTATTTCGAGTTACGGATTAAAAGATTTAAATTATACAAGATTTGAACATTTGCAGCAATTTTCAGAAAAACAGAGAAAGAGAAGCAGACTTTTTCTCACACACAAAAGTTAGCCACTGCGACTGACCAGCGGGTCCAGAGGGCGCTGACTGGGCACTGACGCAGCAAGTGGTCGCGGACGTTTCTCACCGGGCAAGGAGCTAGCCCTAAAGGCTGATGGATGGGCCCAGCTGTCAGGGATGAAGGAATTAAATAAGAAAAAGGGGAGGCTTTGCATGGCAAGTGGATTGAACACGGGATCACATGTAATGTGGAACACCAGCTGAGTTGGCTTCAGATCATGTCAAGGAAGGAGACGCGCTGCTCTTGATGGAATCCAAGGCGGAAACTTGGCCATGCACGACGGCAGCGAAGATACAGGAACGCGGCGCTAGGCTCACCGGCGAGCAGCGTTGTCAGACGGAAGATCTTGGCGACGGGGACAGGCTCCTGGCGGCGGAGCTCGCAGAGGACGACGCGGGGCCGGCGAGGACATGCACATGAGGAAGTGCGTGGTTGCAGGAGGTAGTCGCCGGCGCGAGGCCGAGCAGAGGCGCGGACGCACACGTTGAAGACGGCACGAACGAGGCGGAGGAGGCCGACGGGCGGCGAGCGCGCTCGGGCCAGAGCATGGAGCTCTTGGTCGACGGAGATGTAGGCCGGGGACGGGCGGGGTCGACGAAGGTGAGCAGGTGCGCGCACAGAACGCGGGCGTACGCGCTCGAGACGGGAACGTGCTGTGGCCTGTGGCGCGCCGGGGACGGAGAAGAAGATGGTGGACGTGCTCGACGAGGTGCTGCACGGAGCCGCTGGGGAGGTCCAGGTCGGGACGGTGAGGTGCTGCAGTCTAGCGGCGGCGGACGTGGTTGAGCATGGAAACGAGCGGGAGAAAAGGAGGGGTGGGGATTTGAGTGGTACGAATATTCTGCCTTCCGTGATGTTCGGGCCGCCATCCTTCTGCCCTCGCTCCACGTCTGCGCGTAGATGTGATCCCGTAGAAAACAGTCCGTACTCCGTAGATGTAGTGAGGAGACACGGATGCCCTGCCGTACATGTTGAAGACAAAGTCAAGGAGAGTGGAGACTGGACCGAGCTAGGTGGGCTCCTCGGGCTGGAGGAGAGGGTTTGGTTTTTCCCTTTTTATTTCAAAGTCTTTTCTCCTTTGATCTTTAAAACTGTTTTAAAACCAGATTGAAACAAAACAAAACCAAGACAGAAGTTTATTTTTGAGTTTGAAACAATTTTATTTGTTTGAAAGTTTTGCTTTTAGGGTTTTGTTTAAAATAAAAAATACAAGGTAGGGTTTTATTATAAAACCATATGAGAAGGAAAATATTGAAATAGGGTTTATAAAAATAATTTTATTTTGTTAATTAAAACATGGTTGATATGATGCATATGCCATGATGATGCACAAAAGAAAAAGCACAAACAAATCTAATAGGGTATGATTCTGGGCCGTTACACCCGCCTAGCAGCGAACCCACATGCATGTATCAAGCGCCTCGATTCCGCGGCTTTCGCTTCGGCGGTCTTCGCTTCTGCATTTGGCCGCAGACTTTTCCATTAAAGGCGCCGCTTCCTCTTTTGCTCGCGCACTGGCGGGCGGCGGTTGGACTTTTGCGCCGCCGTCAATGGCATCATGTCCCGCGCGCACCCGTCTTTTAAAAGACGACCGGCATCATCCCTTCCATCGCCCACACCACCGATACCTCCGCTCCCACCCTCACCAATGCACGCCGCCGCATCACCATGGGGAAGAAGAAGCACCAATCCGAGGCGTTCGGCAACGGCGTGTGAAGAAAGATCTGCGACCGAATAGCGTGCCTCTCCCTGTCGAAGTGGTGCGGGTGCCGCACGCAAAATGGGTGATGTGCAACCGCTACGGGGGCGTGCACCTGCCTGGGTCGGCTGGCGGCTCAGCTGCCTCCGGGTTCCTGTCCTGCCGGTGCCCCGTCGCGAGCCGCAGAGGAGCATCAAGATCCAGCGCAGGCAGCAGTACTTGCTGCCAGACCTCCGCGACGATCCCGCCTTCGCCGTGGACTCCGAAAATGGCACACTGCTGGATCTGAGGAGGAATGCGGGGTTCCTCAGCGTCCGAGACTTCTCGTTGAGCGGCCACCGCCGCCTCATCGTCGAACACTGCAGTCGCCGGCTCCTCCTTGGCCTCCACGGGACGATGACGACGCGCTGGCCTACCACAACGAGGAAGCCAAGGACGACTCACACGACTTTATTGCATGTGTCATCCACGACTGGCAGGCGGCCATGGATGAGGGCCGGAAGCTCGACTTCCCGATGGCAATGACCGACGGAGATATCGAGAAGCTCGACGTCTTCGTGTCGTAGGTGGACCGACTGGTGCAGCCGCCGCTGCCCTGGTATGCCACCGACATCATGCCGCCAGACCTCACGGAGGATGAGGCCCTACAATGGGCGGTGCAAAACTCGGCCCCGCCACCGCCTCCACCTCTGCCAAGGGAGATCCCATTGCGCCAGCCCCACGCACCCTTCACCTGCGCCTCTCGTCGCCGCTGCCGCGGGCCCTCCCCGCGGCGGCGGGAGCGACCGACGAAGGAGGCCTAGGCGTGGTGGTTTTCCGGAGACAGCCGCACGGGCTGCTGGTGTGGAGACGGAGTCATGCCTTCCGCATTTGCAGTTTTATTTTTTCGTTCTCATCTGATAGGTGGGGCCTAGATCAACAAGCATCAACAAAGTTAGATTTGCTATATAAGAATTTATAGGGGTCTTCACAAAAATATCTCTGCCATGTCTCAGCATTAAAGACATGTTTATAGGGTTCATACTCATATAGACATGTTTCCAAAAAAAAATAGACATCAACTTTGGTTTAGAAAGCTAGATACTAAAATCCGTTCCATTTAGGCGACTTCTTTTGGGCTTATGGGGCTGCTTCTAGGTGCCAAACCATCGAAGCCCAAAAGAAGTGTCCAGCTTATACCGGGCTTATTTTAACCGAGAAGCGCGTCCGCAGTGCAAATCGAGAAACTGGGCGAGACCAGTTTCCCGAGCTTCTCCCTCACGAAGGTGAATCGGTACTTTCATCTGCCCTTCACGTTGGCTGAATTTACAGCAGATGCCACTCCGAAGTGAACTGACCGCATCGCTCCCTCCCCAATCGAGCATCCCGACATGTCTTGCTGCTAGGGTTCGTCCCGCGCCGCCGGCGGCGGCCCTGATGCGCCACCACCGCCGGCCCCGCCACTCCAACGCCACCGGTCCCGCCGCTCCACGACTGTCGTCCCCTCCGCCGGCCTCTCCGCTCGCAGCCATCCCCGCCTCGCGCAACTACCGGACCCGCCCATCCGAGCACCGCCACCGGCCCCTCCGCCGGCATCTCCACTCGCAGACGACCCCGCCTCTCGCAGCTACCGGACCAGCCCCTGATTCTCCACCGCCGCCGGCCCCAGCGCTCCACCACCTGAGCAAGTTCTCCGTCGATTCACCGCCGCCGGTTGACACACGAGCAAGTTCTCCGTTGATCTGTCGTCGTACTTTGGGCTAGTATTTGTCATGAGCATTTGCTTATTTTTTTTCCTAACTATAGATGATTTTTTTCTAAATATGACTCTGATGAAGACTTGGACGTGAGCTACATGCTTGCTCCTTAGTTTTATTTATTCATTTATAGCTCTTTTTTCACTAAAAACTACCATATTTTTGGTTTTATAAGTTATATTGAACACATATCCAATTTAGGGACATTACAGACATTTCACAACTCAACACCTCAAATAAGCCAAATTCTTAGAAGCCCAAAAGAATAGGAGAAACTTGCTTCTAGGAGCTTCTTCCCATCACAGTTTTTCCCCACCATTTTCTATATGCTAGCTTGTGCATAAGCAGGAGCCCAAAAGAAGTCGCCCTTACTCCCTCCGTTCCGAAAAATGTGTTGCAAACTTGTCTAAATTTAGATGTGGCTAGTATGCGATATCTTTTTCGCAATGAAGATAGTAGTAAAAAGTTGACAACCTCGAACACGAACTCCCTTTCACAAATGTCATTTGTTATTAGTCAAGTGATAGTGTCGATTTGTCCATATAGTGGGGTGTTGATGTAAAAACTTATGTGCTCGGAAAGTATGTATAAAAATGCCTCTATTTCACAAGACGGACAAAGCTCCTTGTCACTCACAACAGAAGAGCGTAGACCAACACTAAGACCATCTCCAACGGGCCCTCGCATACGCATATCTCGCGTCCGTCACAATCCGCCGCGGCTGAAAGCGAGATTAAACGGCCAACTGCATACAGACCGTGTCCCACGAACGCGAACGTGTCTGTTCTATAGCAAATCAGGCCTAAAATAATGAGATGGTTTTTCTTGGATGTTAAAACCATGCAATTGTTGTATTTCTTTCCTGGCCTGCACTCGCAAGTCCGGGCTTATGTTTTGGGTATTTTTATTATAGGATGCGGTACCGACGATACGGCGCCATAGGAGTCGAAGAGGTATGTATACCGTGAAGCCGAAGAACTATCGGGATACGGGGCTCAACGCGAGTTCCATGCCCGTATTTTATTATATCAACCATTAAGGCTCAATAATGTTAAAAATGAATGGTAGTTTAAATTAATTGTTTTGTGCATGCCTTTTCTATTTTGCTATACTTTTGAATGACATGCAATATAGTAAATATCCACTTTTGGTATTTGCTGGTCATGTTCACATCGAGAAGTTGGTTATCGCTCATATAGGCATCAAGATTGGTTTTTCTTTTAGAAAACTAGGGTAATAAGAAAATCTCTGTTGTATAAAATTGATAACCAGGAAAACAAATAATCCAGAGAAGCCCTTCAGCTCAGGTCTAGCATTTCTTTAAGGATCACCAATGCCACTTGTTATTAACCGAGTGCTAGTGTGGATTTTCGCATATTTGAGCATGGGTGTAGATGTAACCATGTCAAGAAAAAATTGAGTGTTCCGAAAGTATATTACGAAAATGCCTTTAGCTCACAAGACGTCCAAAGAGGGATTTCCTGCAAGGACAAGCTTCAAGTCTTCAACCATCCCTAGTTACATCATTGACTGAAGTGCAAATTTGTACTGATAAACAAAACAAACAGAGTTCCTTCGTTTCTCTTTCTGGGGAAAAAAACATTGCAATTCCTCCGCCTCTCAGAGAAGAAAACAGAGTTCCTCATCTCTCCAAAAAAAAAAAAAAACCTTCGACAAGTGACGGTGGCTTCATCTTGAAACGGCAATGCTGCTCATTCTCCTCCGTTTGTAGGTAGACGTAGTAGTGGTTCTTGGTGCTTGTCCGAATCAGAACCCTGGCAGCAGGTAGAAGATAAACATTAAACCACTGTCTCAGGCCCCTCGCGTCGCCCTCCTCTGGCGGCCGAGGGGCGAACCCTAGCCGCCACCGCTCGCCCCCACCCTCTCCCTTCCCTGCCGCCGCCGCCGGAGGGGGGCCGGCAAAGCCGCGCGCTCCCCGAGGAAGGTGGCGGCGGGGCGTTTTCTTCCTCGCGTCCCTGGCGCGAGGAGCTCGCTCGGGCGCGGCTCAGGGCGGCGGGCGCGTCGGCGTGCGTTGGAGCGCGGCGGTGTGCTGCGGGCGAGGCTGCTAGGCGGGCGCGGTGGCTCTCCTGCCGCTGGCGGCGCGTGGAGCTCCGGCGGCGGCCGGCCGGCCAGATGGCTGGCCGTGGCGCGCGGCGGCTGGCCGGCGGGAGGCCCTGGTCGTGAAGGTGCGGCGGTCTCTCTCCGCCTCTCGTCTTCCTCGTTTCCCGGCGGGCGCTGCGGCGGCGCTCTTGGCTACGGGTTTGCGGCGGGATGCTTCGCCGCCGGCCGGGCGGCGTTGCTGGCCGCGGCGGCGGCGTCGTTAGCAGCGCCGTCGGCGGCGGCGCTGGTTTTGGGAGCTGCGCGCGGCGGCTTTCTGGCGTCCGCGGCGGCGGGTTTTCTCTGGGAGGCTGCGGGGCGGCGCCTCGGCGGCAGCGGCGGATCTGCCTCGGCGGCAGCGGCGGTGGAGCCGCTGCGGGAGCAGCGTGGGCGGAGGGCCTGCCAACGGCCATGGTGGCGGTGCTGCGTTTGGTGTCTGCGGCGATGGGCGGGCCCCGACCGGGCTCTCGGGCCTGTTGGGCCTGTTGGCTGTGCGGTGGCGGCTTCGGATGGTGCAGGGTGTTCACGTCCGGGCTTCGGCGGTCGTCCTCGAGCCCCGTGTCGGTGTTGTCGCGTCCCCTCTATGTGGCGCGGCGGCGCCCACGGTGATCTTCGGCGTTTCTCCGTTGGCTTCGGGATGTGTTGCCCTCTGCGCGTCGGCGGCTACGGGTTAGCGGTTGCTGTTGGTGGTTTTGTGCCGGTCCTTGTCGGCGGGCGCGAGGTCTTGGAACTCTTCGCTGGGCGAAAGCTCTGTCTTGGCGGCCGGCCGACCGACGACGGTGACGCCTGGGGCGCCGCTACCTTCTTGAAGGCGTCGTTGTAGCGGGTGTTTCTTGTTCTCCGCTCGGTTCTCCGGAAACCCTAGATCCCTCGCGGATCGGGCGTGGGCGGCGCTCTTACGTCGCTTTGCCTCTTGGGGCCTCGCTTTGGATGTCCACCGGACAAGGGGACTTGTGGAGTGTTTTGGTGGTTTTTCGGCGGAGGCGGGTTCGTCTTCGGCCAGGCGGGGCGCGGCCTCGGGGCCGGTGTGGTAGTTGGAGCGGTGGCTCTCTTTCGCGCCGTTGCGTTGAGGTGTGGTGTCGACCTAGCTGGTCGTCGACCCGTGTGGAGCGCAGCCTCGGGGCTGGCGTGTGGTGTCGTGTTGTACGGTTTTTCGGCCAGTTTTCCTCATAAACGGGCCATCTCTTTTCTCCTATATCAATGAAAGGCAAAGCTTTTGCCTCGTTTCAAAAAAAAAAAAAAAAAAAAAAAAGAAGATAAACATTCAGAGTCGCAGCTGCCCATTTCTTCAGCTGTCAAGTAGAGGAAACAGTGAAGCGATTCAGACCAGTTCTTGATTTCTCCGTAAATGCATGGGAATTCTGGAGCATAATGAAACAAAAGGAATATAGAGCCATCAGAGTCCCTCCACATCTCACCCTTCTCTCAAACCATAACAGAACCGTCAGCTCTGGAGCCTCTACCACAAGAATTTGATAGATATTATCTCCTCAGATTTCAGTTAGCTCAGGTTTGATCTGCTTGCCGTGGTCTGAACTCATCAATTTGTCAATTTGTTCTGCTTTCTAATGATAATTTAAATTTATATGTAATATATGTTATCTTGCTACTTATATTTTATTGTTTATTCATCACAATAAAAAAATAGCACTGTTAATTCTGTGGCTGGAAATCACTACCTTCCCCCTTGATGTACTTCTTGTAGTCTATACTTGTGTTTGTTGATTAATATAAAATCTACACCGTAGGGGGCTTCCCCTACGGTAATTCGGTCAAAAAAAAAATCTGTGGCTGGAAAATGAAGCATGGGCACCTTCGTAAATATCAAGATAATAACTGAAAATGAACTATAGCAGAAAAGTGATGGTGTGGTTACTGAAAATTACCATAAGGTCAGCACAGGTCCTGTGATCAAGATCCCCAAAACAAGCATTAAAACATCCCCACCTGAACGAACAGACCAAGAGCCAAGAGATGACATGCACTGTTCAGTGTTCTTGTGCCGATGGGAAGAAAATATTTGGGCACTGACCTTCTGATCTCAAGCTGTTCTGCAGCCACTAGTGCCTCCACCTTGGGAAAATGTAAGAGCCTCCTTATATGTCTTTGCCAAATGACGGACCGTGTTGGCTTAGAAGCAGTCATGAACACTAGAGCCTCTATGTTTGGAGAGACAATAAGGACGGTGTTTGTGAGTTGTGTGTCATTTCAACAAGAGAATGAAGAGAAGCAGGACACTCTGAATGCAGTTTGTTATCGCCAACCATAGTTTCACAAAAAAAAGGCTTTTCACACATCACCCTGTTAATCATGAAATGTCAAAATCATCAAACGATCCCCAAATTTGATTCTGATCCAGAATATGTACTACAAAAAGGATGTATCTATGGATATTTAGTTTCAGAACTTCAAATGGACAAATGTTGACTCTTTAAGTCAAAATCTACTGCGTATAATAGAGATAGAAACAACTTTATGGCTTACCTAGCTAATGGTTCCATGTCATCTGCTCAGACAAAATCCATTTCCTTTGGTATTATGACCTTTGGAATTTTGCACATCTTCACATTCCAGTGTAAAGTCTATGTGATCTAACTTTTCACCACGATAAATTCTACCTTAATGAGATTTCTTATTGTCACCTTGAATATTCTTTCCTCAAAGAACACCGACGCAGAGGCCTCCTTCAGTTATGCCAGTTAAGATATCCATTAAAGTTTTGCAGTGACAGTAATCTGTTGGACAGCTGGACCTGCGTAGTAAGCAATTTCAGTTAGGCCCTTCTTCAGGAAAACCTTTATCTGAATTTAACTTGTTGTTTCCTCTTCTGTTACCGTGTGGGAGTGTGCCTAATTCTCGCACGAAACACAAATGTGGGGCTCAAGTTTTTATAATATTAATTATGCCATAAAAAAGACTTCTTGTACAGAAGAATCAACTTCTAAAAGAAAGTGTTAATATTACCTTGTGTGTAGGTAGCTAACAAGTTGACAATTCGTATGCATCGATTAACCTTCCTTAAATATCACACTCAAGCAATGGCATTGCTATGTGCAATTGTACGTCATAAATCCCACGGTACAATCTGCATGTTGAGATTTATTTTTTTCCTTTTGATCTGATCATTCATCAGAAGTTCCCATCTCCGGTCCTTTCCACGAGCAGTTACCAGTCAGATAGTTGGTGGACAAGTGTTGAAGTAACACTAGCAGTCTCAATGAAAAGAGCTTGGGATTACTATCGCAAAGTCTCATCCTCCCAGAAAAGTAGTGTACTAGAACTGACTGAAACTAGTTCATATGATGCTAATTTTCAATACACTGAGTAAGTACCATCAACCATTCTCATCACGCAAAGTAAGTTCAGAAATATCAGGGGGATACCCAGAATTTTAAGTAGACTTGTCAGTTCATCAAGTACTACATATATCATTTTTTCCTCCGGGTGCTCTCGTTGTTGTGCAATGAAAGTATGGATCTCCTTCATCAACTCAATCCATAGCTGTATCCTGGTTCCTTCACTACGCCAGCGCAATCCATCCCCCGTCGCAACTTCTGTGCATCCACCCATAGTCCTTTAGAGGAATAAATATTTGACATTACAACAGAGGGGCCACTGTCTGTAGGATCTGCCAAGAGCGCCATTTCGGTAGCATAACTCCCGATTTCAACATTACCAAACAGATGACAGGCACCCAACAAGCTCCTCCAAACAGCCGCAGCTGGTTCAATTGGAATCCTTTCAATAAACTCCTTGGCGGCCTGCAGTTTCCCTGAACGACCCAAAAGATTGACCACAGAAGCATAGTGCTCGGTGCCTGGTTCAATAGCATATTTTGTTTTCATAGAGTGAAAATGGTGTAACCCTTCATCCGTGAGGCCTGCACGAGAACATGCTGATAACACACCAACAAATGTCACATAGTTCGGTTCTACTCCATTTCCTCTCATCATTCCGAAAACATGAAGAGCTTCCTCAGCATGACCGTGCTGCGCATACGTCGAAATCATGGAGTTCCAACAAATGACATCCTTTCCCAACGCCGAGTCAAACAACAGCCGTCCTTCTTTGATGAAGCCACACTTTGCATACATGTCTACGAGAGCATTTGAAACACGGGGGTCACTGTCCATACCTGCTTTGATGATCTGGGCATGGAATTGCTGGCCGTGAAACATGCTTGCTAGGGTACTCGCCACAGTTACTAGTGCAACAAATGTGAATTCATTAGGTGTTAACCCAGAGATGCGAAGCTGGTTAAAGAGCTTCACAGCCTCTTCCCCTCGCTCATTATGTGCAAGGCCGAAAATCATAGCATTCCAGATTACCATGTCCCTGTTGTGCATCAGACTGAATACAAGTTTGGCATCATCCACAAGGGAAAACTTTGAATAGACGTCGATTAGAGCACTCCCTGCATACAGGTCCAACGAAGTTCCTGATTTGACGATGAGACCATGAATCTGCTTGCTCAGCTCAATGTCCGACTGCGATGACGACACCCCAAGGAGCGAAACAAATGTCAGTAGGCTTGGCTTTAGAGAACAATACCTCATTTTACTGAACACCTCAACTGCTCCTCTAAGATCACCTAGCCTGGCATATCCTTCGATCATTGCATTGTAAGAAATTGCATCATCTTCCACCAAGGCTTCAAATACTGCTCTTGCTTCAGATAAACGCTCACATTTCGCATACATGTCAATGAGAGAGTTCTTGACATACCCATCAGACTCCAGATTAGCCTTTATGGCATAAGCATGTACCTGCCTCCCTTGCCATATCGCTGCCAAAGAGCCACATGAGTTCAAGACACTCGTGCAAGCGAAAACATCCGGCCGCCAGCCAGCCCGGCTCAGCTGCGAGAACATGTCCATAGCTTCAACATCGAACGAATTCTTCATATAACCAGCAACCATTGTCGTCCAAGACACGAGATTGCGGCTCTCCATGCAATCAAACAGCTTGCGAGCCAGAGCGAGCCTGGAGCACTTGCAGTACAGATCGATCAGCGCGTTGACCACCGATGCATCTGCGTCCGCTGCGGTTCGATACGCGTAGCCGTGTATCTCCCTGCCGCCCTCTAGGAAGCCAAGTGCTGAGCAAGCACTCGCAGCACTCGCTAGCACAAACCTGTCGGGCCGGACACCGTCAAGCCCCATCTTCGCGAACAACTCCAAGGCGACTCCACCCTGCCCGACCTGAGAATACCCTGCTATCACCGCAGTCCAAGTGACGGGGTTCTTCACTGGGAGGGAATCGAAGACCAGCATTGCGGCGTCAATGCAGCCAGCCTTCGCGTACAGGTTGATCAGCGCGGTCCCGACGTAGACGTTTCCAACCATTCCGAGCTTCACGGCGTCGCCATGCACCTGCTCGCCGAAGGAAACCGCCCTGGACTGCGCGCAGGCCCTGAGGGCGCTGGCGAGCAGGAACTCGTTGGGCGGCTCGCCGGAGGCACCGCGGAAGGCAGCGAAGAGCTCGATCGCGTCTTCCTCGCGCCCGTGCTGCGCGTACATGGAGATGGCGGAGCCCCAGGAGACGAGGTTCCGGTGCGGCATCCCGTCGAACAGGCGGCGGGCGTCCCGGAGGCGGCCGAGCTTGGAGTAGCCGCGGAGGAGGAGGTTGGCGAGGAAGAGGTCCGGGAGAGACTCGGTGAGTACGGCGCGGGCGTGCGCCGCCGGGAGGAGGCGGCGGAGGCGGTCGCCGGCGAGGCATGAGAGGAGGAGGTGAGCGAGGCTCATGCGCCGCTGGCTCGGGCTGACAAGGAATGGTTAGTTGAGCCTCTGTTCAGCAATAAAAATATAGTTGGGCCTGTATCAGGCATATTTACTCGTCTTTTATTCCTCAAAATATTCATATTCAAATTTAAATTATATTCGTCTTCTTTTATTACAATTACCATTTCCAATCATGTAAAAAAAACCATATCCAATCTTTGTCAAGAAAAAAAACCCTCAAAACATAATAATTAACTAATGGCAACTTTGCAACGATTGGTGCTTTATAAAACCATTTATGAGATTATACTAATTCTAAAGCATCCAAATAGTTTTATAAAATCACTTAAAAGGGTTCTTAAACCAAGTGCTTCATCATGTAGATGTAAGTGGGTCATTATTAGGGTGCCCTCTACTCTTTTTATTTTTATAAAAGTGAACTAAGGTTTCAAATAACATCATCATACTATTAGAAAATATAATATAGAATTTTGATTACTGGAGAAAATTCATCTGATGTTGAGGCCTCCTCCGTCCTTCGCTAGTACAAACTACAAACATCCTCACGGAGCATGAGCTGAGCTGAAAGTAGAGATGCTTTTAGGCTCTGAGCCATCATTCGTTGGTATCTTCTTTGCCAGCTGCTATCTTGGCCAAGTAGCCTGGATTGGATTTTGTCACTGAAACACTGAATCGGCTGGAATGGAAGGCTGGTTTCCAAATCTTTAGCCCAAAGGCTGACGATTCGGCCAAGTTGAGGAGATGAGAATGGGAAACGCGTGTTGGAAATGGGGATTCAAGGTTTCACTTCCCCTGAAAAGGAAAACTGTGTCCGTCATTCTTTCTTCAGAGTGTACGTGCACAACACAAACCACACGCTAAATTCTTCATTCAGAGTGTTAAAACAAGCAGGTAGTCCATAGGTGCATTGCCAGGACTTCACCACAAACAGGCCAAGAATCACAAATTATTGTGCAGTAGTACATAGTAACTCAAGCTACAAAACTTCCTTGGCACATGTGAAATCACTCATAGTATGATATAATAATAATAACCTATAACACAACAGTAGCTATCCAACTTGCCGGCTAGCTATAGCTGGACAGACAAAACTAAACATGCGGAGACACAGACAAAATTTCAGCACCAGTCATGCCTTGCTCGTCCAGACCTTGTCTCAACGTCAAGCTTTGCCGCCAGCCTTACCTCTCATGCCTCCTTTCTTCTGGCCACCACCCGCGGCACCCTTCTTTCCCTTCCCGCCTTTGGCACCACCCTTGCCACCCTTCCCCTTCCCCTTCTTCTTCCCTGCCTTCTCTGCCCGCTTGTCCTTCTTCATCCGTGGGTCCACCAGCACCTTCCCCTTGCCAGTCCTCACCTGGACCCCCTTCTTGGCGACGACATACTCCTTCTTGGGCCTCTGCGTCGACACCGCCTTCCTGTAGATCTTGTCAATCATCTTTGCCTTGGACTGCTCGTTGATGTCACTCTGGTCCGCAACAATGTCCGCCTTCTGCCGCGCCTTCTCCAGCTTCTTCAAGGCGACGCGCTTCTTCCGGGCCTTGGCCTCAGCCACCTTCTTGGATGGCCGGGCGTCGATCTCCCTGAACTGGGCCTTCATGGCAGCTACCTCCTCTTTCGTTATAGGTTTCATAGCCTGGGTATGCCTCTTCTCGTCTTCCGCAAACCATTTGGGCAGTCCTTCGTCATCAAACATGTACCTGTTGTAGGCATCGTCTAGTATCTGCTCCCTTTGCTTCTTCCTCAGCATCTTATGTGCATAGGCCAGCACTTCAGCCTTCTGGTCATCGTCGAGGTCCTCTTCTGGTTCTGACTCATCGGAAGATGAAGAAGAGTCGGAATCATCTTCAGTTCGGACTGGTTCTACTGGTACCATCTCAATATCATCTTGTTGCAAGCGCTGAGCAGCTTTAGTCGGTTTCTCCTTCTTTCCTAAATCTGTCTGTGCTTTAGCAGGCTTCTCCTTATTTCCTGAATCAATCTTCTTTTTCATATTCTTGCGTGGTTTCTCTCTTTCATCATCACTGTCACTCTGCTCAGCTAGGCCAGTTCCTGCATCCGCGAACACATCCTGACTGTACCACTGGTCTACAATCTCATCTTTTGTTCGCTTCTCAGCATCTAGACGCAATAAAAGGGGGTTGGCCTCTTCATCTTCATCTTGATCTTCGTCAGAACCTTCATCATCCATGTCAACATCCTCACCATCATCTTCACCTCCCTATCAAACCGTAAGCATAATAAGAAAATCTATTGTCATCAATCATTTAATGGTTTTTCTAATCTAGAAAAAATAACAGAGCACGTTCAGTCCACTGGCTACTGCAAAACTACTGAATTTCAAACACAAGGAGAAATATTGATGTTGATTAAGGTAAGAAATTACCTCTAACAAATCTGCATCAGCATCAGTATTGACTCGCTTGGCACGTTTGCGTTCTTGTTTTACTTCTCCACCTCTTTTTGTCATAAAACGCTCATAGGCTTCATCGAGGATATCCTCAAGTTGAGCATCATACCTGGTTTGAAAGAAGCTATGTTACATATCTCTGCAATTTTCAGTAAATTATGGCAGTGATGTGAATTAAAGACCGAACTAGATTATTATTTTTTGGTGTGGGTGCCTGAGAATTTACCTCTGTTGTTCTTCATCAGAATCCATTTCCTCATCAGAGTCTTCATGAGTTTGAGTAGCTTCGTTCTCACTATCTCCAGAGCCATCTTCCACATTAAACTCTGCTGACTCAACAGCTTTAAGTTCTTTTCCACCCTATACAGAAGTATATAACACTGAGTTCACAAGCAAAAACCCAAAAAAAAAGTAATATCATACCCAAGATGGTAACTTGAGAAAAATCCCAGTTGAACCAAAATTACTTTTCCAACTATATAAGGATTAGATGACTAAACAAAATTTCTAACAGCAAGAATGTTTCATTTTCCAAGGTCTACAAGGCAAATATAGAAAGATAGGACTATGGAAACAGCAGGAGACCTTGATAGCATTAATAGAGAACAAATCAGGATCACCATATCCTTCTTCTGTAGCATCGATTTGCATTCCTGTTGCCTTGCGTGCTTTATCCTGGAATGAACAGAGTAACATGTTAGCACACAACTGAAATCAACGCCACATGCAGCAAGTGTTACTTCGACTTCATAATGGAAATACCTTTGCTTTTCGTCTTGATTGACGCTTCTTCTCTTGCCTTTTCTTTCTATCAATGACGCTAGTCAATTCTTCCATTTCCTGTAAAAGTTGGTCATCATCTATGACTTTAGACTCCGTTGCAGTAACAGCAGCCTTTGGCGTAACTTGTGATGATGACGACAGTGCTTTCCTTAAACGTATGCGCCACCTGATGAGAATAATGTAGAAAGTTGCATGAGATTGAAAAGATCAACCTCTCCACATGGTAATAGACATGCTTGGATAATCATAATGTAGAAAGTAACTTGATGAGAATAGAATAGGAAAAATACACTTACTTCAAAATATGCTTGAAGCTATTTTTATCCAGCACGCGCAAATCGTCACAAAGTTCTTTTATCTGATACACAGAATAACATGCAATCAGCAAGCATTACAACTGAGATAGAATATAAATTTAGGTGAAGGCATTACTTCACTACCTCCTCTGAAGTAATCTCATGATTCTTGAGAGGCAGAGATGCTGGATCATCAAATGAAATTTTAGTAACAGAGCCAAGAAATTCCAGTGGTGTCTGGGCCTCAGAAAATATAAAATCTGATGCCAGACCAACTTTCCGCAATACTGTGACTCCTTCCTCGTACCTACATGAAGCATGTACAATAGAAATTTAGAGAAGTGGATCTCCCACTGAACTGTACTATATAATTCAATATTTTGATGTATTGTACAGACAAAGAACCAGCATTTTCAGCTAATTCCAGTTCTTCTTTACCACTTAAAACAGCACAAAAGGGCGAAATTGTAAGGGTAAAATTCCAAGTGTCTAGCTGCTTACTTGACTATAATACTAGAATTAGCAAAAAGTAGTTTGCAGAAGGTTTTGCAGATGTGGTGTTACCCTCAGTGTGAGAAGTGAGCAAGACATGCCAGATCTGAATACAAGTTATATATCCTACTCCACTGTGTGGTGGTCTTGTGGACACTGACAAATGAACATATATAACCAGTGGCTGTATGAAAAGTTCCATCTTGAACAGAAAGCAATACTTTCAGGGGTTTATCCAATAAGTATGGCAAACTTATAGAACTAGCAAAAGCTTGGGGTTCTCTAAATCTTGTATAGTTACACTATGCATACTTGCAAATAATACAAGGCACAGAAATACAAATGAACTATTGCAGCATGGCCCTGATTCTTGAGACATATAGAAGTACAAAAAAACAGTAGTGCAAAACGTAGAGAAGAACAGGCAAACTCCAGCAACGATGTAAGAAGGCATACTTACCCTTCACGGCTTCTTTTGTCTTTCTTAGTAGTAAGTACATCCCTGGGCTGCAGACCCCCCAAGAAAATGTAACAGTAAGGTGGTGCTAACACATAAACAAGAAGAGAAAGCGAGCAGGTAAACAGGACAGATGTTTCAACCTACCATCTTCTTCTCATTTTCCACATTGAACAAGTGCTTGATATCAAGAAGTTCAGGCTCAATCTTGGCAGGGGCTTTATATTTCAGACAGATAATGTAAATTTCAGCAGATGTGCCACGACTCGCTTGAGGTTTGGTCACCTCGACCTTCTCGAATAGCTGCAAATGGGTGTATTTTTTGATGCGTCAACGCACTATTACAGAATATATAAGTAACAACATAAAAACACTTGAGCAAACTGTGTGATCAATGCACACCTGTTTAAGACAGAACATGATCGCATTGTAATCTTGAGACCTGAAGACCTGTTGAAGAGAACAAAAGAAATAAACAGCTGAGTTTGTATGTGCACTTCACATAACGGAACTCGCAAGCTGACAAGTGATGTGCACGTTGTTTTCTTACCTTGGTGATGAATGCGCCCTTGGGTGCGAGGAAGTATGTGGCGAGTCGCACGGCGTCGATGACGAGCGCGGACTGCGTGGTGGCCTCCTGCGCCCAGGCGCCGCCGACGTTGGGCGAGCCGTCGTGGAGGACGACGTCGAATGCGGCGACGCCCCTGGAGTCCATGAGCTTGCGCACGGAGGAGCGGCACTTGGAGGTGGTGATGTCCTCGGTGAGGGAGTGCGCGCCGCGGATGGGGCGGATGGGCACGAGGTCGACACCGACGACGAAGGCGCCGACGGGGGCGTGCTTGACGGCCACCTGGACCCACCCGCCCGGCGCGGCGCAGAGGTCGAGCACGGCGCGCGCCGTCGGGAGGAACCGGAAGCGCGCGTCCAGCTGCAGCAGCTTGAACGCCGCCCGGCTCCGGTACCCCTGCTCCTTGGCGAGGTGGTAGTACTTGTCCTGCCTCTGCTTCCCCTTCGTCTTGCCCATCGCTGCCGCCGCCGCCGCCGCCGACGAGCCTTGGGAGGAGGAGGATGGAGGAGGACGGGAGCTAGGGTTTATGGTTCTGCTCGGCGGCTGCGCTGGTTCGGTACCTTTGTCATGAGCTCGGTGGCGGTTAAGCCTCGACGGCCTCATGGGCCCAAATTGGGCCTCCATGGGCCTCGGCCTATCTGGGTACTGGGCCGCGGGGGAAATTAGAACGTTCCATCGTCTTGTTGCTCTCTTATCCTGCTCTCATTTGCCCCCAACTTCCATTCGTTTCCTCTGCACTTAGCAATGGAGCTAGGCCTCGCGCTCCGGCTCGTCGCGCCGCCGGCATGTCTCTCCCGCCGCCGTAGGGCTCTTGCGCTGCGAGGAAGCAGCGTACGGGCCTCGAGGCGCGAGCGTAGTTGTAAGGCTGGGGCTGTGGCGAGTGGGGGTCTGAGCTATGCTGTGGTTGAAGAGGACGAGGAGATGGAGGTGGACGGGGAGGGTGATGCGAGGCCGCGGCTGGAGCTCATCGAAAAGCCGGACCGGAGCCTGGCGCTGCTCGACGAGTACGAGGCGGAGGAGCTGGGGGCGGCGCTGTGCGCCAACCACCGCAGCGGTGAGCCTTCTCTTTTCCGCTTTTCTTGTGCTTGTGCTTGTACTTGCAGAATATCTTGTTTGTTTTAGAATTTCTAGATGAAAGTAATAAGTTTCTCAACAGTTGACAATTTCCATGCTATAATACTGTGGGTCTGATGTGTGTTTCCACAGGTTATGTTGCTGTGCTGGGGAAGCCGAATGTTGGCAAGAGCACCCTTATAAACCAAATTGTTGGTCAGAAGCTTTCCATCGTAACAGATAAACCACAGACTACACGCCATCGCATCCTCGGTATATGCTCGGAACCAGAATACCAGGTATAAATAACCCTTTTGTCTCTAGAGCACTTTTTTTTTTTTTTGCGGGGTAAACGGGATTGTATTAATCAAATAATAGTGTTGTTACAATCCCGAAGGATGCGGCCCAACAGAGGCTCTGGAGCCGACCCTAACCAAACATCATTTATATCCTCCCTCATACCAAAACTAGCTAACTCATGACTAGCAGTGTTCTGCAACCTAGGAATCTTAGTAATAGAAACAATATATTGTGAAGAAAGTAATAAACGAAGGTCCTCCACTAAATGTGCAAGACAAGATTTGTCTGCATCAGTACTTGTCACCATCCTGACCATCTCCAAACTATCAGTTTCCACAAGGATGCCATCTTGGTTGAGTTCAAGCGCCAACCGTACTCCTTCAATGCATGCACTAATCTCCGCCTCGAGAGCAGAAGAACACAAGCGCAGTGATCTGCAGGCCGTGAAGACGATGGAGCCATCGCTACGCCGCAAGATTATACCCACGCCGGCGCTTCCTGACTGCGCCATATAGGCACCGTCCACGTTGAGCTTCAGCATACCATCTGGTGGTTTATCCCATGGAACACGGACAGGCTGAACAACAGGGGTATTAGTTGGTTGGGCATCAATTACTTGCTTCCCCTTTAGAACATCCTCAGGCTTCATCTTACGAATATTTTCCAAGGATTGTAAGTAGCTGCAGATGAACCTACGCGACCCATCAATTGGAGGCAGCGGCTTGTCATGTGTAATCTCATTACGTGCATACCAGATCCTCCATGCAATCATCAGGATCCGACCACATTGTTGTGTCGACAGAGGCAATAGCCAATTTTCTAGCCAATCCTCACGTACGGGCATGGGAATTCTTGGAATATACCACACTTCCCTCATTGCCTCCCAGAGAGCTGATGCATGGGAACATTGTACTAGAGCATGGTAAATATTCTCCTGTTCATGTTCACAAATCCTACACATACCTGACACTGGCATATGATGCTTTCTTTTATTCTCTTCTGTCGCTAAGCCAGCAGAGAGAGCTTTCCATGCAAAGATACGCACCTTCTCCGGTATATTGCATGACCAAACTTTTTTCCAGATCGGTTTATCTCCCAATGGCGCTGAGCTGCTCGTTGCATTTGCTCGGCCCTGTTGGACTAGACGAAGACCAATCCGATACGCGCTCCTCACCGAGAACAAACCACTCTTTTCAGGCTGCCATGCCAGAATATCCTTGGGCATACGATCTGAAATTTTAATTCTCAATATTCTGTCCGCATCAATCGACGGAAAGGTTTTGCGGACAAGGGCTTCATCCCACTTCCCATTACGAAGAAGACATGAAACACGATTCAGCCTTGATCGTCCACGTGGCCCGATCACCTTGAGCTCCTCCGCTCTTGGGATCCAGTTGTCTCGCCAAATGCGCACTGATCGACCATCTCCAATTCTCCAAATCAAACCATGCTTCAATAGCTCCAACCCATGGCTGATAGCACTCCATGTAGGTGACGGATTTGCCGAAAAGACTGTATCAGCTATGTTCCCGTGGGGGTAATATTTCGCCTGCAGCACGCGAGCACAAAGACTATCAGGACGATGGATAAGCCTCCAAGCCTGGCGAGCCAAAAGTGCCTGATTAAAGATGCGCATATCCTTAAAACCCATGCCTCCATGGGGCTTTGATCGTATGAGCACATCCCAACTGATCCAGTGGGCTTTCCTCTTTCCCCTCTCAGCACCCCACCAAAAATCACGTATCAGCTTCGTTAAATCATCACACACCGACATTGGTAATTTGAAGACCGCCATAATATATATAGGTAATGCCTGTGCCACTGCTTTGATCATGATCTCCTTCCCACCTTGGGATAAATCTCCCCACTGCAGAATTCTTTTTGCCAGTTTTGCTTGTAGATTATCAAACTTCCCCCTTCCCATTCTACCATCAGGCGTCGGGAGCCCCAGATATTTTTCTTCAAACGAATCTTTCTCCACATTGAGAATACCACGTATATCATTCTGGATCTCCATGTCACATTGCGGACTGAACAAGATTGAACACTTTGAAGGATTTATTAATTGACCCGTGGCCTCTCCATAGGACTCGATCACATGCTTGACCCTCACAGCTTGTTCACATGATGCCTTGAAGAAAAGCAGGGTATCATCGGCAAATAACAAATGGGATATACCCGGTCCTCTCCGACATATCTTGACCGGCGTAATGCCTCCCGCAGCAATTTCTGATTGCAACAACGCAGATAGACCATCAGCAACAAAGAGAAACAAAAATGGGGATAACGGATCACCTTGTCTGAGACCTCTCGTAGGGGAGAACGCTTCCAATAGGGCTCCATTGAATTTCACAGAGTACCTCACCGTGGTAACACACAACATTATCCATTGTACCCACCGGCGAGAGAAGCCCATCTTATGCATCACCTCCTCCAGAAAAACCCAGTCAACACGATCATACGCCTTTGATAAGTCCAGTTTGTATGCACACAAAGGATTATTTGCACTAGTCCCATGCTCCATGTAATGGAGGCATTCGAAAGCCAACAAAGCATTATCCGTAATAAGACGCCCAGGCACGAAGGCGCTCTGATTTTCCGAGATTATGTCACCAAGAATAGGTCTCAATCGATTTACCAAGCACTTTGAAATTATCTTGTATAGGACATTGCATAGACTTATAGGTCTAAAATCCTTAAGCTCAACCGGATTATCCACCTTTGGAATTAAGACAATAGATGTATCATTGATACCCACCGGCATTTGTCCCGTATCAAAGAATTTTAGGACCGCTTGAATAATCTCCTGCTTGATAACTCCCCAATTACGCTGGTAAAAGCGAGCGGGAAAACCGTCTGGACCAGGAGCTTTAAGTGGCCCTATCTGGAATATAGCATCTGAAATTTCTTCCTCTGAGAATTTTCTACACAAATTCTCATTCACCTCTTCTGAGATTACCTCCTGAAAAAGATTAACCACCTGGATCGGCTGAATAGATGGGTCCCGTGTATATACTGATTGGAAATAGGATGTTGCCATCTTTTCCATCTCTGACGGGGTATCCTGTACCACACCATCACCATCCTTGAGCGAGGTGATCCGATTTTTACGAGCACGCCATACTGCCTTCCGGTGAAAGAATTTTGTATTACGATCCCCCTCCTTTAGCCATGAGATACGTGATCTTTGGAGCCATAACATCTCCTCCCTATACAATAATTCATTCATAGTATCAAGTGTCTCACGTATCTCATTCATAGGAGCTGCTATAACATATAGATTTTCCAATTTCCTCCGCAAACGAGACAACTCTCGAGTAACATTACCAAACTTTCTTCCACCCCACGCATGCAATACATCCATGACTTTATTCAGTGCTACATTGACATCTCCTAGGTCATATTTTGGTCCAAAATCCCTCCACGCCTCTGATATAATCTCAGGCAGGGCATACTCCCTTTCCCACATGATTTCATAACGTTTACATTTACGCTTAGGCTGTTGTACTTCTCTGACCATCCTGATCAATAGTGGGCAGTGGTCCGAGCATGGCGACACAAGATGTACAACAGTAGCATCCGAATATATCCTCTAGAGCACTTATAGAGTTCAATTCAAATGTGCAATGTGTAACTAATATATCCTCGGAGGTTTCTCACGCCGGCCGCAGAGGATGCCGTGAGATTTCTCAGTGCTAATCTGAGTTGTCGTTTAGTTTGCAGATAATACTTTATGACACACCAGGTGTCATCAAGAAGGAAATGCACAAGCTAGACTCGATGATGATTTCTCGCTGCTAATCCAAGTTATCATTTAGTTTGCAGATAATACTTTATGACACGCCAGGCGTCATCAAGAAGGAGATGCACAAGCTAGACTCGATGATGATGAAGAATGTGCAGAGTGCTATTGGCAATGCAGACTGCGTGATCGTTGTTGCTGATGCTTCCAAACTGCCTGAAAAGGTACTGTCAACGAAAATAAGGAACCAGATGAATAAATATTTTGGGTGTACCTTGCGTGATTTCACCTTTGTGATTTTAGATAGATGATATGCTGGAAGAAGGTGTGGGGAACAAAGAGACTGCGGTCCCTGTTGTGTTGGTGCTGAACAAGAAAGATATGATAAAACCAGGAGAAATCGCAAAGAAGCTCGAGGTAAGAAACTTGTTCAAATCGAGTAGTAGATGGTTTCCAGACTTGTTATGCTTCCTCTACTTGCAAATGGTACATCTCATGACACTCCTTTTCTGCAGTGGTATCAAAAATTCACTGATGTTGATGATGTTATACCTATAAGTGCTAAATTTGGTCATGGAGTGGATGATATCAAGGAGTGGATATTGTCAAAGCTTCCGCTGGGTCCTGCTTACTACCCCAAGGTATTAGCATGGAAGATACAAAAGTTTCCTACAGCATCTCCTGAACAAGTCTTAGTACTATGCAGGGACAAGAACTTTATCCTGTAAACCTAGCGAATCAAGTTGGAATGTGCAATGCAAATAGTACGATGCACGAGTTATTTCTTTATTTCCTTGGTCTTAATCTGCAATAATCAACACCCTTTCATACTATGATTAATCAGCAGTTCTGACTCTGAACTCAAAGCCATAATAATTCAATCAGCACATTTTACTATTTTTCTGCTGCAAATCAATTGTTTGGAAATTCTTCGAAATAGAGAATATGTATTTCAATTACTTCTCTATTTGAAGTCATTACTATGCTAAAACCATAGTGTTACAGGCTTTCTTAGATAGATATTCATATTTTACAGTATTGTGGTATATCTGTCAAAGATAGTTCCAAACATTTGCTCTATGATCTGCAACTTGTGATGTATCCTTGCCATGTGATACCATATTCCTTGATTATATGGTTTACTACTGCTACTGCATTCTAGGTATTCAAAATTTTGAGACACTAAAAATATTTATCATGTATTAGTGTAGGGACATTGGAGATGTAGGGACAAGAACTTTATCATGTGAACCTAGCAAATCAAGTTGGAATGTGCAACGCAAATAGTAGGATGCACGAGTTATTTACTTATTTCCTTGGTTTTAATCTGCAATAATCAACACCCTTTGATAGTATGATTAATCCGCAGTTCTGACAAATTGCTGACTCTGAACTCAAAGCCATAATAATTCAATCAGCACATTTTACTATTTTTCTGCTGCAAATCAATGTTTGGAAATTCTTCGAAATAGAGAATATGGATTTCTATTACTTCTCTATCTGAAGTCATTACTGTGCTAAAACCATAGTGTTAGCTTTCTTAGCTTGATATTATATTTTTACAGTTTTGTGGCATATATGTCAAAGATAGTTCCAAACATTTGCTCTATGATCTGCAACTTGTGATGTATCCTTGCCATGAGATACCATATTCCTTGATTAGATGGTTTACTACTGGTACTGCATTCTTGGCATTCATTTTGATGTTTAGCTACAGCCAGTAATCTCAAAATTTTGAGACACTAAAAATATTTATACATCTTCTTGTTCCAGGACATAGCTAGTGAACACCCCGAGAGATTCTTTGTGGGGGAAATAGTGAGGGAAAAGATTTTCCTTCAATATAGGCAGGAAATTCCATACGCGTGCCAGGTATATCTTCTGGTGATTTTCTTCACTTTAGTGCTTATCCATCTTCTTAGCCTGTTCCTGTGATGTATTTTTTGTTTATGACAGGTTAATGTTACAAGTTACAAAAGCAGGCCTGGTGCCAAGGATTTTATTCAAGTTGAGATACTTGTCGAGAGGGAATCACAAAGAAGCATTATACTTGGGAAGGTAAAACAGTTTTAAAAAAAATCAACCCTATGTATGCTTGAATATTTTGGGGTACTTCATGATTACATATTCAGTTTAAGTTAAGAGTAAAGAAATTGAAGGATTCTGCACGAAGCACCTTTCCGGAAATTGATAAATATATGTTCTTTTCCTGAAATTTTTTGAATGAATGAAACAAAAGTTAGGTTCATGTTTCTATGAATATTAAATCCATCATCGAAAAAAGGAATTGGGCCATAAGGCCATTAATAAGAAGATGTATATTTGAACAAGCAAAATGGTCATGCACACTATGTTTCTCGAATGCAGGAAGGGAAAGCTATAAAGACGTTGGCAACAGCATCAAGGCTTGATATCGAGGATTTCCTTCAAAAGAAGGTTTATCTAGAGGTCATAACTTCTTCCCTTCTTGTGTAGCCATGGTTACCCCCTGTGGTACTATTCTAGAGCAGTTTCTGATTGCTGCATACTATGTCTTGAGCAGATAGATGTGAAGGTGAAGGAGAACTGGAGACAAGATGAGCGGCTTTTGAAACGTTATGGCTACGGCGGGGAGATTCAAGCTTTATGAGTACAAGCATGATTTTGCTTATCAGATCACAAGAGTAGGAACTAGCTTGTTTTTAAAATTTCCCCCCCTGCTGAGTGAGGTATTTAGGTGTTCAAATTAGATCAGTTATTAGTCAGGAACTCTTCCCAAATTTTGATGCAAGTCTGGTATATCATGGGGTCATTGTTTCTGCATCTAAATCACATTCCAGCTCTGTTCTGTCAAAGATAGGAGATAGTCTGCAGTGGTGCTAGGCCAACTGAATCCTGTCTTTTTTTGAATGGGGAACGTGCTTCTTTTGTCTAGTGAAGTTCCATTGGCTACTTTGCGAACATTTTGCTCCCATGAATCATCACGGTGTAGTGTGAGATCCTAAAATATGTTTAGCCTTCTAGGGTTGGGTTTCACCTTTGTTCATCTGTTCGCTCAAAGTTGCGATGAAAATGGTCGCTGTGCAAAATTCAGGCAAAGTCTGCCGGATGGACTTAAGCATATTCCTGGGTTAATTTCATCTTCTGATAATCATCACTAAAGACTATCTTGAGTGAATAACATGTGTAACTTATGTGACATATATCCATTGCTTTGAATGTCTGAACTAAAGCCATCTCATACCATTTTTCTCACCAATCTAATGGAAAACTTTGTTACTCCTAGCTGCTGCTGCTGCTGCATAGCTGAACTCAAAGAAGCAGATACTAAATCAAAATCTCTCATCTCCTCCGATCCCGGCGGCCACCGGAGGGGAGATCGGCGGTGCAAAACTAACCTGAAGAAAAATTCCAAGACTAAAAACCTCGATCGAAATCTGAAACGAGCGAAACAAACTCAATTTGAAGCGAGTAAGCAACCGACCAAGATCTTTTTGATCAGCTTGCCGTGGTGTCGTCTCTACTACAGCTGTCGCCGCCGCCGCTGACGAGCGGCTGCACCGTGCCGCTGCTCCCGCCGGCGCCACCGCCACCGCTGCTGCTGCTGCTACCGATGTAGGACGTGAGCGCGGCGGCGAGCACGGCGGTGAAGTTGGGGTCGGACGCGATCACGGCCGTGGCTGCGTTCACCGTCTCAGCCAGCCTTGCGCCTCCGCCATCCTGGGTGCCGGCCACGGCCTGCACGGCGGAGAGCTTGGACTGGTCGTACAGCTTCTGCCCGAACAGCTGCGGCAGCGACACGGGCCGCGCCGCCTCGGCCAGCGCTGCCTGGAGCTGCGCGGGCTCCGGCGGGCGTGGTGGTGACGTGCCCGTCTGCGTGAGGTCGAGCGTGACGGTCGGGAACGGAGCCGACGCCGAGATGGTGGCGACGCTGGAGGAGCAGGGCAGCACGGCGCGCGCGAGGAAGTTGGACCCGCCGGCAATGAGGCCGTCGGCGCTGGGCATGGACCCCGACAGCAGCATGGAGGCCGCGGCCGCCGTGGTGGACGCCATCGCCATGGCGGCCGGCGGCAGCGGGTGGTTGTGGTTCCCCTCGTACGTGGTGATGAGCACCGTCCGGTCCTCGGCGCACCGCTGCACCTGCTTCCGCACCGGGCAGCCGGCGGCCATGGTGCACCGGTAGTAGGCGCGCGGGCACGGGTTGCCCTTGGCCATCTTCTGCCCGTACTTTCGCCACTGGCACCCGTCGCTGATCTGCAAGAACACACAAGTCATGCCATGCTTCTCGGATGAAGACGATCGAAGACAGGGGCGCGCGTGCGTACCATGGCTGCTTCGGAGCGGGCACGGACGGAGACGCGGGCCTTGCGCATGGTGGCAGCGGCGGCGGCGGCCTCGGGTGCCGGCGGAGGCGCCTCGGGCACCTTGGCAGTGGGGAGGAACTTGGGCACCTTGCCCGGTAGCCAGCTCTGCATCGTCTCCGGGCTGCCGCCCCTCTCGTGGTGAACACCGTGGCCATGCTCGAACGGCGGCAGCGGCATGAGTTCCGCCGCCTTGCCGGCGCTGCCGACGACCATGGCTCCCTTGCCCATGTAGTCCATGGCCGCGTCCGGGACGGGGTTGCTGCCGGGCAGCGCCGCGGCGCAGTCGCCGGCCCGGACGGAGTGGGGCGCGTCGTGCGCGGCGGAGCCGAGGCTGATGAACTGCCTCGGCAGCAGCTCCAGCTGCTGCTGCTGCTGCTCCGGTTCCCTGTGGCCATGGCCATGGCTGCTCCGCTGCTGCTGCGGCTGCTGCATGAGCGTGATCTGCGTTTGGAGTTGGTGGCACTTGCTGTTGGCATTGAGGAGCTGGTTCTTGAGCCGCTTGTTCTCCTCGTTCAGCCGCGCAAGCTCCGATTTCGTAGCTGCCAACTGGTAAATGCACATTAGGAGGGAATCATTAGTCTGTTTTTGTTAGGAAATTTAATTCGGCACGTGGGAGCACTGGATAAAATATTTTGAAATATTAGAAAAATCGAAAAAAAAAGTCTCGTTTACGTATCAACATTTTACGTGCGTACATCAAGTTTTGCGAAAAACCGATATTTTTTGTGACTTATGTGAAAACGACAAACAAAACCTTTTTTACATATGACACTCAACATGTCGGTTTTATGTGAAACTACTTTGTGAACGTGTAGAATTTCGAGATGTATCCACTAAGTTTTGTGTTCATGTACTTAAAACGAAGTTTAAAAACACCACTCCCGATTTTGTTCGAAATATCAGCTCACGATCATTCATACTCGACATTTTAAACGCGTGCAATTTCAGTGAAAATTCCCCCGCAAAAAAAAAACCAGTGAAATTTCAGCATTGTTATTTTAAAGTTTCACAAAATGCATATACAAGTTTGGGTGATTGTTCTATCTTTTGATCGCCATCTCTAAACCTATGAAGCCTTAGTGGCAGTTGTTGGTTGGTCATATGCCCTGAACACCATAGCATTAGCATTTGGAGCATCTCATATCTTCCGTAGAATGGCCAGCGGATCCATTACAACACTTTTCACTTGGAGTGTCTTGGATACGAGGGTGGTCATATGTTGATCCAAGAAAAATAAAAAATGGACAGAAATTTTGAAGATAACTTTACAGGAACAGTTAAATGTTAGTCATGGAAAGACAATAGTTGGCGTGTCGATGGCTGATTTTTGTTGCGAGAAAATGCTCGGAAATTCTTTAGGCATGTTGATGGCTCATTTCTTTTCAAGATCTCTACGTGATCCATGCTTCCATAGTAGGTTTCTTTTAAGATAACTTTACACGAACATTTGAATGTTTGGCATGGAAAGACAATAAAGTTAGCTCCGTACAATGTTGAATGTTTTGTCCGACGACTCTGACTTTCAACCAGTACCATATGCCATGGCATGAGGGCAGGAGGCAGTTAGTAGTCAAATCATAGGCATCGAGTCAGGCGTACTTTCCGTTTTCTCAGTCGACGATTCGGAACGTAGACTCTTACTTGGATCGCAGAGACCCAAGACCGTGTGACCCACACTACTTACCCGTTAGGCCGTGATAATCTCACACACTGATCTTCTATCTAACGGTCGTGAGCAGTTGTAGGGCATTTGTTTTTGTCTTCATTCTGAGGAAAACCTTGTGAGCAAACTCGAAAATGTAGAGAAGTGAAAACCTAGGGATTGCTTGTACATCTGTTCCCAAACACAAGACGTTTTGGCAAACTAAATCGGGCAATGGAAGGAGTACATCTCTTGCATGTTCTTGATCAAGTTGTGACAACTTGTATACTCTCAACCTTACATACTTTGACAGGAAATTACTACTCGGATCATACGAACACGAGAGACCAAGTCAACGTTGCGTGTGTGACCCACACTATTACTCAGAGACGGGCCTTCTATTTTCGTAGTAGACAATCTCGAGCATTGGTTTTCTATCTAACGGTCGTGAGTAGTTGCAGTACATTTGTTACTAGTCTCGATCACGAATGCAAGAAAGAAAAAGAAAACTTGCGTGGAAATTCGAAATTTCAGAGAAGCCGAGAAACAAGCGATTTGCGTAATGCGTATACATCTGGGAGAGTCGGAGGTGTGGTGCGGTCGTTGTTCTCACCTCGGCCTTGGCCTCCCGACGGTGGTCGTCGTCGTTGGAGGAGACGCCGTCGTCGACGGTGGACTCCTCGCTGCCGCTGTTCCTCCGGCGCCGTCCCCCGCCGACGTGCAGACCCATCTGCAACCCGGATCGCGGATCGAAACGCCCAACGTTAATGCAAGATACGTTTGCGATGCACACCGAGATTAATAAACAGCTTATATAGAAGAATCAACGTCGATCGGTGGACCAACGTAACGGCCATATATTGCTTACGTCGATGCCGAGGTCCCCTTTGTTCATGATGCCGAGATCGTCCTCCGCGGCGGCGGCGTCCTTCCTGTCGCGCTTCTCCCTCCTCATCTCGGTCTCGAAGAAGTCCATCTCGCCCACCGCCACCCGGCGCTCCTGCTGCTCGTCCGCGTTGTTCTTGCGCTTGAGGACGAAGGATGACGACGACTGGTCCATTGACAGGATCGAGGAACGGGGATGGAAGTGGAGAAGAGGGGGGAGGGGAGAGGGAGACCATGGATGGGTGGACGACGGAGGCGCTTAAGAAGGTGGCGGAGGGGGACGCGTGGCGGACGGATCCGGTGCGGGTGCGGGTCGAGTCCATCATTCTAGGCCGCAGTGTTGGCGACCATTGACCTGACCAGTCACTGCGCATCCACGACGACGATTTCCTCTCTCTCTCCCTCTCTGGCTGTGTGGGGGAAGCGAGTCCACACTCGCCGCGCGCGCAGGCCGGGGAGACCTCGCATCGCATGCAGCAGCACCGGACGGATACGAGAGACGGAAATGGTCAACCGCTGCTGATCCGGGGAGCAGTTCTAGACGAGAAGAAACTGAGCGGGCGGCGGATTGAGACGGTCTGTTTCAAACTGTTACGGACCCTTTCGTCGTCATCATCGTCAAAATAAGAAATTAAGTGTTACGACCTAGGGCAGTTCAAAAAAAAAAAGGTTACAAGCTAGGAAAGTATCAAATGATCCCATGATACAATTTCTCACAATTCGAATTTTCAAGTTCAAAAAAGTTCGAATAAGTATTACTACTGTTTACAAGATGCATGCCTATGGTTCCTAAAAATTTTAGAACCAAATTCGAAATGGACAGAACACTTTGATAAGGCGTTCAAAGGGTTTTCAAATAAACATAAAAGAAAACCCGGCCTTCATGAAGAGTTTTTTATGTAATATTTTAGATGTTAATATAAACGAACCATAACAATGTAAACCTATTCCTACTAGATTGATACCAAAATAGCATATCCAAATTATAAAAAATCCTATCGAAGCTAGCAACGAGAAAAAAAAAACACAAATCCAGCATGGTCCCCAACCTTTGGTTGGATGATTATAAGGAAGGTGACACTCTCAGCTCGCCATAGTTCAAATCCAAGGTTTGACACTTTGGTGACTCATAAAATAGAATATTTTTTGATGGGACGCGACGTTCCATCGATAGTGATGCGTCTATTGTGACTTTGCTAATCCTAATTAGTTTCTCATACTCAATCTTTCGAATGTGCTAATAGGGATATGTTGTGCGGGGGTGAGTGTGTACACGTAATTTTTTTGCGTATGCATCTGTACTATATCTCCTTTAAAAAATCCCAAAAAGGCAAAAGCACAAACAACACTATTCTCATATCATTATTTTTCTTTCTCCCTATGTATTCCGAATTTGGTATCAAAAGTTTTAGGGAATGTAAAAAAACATATTAATTTTTTACACAAAAAACACACGTATTATATACACCCATAATTTTTTCCAAATATTTTACAACCTTGCAATTTTCAATTTTGGTAGGTGCTATTATGTATAGCTTTGGATCATGCGATGATTTCCATTACACACTATGCCAGCTTCTCTACATACATCAGCTCGTAGGAGTGTGACACCACCTTTTTGCCCTACAGATGGAGTCGCATGAGGTTTCTGTTGAGCTGAAAAACAAAAACAAAAATCCTTTGTTCTTTTGGAAGTTTAATTTGGTCCGCTGAATGGATCGTAGCAAACAAAAGGGGATGAATGGTCACTAGGCAATTTTTATGTCTTTTTCAATTTTAATGCAATGCTGAAGTAAAGGTGATATATTTGGTGTTAGGGGTGATCCTAGTATGATCCTAAGCTAGTGCAACAAGCAAAGGAATCAAATAAAATAGTAAAGTGAGGGAGCGGGATAACCGGGGACGCGGAGACGAGGCGAGGTTTATTTCCCGCAGTTCCTCCTACAAAACGGAGTACGTCTGCGTTGAGGATGTGCTAGCCACGAAGGCTAGACGGCCACACCACGAAGGAAGGCCTCACCTTATTCCTCGAGAAAGCCCCACGAAGGAGCTTCCCCTTCTCCACTAAGTAGCCGGTCGAGGCGGCGGTTCCTTCACAAGGTTGGGGCGAGCTCCACAACACAAGGAGGCTCCCAACACCCTATGGGGCTAGCACAACTCCAAGCTAGCCTCCATAGGATCACTTCCTCCAAGATCCCACTATAGGAACCCTAACTCCAAAATCCACTAAGGACTAGCTGGTATTGGTGAAATATCTCTTGATAGAACTATAGATCGGGGCCTCCTCCACCACTCCTCAAAGTTTGGGCAAGATTGGTTGGGTAGGTGGGGAGATCCTCAAGGTTTGAGCTCAGCAACAATGGAGGAGAGAGAGAGAAGAGATAAAATCGAGCTGGGAAAGAAGGGGCCCTTTTATAGGCTCATTCAAATCCAACCGTTACGTGCAGATCCCGCACAACCGGTACTACCGCTTGGGCAAGCGGTAGTACCGCTCTGGGTTTGAAATCACCCCACAGATTCGCCACGTGGGCTCGAAGCGGTAGTACCGCTAGCGGTACCGTTGAGGTACCATAACGGCCTCTTCGAGCCCCGGAATCCACGCGGTACCTCGGCGGTACCGAAGCGGTAGTGTCATAACTTGACTTACGGTACCTAGGCGGTACCATGTGGGAACTACCGCTTGTGAGCGGTACTTCTGCTCATGGTACCGTAGAGGTACCGTAACTCACTATGTGGGACTTTTCACGTGCAAACACCCAGAGCGGTACTTCAGGGCGGTACCAGTAGGGTAGCAGTACTACCGCTCCTGGTACCGGTATGAAACATCCCAAATTTTAAAGCAAAGAGAAAATGAATTTCCCTTTTTCCAAAAATGAGAACCAACAAAAACTTTTATTGAATCAATGACTATGCATAGTGCTCATACTTAATCCTTGTGTTATTGCCATGATGATTGTTGGTATGCTTATCAAATGTTCCAAAACCCTAAACCTCAGTCTTCATTTCACCATCCAAGATAAAACTAAATAAAAAGAAAAGGCCTATGTAAGCCTATGGCTATTTTTGCAAATAATCAACTATGCCATGTCTACCCTGTTTATATGGTTTGAAAGACCTACACAAACCTAACCTAGTGCTTACCAACTAAATCCAATGTGAAACAAAAAGAAAATAAAATTATACATAGAGGCATATGTGGCACATGGCCATAATGAAATTTTTTGACCTATGCCCTCATACCTTACCCAAATGGTTTTAAACCTTTACCAAACACAATATAACACTAAATGAACACTAAACCATGCCTAAGTGAAGCAAGGAAAAAGAAAGGAAGAAAAATGAGAAAAATCCAAATCAACACATACATGTGCTTATGGCCATTTTGAAAATCTTTAACCTAGACCATTTTGGCTTGCACCATTGGTTGGAGATGGTTACTAAACACTTATAAACACTTTTGGAATCAAAGAAACTCAAATCAAATCAAATTTGAGTTCCAAAATGAGCTCACATGCACTAATGGTCAAATCTGCCATTTTTAGCATGATGCCCACTTTGAGCCCCTGTAGTTAGAGATTCTTAAACCAAACTCCTCCAAATCTTTGCACCTCATCCAAGACCTCTTCAAGATCAACAACTTTGGTGTTGACCACTTTGACCAGATCGTTAACCATTGCTTAAATTAGTTAAGCCAAAATGCCACTTTGAAACCAATTCTAGATTCCCACCAATTTTGGAATTCTTCACAAATCATTTCCAAATCCCAAACCAATGCCACCCATTGCTGCCAAATATCATTTAGAACTCATCCATGAAGAAACCTAGAAAAATTTACCCACACATGAGGTTTTTACATGAGAATCCACTATGGTACATAGAAGTACACCTACTCCAACCGCTATGTACCACCACCCTTTTTTCAACCTTGAGCTCATCAATAGTGTCAGTAGTACCACAACCACCCTCATGACATCACCTAACCTTGACATCATCACCATGAACCAAGACAAGCCTAGTACATGGCCTATGTCACACACACTTTTACTATAGTCAAATGTGACAACCCTAGACCTCTCTCACCATGCCCACCATGTCTAGGAGATGTCTCTCACTCCTCTGAACACCACCCTACCATAGTTGACCCCAAAAACCCACTTGCACCACCCAATGCCACACCATGCCACTCACATGATCACCACCATGTCACTACCTACCCTTGGCCTTTCCCTCTCTCTCACCATGTCTTTCTCCTTGTACTTAACCCTCTACAACTACTAGTACCAGTACTTGGTGGAGGAGAGCAAGAACACGACCGCAACAACTCATGCCATTGTCCATGATCACCACCCGTGGACACCACCTTCTCCCTGCGTGTACACTGCAAACCAACGCGTCACACCGCGCCACTAGCCTCCTCTCTCTCCCACGCACCTGCTAGACAAGCTCGTTGACCCTCTCACACGCCAGGACGACTCCACGAAGCAAGGACGCCGACGTCGGCCTCGAACCCGCGTGCCCTGCACACGAAGCCATCAAGCCCTCCACTACGCGCGCGTCACCACCTACCCAGTACCTCCCTGGCTGACGTTGTAGCCGTGCCGGAGAGGCCTGCACATGACGTGCACCGTGACGTCGCTGCCATGCCGGCCACGTCGCGTTCCCTTCTCTGGCAGCTATATAAACCCCCCTCCGCGACCTGGACATCACCACACAACCTTGCAGCCTCCCTCTCTTCCTCCTAGCACCACTCTCTTCCCCTCCTCGCAGCTCACCGGCGCCAGAAGCTCGCTGGCGGCCACACCAATAGCCGCGCCTTTTTCCGCCACCTCAGCCTCCAACACCTATACCGTTTTGAAGCCCTTGGAAAGCCCTGTCCAACGCGCCCAACCCCGCGACCAACCGTGCCCTGAGGTGAGAGATATCGCCTTTGCAAGATCACGGGGTCGGGAGGAAGACGACGGCCCAGCGCCGTCGGATCGTCATCCGACGATCTGTGCTTCCCGCGCGTGCCCGACGTGCATGCCCCATGCATGCGTGGCCCAGGCCGCAGCTGGGTCGGCCCAGCTAGTTTCCCGCCCCCGTTTGAAATTGAAATGTGTATTTAATCTTTTCATTTAATTTACTTACTGATGCTTTGCTAGAAATTCAATATCTCCAACTCTACTCGACCAAATTTGACAAATTTTATATATTTGGAAAGCTTATGAAAATCTCTATCCAACCACACTGGATTCAAATCAATATCTTTTGTAGAATTTGAATAGTAAAAATAACAAGTCAGAAGGTTTTCCATCTTGAAATAAATTGATAAAATCAACCCTATTGAATTTTAAGATGATTCCAATTGCTATAATTCACATTTCAAGTACCCTAATTGTTTATGCCAAAATATGACATGGTTGCTTCATAAGATCATGGGCTAGAATCAAAAATTGGCTATGTAGTCAATATTAGCCCACTTAAATTATTTTCAAATTGAGGATATTAAATCTATGAGGTGTAGCACCTCATTTAAATCATCTTACCAAGTAGTATGAAGCAATGTGATGACCCTTGTTGCATGGTCTCATACTTGCTCACTTGAGGATCTTAAATCACATAGTTATTTAAATTGCATGAGATAATGAATCTCATTTAAACCATTTTCCCCAAATAGTAAATATGAAATGTTGACCTTGGTCAACATGATCTCATACTTAGTATTTGAGGTAAATATTAACAAGGTTCAATGAGAGGAAATTATTTCTCCAAAGAACTAAATAGAAACCCTAATCCCTATTTCACTAAGAGGAACTTGTTTTCCAAACCCCAAAGAAGAAACCCTAGTCTAATGTTGAGTAATGTAGATGATGATGCTAGATCATCTTGAGTGAGCCATTAGGGCTAGCTAGTCTACCTAAGAATTGTTTGGTGATTGTTATCTTTGTATCCGTTTATAGACGCTAGTACCGAAGGCTACGAAGGGGACGACGAGAACATCTACGGAGAAGAAGGAGGAACACTTTGATCAATACACCAACCAAGGCAAGCTAACACCAATGCAAGCTCTACTCTTGCAAGCTAATATTCTTGCTAAGTGCAACGCTCTACAAGAGCAAGGCACCACCACATTTTACTTTATGCTTAATGATCCTATCCCAAGTTTTTACCTTACAAGCTTTTGATTTTGTTTATCAAGGTTTACTTTTTGATTCATGATTCACTTGGTCTAGATATAGAGTAGAACAAGAGCATCAAATTTAGCCTAGAGCAATACAAGCTAGTTAGCACCCCTCATGACTAGTTGCTAGTGCTAACAAATAAAATGGACTACTCTGGATGGGAACATGTGAAATGAAATGACTTTGAAAACCTTGGAATGATGAGTCATTCTATTGAAAGATTTTGAAGGTGAATGTGACTTATGAGGGACATGGTGAACTTTACAAAACTGATGGTTGGGTTCGGATGCGATACCATTCCAATTTTAGAGTACCCCACAATACCGATTATGGGTAGGGCTTAACTGGAAGTTTATGTACTTTAGTATGGGTTCCCTCTAAACAAGCGTCATCGGGGTTATGCCGAAAGCTGCCTCCACAACAAAATAAACGACGTTAAAAATGAGGTGAATGTCCGGCCCAAGCCCTGTGCAGTTCCCAGGCTAACGGTTTGTCTTCACTGGGAGGCCAAGCTCATGGGGAGAGGTACCTATACTAGGGTATGTAAGTGAAAGGTTATGGTTGATGATCCGCGTACGGAGTTACGATGATTCAGGGTTATCCCTGACGGATGTAATCAAATGTTGTGGCACAAGTGTGCAACCTCTGCAGAGTGTAAACCTATTCGAATAGCCGCGTCCACGGTTACGGACGGTTGGAAAGGCCATACTATTCCGTCATCAGACCATTTTCAAAAATGTGACATATGACTTGTGACTTGAACTTGAAAGGTGAATGGTGAATTTGACCTGAATCACAACAGAGTTGTGGGAAGGACACTAATGTTCCCACTTGAGTTAGTTAGCAAATGAAGAGGCTTTTACTAAATGTTTGTGAACTAAAATTGGCTTTATGCAAATAAACTTAGAGCTTAGCACCCCCTTACTATAGCTTATAGTGCTTACACTAGTATTAGTTTGCGAGTACTTTAAAGTACTCATGGCTTTGTCCCTGGCTATTCAAATGGCCAGACTATGAAGAGGAACAGCAGTACGAGGAAGATGGATAGCAGGACGTCTATGACAACTAGGACTACTCCTGACGTCAATAGTTTCCTGTGAAACAGATGGACCACGACCGCTAATTCGCTTCCGCTATGTGTTTTGTAATTGGATCCTTAGATCCCTTATGTTGTATTCAGACTGGATCATGTGATCCTTTGTTGTAAGATGATTATGTGTTGTAATGAATGATGTGTTGTGATATCAATCTATTATGTCTCGCAAAAACAATATTCCTGGGATTGCGATGTATGGCATAATAGGCATCTGGACTTAAAAATCCGGGTGTTGACACGGTAGTACCGGTTAGGCAGATTCCGCTCTTTCCTCGTTTCCTCTCCAACCACGTCACCTCGCGACACACACAAAACCAGAAAACCTGTAAGCTACGCTTGAGTCTTTCGATCATGAAGTGTTCAGCGAGGACACCGTGCACATGCAAATCTATCAAAGACAATCTATGCACACGGTTAAATTCATTCAAGTGTTGTTATCTAACACACAAAACACGAGGTATTGACCTTGCTCTTTCAATCTCCCCCTTTTTGGTGTTTGATGACAACACAAGAATTTGCAACATAGCAAAAGATATTATGATAAGGTTCTAGATTTGCAAAAGCTAAACGGAGCTCCCCCTAGATGTGTGCATAGTTGGAATATGCATTTGAATACAAATACACACATCCTAGAGAAACAACTCCCCCTAGATTCTACAAACCATGCACATATGCAACAAGGACGCTTGACATGTTCATATAGCATATGCACGCTATGGAGGCAACATATGGCAATAAAAGGAGTTTTGGGTGAATGTGTCATACCTTTGCCTTGAGAAAACCCAAAATTCCAATAACAATGCCTCCATAGAATTGGTGTAGCCACAATAGAATTGGTGCTTCATTTTGGTTTTTAGGCTACCACGAATAGGTCTTATTACAAACCGGGAGATCCACGAATAGAGTAGCAAGAATACGAATAATTTCTCGAATAACTAGGGGTAAAACATGATGCCAAGGCCGAAAAACCAAAATGAAGCACCAAGCCATTGGCATCCCCATGAAAATACCCGTCCTAATAGATCAACTTCTCCCCCTTTGGCATCGGAACACCAAAAAGGGAGAGGAAGCATGCTAGCGCCCCAAGGGAGTCACTCGTCATCCTCGTCCTCGTCTTCCTCCTCCTCGTCCTCCTCATCATCATAGTCCTCTTCTTCATCATCACCTTGCATGAGCTCGTCCTCGTCCTCGTCCTCATCTTCGTCTTCATTTTCAACATGGCCCTTGCCATGAGGCGGTGGAGAGGGGCGAACAGTGCGCTCGGGAATGGAGTCCTCAGAGCTAGACCATGTGTGCTTGGACTTCCATTCGCCGGGATGGGTGATAGTGTCCTCGGAGTCTTCGGATGTGGGAATGCCCAAATGAACCATCATTGCGTTTTGGCATTGACAGATCTTCTTGTTGTCGATGTGGGCTTGATACATCTTGTCTTGGAGGTCTTCCTTGAAGCAAAAAAGACTTCTTGAGACGAGCGGTGAGCTTGGCGAAGAGGCCTTTGGTCTTGACGGAGTTGGGCACAAAGTCGGAGTCATCACTATCGGCCTCCTCCTCCTCCTCCTTGTCCTTGGGAGCATTCTTGCCATACCTCGGGAGAGAGTGATTCTTGACATTGGGGCTTCTCTCCTTGTGGATAGTGATTGGGTAGCATTGTTCAAGGAGGTCTCCACGATGAGCTTGTTCCCATTTGAGGCAAATGAGCCTCGTGATGTATGGTGCATATTGGGGAAGCTTGCGGAGGAAGGCACAATCTTGCATCTCATGCCAAATGTAGTCCATGATGTGCAATTGCTTGCCGCTGCCCTTCATCTCATGTGTGTGCACAAGGAGGTTCACAAGAAATCCATGCACTTCATCTTGGTTGGTGTGCTTGGGGTTGATGGTGTTGCGGTAGATGCGATTCATGATATCGTAGGTGGGAAGGAGGTCATATGCACTTCCACACATCATTCTCCCGGGGATGTAGAGGTTGGCCATCTTGTCTTTGCTCATTGGCTTGTGTTGAAGGTGGATCCGGAAGTAGTTGATATCATTGCCGGGAAGTTCATAACCAAGGCCCCTAGCAAACTCCTCCCAAGTGGCCTCCATCACATGCTCCTTGGTCATCCACTTTATAGAGCGGAAGCCGGTCTCATCTTGAAGAAACACCGCGGTGGCATAGAATTGACAAATCACTTCCTTAGAGTAGTTGTGGGTGAAAGTCATCAAGGGAATAAGACCTTGCACTTCGCATATCTCAAGAGCCTCTCCAAAGTATTCGGGCTTAGAGCGGAGCTTGTCCATGTTGATGGAGAATTGGGGGCAAAAATTGAACTCCTTTGTCCCGTAGACTTCATTGTATATCCTCTCTTGATTGGCATGGTAGAAGTAGTTGTTGGGGCATAGACGAGGATTCCTTGGCACCAAGTAAGGGTTGGCTCCCCTTATCTCCAAGAACTGGGATTTCTTGAGTCCACTCATGGGCTTTTGGGGACCCGAGGTGGTCCTCTTGCTAGCTGTTGCTGCTGCCCTTTGACGCTTGGTGGTCCTTGGTGAGATAATCTCCTCTTGCTCTTCTTGCTCTCGGTGACGATGAGGAGGAGGCTTGACCTTGGCGCTGCTACGGGGCTTGGATGGACCTGTGAACAGCATAGGTTGTAGGGCGAATAGGGGATAAGTGCACAAGCCTTGGAATTGTAGCGCAAAACAAGCAACAAAAGTGAAACTGCATGTAGCAGTAGTACCGCAACCTAGCCCGGTAATACCGCTCGAGCCTGTAGTACCGGTCAAGAATGACCGGTACTACCGCTCGAGCAAAGCACCACTAGATCTAGGTCGAGATTCATGGCATAGAGGCACAAAGTTTCACATAGTGTTGCTAGCTAGTATCCCTCTACATGGAAAAACTTTCTAGGATGATTCTCCACCAAGAACTCTAACAGACCCTAACCTATGCATCTAGGGAATCCAACAAACCCTAGAGAGAGAGGTTCGATTTCATACCGGAGGACATAATGGAGAAGGAGGTGGGGAATCTACTCCACGGAGGAGATTTGACCGGGGATGGCCGGAGGAGGAGATCAGGGTCGGTCTCCTCGGGTTCTTCGAGCTTGAAGTCGCCTTTGACTTGAGGTGGGTGGGGGAAAGTGATGGATTTGTTTAGATCCTTCCCCACCCGGTACCTTAACTCAAAGTCGAAAGTGGTAGTACCTCTCGCATGAGCGGTAGTACCGCTTTCCGGTACTTACCCGGTACCTCGGGCGGTAGTACCGCTCCAGGGCAAAATCCTGACAGTCGTCAGGACAGTGCACAGGGGCGGGACAGTGCACAGGGGCGGTAGTACCGGCCTGATGACCGGTAGTACCGGGCTCAAAAGCTCAGAAAAACCCAGATTATGGTGTAGGCTTGTGCTTTTAGACGGAAATGGCTCAAGAGGTAGGTATTGGCTTAGGACTAGATGGAGAAACTGGTAAGGTACTACTCAACCAAGCTTGCAAGAATCAACATGAAAAGCCAAGCTTGGGTGAATCTCCCACAAAGAACATGGAGGAAAGAAAAATAAAGTCAAATGAAGAGAAAACAAAAGAAAGTCAAAAAGAACCAAAGAGAACCAAAAACTCCTCAAGGAGGAGGTTGGTGGCCGAGGCCACTGTGTAAGAGTGTAATAGCGTGAGGTCGCGTAGATGTATCTAGGACTCACAACTAAGACTCAACATGAAGCTCATTAGTCACTTATTTGACAAATATAGTATGTTTTGGATTTCTTTATGCATTATGGGGGGAGGGATAGCTCAATAAGTTTAAATCGCACTCCCCCTATGTTCATGTGTGCTTTCCATCAAGACACTAGCTAAAGAGTGGTATGTGCGCATGACGGTCAAGCGAAGTTCGACGGATCTATGATATTTAGCGCATGCCTCAACTCAATGGAATGCTTCTCATCCAAGGGCTTTGTGAAGATGTCCGCCAATTGCTCCTTGGTGCCAATAAAGGATAGGACAATATCTCCTCGAGCAATGTGATCCCGGATGAAGTGGTTCCTTATCTCAATGTGCTTCGTCTTGCCATGGAGTACCGGATTGTAGGCAATCTTGATGGCGCTCTCGTTATCACAAAAAGTAGGGACCTTGCTCTACTCAAGTCCATAATCCCTCAAGGTATGCCTCATCCATAAGATTTGTGCACAACTACTCGCCGCGGCAACATACTCGGCTTCCGCGGTGGAGACGGAGACACAATTTTGCTTCTTCGAGGACCAACACACCAAAGATCTCCCAAGGAAATGACAAGCGCCGGATGTAGACTTTCTATCAGCCTTGTCTCCCGCCCAATCCGAATCGGTGAAGCCAACCAATGATAAGTCCGTGTCCCTTGGGTACCATAGTCCGAAGTTTGGGGTATCAACTAAATATCTAGAGATCCTCTTCACCGCCATGATATGGCTTTCCTTTGGATTCGCTTGAAACCGTGCGCACATACCAACACTCAACATAATGTCCGGACGAGAAGCACAAAGGTAAAGAAGCGAACCTATCATCAAACGGTAGAGCTTGGGGTCCACCACCTTGACGGTCTCGTCGAGGGTGAGTTGACACTTTAAGTGCATTGGGGTTCCTATACCATTGGCCCCCTTCATATCAAAGCGCTTGAGCATGTCTTGAATGTACTTTGCTTGATTGATGAAGGTGCCTTGACGCATTTGCTTGATCTCGAATCCAAGGAAGTACTTGAGCTCCCCCATCATTGACATCTCGAACCTATTAGTCATCAACTTGGCAAACTCATCATTAAACTTTGTGTTAGTTGAGCCAAATATAATGTCATCTACATATAGTTGGCATATGAAGAGCTCCCCATTGACTTTATTAGTAAAAAAGAGTGGGGTCAATTTTCCCCACTTCGAACCCACGGTCTTCAAGCAATTCCCTTAGGTGCTCATACCAAGCTCTAGGAGCTTGTTTGAGACCATATAGAGCCTTATTAAGCTTGAATACATGGTCCGGGAAATGGGGGTCCTCGAACCCCGGGGGTTGCTTCACATACACCTCCTCATGCAAAGGGCCATTAAGAAAAGCACTATTTACGTCCATTTGTTGGAGTTTGAAGCCATAGTGAGCGGCAAAGGCTAAAAGGATACGGATGGACTCGAACCGCAACGGGTGCGAATGTCTCGCCAAAGTCCACGCCTTCGACTTGAGAATAGCCTTGTGCCACCAATCTTGGTTTGTTGCGGATGACGATGCCATGTTTATCTGGCTTGTTCTTGAAGACCCATTTGGTGCCGATAACATTGCGGCAATGATCGGGGCGCTTCATGAGAGTTCACACATCTTTCCTATTGAATTTATTGAGTTCCTCTTGCATTGCTATCAACCAATCGGGATCTTCAAGTGCATCATCGACCTTGAGTGGTTCCACCATGGAGACAAAGGCATGGTGCTCGCAAAAGTTTGCTAGTTGTCTCCGGGTAGTCACCTTTCTCTTTAGATCTCCAATGACATTCCGCAAGGAATGAGACTTGAGGCGCAAATGTCTTGTAGTAGTATCTTCACGGCGAGTATTGGCCATATGAATAGATTCTTATGAGGCCATTTGATCTTCATCATGATTTGGATCCTCGCCTTGACCATCATTTTTGTTGTAGGAGGCATCATCATCATCATCATGAGAGCCGGATGACTCGGAGGTATTGGGAATAGTAGTATCCGGAATAATTGTCCCCGAGCCATTCGGTGTAGAACTTGGAGCTTGGCCTTGATCACTTTGTGGCGGTTGTTGTTGTAGATGAGCTTGCGGTTGTTGTTGTTGTTGTTGTTGATGTCGAACTTGAGGTTGTGGTAGTGGTTGGCTTGCACTTGGTTGCTCAATGGAAGAAGCTTGGCCTTGTAGTGTAGATGGCTCCACTTGGGTGGAACTTGGTCCTTCCCCGGTACTCGTAGAAGGTAGCTCTTGAGGTCTGCGAATGCCAACACCCATCCTTCCTACGGCATCCGGGCGAATTGCATATCCTTTCTCACAATAAGCACTTCACTCCTACAAAGATCTATCATATTCATCGAATGTCACATCACAAGATTCCACAACTCGCCCATTGGACTTGTTGAAAACTCTATAGGCGTGAGAGTCCGTTGCATAGCCAACAAAGATTCCTTGTGCTCTTAAATCAAACTTGGATAGGCGTGTGTCCTCGACAAGCACATAGCATTTGCAATTTTCATCCAAAGACTTTGAAGTATGAGACATTGGGCTTGTTACCGGTAAAGATCTCATATGGTGTCTTCTCCAAACCCTTGCGAAAGTAGAGGCGGTTAGTATCATGGCAAGCGGTTGAGATAGCTTCCGCCCAAAAATTATAGTTGGACTTGTACTCCATAATCATTGTTCGAGCGGCTTCAATCAAGGTTCGATTCTTCCTTTCGGCGACGCCATTTTGTTGGGGAGTATATGGCGAGGACTATTGATGTTGGATTCCTTCTTCGCCGAGGAAGTCATCCAAGGTGTAGTTCTTGAACTCCGTTCCATTGTCGCTCCTTATTGCGAGGATCGTGGTGTCGTACTTGCGTTGAACTTGGTTGGCAAACTCCATCATGGTATGTTGAGTCTCACTCTTGTACTTGAAGAAGAATACCCAACAATAGCGTGAATAGTCATCAACGATGATGAGGCAATACTTCTTTCCTCCAAGACTTTCATGAGACGGCGGGCCGAAGAGGTCAACATGGAGAAGCTCCAAGCACCTTGTGGTAGATATGGTTGTCTTGGCCTTGTGAGGATCTCCATGCATTTTTCCTTGAGCGCAAGCCCTAGAAACACGATCTTTGCAAAAGGAAACATCTTCTTTTAATCCGAGAATGTGGCCTCCCTTGTGGAGACTTTGCAAAGTCCTCATGTTGACATGGGCTAGTCGGCGATGCCATAACCAACCCTTGTCACCTTTAGCGAATAGCTAAAGAGCGGATGACGTTGTCTTTCCGGATAAGTCAACAACATACAACCCGCTCTCCACATATCCAACAAGGGCTACACGGAGTGTCTTGCTCCACAATATGACCACCATATGTTCATCGAAAAAGGTACAAAGACCCATGCGTGCAATTTGATGAATGGAAAGTAAATTGTAACCAAGGGCCTCGACAAGGAGGACATTCACTAGTGAAATGTCGGGTGTTACCACCACCTTGCCAAGACCCAATACCTTTGAGCTTGTGTTGTCGCCATAAGAAACGGTAGAATGAGATGGCTCGAGGTCGACAACAATTTCCTTGCTTCCGGTCATATGACTTGTGGCTCCACTATCAACCACCCATTTAGCACCACCGGAAGCATAGTCCTACAAGGAATCAAGTCTTGGATTTAGGTACCCATTTCTCAATGGGTCATATCATGTTAGTAACAAGGGGTTTGGGAACCCAAATAGTCCAATCAACGTTGTCCTCATAAGGACCAATAAAGCGAGCACGAATATGTCCATAGTAATCAACAAAGAGAACATGAGAAGGGTTGTTAGCACCGGCGTAGCCCCTTGTGGTGGAATAGGGAACTTCACCCCTTCTTGGATTATAGTCACCTCCCTCACGGATGATGCTCATGTTCTCGTTGTTCTTCTTCTTCTTGGTCCTTCTTCTTCTCTTCCCGTTTGGCTTGGTAGCCACTCCTCCTTCTTTGCACGAGCCCTTATTGGCTCCTTCTTTAGCTTCAATGACTCCTTCCAAGTATTGGGCTTGGTTTGGAGTCTATCAATCTTTGCCTTCAAACGATTGACTTCATCTTCATGTTCCGGGTGGGGGTTAGTGATATCAAACACTTGGACCTCTTTCTCCTTGTTCACCCGGAAATGTCCCATCAATGCTTCTTCTTGGAGAGAGTTCATCTTCATGAGTAGGCGCTTGTGGCTCTCCAAAGTGGCAATGTCACCATCATGGTAGCAACATACATGGTCCTTGCTCAAAGGAAAATACTCCTTCAAGGCTTCCTCTTGCATGGAATTGATCTCCATGAGCTTGGCCTTGCTCCTCTTCAAAGAGGCAATCTCATCTTCATGATCACAACAAGTGGCCTTATCTTTGCTCATGCAGAGGAATTCCATCAAGGACTCTTCTTGCTTGACATTCAACTCCAAGAGCTTGGCCTTGGTCTTCCCAAGAGTGGCAATCTCTTCTTCATAGTTGCAACACGTTATCTTCTCCTTACTCAAGCGGTAAATACTCATCCAAAGCAATTTCCTAAAAAAAACTCATCCAAAACTTCTTCTTGAAGGGAATTGACCTCCAAGAGCAATGCATTATGCCTCTTCAAAGAAGCAACTTGGTCAACAAGCTCGTCACAACTAGAGTTAGGGCCTTCATCTTCTTTCTCCTTGCAAGCTTCCTCTTGAGGATGATCACTCATCTCGAAGAGAAGCACAAACTTACTCTCCAAGGACTTGAAGTTCTTGGTGAGGGTTGCAACTTCCTCGAGCAACAATTCATGGTCATCCTCAAGAAAAAGCTTCTTCTTCTTGAGCTCACCCACCAGGCCAAGAGCATGATCTCGGTCCTTGGTGAGTTGGGAAATGATAGTATTGTTGGAGTCTTCAAGGGTAATGACACTTGCTTCAAGAGAAATGCGCAAGTTTTGCTCCTCCTCATGAGCTTGAGTGAGAGAGGCAATCTCATTTGCCGCCTCCCTCTCAAGCCTCTCCTTCTCCTCTATAAGGTCTTGAGCCGCACCAAGTTAAGCCATGAGGGCCTCAAAATGGGTCGGTATCCCCTTGCATGTTAGTGAGAAAAGCATCCAAACCCACAATCTCACACTTAATGGTGAGACTAGTGGCATCATCAATAGATATAGCATTTGAGGAAGGTGTAGGTTTGGAAGGGGATTCTACCTCCGACGATACCTTTGCCATAAGGTAATGGGAGTTGTTGGCGACGAGGTTCTCATTTGGAGAGTCGAAGAGGGAGACGGAGGGAGTGGAGATGGCGATGGCAATGGCGATGGCGGACACTCCCTCTTCTTCCTTGTTCGAACCCTTGTCTTCACGCTCTTCACCTTCATCGGAGGAGTACTCCTCACGGATAATGAAAGCTCTAGGATTCTTGGTGAAGGAGACCTTGGCGTCACCGAGCTTGGAGGAGAACTTGGAGAATCTTTTGGAGAGGGATTTGAACTTATCCTTGCGGACGAGCCTTCCACCATTGTCTTCCCTTCTCTCATAGACACAATCCGCGAAAAAATGGCTTTGTCGCCGCAATTGTAGCATGTTCTCCCCCTTTGCCCCTCCCTTGGGCTCTTGGAGAAATTTCTTGGAGAGTCACGAGGTGAGTATCTTCTTGGTCTTGAGCTTCTAGTTTTGTTTCCATCCGAAAAACTCTTGACGGTGAGAGCCATGTGTTACTGATAATTGGTCTTAAGATCATCCGGACCCCACTCAATGGGATCCTCATCACTTTCACTTGCTTCATGCTCCTTCATGTTCAAAGCGAGGTTGGGCTCGCGGGTGTTGTGAGCACGTGCAACAAGATCCTCCGCATTCTTCTTGGAGATGTCCAAAGCGATGACTTCACTAAGGACTTCATCGGATGTCATAGCACGGAAGGAGGCATTTTGGCGGATGGCCGTCAACTTGACTTCCTCATAAGTGAGGAGAGCGTTGTAGAACTTTCTCTTGATCCAATGGTGTCGTGGATGTGACCACGGTAGGTACTACCGGGGGTAGCACTTAGTTGATACGGGGGCAAGGAGACATGGCCATCTGCGGGTCGAGGTGCACAAGACGCAAGGGTTTTACCCAGGTTCAGCCCCTCCGGAGAGTAAAAGGCCTACGTCCTGCTAGATCTTATTGCTGGAGAATTACAATGGGGGGGCTCAGTCGGCGGCTACACCAAGAGCTTACACGGGGAGATTAGATCTCAGGTAATGTGTCCTCTAGGGTTTAAGCTCGGGGGTTTATATAGGCACCCCCGATCTAGGGTTACATGAAGATAACTCCGAATCATAACAGTCGCTACTAATCCGGGATTCGCCACCCCTCTCGCAAGTAAACTCCTTATCCAGTCGCGCAGATCTTCACCCCGGGATCACGGCCCAGTCGCCTTAGGGCCCAGTCGCTTGGGCGACTGGCGGTCCACCCAGGTCTCCATCTTCATGGCGAGTGGGACTGGCGACCCACCCCCTGTGGGTATATCCCCATCAGTAGTCCCCGAGCGCAGTGGTGACGAAGCGTGGGTCCAAAGCGAGTCTTGGAGAGGCGCGACGATGGATCAAGATGAATCGCCATCGAGCTCCCAGAGATAAAGTTGCAGGTTCGGCACCAGTCTCCAGTCGCCATAGCGTGATCAGCCAGTCGACGTATGACAGTCGGCGTTAGCCAGTCGTCGTTGGACAGTCGGCGTTGGCCAGTCGTCGTTTGCCAGTCGGCGCACATCCTCTGCGGAGCCACGTGGAAGAGCATACGGCTAGATTTCACGTTGACCGAGGCGCAAACCGTTTGCATGCTGTTGACCGTTGGGCCTGACGTGACCGCTAACGGCTATTTAGCCGGAGCCGGCGCAAATCTCGACCGTTGACTGCGGGGCGGCGATTCCGGAACGGATTAACGGACGGATCTCATCCTTGATCTGGGCGAGTGCGGCGGTATAAAGGGCAGTCCCCGGGATTAGGGCTGACCATTCCACCGCGCTCCTCTCTTCTCTTCATCTCCACTTCGCTTCGAGTTCCACACGCGTCCATGGCGGCGAAAGGCTGGGGCAAGTCGAAGGTCACGCGGGAATCTCTCCTCCCGTATGTCGCCCCCGGGATCATTCCGGAGTTCAAGCAAGAGCGGTGGCGGGTCCCGGCGGCAAACGAGGTGGAGCCCCTCCCGCAGCCTGGGGAGTTTGTGATCTCCTTGAGCTTCCTCGACCGCGGGTTCGCTCTCCCCACCTCCGATTTCCTCCGGTAGCTGTTGGCCTTCTACAACATCAAGGTCTCCGACCTCGGGCCGCACAGTGTCCAACAGATTTCGCTGTTTGTGGCACTGTGCGAGTGCTACCTGGGCTGCCCGCCATATTTCCCCTTGTGGGTATCAATCTTCCATGGGCGGGTGACCAGGGCCAGCAAGAGCGACCCGGCGCTCATCCCGACCAGCGGAATCACCTTCCAGGTGAAGTCGGGGGAAAGCTTCATCGACATGGCGCTTCCCAAGAAGGCGCAGTCACAGTGGCACTGGTTCTGGTTCTACGCGCTGAATTACACGCCTCCGGGTGGGGTTCGCATTCCAGTACACACCCGAGCCGAGCGTCCCTCGGCGCCTCAATGTGCGGTCGCTGCCGCACGACCAGGAGGAGGTGGCGATCCAGGCGCTGAAGGACGACGGCCTGACAACGGCCAACATGTACAACTGCTGGCTCGGCTACCGCTTAATTCCTCTGCGTTGCCGAGGCCACTTCAAGTGGGAGTATCGGGGGCAAAACGACTGCACCCGGTCGACGGCGGCCGAGTGGGACGAAGTCGAGTACCGGAAGGCGCTCGCCAAAGTCACCACGGCCGCCTTCACCTCCTTCGACGACGGGTTGCAGCCCTTCTCCGAGGACAAGCCGGCGCCCCAGTTACCCTATTCTCTTTGTCAATAACTTCGGATGCTTGATTGGAGTTTTGAGTTTGCTGACGCGCACCCCTGCCGGAATGCAGCGATGGCAGAAAGTCGCCAACCATCTCCCCCCACTCGCGGGGAAAGAGCCTCCGGAGATGACTGAAGGCGAGGAAGACGAGGCCGAGGACGAAGGAGACCGCACCAAGTCGGACTCCGATGTGAGAGATTTCGCCCGACTCCCACGCGGTGCGAAGAGAGGGGCGACCTCCTCATCACAGGGCGCGCCGGGAGCGAGCCCCCCGGAAGATGACGAGGAAGAGGAGGCGACCTCGCCCCCTGAGGGAAAAGGGCCCACGAAGGGGGGCGACGAGCCGCGGTCTAAGCGGCTGCGTCAGACCATCCTTGAGGGCGCCACCGAGCTTCGGCGCCCCCTGAAGGACGCCCTCGAGGCCGGGGCTCGAGTCAGCCCAGGCGTAAAGGTGATCCCGACGGTGAAGTAAGTGTCCATCCCTAATTCTTGCTCCGCCGTCTAGCGGGTTGGCGAGGAGCTCACGTCGATCTCCTGCAGGTCAAAGAAGAAAGTCCTGTCGAGGCCCACCCCGATTGGCGGGGTGGCGGCTACGAGGGCTGCCAAGGCGAAGAAGGCGGCCGAGCTGAAGAAGGCCGCCGAGTCGAGGAAGATGGCGGCTGACCCCGCGAGCATGACTTCGTCGCGAGAGGAAACCGCCGCTGCGAGCAAGGCGGCGGGCGCAACTGCTAGCTCAGCTGGGCTGATCGCCGGGAGCGGCCGCTCGGCGAGTGCGAGCAGCGGCGAGGTGGCGAAGGCGGGCGTCGAGTCGACCATGGCACGGGGTCCGGACGTCACTCCCCCCGTGGCGGAAGAGGAGATGGCGGGTGCCGAATCGGCGGCGGCTCGGAGCCCAGATGACGCACCGCCCGGAGCGGGGAAGGAGCAGGGCGCTGCGGAGGGGAGCGGCCTGTCGGCGAAGATGAGGGAGCGCCGGACTAAAGCCGCTAGGGATCACGCTCACCCTATCAGCCCCGAGGCGCCAGCCGAGGAGACACCATCGACCGAGGCGATGGTGCAGGGGGGCGGGACGCACGAGTCGCGTCGGCCTCCGCTATCGTCTTTATCCTTTACCGAGCTTCACACAGCGCTCGGCGAAGTCCATGTGGTAAGTTCTTCTATTTGTGGTCCGATCTCCCCCCAGTCCCCGAGGGTCGACTTGGGCTGAAGGGCGAGTCGAGTCTCTTTTTTTTATTTGGATCCGGACTACTCTTTTCCTGTTACTTACAATCGCTCCCCTTGTTCGCGCAGGCGGAGGTGAAGCGTCTGACGGCGCTCGTGGAGGAGGCGGCGAAGAAGAACCGCCAACTCATCGCCATTGGCAGTGAGTTTCTCCCTCCCTTTTTTGCATTTGTCTTCTTGTTTTCCGCCTAGTGTTGAATTGATCTCATTAACATCCGTTTCATGTAGCAGAGGCACAGGAGAGGGCGCTTGCCGAGGCCCGCGAAGGGTTCGTGAAGGAGTCCTTCTATCGGGTGGCTGAATTCCGGGCGACCCAGGCTGAGGAGGCGAAGAAGAAGGCGAAGGCGGAGATCGCGGACCTTACAAAGGTCCTGGAGGACAAGAGTAAGGAGCTAGAAGACGTCATCGCCAAGTACAAGGGCAAGCTTGAGGCTACGGCGGAGGACAGGGACACGGCCCGGGGTGCCGCGGTGGCGCTGAGGGAAGAGATTGCGGCCCTGAAGCAGCAGCACGCTAAGGAGCTCGCCACGGAGAAGGCGACGTCGGAGGGTGTTGTCTTGGCGGTGCAAGCCGAAAAGACCAGCTTCGAGGCCTTCGTCCGCGAGATGTCACGGCAGCTTCTTGGTAAGTTTTCCTCTTTGTTTTCCTTTTTATGGAAACTATGGCGTTGTTCGTGGAAGTGCCAGTCGCTGACCACGGCGAGTCCGCTGCAGGGGCAACCGCGAGCGTGGCGAGTCCGCCTCAAGGGCCAGTCCCAGAGCGTGGCGAGTCCGTCTCGAGGGCCAGTCCCCGAGCGTGGCGAGTCCGTCTCGAGGGCCAGTCCCCGAGCGTGGCGAGTCCGTCTCGGGGGCCAGTCCCGAGCGTGGCGAGTCCGTCTCGGGGGCCAGTCCCGAGCGTGGCGAGTCCGTCTCGGGGGGTCAGTCCCCGAGCGTGGCGAGTCCGCCCCCCTTTTTTTTATGACGCTGTTGTTGACGTTGACCTTTTTTGTTTCCAGGCCAGTGCGAGCTCGTGGAGACGGCGACCCCGCGGGAGTGCCTGGAGGCTGCGACCACGCGCATCATCGCCTGTGCTGGCGAGATTCTGGCGGCGCTCCAGTACCTTAGTCCACGAGAGGTGATTCCTCGTGACGCGCCGTCGGTCTTCAAGGCCGTCTCCGACATCCCGGCGGTAGTCGACTGGCTCCGCCGATCTTCTTGCCGGGTGGGCGTTACCATGGCGTTGAGCATGGTACTTGCCCACTACTCGGAGGGCTTCGACGTGGAGGAAGTGATGACCGGCTTCCCATCGGAGACCGGCGAGTTCGATGTCGCCGAGGTGCTGCGGCTGATGGAGGCGGTGCGCCCTTATGCCGACCGAGTGCTGGCGACTGCGGACTTGGAGACGCACATCATTAGCCAGTCTGCTCCTGAGGATGCGGAGAAGGAGGCGGGCCCGAAGGACTTCCCCGCCGAGCGCCTGTTCCACGCTGCGGCCACCAATGCCTTGTCCACCTATCCGGTCATCCGGTACACCCCTAAGTTCCGCCATGGGGAGGATGGAGCTGAACCGGTGATAGAGGAGAACCTGGGGTCCTCCAAGTAGTTGGTCATTTGTACGGGGACTCCCTTCTGACCTGTATGAAAAAAAAAAGATTTTGTCCCTGCGAGCGCGTGACTCGTGGGTGTTAGTTGTACATAAGTTATTTTCTTTTTGGCGAACTGTTGTTTGGTGGCCTCTATTTTTTTGCGTGATTTTTGTGTTGCGATCCAACCCTCCATGGCCAGAAGGGCCAGTCGCCGTGCGACCCCGATGAAGGCTATCGACTTGATTGTTTTCCTTGTCGAGTTGGGCGTCCCTAGTCGCAGTACGTAGTCATTTTTAGTGCGAATAGCAGCCTCATGGGTGGAGGAGTGGGTCATTTATTTTCTTGCGCTGCTTTTTGAGTAGCGCGACTCTCGTCGTGGCTCGGGGAGCCAGTCGCTTTGGCGACTCCAAAGGGGTTCTTGGTGTGGCGTTGTTCCTTGGCGAGTGATACGTCTCCAACGTATCGATAATTTCTTATGTTCCATGCCACATTATTGATGTTATCTACATGTTTTATGCACACTTTATGTCATATTCGTGCATTTTCTGGAACTAACCTATTAACAAGATGCCGAAGTGCCGTTCTGTTTTCTGCTGTTTTTGGTTTCAGAAATCCTAGTAACGAAATATTCTCGGAATCGGACGAAATCAACGCCCAAGTTCCTATTTTCACCGGAAGCATCCAGAACACACGAGAAGGACCAGAGGGGGCACTGGGCCCCCAGACCATAGGCCGGCGCGGCCCAGGCCCTGGCCGCGCCGCCATATGGTGTGGCCCCCTGTCAGCCCTCCTGCGCCGCCTCTTCGCCTATATAAAGCCCCTGGATCGAAAACCCTGATGCGTTCGACGAAAACACAAACCTTCCAGACCCGCCGCCATCGCGACGCCAACTGGGACAGGAGTCTCTGCACGCTGCCGGAGCGGGAAGTGCCCCGGAAGGCTTCTCCATCGACACCGCTGCCATCTCCACCGCCATCTTCATCACCGCTGCTGCTCCCATGAGGAGGGAGTAGTTCTCCATCGAGGCTCGGGGCTGTACCGGTAGCTATGTGGTTCATCTCTCTCCCATGTACCTCAATACAATAATCTCATGAGCTGCTTTACATGATTGAGATTCATATGAGTTTTGTATCACTACTATCTATGTGCTACTCTAGCAATGTTATTAAAGTAGTTTTATTCCTCCTGCACGTGTGTAAAGGTGACAGTGTGTGCACCGTGTTAGTGTAGGATAACGTTGCATAGAAAACAAAAATTTTCCTACCGCGAACACGCAATCCAAGCCAAGATGCAATCTAGAAGACGGTAGCAACGAGGGGGTATCGAGTCTCACCCTTGAAGAGATTCCAAAGCCTACAAGAGGAGGCTCTTGTTGCTGCGGTAGACGATCACTTGCCGCTTGCAAAAGTGCGTAGAAGATCTTGATCACGATCGGTTCCGGCGCCACGAACGGGCAGCACCTCCGTACTCGGTCACACGTTCGGTTGTTGATGAAGACGACGTCCACCTCCCCGTTCCAGCGGGCAGCGGAAGTAGTAGCTCCTCTTGAATCCGACAGCACGACGGCGTGGTGTCGGTGGCGGTGTAGAAGTCCGGCGGAGCTTCGCTAAGCTATGCGGGCAATATAGAGTGGAGGAGCAAAGCTAGGGTTTGGGAGGGGGTGGCCGGCCACTCAAGGGGGGCGGCCAGCTTATGGTCTAGGGGTGGCTGGCCCCCTCCCTTGGCCCCTCATTATATAGGTGGATCCCTAGTGTTGGTGTCCAAGTCTTCGAATAAGACCCGAAACCAAAACCTTCCATAGGAGGGGCAAACCTAGCCCAACTAGGACTCCCACCCAAAGGTGGGATTCCCACCTCCCATGTGGGGGGTGGCCGGCCCCCTATGGTGGAGTCCACTTGGGACTCCACCCCATCTAGGGCTGGCCGGCCATGGAGGTGGAGTCCCATGTGGACTCCACCTTCCTTGGTGGTTTCTTCCGGACTTTTCTAGAACCTTCTAGAACCTTCCATAGAACCTTCCGCGACATTTTATTTCACATAAAATGACATCCTATATATGAATCTTATTCTCCGGACCATTCCGGAACTCCTCGTGATGTCCGGGATCTCATCCGGGACTCCGAACAAATATTCGAACTCCATTCCATATTCAAGTACTACCATTTCAACATCCAACTTTAAGTGTGTCACCCTACGGTTCGAGAACTATGCGGACATGGTTGAGTACTCACTCCTACCAATAACCAATAGCGGGATCTGGAGATCCATAATGGCTCCCACATATTCAATGATGACTTTAGTGATCGAATGAACCATTCACATATATTACCAATTCCCTTTGTCTCGCGATATTTTACTTGTCCGAGGTTTGATCTTCGGTATCACTCTATACCTTGTTCAACCTCGTCTCCTGACAAGTACTCTTTACTCGTACCGTGGTATGTGGTCTCTTATGAACTTATTCATATGCTTGCAAGACATTAGACGACATTCCACCGAGAGGGCCCAAAGTATATCTATCCGTCATCGGGATGGACAAATCCCACTGTTGATCCATGTGCCTCAACTCATACTTTCCGGATACTTAATCCCACCTTTATAACCACCCATTTACGCAGTGGCGTTTGATGTAATCAAAGTACCTTTCCGGTATAAGTGATTTACATGATCTCATGGTCATAAGGACTAGGTAACTATGTATCGAAAGCTTATAGCAAATAACTTAATGACGAGATCTTATGCTACGCTTAATTGGGTGTGTCCATTACATCATTCATATAATGATATAACCTTGTTATTAATAACATCCAATGTTCATGATTATGAAACTAATCATCCATTAATCAACAAGCTAGTTTAAGAGGCATACTAGGGACTTCTTGTTGTCTACATATCACACATGTACTAATGTTTCGGTTAATACAATTATAGCATGATATATAAACATTTATCATAAACATAAAGATATAAATAATAACCACTTTATTATTGCCTCTAGGGCATATCTCCTTCAGTCTCCCACTTGCACTAGAGTCAATAATCTAGTTTACATTTGTAAAGATATAACACCTTGGCCTTATGGTGTTTTATCATGTATTGCTCACGGGAGAGGTTTTTAGTCAACGGATCTGACACGCTCAGAAACGTATGTATTTTGTAATTCATTTGCGTCTCAACGCATCACTCATTTCCAAATGAGTCGGCATTAAATATGTTTGATCTTCTGGTGGAACCTTAATTCCGCGGTCTGAAATATGTCACTAATATTGTCACACACAATATAGCTTCAAAGTTCTGACTCTGTCGGAACTGCACCAAATTCTCAAAGAACCTCTTGACTTAACATCCTTTGTCATTGTCAAAATAATGACATACTCTGCCTTCTTTTGTAGAATCCGTCACAATATTTAGAACTCTTCTAAATCTAGCATAGACAACTTCTAGCTCATTGTGCTACCTTTTAAACAACACTTAGTCTAATTTGAGATTGAAATTATATTTTATATGTGACAAAACCAATATCGGTGTAACACCTTACAGCGATTTGTTTGTCATTTCTTCATACAAAAATATATATATATATATCCTTAGTTCTTCTAAAGTACTCAAGGATATTCTTACTGTCGTCCAATGATCATCATATGAATCATTCTGGTATATGCTCATAACACTTTATAGCACATGATATCTGATTGTGTACATATTATTCGTGATCTATAATCACTCATGTGTTTTTACTCATTGAGTGTCAGATACACTCAAGTCTTGTTAAACCTTCACATGACAAGAACATTTTCTTAATATTTCTATATTGAACTACTTCAACATCCATCATATGTACTTTGACTTAAACTTATTTATGTGTTTCAATCTATCTTCATAGATCTTGACACTAAATTTGTTTCAGTCCATATCCTTTCATTGAAGTTAATTCTCAATGAAACCTTTTAATCAAGTATATAATTACATCATTTATAACCAACTATATGTCACCTACATAAAGTATTATAAATGTGTCTTAGCGCTCCCACTTAATTTCTTGCAAATGCAAGCCTCTTCATCGTCTCTGATGAAATCAAAAACTCTTTGACTATTTCATCTGGTGAAGATTCCAACTCCGTGATACTTACTTCATCCAATTGAAGCTTGTATACCTATCTAGTATTCCACGGACCAGCAAAACTCTTGGTTGTATCTTGTATACATACTTCTGTTAAGTAGTGTATTTTGCCATCCTACTAGCATATCTCATAAAAGAAATATGTAGTGATTACTAGAATAATCCACATAGACTATAAGCATTGCTACGGAAGATCTAATCTTATCGTATTCAACTCTTTGAACTTTGTCGTAAACAATTTTTCGATAAGTCAAGCTTTCTTCAAGGATATTTCATCCAAGTCTATCAATTTCATAGATCCATTTACTTTCATAAAGTATTCATCTATCTTGGATTTCATGGCGCATGGCCATTTTAACGGAGTCAGGGCCCATCATAACTTCTTTGTTTTGTAGTTGGTTTATCATTGTTCAAAATCAATCCTTTGTCCACAAATCATTTATTTGATCACAAAGTAAACCATACCTACAAGGTTCAATATGTACTTCGATCTCCATGGCTAAAACACTTTGTAGTCATGAGAGCCATGATCGTCGTGGCCGCTTCCGAAACCAATTCCGATGCTGCGCTACTCTGATCATTATGCTCAGGTTCATAAACCTTATCAAATTATATTGTCCTCCCACTCAAATACTTCACTAGAAACAATTTCTCGGAAATAAGAAACATTGACAAACACTTTTGTCTTTGTCTCGTGGGAAGAATTCCCAATTAAATCTCTGGGATAACCAACAAAGACATTCATCCGATTTTGGTTGACTATTAGGGTTTATACCCATGCCATAACTTGTATGGTGTCATTTCAACGGATCATGATGATGCTCTATTCAGTGTAAAAGCGGTAGTCACTAAAGCATAATCCACAAAAATATAATGGCATCAATATTTTATCTCATCATTGATCCAACAAAGTTTGGATATATCTCTTGGATACTTCATCATCACTATGATACTCCAAGAAACGTAAGTTGTAGAACAATTTCATAACTCTCTTAGATGTTCGCTAAAACTCGTAATTCAAATATTTCCACCATGATCCAATCATAGATATTTGATTTCTATTACGATGATTTCCACTTCATACTGAAATTTATTTGAATCCATTCAAATGTTTCAAACTTCTTCCTTATTGAATATATCCATATATATATACTCAATTCATTGTTGGAAGTTTTTATGAAGTAGAAGAATCTCCCGCACACAACTATGCCCAGTGAACCACATATATCAGCATGTATGTTTCCACTAAGTTAGTTGCCCGTTCAACTCTTGGCCTATGAACGGTATTTTAGTCATTCTTTTAGAAAAAATTTGCAAGCGCCAAATGATTCAAAAATCAAATGACCAAAAATCCATTTGCATGGAGTTCCTTCATGCATTCCTTTCTAACATGACCTAAATGGCGGTTCCACAAATAAGTGGAATTCAAATCATTTGCCTTATGGCATTTTAGCGTCAGTGTTATGTATGTGTGTTTCACCATTAAGATTTATAATAACTTATCCATCGTACATGGAATAATGTCATAATTTGAACAACTCATTGTTTTCATTTGACCAGAGCAAAATAACAATTATTAAGTTCTTTATTATAAATTCTAAGGGCTAGATAGAATGCCAACAACAAACATAATAACACTTTATTTTGTTCCAGACGTGCATTCCTATCATATTCCTTGTCAGTCACTTAGGCCATTGTATTCTTGTATTGCGTTGTTTTGTATGACACTTCATACCAACCAATATAGTACTAATACCCAAGAATTTCATAGTGTGACTTAACTAGGAATACAACCATAACATGTATATCATTTATATACACCTGAGCTAGACTTTCTAGTCTTTTCTTTTCTTTTTGCCAAAATATCTTTTGCAGTTTCTCTTTTAGCTTTCCTCATTATTCAGAAAACACTTCAACATCATTAACTTCTAGGTTTGTTGGTCAAATACCAATAACCTTGAGGTTCTTACTTTGAAGTTGATCATCATATGATAAGTGTTCCGGATTTCACTATTAGTAACCTTGTAATATGATGAACAATTTCACTCATAATTTTATCCATTGTATCATGATGACTTTCTGAGACCATGTCTGTACATGCTAGGCTCATAAAGTTTTAACCTTGGTATTTGCATGTGCAAATCTGGCTTGCACCCGTTGTATGCACACGTAGAATCTATCACACCCGATCATCACGTGATGCTTCGATACGACGAGTCTTAGCAACGGTGCATACTAAGGATGATAACTTCATGGATATGCGAATATCGTTAGTGCCCCAATAGTTGGAGGATTGTGACGCCTGGCGTCTTCAACCTTCATACATTCCCATAAAACTTATGAGTTTATGTAGTCTCACCATATAATATTCTATTATCTTGCAATAAGGTCTTAGATATCTCATATATCTCATACCTTGATTATTTCTGAAAACTAAATTTTCAGCTCCTTACTTTTCAAACAAATTTGAACTTCAAGTTTGACGGAGACAAGATAACTTTAGGTACTAATTGAAACCATAGCTCTTTGAATCAACAATGTGAGGTTTACTAAAAGTTTGCAATAGGACTTAATCAATTCTTGATTCTTTAACAATACGGTACCAATCCGTAAAGTTTCTTGTCAGATTTTAACAGTATTTCTATCTCAATTACAAGACTAGCGCATGGTAGAAAACGGATGCCAATACTACAAAATTAATTCAAAATACTACTCAGACTATGTTTATGATAATTAGTTCATGTTTTAATCTAATTACTAATGAACTCCCACTTAATACAACATCCCTCATAGTTGTTAAGTGGTACACGATCCAAATCCACTACACCAAAACCGATCATCACGTGAGATGATGTAGCTTCAATGGTGAACATCAACATGTTGATCATATCATCCATATGACTCGTGTTCAACCTTTCGGTTTCCGTTGTCCCGAGGCCATGTCTGTACATGCTAGGCTCGTCAAGCAAACCCAAGTATTCCGCGTGTGCAACATGGCTTACACCCGTTGTATATGAACGTTGAATCTATCACATCCGATCATCACGAGATGCTTCGAAACGACGAACTTTGGCAACGGTGCATACGAGGGGAGAACACTTTATTATCTTGATATTAATGTGAGGGATCATCTTATAATGCTACCGTCGCGATCTAAGCAAAATAAGATGCATAAAGGATTAACATCACATGCAATTCATATGTGATATGATATGGCCCTTTAGTCTTTGCGCCTTCGATCTTCATCTCCAAAGCACGGACATGATCTCCATCATCAACGGGCATGATCTCCATCATCGTCGGCGTAGCGTCAAGGTTCATGGCGCCGTCTTCATGGTTGTTCACCTCATGTAGCAACTATTACAACTACTTTGAAATACTACTCAACATGAAATTTAAAGACAACCATAAGGCTCCTGCCGGTTGCCACAATATAATAATGATCATCTCATACATATTCATCATCACATTATGGCCATATCACATCACCAAACCCTGCAAAAACAAGTTAGACGCTCTCTAATTTGGTTTGCATATTTTACGTGGTTTAGGGTTTTCGATATAGATCTAATCTACCTACGAACATGAACCACAACGTTGATACTAATGTTGTCAATAGAAGAGTAAATTGAATCTTTACTATAGTAGGAGAGACAGACACCCGCAAAGCCTCTTATGCAATACAAGTTGCATGTCGAACGAGGAACAAGTCTCATGAACGCGGTCATGTAAAGTTAGTCCGAGCCGCTTCATCCCACTATGCCATAAAGATGCAAAGTACTCAACTAAAGATAACAAGAGCATCAACGCCCACAAAACCATTGTGTTCTACTCGTGCAACCATCTATGCATAGACACGGCTCTGATACCACTGTAGGATAACGTTGCATAGAAAACAAAAATTTTCCTACCGCGAACACGCAATCCAAGCCAAGATGCAATCTAGAAGACGGTAGCAACGAGGGGGTATCGAGTCTCACCCTTGAAGAGATTCCAAAGCCTACAAGAGGAGGCTCTTGTTGCTGCGGTAGACGATCACTTGCCGCTTGCAAAAGCGCGTAGAAGATCTTGATCACGATCGGTTCCGCGCCACGAACGGGCAGCACCTCCGTACTCGGTCACACGTTCGGTTGTTGATGAAGACGACGTCCACCTCCCCGTTCCAGCGGGCAGCGGAAGTAGTAGCTCCTCTTGAATCCGACAGCACGACGGCGTGGTGTCGGTGGCGGTGTAGAAGTCCGGCGGAGCTTCGCTAAGCTATGCGGGCAATATAGAGTGGAGGAGCAAAGCTAGGGTTTGGGAGGGGTGGCCGGCCACTGGGGGGCGGCCAGCTTATGGTCTAGGGGTGGCCGGCCCCCTCCCTTGGCCCCTCATTATATAGGTGGATCCCTAGTGTTGGTGTCCAAGTCTTCGAATAAGACCCGAAACCAAAACCTTCCATAGGAGGGGGCAAACCTAGCCCAACTAGGACTCCCACCCAAAGGTGGGATTCCCACCTCCCATGTGGGGGGTGGCCGGCCCCCTATGGTGGAGTCCACTTGGGACTCCACCCCATCTAGGGCTGGCCGGCCATGGAGGTGGAGTCCCATGTGGACTCCACCTTCCTTGGTGGTTTCTTCCGGACTTTTCTAGAACCTTCTAGAACCTTCCATAGAACCTTCCGCGACATTTTATTTCACATAAAATGACATCCTATATATGAATCTTATTCTCCGGACCATTCCGGAACTCCTCGTGATGTCCGGGATCTCATCCGGGACTCCGAACAAATATTCGAACTCCATTCCATATTCAAGTACTACCATTTCAACATCCAACTTTAAGTGTGTCACCCTACGGTTCGAGAACTATGCGGACATGGTTGAGTACTCACTCCGACCAATAACCAATAGCGGGATCTGGAGATCCATAATGGCTCCCACATATTCAACGATGACTTTAGTGATCGAATGAACCATTCACATATATTACCAATTCCCTTTGTCTCGCGATATTTTACTTGTCCGAGGTTTGATCTTCGGTATCACTCTATACCTTGTTCAACCTCGTCACCTGACAAGTACTCTTTACTCGTACCGTGGTATGTGGTCTCTTATGAACTTATTCATATGCTTGCAAGACATTAGACGACATTCCACCGAGAGGGCCCAGAGTATATCTATCCGTCATCGGGATGGACAAATCCCACTGTTGATCCATATGCCTCAACTCATACTTTCCGGATACTTAATCCCACCTTTATAACCACCCATTTACGCAGTGGCGTTTGATGTAATCAAAGTACCTTTCCGGTATAAGTGACTTACATGATCTCATGGTCATAAGGACTAGGTAACTATGTATCGAAAGCTTATAGCAAATAACTTAATGACGAGATCTTATGCTACGCTTAATTGGGTGTGTCCATTACATCATTCATATAATGATATAACCTTGTTATTAATAACATCCAATGTTCATGATTATGAAACTAATCATCCATTAATCAACAAGCTAGTTTAAGAGGCATACTAGGGACTTCTTGTTGTCTACATATCACACATGTACTAATGTTTCGGTTAATACAATTATAGCATGATATATAAACATTTATCATAAACATAAAGATATAAATAATAACCACTTTATTATTGCCTCTAGGGCATATCTCCTTAGTACTTGGTTTATGCTATGATCATGATCTCTTGTAGATTGCGAAGTTAACTATTGCTATGATAATATTGATGTGATCTATTCCTCCTACATATGCATGAAGGTGACAGTGTGCATGCTATGCTAGTACTTGGTTTAGTCTTTTGATCTATCTTACACTAAAGGTTACTAAAATATGAGCATTATTGTGGAGCTTGTTAACTCCGGCATTGAGGGTTCGTGTAATCCTACGCAATGTGTTCATCATCCAACGAAAGTGTAGAGTATGCATTTATCTATTCTGTTATGTGATCAATGTTGAGAGTGTCCACTAGTGAAAGTGTAATCCCTAGGCCTTGTTCCTAAATACTGCTATCGCTGCTTGTTTACTGTTTTACTGTGTTACTACTGCTGCAATACTACTACCATCAACTACACGCCAGCAAGCTATTTTCTGGCACCGTTGCTACTGCTCATATATATTCATACCACCTGTATTTCACTATCTCTTCGCCGAACTAGTGCACCTATTAGGTGTGTTGGGGACACAAGAGACTTCTTGCTTTGTGGTTGCAGGGTTGCATGAGAGGGATATCTTTGACCTCTTCCTCCCGAGTTCGATAAACCTTGGGTGATCCACTTAAGGGAAAACTTGCTGCTGTTCTACAAACCTCTGCACTTGGAGGCCCAACACTGTCTACAGGAAAGGAGGGGGAACGTGGACATCAAGCACTTTTCTGGCGCCGTTGCCGGGGAGGGAAGGTAAACGGCACTCACACATTGGCAAGCCCGGCAACTAAGCACTTTTCCTCCCTCGTCAACTACGCGCCAAGCACTTTTCTGGCGCTGCCGGGGAGGAAAGGTAAAAGGTACTCATACTTCCAGGTAGTACTTTTTCTGGCGCCATTGTGTTTGTGCTCAAAGCTATTTCCTTTAGATCCTGCAATTGCAACTTTTTGTTTCTTGTTTACACTAGTAAGGCATAATGGAAAACATCTGTGAGCTTTTTATTCTATTTCCTGAGTCAAGACATGAATGGTTTAATGCGAAAATTAAAAAACATATGGAATCTTATTTGTATGCTAGTAGCAATGATATTAGTATGAACGCTTTGAACACCATTGTTGCTAATGATATGGAAAATTCTAAGCTTGGGGAAGCTGGCTTTGATGAGCATGATATTTTTAGTCCCCCAAGCATTGAGGAGAAAATTTTCTTTGATGATACTTTGCCTCCTATTTATGATGATTATAATGATAGTGGTCTTTTGGTGCCACCTACTATGGAGAGTAAATTTTGTTGTGATTATACTATGCCTCCTACACTTGATGAGAATAATAATGATAGCTACTTTGTTGAATTTGCTCCTACTACAATTAATAAGAATAACTATGCTTATGTTGGGAGTAGTACTAATTTTATGCATGAGACTCATGATAAGAATGTTTCATTTGATAGTTATATTGTTGAGTTTGCTCATGACACTACTGAAAGTTATTATGAGAGAGGAAAATATGGTTGCAAAAAAATTCATGTTACTAAAACACCTCTCTATGTGCTGAAATTTTTGAAGCTACACTTGTTTTATCTTTCTATGCTTGTTGCATTATGCTTCTTGAACTTGTTTATTTACAAGATTCTTATGCATAGGAAGCATGTTAGACTTAAATGTGTTTTGAATTTGCCTCTTGATGCTCTCTTTTGCTTCAAATACTATTTCTTGCGAGTGCATCATTAAAACTGCCGAGCCCATCTTAATGGCTGAAAAGAAAGAACTTCTTGGGAGATAACCCATGTGTTATTTTGCTACAGTACTTTGTTTTTATTTTCTGTCTTGGAAGTTGTTTACTACTGTAGCAACCTCTCCTTATCTTAGTTTTGTGTTTTGTTGTGCCAAGTAAAGTCTTTGATAGTAAAGTCAATACTAGATTTGGATTACTGCGCAGAAACTGTTTTCTTTTCTGTCACGAATCTGGGCAAAATTCTCTGTAGGTAACTCAGAAAATTATGCCAATTTACGTGAGTGATCCTCAGATATGTACGCAACTTTCATTCAATTTGGGCATTTTCATCTGAGCAAGTCTGGTGCCCTTTTAAAATTCGTCTTTACGGACTGTTCTGTTTTGACAGATTCTGCCTTTTATTTCGCATTGCCTCTTTTGCTATGTGGGATGGATTTCTTTGTTCCATTACCTTCCAGTAGCTTTGAGCAATGTCCAGAAGTGTTAAGAATGATTGTGTCACCTCTGAACATGTGAGTTTTTGATTATGCACTAACCCTCTAATGAGTTTGCTTTGAGTTTGGTGTGGAGGAAGTTTTCAAGGGTCAAGAGAGGAGGATGATATATTATGATCAAGAAGAGTGAAGAGTCTAAGCTTGGGGATGCCCCGGTGGTTCATCCCTGCATATTTCAAGAAGACTCAAGCATCTAAGCTTGGGGATGCCCAAGGCATCCCCTTCTTCATCGACAAATTTATCAGGTTCCTTCCTTGAAACTATATTTTTATTTGGTCACATCTTATGTACTTTGCTTGGAGCGTCTGTGTGCTTTTGTTTTTGTTTGTGTTTGAATAAATTGGATTACATCAGAGAGACACGCTCCGCTGGTTCATATGAACACATGTGTTCTTAGCTCATAATATTCATGGCGAAGTTTCGTCTTCGTTAAATTGTTATATGGTTGGTATTGGAAAATGAAACATGTAGTAATTGCTATAATGTCTTGGGTAATGTGATACTTGGCAATTTTTGTGCTCATGTTTAAGCTCTTGCATCATATACTTTGCACCTATTAGTGAAGAAATACATAGAGCATGCTAAAATTTGGTTTGCATAATTGGTCTCTCTAAGGTCTAGATAATTTCTAGTAAGGTGTTTGAACAACAAGGAAGACGATGTATAGTCCTATAATGCTTGTAATATGTCTTTTATGTGAGTTTTGCTGTACTAGTTCATACTTGTGTTTGCTTCAAACAACCTTGCTAGCCTAAGCCTTGTATCGAGAGGGAATACTTCTCATGCATCCAAATCCTTGAGCCAAACAACACTATGCCATTTGTGTCCACCATACCTACCTACTACATGGTATTTCTCCGCCATTCCAAAGTAAATTGCTTGAGTGCTACCTTTAAACAATTCAAAATTTATCACCTCTGATTTGTGTCAATGTTTTATAGCTCATGAGGAAGTATGTGGTGTTTATCTTTCAATCTTGTTGGGCAACTTTCACCAATGGACTAGTGGCTTCATCCGCTTATCCAATAATTTTGCAAAAAGAGCTGGGATTCCCAGTCCCAAATTAATTAACAAAAATAGACACTCCTCCATGGTATGTGATTGTTGGACGGCACCCGAAGGATTCGGTTAGCCATGGCTTGTGTAAGCAAAGGTTGGGAGGAGTGTCATCATAATAAAACTAAAATAAAAAGGCACTCCTTCATGGTATGAGATTGTTGAGGCACCCGAGGATTCGGTTAGCCATGGTTTGTGAAAGAAAGGTTGGAAGGAGTGCCACCCAAAAATAAAATAAAATGGGAGCCGCTCTTTGAAGGTTTGTCTGGCAAGGGGGTTAGAGTACCCGCTACCATTCGTTGACAACAACATACACCTCTCAAAACTTTATTTTTATGCTCTCTTTATGTTTTCAAAATCAAAGCTCTAGCACAAATATAGCAATCGATGCTTTTCCTCTTTGAAGGACCATTCTTTTACTTTTATTGTTGAGTCAGTTCACCTATCTCTCCACCTCAAGAAGCAAACACTTGTGTGAACTGTGCATTGATTCTTACATACTTGCATATTGCATTTGTTATATTGCTTTGCATTGACAACTATCCATGAGATATACATGTTATAAGTTGAAAGCAACCGCTGAAACTTCATCTTCCTTTGTGTTGCTTCAATGCCTCTACTTTGAATTATTGCTTTATGAGTTAACTCTTATGCAAGACTTATTGATGCTTGTCTTGAAGTGCTATTCATGAAAAGTCTTTGCTTTATGATTCAGTTGTTTACTCATGTCATTACCATTGTTTTGATCGCTGCATTCATTACATATGTTTACAAATAATATGATCAAGTTTATGATGGCATGTCACTTCAGAAATTATCTTTGTTATCGTTTTACCTGCTCGGGACGAGCAGAACTAAGCTTGGGGATGCTGATACATCTCCAACGTATCGATAATTTCTTATGTTCCATGCCACATTATTGATATTATCTACATGTTTTATGCACACTTTATGTCATATTCGTGCATTTTCTGGAACTAACCTATTAACAAGATGCCGAAGTGCCAGCCCTGTTGTTTTTGGTTTCAGAAATCCTAACGAAATATTCGGAATCGGACGAAATCAACGCCCAAGTTCCTATTTTCACCGGAAGCATCCAACACACGAGAAGGACCAGAGGGGGCACGGGCCCCACCATAGGGGCGCGCCTGGCCCCGCGCGCCGCCATATGTGGGCCCCCTGTCCCCTCCTGCGCCGCTTCGCCTATATAAAGCCCCTGGATCGAAAACCCTACAAAGTTCGACGAAACCACAGAAACCTTCCAGAGCCGCCGCCATCGCGACGCCAAGATCTGGGGGACAGGAGTCTCTGTTCCGGCACGCCGCCGGAGCGGGGAAGTGCCCCGGAAGGCTTCTCCATCGACACCGCTGCCACCTCCACCGCCATCTTCATCACCGCTGCTGCTCCCATGAGGAGGAGTAGTTCTCCATCGAGGCTCGGGGCTGTACCGGTAGCTATGTGGTTCATCTCTCTCCCATGTACCTCAATACAATAATCTCATGAGCTGCTTTACATGATTGAGATTCATATGAGTTTTGTATCACTACTATCTATGTGCTACTCTAGCAATGTTATTAAAGTAGTTTTATTCCTCCCGCACGTGTGTAAAGGTGACAGTGTGTGCACCGTGTTAGTACTTGGTTTATGCTATGATCATGATCTCTTGTAGATTGCGAAGTTAACTATTGCTATGATAATATTGATGTGATCTATTCCTCCTACATATGCATGAAGGTGATAGTGTGCATGCTATGCTAGTACTTGGTTTAGTCTTTTGATCTATCTTACACTAAAGGTTACTAAAATATGAGCATTATTGTGGAGCTTGTTAACTCCGGCATTGAGGGTTCGTGTAATCCTACGCAATGTGTTCATCATCCAAAGAAAGTGTAGAGTATGCATTTATCTATTCTTATGTGATCAATGTTGAGAGTGTCCACTAGTGAAAGTGTAATCCCTAGGCCTTGTTCCTAAATACTGCTATCGCTGCTTGTTTACTGTTTTCGTGTTACTCTGCAATACTACTACCATCAACTACACGCCGGCAAGCTATTTTTCCGCACGTTGCTACTGCTCATATATATTCATACCACCTGTATTTCACTATCTCTTCGCCGAACTACTGCACCTATTAGGTGTGTTGGGGACACAAGAGACTTCTTGCTTTGTGGTTGCAGGGTTGCATGAGAGGGATATCTTTGACCTCTTCCTCCTGAGTTCGATAAACCTTGGGTGATCCACTTAAGGGAAAACTGCTGCTGTTCTACAAACCTCTCTCTTGGAGGCCCAACACTGCTACAGAAAGGAGGGGGAACGTGGACATCAAGCACTTTTCCGCGTTGCCGGGGAGGGAAGGTAAACGGCACTCACACATTGGCAAGCCCGGCAACTAAGCACTTTTCCTCCCTCGTCAACTACGCGCCAAGCACTTTTCTGGCCGTTGCCGGGGAGGAAAGGTAAAAGGTACTCATACTCCGGTTCCAGGTAAAGTACTTTTCTGGCGCCATTGTGTTTGTGCTCAAAGCTATTTCCTTTAGATCCTGCAATTGCAACTTTTACAATTGCAACCTTTAAAGTGTTCTCCCCTCGTCAAGCAAACCCAAGTATTCCGCGTGTGCAACATGGCTTACACCCGTTGTATATGAACGTTGAATCTATCACATCCGATCATCACGAGATGCTTCGAAACGACGAACTTTGGCAACGGTGCATACGAGGGGAGAACACTTTATTATCTTGATATTAATGTGAGGGATCATCTTATAATGCTACCGTCGCGATCTAAGCAAAATAAGATGCATAAAGGATTAACATCACATGCAATTCATATGTGATATGATATGGCCCTTTAGTCTTTGCGCCTTCGATCTTCATCACCAAAGCACGGACATGATCTCCATCATCAACGGGCATGATCTCCATCATCGTCGGCGTAGCGTCAAGGTTCATGGCGCCGTCTTCATGGTTGTTCACCTCATGTAGCAACTATTACAACTACTTTGAAATACTACTCAACATGAAATTTAAAGACAACCATAAGGCTCCTGCCGGTTGCCACAATACAATAATGATCATCTCATACATATTCATCATCACATTATGGCCATATCACATCACCAAACCCTGCAAAAACAAGTTAGACGCTCTCTAATTTGGTTTGCATATTTTACGTGGTTTAGGTTTTCGATATAGATCTAATCTACCTACGAACATGAACCACAACGTTGATACTAATGTTGTCAATAGAAGAGTAAATTGAATCTTTACTATAGTAGGAGAGACAGACACCCGCAAAGCCTCTTATGCAATACAAGTTGCATGTCGAACGAGGAACAAGTCTCATGAACGCGGTCATGTAAAGTTAGTCCGAGCCGCTTCATCCCACTATGCCATAAAGATGCAAAGTACTCAACTAAAGATAACAAGAGCATCAACGCCCACAAAACCATTGTGTTCTACTCGTGCAACCATCTATGCATAGACACGGCTCTGATACCACTGTAGGATAATGTTGCATAGAAAAACAAAAATTCCTACCGCGAACACGCAATCCAAGCCAAGATGCAATCTAGAAGACGGTAGCAACGAGGGGGTATCGAGTCTCACCCTTGAAGAGATTCCAAAGCCTACAAGAGGAGGCTCTTGTTGCTGCGGTAGACGATCACTTGCCGCTTGCAAAAGCGCGTAGAAGATCTTGATCACGATCGGTTCCGGCGCCACGAACGGGCAGCACCTCCGTACTCGGTCACACGTTCTGTTGTTGAAGACGACGTCCACCCCCCGTTCCAGCGGGCAGCGGAAGTAGTAGCTCCTCTTGAATCCGACAGCACGACGGCGTGGTGTCGGTGGCGGTGTAGAAGTCCGGCGGAGCTTCGCTAAGCTATGCGGGCAATAGGAGCAAAGCTAGGGTTTGGGAGGGGGTGGCCGGCCACCAAGGGGGGCGGCCAGCTTATGGTCTAGGGGTGGCCGGCCCTCCCTTGGCCCCTCATTATATAGGTGGATCCCTAGTGTTGGTGTCCAAGTCTTCGAATAAGACCCGAAACCAAAACCTTCCATAGGAGGGGGCAAACCTAGCCCAACTAGGACTCCCACCCAAAGGTGGGATTCCCACCTCCCATGTGGGGGGTGGCCGGCCCCCTATGGTGGAGTCCACTTGGGACTCCACCCCATCTAGGGCTGGCCGGCCATGGAGGTGGAGTCCCATGTGGACTCCACCTTCCTTGGTGGTTTCTTCCGGACTTTTCTAGAACCTTCTAGAACCTTCCATAGAACCTTCCGCGACATTTTATTTCACATAAAATGACATCCTATATATGAATCTTATTCTACGGACCATTCCGGAACTCCTCGTGATGTCCGGGATCTCATCCGGGACTCCGAACAAATATTCGAACTCCATTCCATATTCAAGTACTACCATTTCAACATCCAACTTTAAGTGTGTCACCCTACGGTTCGAGAACTATGCGGACATGGTTGAGTACTCACTCCTACCAATAACCAATAGCGGGATCTGGAGATCCATAATGGCTCCCACATATTCAACGATGACTTTAGTGATCGAATGAACCATTCACATATATTACCAATTCCCTTTGTCTCGCGATATTTTACTTGTCCGAGGTTTGATCTTCGGTATCACTCTATACCTTGTTCAACCTCGTCACCTGACAAGTACTCTTTACTCGTACCGTGGTATGTGGTCTCTTATGAACTTATTCATATGCTTGCAAGACATTAGACGACATTCCACCGAGAGGGCCTGAGTATATCTATCCGTCATCGGGATGGACAAATCCCACTGTTGATCCATGTGCCTCAACTCATACTTTCCAGATACTTAATCCCACCTTTATAACCACCCATTTACGCAGTGGCGTTTGATGTAATCAAAGTACCTTTCCGGTATAAGTGACTTACATGATCTCATGGTCATAAGGACTAGGTAACTATGTATCGAAAGCTTATAGCAAATAACTTAATGACGAGATCTTATGCTACGCTTAATTGGGTGTGTCCATTACATCATTCATATAATGATATAACCTTGTTATTAATAACATCCAATGTTCATGATTATGAAACTAATCATCCATTAATCAACAAGCTAGTTTAAGAGGCATACTAGGGACTTCTTGTTGTCTACATATCACACATGTACTAATGTTTCGGTTAATACAATTATAGCATGATATATAAACATTTATCATAAACATAAAGATATAAATAATAACCACTTTATTATTGCCTCTAGGGCATATCTCCTTCAGTTAGTACTTGGTTTATGCTATGATCATGATCTCTTGTAGATTGCGAAGTTAACTATTGCTATGATAATATTGATGTGATCTATTCCTCCTACATATGCATGAAGGTGACAGTGTGCATGCTATGCTAGTACTTGGTTTAGTCTTTTGATCTATCTTACACTAAAGGTTACTAAAATATGAGCATTATTGTGGAGCTTGTTAACTCCGGCATTGAGGGTTCGTGTAATCCTACGCAATGTGTTCATCATCCAACGAAAGTGTAGAGTATGCATTTATCTATTCTGTTATGTGATCAATGTTGAGAGTGTCCACTAGTGAAAGTGTAATCCCTAGGCCTTGTTCCTAAATACTATCGCTGCTTGTTTACTGTTTTACTGTGTTACTACTGCTGCAATACTACTACCATCAACTACACGCCGCAAGCTATTTTCTGGCACCGTTGCTACTGCTCATATATATTCATACCACCTGTATTTCACTATCTCTTCGCCGAACTAGTGCACCTATTAGGTGTGTTGGGGACACAAGAGACTTCTTGCTTTGTGGTTGCAGGGTTGCATGAGAGGGATATCTTTGACCTCTTCCTCCCTGAGTTCGATAAACCTTGGGTGATCCACTTAAGGGAAAACTTGCTGCTGTTCTACAAACCTCTGCTCTTGGAGGCCCAACACTGTCTACAGGAAAGGAGGGGGAACGTGGACATCAGCGAGCCGCGGGTCCATTTTGCGGAGTCCCTGGTCGAAGTACTTAGCCTTTCAAGTCACCTGCCTAAGGTAGAGGAGGGCGTTTTGGCGTGCTGTATGGCGTAGCACTGTACGATTTCCAGGGCCCGGAGGGCTGGTCGGGCGGGCGACCCTGCTGGAGGATCCAGTCGCCGTTTTCGCTTGTGGGCGTAAGAAATATGAGGTTGGCCGGACCTGGTGTTGCGACCGGATTTCCCTGTTGTGCCCTTGTTAGCCGAGCTACTTGGCTGATCTTGGATTTTCTCTGCCAGCAGCAGCAATCGAAGGTCTCCCAGTCTCGAGTCGTGCGTTTTAGCGACTGAGCTCATGTTTATGAGATGGGAGATAAGGTTGTGTGGCGAGTGACGGAGAAACGATCGGCGAATGCGATTTTTGACGCGACGGGCTTTTTTATTTGATATTCAGGAGATCCTTTACATGCCTTTTTCTAGGTGTAGAACCGATGGAGGAGGTTGATGTTCCAGGGGCGCTCGACTTCCCTGGTGAGTGGCTTGCCTTTGTCATCCTTGCGAACGTCGGTGAGGTAGTAGGAGTCGTTGCCGAGCATGCGGCTGACGGCGAATGGCCCTTCCCATGGGGGGGAGGCTTGTGCATGCCTTTCTTGTCCTGTATTAGCCGCAGGACTAGGTCGCCTTCCTGGAAGGAGCGGCCGCGGACGCCGCGACTGTGATAGCGGCGGAGGCCTTGCTTGTAGATGGCTGTCCTGGCGAGTGCGAGGTCGCGTGCCTCGTCGAGGAGATCGACGTCATCTTGTCGAGCGCGCTCGTTTTCTTCTTCGACGTAGTTGGCGACTCGTGGCGAATCGTAGGCGATGTCCGTGGGCATGATAGCCTCGGCGCCGTACACGAGGAAGAAGGGCGTGAAGCCAGTCGACCTGTTGGGTGTTGTGCGAATGCCCCAGAGTACGGAAGGGAGTTCTTCTGCCCAGCATCCGGCTGCGCGCTCCAGAGGTACTACTAACCGTGGTTTGATTCCATGGAGAATGCTCTGGTTTGCTCTTTCTGCTTGCCCATTTGACTCGGGGTGTGCGACTGACGCAAGGTCGAGTCGGATGCCCTTGTCTTCACAGAAGTCGGCCATTTCCCCCTTGGCGAAGTTGGTGCCGTTGTCCGTGATGATGTTGTGGGGGTAGCCGTAGCGGTAGATCAGCTCGCGCAGAAATTTGGTGGCTGTTTTACCGTCGCATTTCTTGATGGGTTTTGCCTCCACCCACTTGGTGAACTTGTCCACGGCGACCAGGAGATGAGTGTATCCGCAGGGGGCTGTCTTGAACTTTCCCACCATGTCCATGCCCCACACGGTGAATGGCCAGGTGAGGGGTATGGTCTTCAGTGCCGAGCCCAGCATGTGCGATTGACTTGCGTACCTCTAGCATCCGGCGCATGCGCGGACGAGCGCGACTGCGTCTTCGAGGGCTGTTGGCCAGTAAAAGCCGTGCCGGAATGCTTTGGCGACGATCGAGCGCACCCCCGCGTGGTGGCCGCAGTCGCCTGCGTGGATGTCGCGCGGGATTTTTTGTCCTTCATCGGCGGTGACGCATCGCTGGAACACTCCGGAAATGCTGCGTTTGTAGAGTTCGTTGTTGATGATGGTGAAGGACTTGCAACGGCGTACGAGTGCGCGTGCCTCCGTTTTGTCCATAGGCAGCGCTTGGCGCTCGAGGTAGCCTAGATACGGTGCCGTCCAGTCGTCGGTGTCGGAGGCGAGTGCGACTAGGGCGGCGTCGGGTGCGGGTGGTTCGGCGATGTCGATCTGTCGTGGCGCACGCACCGACGAGTGACTGAGGATGTCGAGAAAGACACCGGGTGGTGGTGGGAGCCGCTTGGAGCCAAGCCTCGCCAGCGCGTCCGCCTCTTCGTTCTTGCGCCTGTCGACCCACTCGACGACGTGACTGGCGAAGTAGGCGCCAGCCTGGTCGACCGCCCGCTTGTAGGCGATCATGTTGGCGTCGGTGGTGTCGCAGGTACCAGATGTTTGGCTAGCGATGAGGTCGGAGTTGCCAAGACAACGTAGTCGTGTTGCGCCCATCTCCTTTGCGACGCGCATGCCGTGGAGGAGTGCCTCGTATTCGGCCATGTTGTTGGTGCAGGGCTCGAATCGGAGTTGCAGGACGTATCTTACGATGTCGCCTTTGGGCGAAGTGAGGACGACCCCTGCTCCTGCTCCTTCGAGGTTTTTGGAGCCATCGAAATGCAATGTCCAATGCTTGAGGTCCACGGGAGAGTTTGGCTGTTGGGCCTCCTCCCAGTCGGCGAGTAAGTCGGCGAGTGCTTGGGATTTGATGGCATGGCGCGACTCGTACGTGATGTTGTGGACGCCGAGTTCGACTGCCCATTTGGCGATCCGACCGGTTGCATCGCGGTTGCGGATAATGTCGGCGAGTGGCGTTGAGGCGACCACCTTGATGGGATGCTCGTGGAAGTAAGGGGCCAGTCGCCGCTGGGCCCTGAGCACTGCGTATACCAGTTTTTGGTAGTGCGGGTACCGTTGCTTTGACTCGATTAGGGCCTCGCTGATGTAGTAGACTGGGCGTTGTGTCAACTGGTCTTTCCCCTCCTCCTGGCGCTCAACAACCATTACCGCACTGATCGCGCCATTGGACACGGCGACATACAGTAGCATGGTTTCGTTTCGGAGCGGGGCCGCAAGGACAGGAGCGTTCCGCAGGGCGTGCTGAAGTTCTTCCAGGGCTTTCTGCGCTTCGTCCGTCCATTCGAACGACTCTGATTTCTTCAGGAGGCGATAGAGTGGCGTGGCCTTGTCACCGAGTCGGGGTATGAAGCGACTGAGGGCCACGACCCGCCCGTCGAAGTTCTGCGTGTCGACCAGGCAGGATGGTTGCTTGGTTCGCATGACTGCCGAAGTTTTTTCCGGATTGGACTCGATGCCGCGCTTGGACACGACATAGCCGAGGAGTTGTCCGGATGGAACTCCGAAGGTGCACTTCAGGGGGTTGAGCTTTATCTGGTAGCGCCGCAGATTGGCGAACGTCTCGGCGAGGTCGGCGACTAGATCATCCTGTCGAGTCGACTTGACTACCACAGGCAGTTGTTCATGCACCGCTAGTAAGTCGCTCCAGCGTTTCTGAGGTCGAACGTCATGGACGTGTAACAGTAGGCGCCGAGTGGCGTGATGAACGCTGTCTTCTCCTGGTCTTCTTTGGCCATCTTTATTTGATTGTACCCGGAGTAGGCGTCGAGGAAGCATAGCGACTCCGACCCCGCAACCGCGTCGATGATCTGATCGATTCGCGGTAGGATGAATGGGTCCTTGGGGCAGGCGCGGTTAAGGCTAGTGTAATCGATACACATGCGCCAAGCCTTCTTCTTCTTCAGCACTAGAACTGGGGTTTTCCAGCCATTTCGGGTGCTTGATCTCTATGATGAAGCCGGCGGCGAGAAGCCGGTTTACTTCTTCGGCGATTGCACGCCGACGCTCTTCGCCCACGGGTTGCATCGCCTGCCTAACGGGGCGTGCAGTGGGATCAACATGTAATTTGTGCTCAGCAAGTTCTCTCAGGACACCTGGCATATCAGATGGTTTCCATGCAAAGATATCTCGATTCTCACGGAGGAACTTGATGAGCGCGCTTTCCTATTGGGCGGACAGGCCCGTCCCAATGGTAACTTGCCTACTCGAATCGTTCTCTACAAGATCTACTTGGCGAGTGTCGGTTGTAGGCTTGAAGGTTGCAGCGGACAAGTCAAGCTCAGTCGGCTGCTCTAGGATGGCGGGGTCGTTGCGGTCGACTGGGTACTTGGCGAGCTCGACGTTGTGGTCGTGTTCTTCGGCGATGGCGGCGTCGGTAAGCTTGCGCCGTTGTCTTCGCACTCTAGTGCCATCTCTGGGTCGCCGTGGATGATGATGACGCCGCGGGGCCCGGGCATCTTCATCATGTTGTAGGCGTAATGGGGCGCCGCCATGAACCTGGCGAACGCTTGGCGACCGAGGACGCAGTGGTATGGGCTTCGGAAGTTGACCACTTCAAACGTTATTCGCTCGGTCCGGTAGTTCACCGGTGTGCCGAAGGTTACCGGTAGCGTGATCTTGCCGATCGGGAAGGCCTTCCGCCCCGGGACGATGCCGTGGAACGTGACTTTTGTGTTCTCGAGGCGTGAGTCTGGCAGGCCGAGCCGCTGGAAGGTCTCGTAGTACAGGATGTTAATGGAACTCCCTCCGTCCATCAGTGTCTTTGGCAGCCAGTAGTCGGCCACCTTGGGCCGGACGACTAGCGCCACTTAGCCGGGGTACTCGATGCGTGGGGCGTGATCTTCGCGGCTCCACGTGATGCTTTGCTCGAACCAGTTGAGCCAACGGGGGATGTCGTCGAGGATGACTGCGTGGACGACCACCACCCTTGTGAGGACCTTCCTGTCCCGGCGGTCGCCGACCCCGGTGAAGGTATGGAGCGAGCCGGCGCTGCGGCCGAAACCGTCTTCTTTATGCTGGTCTTGGTCCTTGGAGCGGTCCCTGTGCTGATTGATGCCGTCGGCTTCCTTGGCGCGGCGAGCTTTCTCTATCTGCTTCAGGGAGTAGCAGTTCCCCGTCGTGTGTGTCGAGGGCTTGCCCTCCTTGCTGTGGTAGATGCACGGGGCGTCCAGCAGGCTGCGCGCGTCGAACCGTTTGGGTTGAGGTCGATCCTCCCGTGGCGCGCGGTTGTCGCGACGGAAGGACTTCGGGTCGCGCTGCTCGTAATCGGCGTTGGCGACGAGTTCGGTGTGTCCGCCGTCTACACGGCACTTGCCGTTGCTTGACCGGCGCCGAACCGTAGTCGCCGCGGCGATTGTCGGGCTGAGCAGGGCGGCGATTGCGCCGTTGCCCATACTCGTCGTCCGAGTCGACTGCAGGATCCTCGTCGGCGTAGCGCAGGGCGATGTCGAAGAGCTCGGCGATGGAGATGTTGTCTCTGCTGACGCGGCGAAGCTTGACGCTGAGCGGCTCGTACCGGCAGCACCGCCGGAAGCAGTAGATCGCCGTGTCCGTGCTGATGCCACTGGAGGTTGTCCACATGTATTGCCACCGTTGCACCCATCGGCGAGTCAACTCGCGTTGGCCCTAGATGCAGCGGTCCATGTCCTCTATGGTGGTTGCACGGGTGTACGCGCTGGCGAAGTGCTGGATGAACGCGGCGCGGGCTTCCTCCCAGGAGTCGATGCTGTTGGGAGTGAGGGTGTTGAACCAGTGGCGGTTTACGCCATCCATCATGAGGGGTGTTACGTCCCAAACGTATCTATAATTTCTTATGTTCCATGCTACTTTTATGATGATACTCACATGTTTTATACACATTATATGTCATTATTATGCATTTTCCGGCACTAACCTATTGACGAGATGCCGAAGAGCCAGTTGCTGTTTCTGCTGTTTTTGGTTTCAGAAATCCTAGTAAGGAAATATTCTCGAATTGGACGAAATCAACGCCCAGGGTCCTATTTTTGCACGAAGCTTCCAGAAGACCGAGGGATAGACGAAGTGGGGCCACGAGGCGCCGCCACAACAGGGCGGCGCGGCCCAGGTGCCTTGGCCGCGCGGCCCTGGCATGTGGGGCCCCGTGTGGCCCCCTGACCTGCCCTTCCGCCTACTTAAAGCCTCCGTCGCAAAACCCCAGACCGAGAGCCACGATACGGAAAACCTTACAGAGACGCTGCCGCCGCCAATCCCATCTCGGGGATTCAGGAGACGCCTCCGGCACCCCGCCGGAGAGGGAATCATCTCCGGAGGTCTCTTCATCGCCATGATCGCCTCCGGATCGATGTGTGAGTAGTTCACCCCTGGACTATGGGTCCATAGCAGTAGCTAGATGGTCGTCTTCTCCCCATTGTGCTATCATGTTAGATCTTGTGAGCTGCCTATCATGATCAAGATCATCTATTGGTAATCCTTCATGTTGTGTTTGTTGGGATCCGATGGATATTGAATATTATGTCAAGTTGATTATCAATCTATCATATATGTTATTTATGTTCTTGCATGCTCTCCGTTGCTAGTAGAGGCTCTGGCCAAGTTGATAATTGTGACTCCAAGAGGGAGTATTTATGCTCGATAGTGGGTTCATGCCTCCATTAAATCTGGGAGTGAGAAAGTTCTAAGGTTGTGGATGTGCTGTTTCCACTAGGGATAAAAGATCGATGCTTTGTCTAAGGATATTTGTGTTGATTACATTACGCACCATACTTAATGCAATTGTCTGTTTTACAACTTAATACTGGAAGGGGTTCGGATGATAACCTGAAGGTGGACTTTTTAGGCATAGATGCATGCTGGATAGCAGTCTATGTACTTTGTCGTAATGCCCTGATTAAATCTCATAGTACTCATCATGATATATGTATGTGCATTGTTATGCCTTCTTTATTTGTCAATTGCCCAACTGTAATTTGTTCACCCAACATCTGCTATCTTATGGGAGAGACACCGCTAGTGATCTGTGGACCCCGGTCCTATTCTTTACATCTGAAATACAAACCTGCAATTGTTCTTTACTGTTCTTCGCAAACAACCATCATCATCCACACTATACATCTAATCCTTTGTTTACAGCAAGACGGTGAGATTGACAACCTCGTGTTACGTTGGGACAAAGTTCGTGATTGTGTTGTGCAGGTTCCACGTTGGCGCCGGAATCCCTGGTGTTGCACCACACACCCGCCACCAACAACCTTCAACGTGCTTCTTGGCTCCTACTGGTTCGATAACCTTGGTTTCTTACTGAGGGAAAACTTGCTACTGTGCGCATCACACCTTCCTCTTGGGGTTCCCAACGGACGTGTCATCTACGCGCATCAAGGGGCAGGTAACGGGCGGCGAGCAGCTCGGAGTGGCCCTGGATGCCCATTGCCATGGTGTACGAGTCGATCCAGACCGTGGGGTCGATGTGGGTGTCGTACTTCTCGATGTCGCGAGGCCCCTTGAACCCTACGGGGTGGGGCTCGCCTCTGATCATGGGGCCGAAGCACGCCGGGCCGACCCGATTGAATGCGCTCTGGCGCGGGAGTTCGTCGGTGTAGCGGTCATTCGCGCGGTTGCGCGCCCGCCACTTCTGGTCGTTGACGATGTGGGAGCGCGCGTCGATAGGCTGCCCGTTGGCGGCGACCATTGCTCGCACGGGGCGTGGCTCGACTCGGTGGTTGCTCGAGTGGGCTGCGCGTGGTGCTGGTGGCGGGCAGTTGTTGACATTGGCGACCGCGCGATTCGCCGCTGCTGACGAAGCGGCGCGGCTGGAGGAAGAGCGTGAGTAGAGTCGCCCTTGCGAGTCGGCAGCGGCATGCTGCTGTTCCAGAGCCTTGGCGACGAGGGCCTTGGCGTGCTGGACAAGGATCGCACCGTCTCCAGTTTCGGGGAGTTTGGCGAGGATGGCTTGAGCGGCCGCGACATTGTCGGCCGAAGACGAGTGTAGAGGCAGGCCGTTGGCGTCGACCTCCGCCCGGGGAGCTTCAGGTGGCGGTGGGGGCGGTGGTGGTGGCGGCGCTCCATGCGCTGCTCTGCCGGCGGCGGCCCGACTTGATTCTGGGATGTTGGGGTTCTGGACTCGGGCGACCCGGACTTCTCCGTCTGGGTCGTCGAAGTTGAGGCGGGCGTTGGGGAAATCCCGCGCGCGGGCGCACTCCAGGCGCAGGCGATTGCGCTGTTGACGGTAGTGAGACACAGCTCTCACTTCATCTTGCTTGAGGCGAAATTTTTGCCGCTCGGCAAGCTCCTTCTTCCTCTGCTCCTCAAGGGCCGTCCGATGTGCCTCGATCTCGGTCGCGTTGGCGGTTGCTTGGGAGGGGCGTGGAGAAGGGGTCGTTTAGAGGCACTTCCTCACCTCCCGCCATGAAGACGGCGATCGGGTACTGGTAGTGCAGAGTGTCGACGGAGTCCGATTCGGAGTCGCTGCCGAAAAGAGGGAGGACGGAGTCATCCTCGAAGTCGCTCGGGTGAGAGACTGGGGAGATGGAGTCATCGACCGACGCCGCTGTGATGGAACCGGCAACCGACGTTGTGGCGGTGGACTCGGTGACTAATGCCGCAGTGGGGGACCCGGCGACCAGCGCTGTGGCCGCCGAGTCGGTGTCATCCTCCAAGGCTGACTCGCCCTCGACGTAGACTTTGCCGGTGACCGGGAGAGTGTCGGTGAGGAGCTGTCCCGGCGCGAAGGGGTCGTGCAGCTGGCCCGGACGGGGCTCAGTGGGGTCGCTGACGCTGGCAAGCCCGACGAAGAGGTTGATCGTGCCGACCGGCACCATCCACGCATGCGTGAGGGGTGCGGAAGCCGGCTGATAAGAGCTTGGCTGGATGTGGAAGAAGTTGCCCGTGGCGATCATCCGGCCGGAGGCGATCGGCCGGCGTGGAAGCGAGTTTGGCCGACGTGTAAGCGAGTAGGGCCTCGCCGCAGCTCGAAGGCTTGATGCCCCATGCCCCACGGTGGGTGCCACTGTCGTGGATGTGACCACGGCAGGTACTACCGGGGGTAGCACCTCGTTGATACGGGGGCAAGGAGACATGGCCATCTGCCGGTCGAGGTGCACAAGACGCAAGGGTTTTACCCAGGTTCAGCCCCTCCGGAGAGTAAAAGGCCTACGTCCTAGATCTTACTGTGGAGAATTACAATGGGGGGGGCTCAGTCGGCGGCTACGCCAAGAGCTTACAGGGGGAGATTAGATCTCAGGTAATGTGTCCTCTAGGGTTTAAGCTCGGGGGTTTATATAGGCACCCCCGATCTAGGGTTACATGGAGATAACTCCGAATCATAACAGTCGCTACTAATCCGGGATTCGCCACCCCTCTCGCAAGTAAACTCCTTATCCAGTCACGCAGATCTTCACCCCGGGATCACGGCCCAGTCGCCTTAGGGCCCAGTCGCTTGGGCGACTGGCGGTCCACCCAGGTCTCCATCTTCATGGCGAGTGGGACTGGCGACCCACCCCCTATGGGTATATCCCCATCAAATGGTCATCCACAAAAGTTGCTCCAAGATCTTGCATTTGTACGGCAAGAGCGATGAGGCGCCGGTAAATCTCTTCGGGAGATTCTCCTTCTATCATGACGAAGTTGTCGGCCATGTTGTCAACTTCATCGAAGCGAGAGCTTTGAATGCTCTCATTTCCAAGGAAGAGCTTGTCGAGTTTATCCCATGCTTCCTTAGCGGTCTTGAGCGAGTGAATGTGGGCGTGGTCCTTGGGTGTGACGGCCATGTGGATCATGTTGATGGCGGTGGCGTTGAGTTGGTCATCCACCACTTCTCTCCTTGTTAAGTTCCTTGGATCTCGTGCTGAGTAACCTTCCTCGATGATCTGCCAAAGCTCGGTGGAGGCGCTGCGCACATGAGAACGCATTAAGAACTTCCAATTTTCAAAGCTATTGGATTCAAGTAGCGGTGGTGAACCATGAGACAAGATATGTGGCATAGGTATTGGAACATTTACGGCATAATCACTTGGTGGTGGTACCGCATGATTACCCCCTAAAGGTTACGCAACCAGTGGTCCATCCTTCCCTTTTGTTGAAGTGCCGACGTCCCCAAGTTCCTCCTCTTGATGGACTTTTGTCGATGAAGCGACAAAACCAACAAGAGGAAATTGAGTAACTTGTGGTGGGGAACCTCGGCACTTGCCTTAGGATCTATGGTGGGGGTTGGTTTTGGAGCAATCAACTCCATCATCATAGCCTTCATTTGACTTACAATGGATGACTCCAATTTCTTGAGGTCATCCAAAGTAGTCGTTGTGCTATAGGCGTTTGATGGTGGAGGCGGTTGCTCACCGAAAAGGAACCCGTTCACAACCATCTCTTGTTCGGACATTTCTTAGGCGGTAAAGCCCGAGCAAGAAAACCTTGCTCTGATACCAATTGAATGGATCGTAGCGAACAAGAGGGGGGGTGAATGGTCGCTAGGCAATTTTTATGTCTTTTTCAATTTTAATGGAATGCGGAAGTAAAGGTGATAGCTTTGGTGTTAGGGATGATCCTAGGCTAGTGCAACAAGCAAAGAAACCAAACAAGATAGTAAAGTGAGAGAGCGGGACAACCGGGGACGTGGAGACACGGCGGGGTTTGTTTCCCGTAGTTCCTCCCACAAAAGGGATTACGTCTGCGTTGAGGAGGTGCTAGCCATGAAGGCTAAACGGCCACACCACGAAGGAAGGCCTCACCTTATTCCTCGAGAAAACCCCACGAAGGAGCTTCCCCTTCTCCACTAAGTAGCCGGTCGAGGCGGCGGTTCGTTCACAAGGTTGGGGCGAGCTTCACAACACAAGGAGGCTCCCAACACCCTATGGGGCTAGCACAACTCCAAGCTAGCCTCCATAGGAGCACTTCCTCCAAGATCCCACTATAGGAACCCTAACTCCAAGATCCACTAAGGACAAGCTGGTATTGGTGAAATCTCTCTTGGTATAGATCGGGGCCTCCTCCACCACTCCTCAAAGTTTGGGGAAGATTGATTGGGTAGGTGGGGAGATCCTCAAGGTTTGAGCTCAGCAACAATGGAGGAGAGAGAGAAGAGATAAAATAGAGCTGAGGAAGAAGGGGCCCTTTTATAGGCTCCTTCAAATCCAACCGTTATGTGCAGATCCTGCACAACCGGTACTACCGCTTGGGCAAGCGGTAGTACCGCTCTGGGTTTGAAATCACCCCACAGATTCACCACGTGGGCTCGAAGCGGTAGTACCGCTAGCGGTACCACTGAGGTACCGTAATGGCCTCTTCGACCCCGGACTCCATGCGGTACCTCAGCGGTACCGAAGCGGTAGTGCCCTAACTTAAATTACGGTACCTAGGCGGTACCATGTCGGAACTACTGCTTGTGAGCGGTACTTCCGCTCATGGTACCGTAGAGGTACCGTAACTCACTCTGTGGGACTTTTCACGGGAAAACACCCAGAGCGGTACTTCAGGGCGGTACCAGTAGGGTAGCGGTACTACCGCTCCTGGTACTGGTAGTACCGGTCAGGCAGATTCTGTTTTTTCCTCTTTCACTCTCCAACCACGTCACCTCGCGATACACACACAAAACCAGAAAACCTATAAGCTACGCTTGAGTCTTCCGATCATGAAGTGTTCAGCGAGGACACCGTGCACCTACAAATCTATCAAAGACAATCTATGCACATGGTTAAATTCATTCAAATGTTGTTATTAAACACACAAAACATGAGGTATTGACCTTGCTCTTTCATCCGCCAAAACATTTTATATTTAGAAACTAAGATCGTATTTCCTATTTATTTTTGCTGCGTCAAAGACGAAAGGCCGTTGATTGGAGAGTTCGTTTCCTCGTGTTTTAAAAAGAGGACCCTACCTTTTGAAATTTAGATTGATTAACAGTTTCATAAGGACAGGGTGTTTCTGCACCCTGGTGCATATACACCCTTTATTTGAAATGCATTTTAAACATAATATAAAATATTAAACAAATACAAAATATCTCTTGTATATATCTTTGATAGTTACATGTTTACAAAGTTGTTTCAGCAAAAGTTGATATGTTTTGTGTCCTGTGTAAAAAGACAAATTTTGCAGCTAAAGTAGTCTATTTCACGAGACATTGTTCTGTCTTTTTACGTACGGCAAAAAAACATCTCGTTTTTATGTGAAACTTCACATGCGGACATAGAACATATCCCTCTAAATGTGATTTTTTTCTTATTTTTTTAAATATTTAAAATATATTTTATACATACTAGGTGATATGCACCCGAGATTGGTTTTGGGTTTTCCTGTTTAATAGGAGAGTTTTTCTTCATCTGCTTCATTCTAATTGCGATAAAACTAGAGACCCTTTGGACTTGGACTTTGTTGGTTTCTGGTAGATGATCCCCATGGTGTGGTAGAAAATACTTCGCGGGATTCTCATTCGTGGTAGTAACACATTCTCTTGTAAATGGTGGAACTTTAATTATGTGTGGTTCTATGGAAACATAATAATGATATGGTAGATGCAATAGCTGGAACTGTGGAACTGATATAGAAAGTGAAGTAGATGGTGTAACCAGTGGCGGGCCCAAAAACTTGACAATGGGTATTCAACTTAATTCTTTTTGAGAAAAAACACAGCCAAATTTGGCGAACATGTACTGGCATTCGACTCTATTTTTTTTGAATCTATTCGACTCTATTCGATCCAATGAGCAGCTGCTACCCTGCACTAGTTCTAACCAACAACACAAGTGAGCGCTCATGTCATAAAATAACCATTTCCTAGCCCCATATTTCCCATTCTCCTCCACTCGTTGGTTCCAGCCAGATCAAATGGTTGCCGCACATCCAGTTTTTGCAATTTCTTGGAAGTTCTGAAGCTGGAGCATCAGATCGGCCATGGGATGCAAGCACGAGCTTCTCTTCTCCTATGTTCTTTAGAAATCATTAGTTTGATTGTTCTGATAAATACCAATGTCATATGCTGAATTAGGGTGTACCGATTGGAGATTTATGTGTGTTCTGGCCACACATTATTTGAGAAATTTATATGCTTTGCATAATACCAAATTCGACTCAAGAGCGTGTGTTCTGCCCTTAAATTGAACCTGTCGTTTGTGACACGTTCAAGATTAAACCATCTTACAAAAGAAAAGGAGGTGATGCAGAAGGTCCTAGTTGGACTCATGAACCCGTATTTTGGTAAATTGTATTTTCCTTAAGAGCACAAAATCTGAATAGATGCTCTGTTGTGGAGTCTTGGTGGTCGGTCGAAAGCAAGGCGGGAGGTGGGCGCGAGCAGAGGGAGAGCTTGTGATGCATGAGCAGAGGGAGAGCTTTTGAGACGAGCAATGGAAGAGCTTGTGATGCGCTAGGTGAGACGAGCACTGGGAGAGCTTGTGATGCGCTAGGTGACGAGCAGTGGGAGATCTTGATGCGCTGAATGCAGCTCGCCGTCGCCGCCGTGGCCCCGAACAGCAGCGAGGAAGGAGACGAAGACTTCATCCAGCTCGTCTTTGAGCAGGGTGCATCTTCATGGAGCCACAACATTGAGAACTAGACGCAACGAAAGGGTCCCAATTCTGGAATTCCATCCACAAGATAAAATGGTATTTCAAACTGGGGGCGAAACACCAGGTTAGGGACGGGGCCCGAACCTATTTTTGGCTTGACTGGTGGACCGGGAATGGGCCATTAAGAGAGAGCTTCCCTCGTCTTTTCGAGGTGTGTGACAACCCCTTTGCTACCGTGGCAGGGGTCCGCAATGACGGGGGGTGGCACATTAGATTCCGACGCGCCTTTGGGTTGGCGGAAACGGTGGAATGGTCGAACCTATGCAGGATTTTTGACCTCCACCCTTTTGATACGGGTCCGGACTTGGTGTCTTGGGGACTGGAGGCTTCGGGGGAATACTCCACTAGCTCCATTTATCACAGGATGTCCTTGGGTGCGGTGGTCACCCATCTTAAGGACGTGTGGAAAATTAGGGTCCCGCCTAAGATTAGGATCTTCCTATGGCAGCTGCTCAGGGGACGCCTTCCGTCTGGGGATCAGCTGGCCAAACGGCATGGCCCATCCGATGGGAATTGTGCTCTCTGTGGGGATATAGAGGACTGCGCTCACATTTTCTTTGGCTGTGCCCTAGCTAAGTTTATGTGGGCGGGAGTGCGGGAACTCCTTGGTGACGCTTGGAATCCGGCAGGTACTGGGCAGTTTCTCGCGATCGTCCATGGCCTATCGGGGCCCCTTCGTAGGATAGCGTGGTTTACTTTTGCGGCGCAATGCTGGACTCTATGGAATATTAGGAATAAACTAGCTATCGAAAGGAAAATGATCAACTCTCCGGCTGATGCGATGTTTCAAATGGTGCTATACATGCAGCGTTGGAGGGCTCTGGTCAGAACGAAGGACCGAGGGCTGCTTGACGTGACGATGGACGAGATCCGGAAGCTGCAACTACGGGTGCGGAATGAAGAAACGGGGTGATATGTGCTGGTCGTGCTTTGCTGGGCGTGCTCTCATGTGTTGTACCCTCATAACTTGATACTTTTTATGCCCCGTCGGATGCTTGTAGACGCTTGTTATCTGTTTGCTGTGTGGTGGGTCTAGGACCCGTGGTGTTGTAAGAACTTATTCGTCGGTGATGCCGCTTTATCTATAAAGCCGGGCCTTTGGCCTTCTGTTTAAAAGAACTAGACGGGCTGATCTTTCTTGCTGTAGCCGCCGGTCTATAGATTTCGGGGGTCCTAGGGCGAAACGACACCAAGGACCCCTTTTCATAGTGTCTAAGCTTTTCTAGGGTAGGGGGCCATGGCCCCCCTACTCTGAAAAATTCCTTAAACATATTCATTTATGTTAAATTTATATATCTTACTTAAATTTTAAGCATGATAGTTTTCTAGGCCCCTTAACAATCTCACTCAAGTTTCACCACTTTGTCACACACAAAAAAAACTAAAAAAAAATTATTCAGCAAGATAAATATTAGGGTAATGCAATAACAAACTAAATAATATTTACATTTGAAAGATCCATGGTCTTAAGAATATTTCTGAAGATGTTTGAAACTATTTATTTCTATTGATCGCACGAACTATATACCATGATTATTATTTCTACCAATAGCTACTTGTGTACATGTGTATTGTTTGCGAGAAATAGAAATAATCAGAGAAAAAAATATGAGGGTCCGTGTTGTTCTACACATTAGAGAAGGAGTCGGAGTATAGGCACGTTAAGCTACAACTTCAACCTTCTATATTTTCTAGAATTATTTCAAACTCTATTGCCTAAAGAGTATAAATATAAGTGTAGTAAGTGTACAAACAAATCTTGGACTAGGGTCCTAACTGCTGAGGGCCCGAGGCGAGCACCCCTCTGCCCCGCCCTATGGGCCGGCCCTGTTGTGGACATCAGTTATATATAGTAATGTGCCTGCAGAAAACTTAAACAAAACAGGAAGATACAACAACAGTTTGGACCTACGAGTACCTTTTTTGGAGAAAATGCTGAAGCTTTGTGTGTCGATGTATATAGAGAACTGAGAGTGCTTTGTGTGTTGATGTATATAGAATTGAGAGTTATGCACACCCGAAAAGAAACGATCACCCCTTAGAGCATCTCCAGTCGGCTGGCCTTAAGTTTTCTATTGGGGATTGGGGGCTGTTTCCCCAGCTGCGCCCTCCAAACGGCCTCCCAAATTAGTCGGTCGGCGCCTTTCGGCCCAACAAATTCAAATTAAACAAGTTTCCGTCGCCATGCGAAAAAAAACTTTGGGGGGCGGGTGCTCCCCAAAGTCGTTTGGAAGGCCGGCCAGAGATGCTCTTAGCTTCCACCTTCTCCTAACCCTAGGCCCCTGCAGCTCTGCCGCACTAAGAGCATCTCCAACAGGCGCGCTAAAACGCGGCGCGGTAAACCTCCGTTTCGGCGCGCTGTAAACCGCTGGCGCGCGTGATACCGAATTTTCCCCCGTCGGAGGCTCTATTTTGCAGCGCGCGTTGGTGCGGGAAAAATGCACCTCCGCCGGAGGCTCGATTTTGCAGCGCGTTTCGACAGTTTTTTTCAAAATTAATCAAACGAACAATGAAAATTTGATCGAAAATACGAATATAATTAAAAGTTCAACGATACAGCGCGACATAGAGGACGAAAATGCAAATCTAAAGCTACTCGTCCGACGAGTGGGTGCTCGGAGTCATCTCCGACACTGGCGTCGTCGCCCACTCGAAGGAGGAGGAGGAGGACAGAACGATGGTGGACGGCCCTGCGCCGTTCTTCTTTTCCTCCTCCTTCCTCGCCGCCTTCTCTGCCCTCGCCGCCTTCCTCACGGCGGACTCGGCGCGGCGCTTCTCGCGGCTCGCCTTCTTCTTCGCTTTGACCGCCGCCTTCTCCTCCTCCTTCTGCGCGTAGAAGGCCTCCGTGGCGGCGACGTCTTCGGGGAAGCGGCGCGCCCACTCAAGGCGCATCGCCTCGTCGCGCTCGGCGATGAGGAGGCGTTTCTCCAACTCCCGTTGTCGGCGCTGCTGCTCGCGCGTGATGACCGGCGGCGGCGGCGCGACCATCTCCGCTTGCTCCCGCGTGAAGACGTCGTGGAAGTTCATCGTCCACCGGGAGCGGCCGAGACGCCAGGCGACGGCGTCGTACGCCCGCGCCTCCTCGTGCGCCGTATCAAATGTGCCGAGGCGGATCCGGTCGTCGCCGGAGCGGATCTCTGTTATCACCAGATTTTGGACAAATCAGGAGGTGGGCCGTAAGGGAGATGGGCTTGGAAGATTACACGTGGAAGATCTCTGAAGCGGCCTTGCACGAAGAGTTTGGGCTGTTTTGCCCTTGTATCTTTAATTATAATAGATCGCATCGTAGATTAGAAGTTAGAGTTTGTCTCGTGCACGGTGGGATTATTCCCTCGTTAGAAAGTCCCTGGACTATAAATATGTATCTAGGGTTTATGGAATAAACAACAACACACGTTCAACCCAACAAATCAATCTCGGCGCATCGCCAACTCCTTCGTCTCGAGGGTTTCTACCGGTAAGCGACATGCTGCCTAGATCGCATCTTGCGATCTAGGCAGCACAAGCTCCACGTTGTTCATGCGTTGCTTGTACTGAAGCCTTTTTGATGGCGAGCAACGTAATTATCATAGATGTGTTAGGGTTAGCATTGTTCTTCGTTTAAACATGCTAACGTAGTGCAACCCTTGCATGTCTAGCCGCCCTCACACCTATCTCAGTGTGGGGGCGGCACCCCGCTTGATCATTATTTAGTAGATCTGATCCGTTACGATTGCTCCTTGTTCTACAAGGATTAGTTTAATATCTGCAATAGTTAGGCCTTACAAAGGGGGAGGATCCAGCGGCACGTAGGGTGTCGTTCGCAAGTCCTAAACAGGATGTTCCGGGATCAACTTCATGTTGGTTTTTAGGCCTTGTTTAGGATCGGCTTACGATCACCGTGCGTGGCCGCGAGGCCCAACCTGGAGTAGGATGATCCGAGTATGCGGTGAAAGCCCTAAATCGTCGTAGATCTAGTTGGCTTTATCTTGATCAAGCAGGACCACCATATATTCGTGCACCCCGAATCATGGGTGGATCGGCTCCTTGAGCCGATTCACAGATAACCTGAGAGCCGATCGAGGCTCGTATTTAATATTTACGTGTATGCCATGCAGGAACTAAGCGAGGCATCTCCATCACCTTCCTGACCAGGTATAGGTCAGGTGGCACGCCCTTGCACTTCGCATCGGACGTGTGACCAGAAGAGCTTTGCGGGCCGTCGCTCGGAGGGACCTCAGCCAGCCGCAGCTCTAGGTTGTTCCCGGTCTACGGTGTTGACCCGTCGCTGCCCGCGGTGGGTTTCTGACGTGCAACACATTCTGGCACGCCCGGTGGGACAATCGTCGACATCAACCACATCGCCATCTACATCTGAGATGGCGGACGCACGCCAGTCACGTACGAGGATCTGACGGAAGAGCTCAAGAAGAAGTATGACGAGATCAAAGTCATCCTCGAAGCCGACCTTATCGGCTCTTTTCACAGGACCCGTTCCCATGGCATCAGATGGAAAGGGTTCTCACCTCAAGGTGCACTCGATGGGATAGACCTCTCTGCCCCATCGGAGGAACGCACCAGGTCCCTGCAGCAGGAGATCAACTACTTGGTGGCTCACTCGCTACACCGCCACTCTGAGAACCTGGTCAACACGTTGGAGCGCGTCGCTCTTCGCGTGATCCAGGAGATCATGAGGCACCCACTCGCCGTCAGACCAGCTCTCGGGACGCATCAAGGAGAGTTGCCACCCCCGTCCACCGCTGCCATTTGCGTTGGCAGCACCAGAAGTGCCGGCTACACCGGCATTCGTCATCTACAAGATTGGTGGTGACCCTAGTGACTACCAGTTCTTGCCTGAGGCGCCTAAGGAGATTCCCCACGGGTACGCGTGCACGTATGTGCCAGATTGTGGCAACTGGGCACTCACGAACCAGGCCACAACATCGGGACTCCGGCGAAGACAGGAGGGACGTCAGCACGATCTCGAGAAGCGATGTGGCTAACTAAGTACGCCACCCCGACGAACCTCCGAGCCCAGCTCCTGCAGCTGGCTCGAGCTGGAAAAGCAAGCATGGCTGGCTAAGCACGCCACCCCGGCGAATATTCAGAGTTCAACTCCTGCAGCCAGCACGGATCAGATCAGTACCATACTAAGAGACCAGTTCGGCATGGTGCCGAAAGAAGGGCAATCGGCTATTCCAAGCCGTACTCGACGAGTACGAGATGATCCCGCTGCCACCTAAATATCGGCTCCCTGATTTCTCCAAATTCGGATCGGATGGTTCCAGCTCCATCGAGCACGTGGGCCGATATTTGGCGCAACTAGGACCGGCTTTGTCGGATCAGCTACGCGTGAGGCTCTTCTCACGTCCCTCACGGGATCGGCTTTCGGATGGTACACTCGTTGCCACCGGACTCCATCCGACGTGGAAGCAGTTGGAAGAACAGTTCCATATGCGTATCACTCGAGGCTTCCGAGTCCGGCCTGGCCGATCTAGCACAACTACGCGCGGGAACCGTGAGAATATATCCAGCGCTTCAGAATCTTAGGAACCGATGTTATTCGGTTCGTATAACGAAAGAAGCGCCGAGTTGGAGTAGGGCCTTGCAACACCGCTCAAGGACATGGCCTCCCAAGCGACTATCCCTCATTGGCGCATATGGTTCAGAAATATGAACAGCGCCACCCGGACCTGTACCAAGACAAGTTCAAGCGTCCCGGTCGATGCGAGGAAGACGAAGCTTGCGGGAGATCAAGAGGTAGAGTGGCTGAATGGACTCGGGAGGAACCCCGTGTCATGCAAATGGGTAAAGCCACCAGGGCCCGGGATTTGATTTTGACGTGACCAAGACTGAACAAATCTTCGACCTCCTACTCAAGGAAAAGCAGTTGAAGATACCTGAAGGTCTCAAATTCCCTACGGTGCAAGAGCTGAACGGAAAGCCATACTGCAAATGGCACAACTCGCTCTCCCATGCCACCAACGACCGGGTATGGCGTCAAGACATCCAAGCGGCGATAGAAAAGGGCGTCTAATTTTCAACCAGCACGCCATGAAGGTCGACACCCAGCCCTTTCCCGCCGTTAACATGGTAGACTGCACTTACCCGAAGGTTGCCAGCCAGATCCCTCGTTCAGATCAACATGGTAGGACCGGGAACCACTGGCAAAGATGGAGACGAGGGCAGCTGCTCGTAGCAAGGACACGAGGAGGCCGCTCCACGCGATCGGCTCCGACATGATGGCAAGCGCTACGTCACAGAGGGAGAAGTGAAGAATATAAGATATCAGCGACCCCTCTCTGATCACCTCCTCAACAAGTATGTGAGTCAGTACGACCAACGCCGACGATCCAGCGGTGATGATGAAAAGATCGTCTGGCTAGAGAAGCGAAGACATCGTCGGCATGATCGCGATGAGGAGGAGCACGAGCGCCGTGCCACGAGGAATCAAGGGAGCAAGATGACAACGCCAGCGAGACGCCCCTTCTTCAGACACTGCTGGGATTCAGGAATGAGCCGATTGCCAACAATCGGCAACTGCCCATAATGAAGAAGAAGGAGGCAGCCAACGTGTCTGTGTTCAAGCGCCTAGGGCCTCTCCCGCCACAAAGCAAACGCGCTGAGTCACCTCGTTGGGCGAATCTCGAGGATTCAGAAGACGAGGGACAAGGAGAAGAAGAAGACAGGTACCACCGGCCAAGGTGGTGCCCTGACGGACTCAGCCGTTCCCAAAAGCGCAGGGTTCAGCGGTTGCGCGGCCTGGAGGAAGCCGAAAGGTTGTACCTGCATACATTAAGGAAGGCACGACCTGATCTGGCCGCGAAAGTTCAGCGAACCCTGGACGAAGAGGGTCGTCCACGGAAAATGGAGTGGCGCCCCAAACAAAGGAAAGCCGATGATGAAACATCGGCTGGCACAAACATGGCGCTTGTCCTGCCGACGGAGCTTAATGCTCCACGATCCTACGACGCACTCAAGGTGGACGACAGCAGGCGCATCAAGTCAGAGGTTGGGCTGGTTTTATCCTCCAGCCTGACCGAATAGCAAGGACAAACCGACGAACAAATGTGGAGAGGCTGATCCTTGTGATCGGCCCCAAAAGGCTATGAAGGGACATTACAGAACCTTCAGTCAGCACTTCAAGCATTATGGAGGCCGATCCCAGCAATCGGCCAAAATTATCCTCACCACATGTTCTGCTTGTGCTCGTCCTTGATCCTATGAGCCGACGGAATTACAGAGCCGATATCTGCCATTCCCCGACAGATTCGCGGGGGGCACCTAAACACGATGAACATGGGAACAGGTGCAGGACATGTGTGCAGTGAAATATTGGGGCCGATAGGAGAAAATCGGCCAGTAAAAAAAAATTGGATAGCCGATGCAAGGGCATCGACTTTAGAATTGAGAAGCAGCCGATGCGCAGCCATCGACTCTAGTACACATACTCAAGACCAAGACCTACTGGTTATATGCTCAGGGCTTACGATAACCTCGTCAAGGTGGTTTCGGCTTGGTGTTTCGTTTACAACATCGGCGTTCAGAAGAAAGCTGATCAAATGACCTGTGCATCCTCGCCGGTATTCTCGCCTTGATTAAGGCTCGGGGGGCAGATAACTTGGTAGATGCTCTGATTTGGGAGCCGATTGGGGTCGCATCGACTGGCCCTGCGTTGTGATCTTCTCTAAAATAGTAAGATGTTGCAAAAGAAGACTATTGAAGCTATGGAGAAGAATCGGGAAAGGAGGCCGTTGGCTTTTTCAGGTTTTGGACCGTCCTGTCGCTGCAAGAGAATGAAAGGGACTAGATTCTCAAAATAGCCGATGAATAGTCATCGGCTAAGGGCTTGTGAAAAATTATGATCAGATATCAAATTGCAGCCTAAAATTGAGAAGTGCTTGACAGACGGGCTAATCGACATGAGGGTCCGGCTTCACGGGCGTCCAAAAGAAAAGAAATCCGATACGTTGCTATCGGTTTTGGCCTGACAGGCGGAAGGAATGAAATTGGATTAATTGAAAGAACAATTTCATTAGTTCAAAGGAGCGGCTTTACAAGAAAGAGCCGATGGCTCTCAAAAGAGGGATCTGGTGTCTAATGCACTGCTACTACTAGTCCTACTCTACTAGTCGTCGCTGTCCTCATCATCGCCATCGTCGAGGTCGTCGGCGCTGCTCCCAGGGAGCTCCTCGTTGCTGCTACCCCAGCCCTCGGCCGGAGCTTCGTCTTCCTCGTCATCGTCATCATCCTCGCTGTCCGCCCAGGAGCGGAAGCGCTTGGTCGGCGGGTACCCAGCAGAGGAGGAGGAATCATCTTCCTCCTCCTCTTCTCCTTCCTCGTCATCATCGTCGTCTTCGCTGTCCGCCCACATGCGGGAGCGCTTCTTCGACGGGAGCCCGGAGGGGAGGCCTTGGTCTTCTCTACTCCTTCTGTCTTCCCCTTGTCAGAGGAGATGGGGTTCGCCCCGGAGTGGAGGTCGCCCTTTTTCTTGTTCTTCGGCGACGACTGGAGGGAGAGGCCTGAGGCAGAGGAGGAAGAGGAAGACATGGCTGAGGGAGAAGAGGGTTTTTTGGTGCCGATGGCTGGAGCAGAGGAAGGAGGTGAAGAGCGCTAATAAATCGGCACAGTTAAATAATAAGAAGCCTGGTGGAAATTTAATGCCATTGCAGTTTCCGAGGAAGCGGTGCCAAAGCTGTCGAATTTTGCAGAGAAGTTGAGAAGACAGGGCATAATGATGAAGAATACTGCAATGATACTGTTCTGCCACGACATGACCCCTTGATATAAAAAAAAAACAGAGTGGTTTTGAAATTATCATTGCCAAAACCAGGGGGGCATGTGTTATCACCAGATTTTGGACAAATCAGGAGGTGGGCCGTAAGGGAGATGGGCTTGGAAGATTACACGTGGAAGATCTCTGAAGCGGCCTTGCACGAAGAGTTTGGGCTGTTTTGCCCTTGTATCTTTAATTATAATAGATCGCATCGTAGATTAGAAGTTAGAGTTTGTCTCGTGCACGGTGGGATTATTCCCTCGTTAGAAAGTCCCTGGACTATAAATATGTATCTAGGGTTTATGGAATAAACAACAACACACGTTCAACCCAACAAATCAATCTCGGCGCATCGCCAACTCCTTCGTCTCGAGGGTTTCTACCGGTAAGCGACATGCTGCCTAGATCGCATCTTGCGATCTAGGCAGCACAAGCTCCACGTTGTTCATGCGTTGCTCGTACTGAAGCCTTTTTGATGGCGAGCAACGTAGTTATCATAGATGTGTTAGGGTTAGCATTGTTCTTCGTTTAAACATGCTAACGTAGTGCAACCCTTGCATGTCTAGCCGCCTCACACCTATCTCGTGTGGAAGGCAGCCCGCTTGATCATTATTTATAGATCTGATCCGTTACGATTGCTCCTTGTTCTACAAGGATTAGTTTAATATCTGCAATAGTTAGGCCTTACAAAGGGGGGAGGATCCAGCGGCACGTAGGGTGTCGTCGCAAGTCCTAAACAGGATGTTCCGGGATCAACTTCATGTTGGTTTTAGGCCTTGTTTAGGATCGGCTTACGATCACCGTGCGTGGCCGCGAGGCCCAACCTGGAGTAGGATGATCCGATTATGCGGTGAAAGCCCTAAATCGTCGTAGATCTAGTTGGCTTTATCTTGATCAAGCAGGACCACCATATATTCGTGCACCCCGTACGAATCATGGGTGGATCGGCTCCTTGAGCCGATTCACAGGATAACCTGAGAGCCGATCGAGGCTCGTATTTAATGTTTACGTGTATGCTATGCAGGAACTAAGCGAGGCATCTCCATCACCTTCCTGACCAGGTATAGGTCAGGTGGCACGCCTTGCACTTCGCATCGGACGTGTGACCAGAAGAGCTTTGCGGGCCGTCGCTCGGAGGGACCTCAGCCAGCCGCAGCTCTAGGTTGTTCCCGGCTCTACGGTGTTGACCCGTCGCTGCCCGCCGGTGGGTTTCTGACGTGCAACAATCTCCGCGTCGAACCGGCCGCTCGGTCGCACCCGAACGCCATGGTAGCCGGAGGCGGGGCGGCGGCGCGAAGGCATCGTCGGCCGGCGCGGAGGCGGAGCGTCGGCGGGAGAGAGGGAGAGGTGGGGAGAGAGGTAGAGCGGCGCAGAGACGCGTGGAAACTTCAGTCAGTTGGCGCGTTCGTGTGTCGCGTTTATTCCATTATTTTTTTCCAATAAATGAAGAACTTTTTCTGTAAATACTGTTGTGTATTTGATTCCATTATCATATGATAATACTATGATTTTATTTGTATTTATTTATTGTATTATACCGTTATATATTCTAGATATTATAGAATAGACTAATCTCGATTTGTCAAGTCTCATTATCGTATCATGATCTATTATTATTCGGCTCAATCTTTCCTTTTTAGAAAGATTGAGCCGAGTTTAATTGCAATCAATTAGAAGAATAAAGAAGAATTACTGCATTTCGTAACGTATTTTTGTAATACTATAAAAAGAAAAAATAAATAAATAAAAGAACTCTATTTCAGAACTATGAGAGAGAATATTCTGTATTTCTTATTTCCTCTTTACTTTATTTTTTTTCTATTTGAAGTGGATCAATTTAGATAATGTAAGTTAGATAATTTAACTATAAACTAAAGTACTAAATATACTTAAAACAAGGGATAGCGCAAACTCGGACGCGCGGCAAAGATTTTAGCGCGCGCGCTTTTCCCGCGTCCACTGGAGCTGCGTGCGAGCGCTGCCGCGCGGCTGTTTTAGCGCGCCTGTTGAAGATGCTCTAAGGAAGATGATCCTGTTGGGCTGCTTCCAGATCTGGTCGTGAGCATAAGAAGGGAAAAATGTGCTCTTCCGAAGCTACGAGTACACAATGTCATCCTTTTTTTTTCGAACACAAGATGGGATCAGCGATCCAGCTGAGCATTTTCATTGAAACATACATGGCAGTTACAAATTACAGCAGAGTCCCTTATCGTCTCTTGCCCTAACTAACCAGTTATTTGAAGAAGAGACCCTACAAATTACATAAAGCACCCTGGAAAGAAAAGAAGAAAAGCAATCCAGTGCCTGGATGCCTCTGCCACCACACGCCGGCAAGCTCAAGGCGTCGCCGCCGAGCTCAGAGAGCTGTATGCCCGAAAGCCCTGTTCCGGCGAGAAGATCCCGCTGCTGGCAACCTCCAGGAGGCCAGGGACAAACCACTTGGACTTCCAAAGGCGTCGAGCACCAGAAAGATCGGAGGGCCTCCAAAACGGAGGTTGAGGATGGGTCACCTTGTTGACCGAGGATCACGACGACAATCATGGTCGCCGCATGTTGCGCTCGTCGGAGAAGAGATCCTGCTCCAGGACGCTCTCCCGTCGATCTGTAAAACACGGCTCCAGTGAGGATCTCCTCCTCTTTTCCACCACCCCGGTGGCCATGAGAAGGAAGATCCAGCCCAGATCCGGCCAGATCAAGAGGAAAGCAGATGAGCTTTATTTGGGGGGTCGTTGTATCGCCGCGCCGCCGCCGTCCGCCTCTGGCTCCCACCATGGGAGCGCCACACACCGCCACGACACCACCACAGGTCACCGGGAGCAGCCCGAGCTCCACCATGGCCGAACCCCCATGGGCATGGCGCCATTCTCCACATGGGTAGCATCTAAAACTAGGCTAGATCTGCAACTATACCTACTTCTACCTACTCCGGCGCCCATCTTTGACCTACTCCGGCCGGTTATTCCGGCGGAGAGGCCACAATGTCATCCTCAACGTCCGGAAAGGGTCGAACCCAGAAGTTGAACTCTATTTGCCGTCTCTGGCATTGAGGCACAACATAATGATTTACTCTTCTCTACAGGCAGTGCTCTTAACTCAATCAAATATCCTTCATATTAAGACGTGGCTACCCAACTTCAGCCAAAATACGGCAACAATTGACTGTCATCGAAACAGTAGGCAGTTTCCCATTCATACATTAGTGCACAAGCATCATACACCACAAGCTAGATGGCAAATGCTTATCACATCAACCAGTCAGTATCACAAACCGAACAGTGGCAACAAACACGTCCAGAAGCATTCTTGACAACTTACATCTCAGGGTCTTTGAAACATCACTAGAACAAGTAGCGTATATATACACACATGGCCAGGTAAATACACGAGTTAAAAGGCTAGCTCTCCAGGCACATGTGCTCGCCTCCGTTATGGGGCGCTCGATCGTCCCTCTCAGGCCGCCTTCGCAAAGCCAATCCTCGACTTGCCATAGTCGAAGACGGTGTGGTAGGGGCCCATGAAAACATCACCCAAGATCCTGCAATTTGAAGATGTATCAGCTCCAGAAGCATAGGTCAAGCGTCAGAAGAAACAGGCAACTCAGTTGTTTTGTTTTCTGGTCCCTGTCCAGTGCTTGAGTTGGATTTATATTGTTCTCAAACGGATTTTGTTGTGTGGTGCATACTGATATGTGCTCGAACAAAAGACAGTGAGAGGACAAGAAGCAGGAGCAGAGTAGATAGATTACCAAAGAGGACCGCGGGGAGGAGGGATGTCCATGGCTGTGAAACCACTGATACACTGGGCAGCAGCTCCTTCACCAACCTTCAGCACATACTGCAAAAGCGAAAGAGTACAAAGATCAACAAGGGTAAACTAAAGCAGGTAGGCCGATTTGATGTGCAAGCATTAGAAACATAGAAGAAAACCAGATGGTAGGCAAGCTTGTTAGGTCAAAAAAGAAAGAAATGGAAGAGGAAAACCACATTAAGAAGTCGCACCTCTGCTGGTTTCAGTGCAAACTTCTTGCCAGCAATGGTGAACTCGATGTCAGGCATGGATCCAAGGCTTCCACAGTCCACAGCTGACTCCCCCATGGGACTAGGGAGGCGGTTGCACAGCTGCAAAATTTGCACGGTTACAAAATGCACAAAGTACCACCCTGCTGGTAGAACACCCTGTGACAAATATAACTAATCTCACCTGGTCAACGTAATCCAATATGAGGTCCTGGGTCTTGTTCTGCGAGAGTTGGTTCTGCATCCATACAACAGCCATCTCGCAGACATTGCACATGGGATCGGTACGGAGACCATTCGAATTCTCAGCTTCATCATCGACTACGCTCCGAATTCCAGCACTGTGTGTTCACAAAGTGAAAGGTGAATCACAAGTGAGTCGCGATATTAACATGATGCAAAAATGTCTAGACCGTGTGCACCTATTTGCTCCACCAAAATAAACTTAGACACAGTTGTTCATACTTAATAATCGTAACAAGCAACACATGGCATCCTAACTAGTTACCAGTCAAAAAACTAGATATTCTATTTTGCATATTCAGAAATTGATCAGTGTTTGCAGTTCTCACCTAACACCACGTGTCCCATCGAAGGTACACAGACCAACCTGGGCGCAGATCTTCTTGGGCTGTGTCTGCAACATGACCCCAAAGCGAGTTTAGTCACACTCCTTTAAGAGATAACATAATTCATGAATCCAGCTACCAAAAGAGTTAACAGGCGTTATAGAAACAAACCTCAGCTAGCAACAGGTCTAGGATCTGCTGTCCATATTGAGAAACAATTGTTTTGCACTCTTGGCTGACTACCCCAGCCGCACCAATCTTCTGATTAATTTCAGTAATAATGGCCTACAATGATGAAAGTAACTTGTCAAAACACCTCAGTGTAACTCGATATTGGGCAAATAATAGGAAATCAGTGATGAAAAGCGCCATCCAGAGTTCCGGACCGACTAACATAACATTAAAAATAAACTATCTGTAATTTAAGATTTTCTTTTTCAAATCAAGCATTTCAGAAGTTGTTTTCACTAAATTTATGCTGCTTCCCATGTACTGTATCTGATTTCACATAAGCTAAAGGTTTCTACAATGATTTTCAGCAAACTAAGTTCTCTTTCCAACATTGTAATTAGTAATTACAAACTCAAGTACTATATCATCATATTTCTTAAGCACGTCAACAGGTGTCTCTAGACTGCAAATCTAGAAGATCATATAAAACAGTGTGTCTCAGATCATTAGTAAGATAATTGATCCAAAGTACATCATCTTGAGGAGTAATGATATTTTAGTAGAATTAATGGCATAGAAAACAGCAATTGCAACTGAAAAAAGTGGACATCAATCACCACTGTGAAGATAAACAACAATATAAAGAACATAACGTACTGTTGGGCCAGCAAGCAATGAAGTTCCAGAATCCGCAATCGCTGCACAACCTTTAGCGCAAAACCCTGAAAATGGTGATGACAACGTGTAAGATTATCCTGATATAGACGAAAACATTTGAACATGAAGACAAACATTCCAGTACCTGTGGACTGTCCGCCAACCAGGACATCGCCCATGTCAAACTGCCAATATCCCTTCTGAGTGACTGGGACATATGTATGTTCACCCACGTAGTGTTTAGGATCCATTCCTCCAAAAATAATTTCACCACCTTCCTCATCATCAGCATGTCGGTTTAACCAGAATGAGAAAACAGGGTCACTGACGAGACCTTGCTCCATCATTTTATACCTGCAAATTGTGCATTATCATTAGGGGACACGAATCTGGCATGATCCATAGATATGTATGACAGCAAAGCAGACCAAGTTAATACATGGACCAAACAGCAGAATAGTCACATGCACGAGCACAAGTAATTAAGTACATAACCGCACATTACCAATGAGCCAACCAATCATGACAGGTGCAGCAAAATATCGTGATATCACGAGAAACAAGAACATCTAAGTATGATAATAACTGCGGCACCTAAATTAAGATAAGATGCTATTTTGTTCAGTGTGTCAATATTCAGGTTGCTGGCACTTGCTATGTTACGCACATATGAACTACTAAAAGCCAATGTCCCTCCAGCTAGTGAAAGAATTGTAATAGCACTGAAAAGCCGAAAGCTATTCAAAAAAGTATCATTATTCTTAGAGATTCAACTATGCAGAAGAAATGAACAAAAAAAGGTCAGATTGACTTACCACACAGGTACAGCTTTCCCAACAGAAATTTCCTGGAACCCAAGCCCAAGAATGCCATCGAACTTTGCAACCAAGAAAGTAACACCTGGCTCTTTGGTAGCTTCAATGAACCCCTAATACCGAGACCCAATAATATATTAACAAGAAAATATCCAATGCAATGCATAGGATCAGAGATAACCAACAAATTAACTCAGAAATGTGTAGAGACAAACCTGATTCTTCACAACTAGATCGCCTACAGTCACACTGTCCTCGCTGAAATACCCAGCAATTGAACCAGTGCCATACTGAATGGCAGCAGCCGTTCCTGATGAGATAAGAAGAGAAAACAGCATTGTCACAAATGTGGAAGTCTACCTAATAGAGAGATGAATTAATCAAAGCAAACATAGAAGAGAACAATGAAAACATAGAGAATCGTCGATATATGACTGCAAAAAAAAGTCTAGCAAAAAAGAGAGGACTAAACATGATCCCAGTATGTGGCTGAAGTTGCAATTTGCAAATGCTATTTAAACATGGTTAACGAAGAAAGCAACTGTTGCAAACTTTCAATCGCTACACCTAACTACACAATAGGCACTACATCAACATCAGTTATTTAATAGCACCCTTTTCAAGGATGTTGCACCTAACATGAACTGAACACCTTTTAATGCTGCCTTAACAAACAAGAATGATTCAATATGATACATGTGACAAACTAAGACGCTACATGTACATGGCTCAACTAGGTCAGAGTCAGGCGAGAGCGATCCAACGGTCAGAGGCAGACTCTTCCCTCCATATATAAGGTCCCACCCGGAGATGAAGCACATTTCAGTTCAACTATGAGACCGGCTGTAATACATACAACTTTTTAGTAATATGAAAATTAAATTGTTCTCGCTTGTAGACGGATGATGGGAAAGAGTGAAGTGCGCAAATTATAGAAGCGCGTGCTACAGTCACACTCTTAGGCCTTGTTTGGTACTAGTGTTTTAGTGGGGATTAGTGGGGATAATACTCTAGAGTATTGGGTGAATCACAAAACCCCATCCCCAATCCCATTGGGGATTGAAAAAATTGCACTAAAATTTGGGGAAAAGTGGGGATAAGTGGGGATTAAACTCGCTCATACTCTAGCACCAAACATGTGTTGGGGATAAGTGGGGATTTGAAGTTTGGAGCGGATTATCCCCGCTAAAACTCTAGTACCAAACAAGCCCTTAAAGAGCAGCTAAATTTTTACAGGAAGGTAGGCTGTGAGCTAGAGCACAAAAAGTAGCATGCTGGAGAGAGGTTTTTAGACGCTAACCATTCTTCTTGTAAGTGCTCGACTGCCCGGCCTTGTAGCGTGAGTGGAGGTAGCACGCAATCTGCATCCACAAACACCAAAAATAAAGTCAAACCTTACTAGTATAGGCGCCAAAATCCCAAACAAACAAAGGGAGCACGCACCGAGAAGTAGCACTTTGCTGATGGCACCCATAGGTTGGAGCTCCCGGTGTCGAAGATGACGGTGAAGGTCTGGGCGGGGGTGCCGATGCCGATCTCCCCGAAGTACTGCGCGTTCATGTAGTTCTTGAGCCCCACGATGTCGCCCTCGTCGGTTGAGCCGAGGGAGCTGGCGCCGCTGCCGCGGAGGAGGGGGCGTGTGGCGGCGGCGTCGTCGCCGGAGAGGCGGGAGGCGACGCGGCTGTTGTGGTCGATGGGGCGCTTCTTGAGCGCGATCCGCACCAGGCCCTCGGCGTCGGAGGCGGGGAGGAGCGCCTGCAGCAGCACGGCCGCGAGGAGGGCCACGGCGAGCCTGCGGGTTCCCATGGTCGCGAATCTGCAGCCGGTTGACCAAAGTGTTAAGAGGAAATTTGGATGGATGTGAGAGTTGGATAAATCCTCGCGGGGAAAGTAACAGTAGATGCAGCACTCGTATAAACTAGTTGACTGACACTAGAGGTACTGGATCGAACACTGGGGAAAAAAATGCGGAGATCAGTAGCCGGTGCAGGGGAAATTTAGGCGCAGAAAGTAAATCGAGGGTTCAGCGCATGGCATGGAGACTGAAATCGGAACGAAATCGAGAAACAACTCGACAGAAGAAGTTGAACCAGCCTAAAATCGACACCCGAACATGAACAGGGCAGCATCCTCGAACGCAGAACCTAACCGGCCAGTACTGAGCACCAAATCGGGCCAAAACCGGCCCCGAAAGAGACGAACTAAACCGGTAAAAAGCTAGATCGCACTCCAGCGAGCAGATCCGTACCAAAACCCCGAAGCACGCTAGCGGCAGAAGCAGTCAACAAGCGGAGTCCACGAGAAGCGCAGGGAGAACTCACCAGAAGCCTGATGAGGAAGGAGGGGAGCGGAGCGGAGCCAAAGGCAAGTGACGCGTGCAGCACTAGGAAGGACCGGCTAGCTCTATATAAAGCGGCTCGGGCCTTGGGACGGGCCGCGCGCTCGTCCTGGCCGTCGGATGCTTGGTCGGTGCCGCTCTGGCCGTCGGATCAGGATAGGGGCGTCGGGTGCGAGCGAAACTGCTAGCTTTACCACGCGAAGTGGTGCGTGCTTTCGCGAGGGAGGGGGTTACGCGCTGACGTGGCGTCCGGTGGGACTTGCTTGTTGCGGGTGATCTCTCTGGAGATGGAACCTGGCCGGTTGCTTTGAGTTGAAGTAATTCGGTTTCATAATATTCCTGCAAGTACTACAATTTAACAATTGTATATTTGGACTAATGGTGTCGCTAAACTAAGATTAGTACCATCGTTGGTTGGAATAAGGAGAGAGACTTTTTTTCCCCCAAAAAGACAAAAAGAAGCAGGGGACATGAGCATTATTCTCTTGTGCGTATTTCTGGGTTTGCTTGTCTCGGTGGTTCATCTCGGCCAAGGCAGCGGACCTAGGATTTTATCTTAGGGTATGCCACAATTTTTTTTTGACTTGCATCTTTGTTTAATCCATTTAATAATTTCCGCAAAAACTTAAAATTTTGCAAAGCAAATCGATATATATGCAATAAATAACATTAATAGAAATATTAAATTGAGCAAGTACAACAATAGGATAGATTAATGTGGAGCCTACGGCATGTTGTCCTGGTTGTGGGCTTCCAAGGATAGGTGAGCCATATTTTATGTGAGCCAAATACTCTATGAGTCAGATTAGAGCTAGCGTCCATGAGCTAGTAACAAGCATCGAGCTTGGCCGCGTGGTATGCCATGGCATATACGGCATACCCCGTAGGTCCACCGCTGGGGCAGAGTCAAGGTTTTTTTTCTCGGCCACTATTTTTTACCGGAGGGCACCGAGAAATTCGGTTACCGCGAAATCTCGAAAATCTCGGAAATATTTCGAACGAGTTTATTCAAACGAATTTTGAATTCAAAAAATTTATAGCGTGAAACAAATAAATTTCTACCGTACATTGGCTAAATTGCTAACGCAACGCAGTGGCAATACCTTTCCGCTCAACAGACTAGGTTATGGGTTCGAATGATAGAAACCACATTTTTTTCTTTTTAAGCAAAAAACGAAGAATAAAATGATAAAAACAAGGAATTGCCGCATTGGGTATTCGAACTCAAGACCAATTATACAGAGGCTTGCGAATGCCTAACCACGGCGGACAACCAGCTCTTTTGTATTCACACTATACAAGCTTTTTCTTATCACAGACGTACTCTAAATTCAAATCAACCCGAATTTTTTAGGCCGGTATCAGCTTTTCTCGGTGGGTAATGGAATGTTCGGTTTTCGGCGAGATTTCGGATATTCCGGCCGAGAAAAAGATCCCTGGGCAGAGTAGATGGATCAAAAGAAAAGGCTACTACAAGACCACGGCATGGCTCGGAGCCTGGAGTGATTAAGCTTAACTCTGATGGTGCGATCAGAGAGGAACTAGGGGTGGCGGGAGGTGGTGGTGTAGCTCGTGATGAGAGAGGTTTTAGAAGTGTTTGGCGCAGAAGCTACCGGCACTAGTGGAAAAAGGGCTAACTGTGGCGCACCGAATTTTGATTCTGTGGCGCATATGGCCGTCGCCACAGTTGCCACGCGACTAGTATTAGAATTCTGTGGCGCCAGGTGCGCCACGAAGTTTGGAATTCTGTGCACGCTGTCGCCATAATCTTAGACTTCGTGGCGCACCATTGATCGCCAAATTTAGATTTTGTGGCGCACTACATCTCCATGCGCCACGAATATTTATAGTTTTGTGGCGCACTCCAGTTGCGCACAGAATGTTAATTTTTGGATTTTTGAATTTTTTCCATTTGCAGTATATATGGGTATTTCACAGGAAATATACAGATATATACAAGAAATACATAGCACATTCCAGAAATAACAGAATTACTCACAAATGACACACAAATGACATGATACACACAAGTCTTCATCATTACATCATTTAGATCCAAATTACACAAGTAGAGTACATGTGTTCATCTCGTCTCATATGCACATGCATCGTCACCGGCCACCTAGACTAAAGTAAAGTAGAGTACAACCGCGGTGGCGGTGAATAAGAGGGGGACCAAGAACTTCAGCCGGTTCTTCTTCTTGCCCACGTGTGCCCTCCACTGTGCTACCGCCTCCTCTCTAGTCGCGTATCCCTTGTAGCTGTTCCCGCTGAACTTGTGCACTGTTCGAGAAGTCCTGCCACTCCTCGTAGACACTGGAACCCGACCCTTGTACACAACGTACGTCGGCATCTCTATTGACAAGGGCATATTAGTATATCATATTAGTACATCATGCATATATATATATATGTTGATAAATATTAGACCAAAGTATATAGTAAAGTTGAGCACGGCAACAATAAGTTTGCGACACGCACACACAAGACGACGTCCACCGATACACATAAACCGATGAACATAGTACTTAGAGTTTAATTACGACCCACACAAAAGACCACGTCCATCGATATATATACAAACTAACCGATGAAGATAGCTAGTTTATCACACACTAAGTCAAGGCTCGCAGGGCTCCGGGAACGGCTTGTACAGATCTTTTGTAATCCACCTCGTGTCACCCTGCGCTTTGAGGCGGTGCTCGATGTCCCTCTTGCATAACGCTCTACCCTGGTGCAAGGGCCCTCCCCCTGTGGTGACGTCTTGAATGATGATATGTGATAACTTGACCCTGGTATCCTGGAAGTCTTCTCTGAGGTCATCATCGTTGATCCGCGCCAACTTTTCGGCCCATCCTCGGAGAGCAGATGGTAAACGCAAGTTCTGGCTATCCCGGACAAACCCTTTTAGGTGATGCATGACATAGAAGGCGTCCAGAGTGCTGTTCCGGCTGCTTGACACAGGGGAACTCGAACACGTGCTTGAACTTGTGTTTACCATCATCCCTGAAACATTCCGCCTTTTCTTTGAAGGCGCCTCCCTTTTTGAAGTAGCCCTCGAGAGCATCATCTAGCACACCCCTTATTCTGGCGTAGTTCTTCTTTTTCGCACTCCCGAGTCGAAATAGGTGGCAAGAGAAAACGGGGCAATGGAGATGAGTACGCATGCGTGTCTCTGCGCAACACAAATTTGGATCGAGGTTGGAAATGAGCAATGGAAAAGAAATTTATTACAGGGCTAGCGGATGTGTGCTTACTCGGGAAAGTAAGCCAAGAGGATGTTGTCCTTCCTCTTGTTGTCCAAGAAGCACTTCTGTAGGTACAACGAAGCCCGTACCCGCACCGCTGATAAGTTCAACTGGCTTTCACGCATGTAGTAGGGGTCCGCTATCGCGACGTCCGGTACTCTCTCTCTTGATCTTCATCGCCAGATTGAGCGCGAATAGGCGGACCAAGTTATAGTCCAGCCTTCTCGCGTGGAATAGCTTGAAGATGTCCTCGTACGCTATAAAGAATATATCCGCGGGGGCATCAGTGACGAAGCCCACATCTCTTGGCACCTTGACCGTGAAGACCGGGTAATTTGGATCTTTGTCCTTAAGAAGGATACTCTCTAGGACCAGGATAATGGCAGCATATCTCCAAGCAATGTGTTGCAGCTCCGGACCCAGTATTGGTTTGCCTTCATGCATTCTGGTCAAGCCATCCTTGCTGGGAGGTACCATGGAGTCCCGATGACGGATCGTCGGAGGTGGCTGGCTCGCAGACTTCTCCTTGTTCTTACTAGGTCTTTTACGGGGCTTCGGAGCAACGGCCCCGACGCTTCAAACTGCTCGTTGACCTTGTTGATCGTATTGGGACTGAAGATGTTTGCGGCGGTTGGCTCTTGTGTATCGGCTGCCGGAGGCGTCTCTTGAGAGAAGCCGCGGAACACCAGGCGCTGTTTGGTTGCCTTGGGGGCTGGTTCGTCGCGAGCGCGGTATGCTTCTTCATGCGCGCCCGCCATGTACAAATCATCTATGTCGGCGCCGGTGTTGAGGTAGGCATCGACGTCTACCGGCCCATCATCATCGATGTCATCTTCATTGGGTGATGGGATGGGCGATATCGGTGCAGCGGCCTTGCCTTTAGGCTCCGCCGGTGGCGGTTGAGGCAGACTCCCTCCAGCTTGTGTGGGCTTGTTGTGGCGGTGACGACGGGAGGAGCTGCCCTCCGAGGAGGCGGCCGGACGATCGGCTGCCGGATGATCGAGGAGGCGCCGGTGGAGCCCCCAAGGCGGATCTGGGTCTTTGGCCATACCATGGTATAGCCATGGCGTTCTCAAGCGCGTGCTCGTCGGCTCCCTCGCTGGGGGGGGTCCATGTCTTCGCACCTCGGCAACACCCGACCCAAAGTGACCTTCAGGACGTTGGCGTCCATAGCCACGGTGTGCAACGTGGTGCTCTTCGGTTGTATGATCATTCCCGTGGAAACATCCTTCAACTCGCCGCCGGCGCGCAGTGAAGGAGCACGCAAGGAGTGTCCGAGTAATGTTGGGCATCATTAATTAGATAGCCGGGTATCAAAACGCATGAAGGAGATGGCATGGAATAACTAATTAGTTAAGTACCTTGGTGATGGCGTTGAGCTGTGCTAATGTGGAGACAGTGGCGGCCGGCCTATCAATCTTCTGCGGCTCGGGTGCATTATGAAGCACCACCGCCGCCGGCTGCGCCTTGGTAGCCTCGGCAGGATCGGGGGGCACCGGTTCATCCAACTCCATCGGCTGCCCCGCGGCGATGGTGGGCGGCGGGGTAACCAGAACCGGAGATGGCGACGCGTTGAAGATCGAGTTTGGCCCCGGCGCTAGGCACTTTTATCGACCCCACCTGACCGGCCGCATTCCACGCAGCTATCCCCTCGATGACCCGAGGGGGCAGGAAATCGCGGAGCTTCTTCTCGAAAAGCTTGTCCACCTCATCTTTGTCCATCGAGTTTGCCTGTTTTTCCTCGAGCATGGAGACCTTCTTCCTCAGCTCTTCCACCTCGGCTTTATCCTCTTCGACATCGCGCTCCTCCTTCTCTTCTTGCTGTTTTCCTCTTTGTAGTACTCGCGAAACTTCATGCTTGTACCAAAGCCGCAGACACGTCCAGCCGACGTCGGCGGCTTGGATACTGGCCTCTCCTTGAGGATATTCAACGCCCTGTTGAAAGGCGTGTCCCACGGCTCCGTCGAGCCCTGGGACGACGATTCGGCCTCGGGGAGATCGGCCGCCAACTGCTCGTTCTGCAGACAAGGATAGGGTGAACACATTTAGGGCATTGCATTCACGTCATATATGTAATATGTGCAGCAATGGACCGCGCGAGTAAATTCCCTTACCAGCTTTTCCTCGAACTTCCTCACGTCGTCATGCTCGGTAACGAATTCCATTGTATTCCTGTCCAGAGTGTAGCGGGCCCGGACAAAGTACCTCACCTGCAGGTCCATAATTTTCAACCATGGGTTCGGTTTCCCAGCACGTGCAAGTTCTTCGTCCTCCTTTTCCCAAATGGGAATCTTTCCTCTATAACCGCCGCTTCCAAGGTGATGTGCTCCTAAGTTGAGCTCATGCATTTGTCTACCCCACTCCGTCCATGCTTTCGCATCGTCGCTATCCAGCCGCTCCTTGAATATCTGGAACTCTGCTTCATCGAGCATCGGCTCACCCTTCTTAATACTCTCAAAGCTTTCACCTTTGTCGATCTTGGCCTTCACCCGGCTTTTCCAGCTGCTCAGGGCGTTGCTCATCTTCGTGATGGCCAATTTATTCACCGGGTTGGATCTTTCCAAGTTATTGTATGGCGCCGGGAACTTGTACCGTCGGTGAAGCTTCCGAAGGCAGCTCGACCAAATGCTCATTGCCTTCACCTCGGATTTTCACCGTGTTGATCGACATGCTTTCCCGGACAATGCACCCGAGTTGCATGCCGTACCAGCGGCAACAGCCTCCGGCTCCTGTGGTTGCCCACTTTCGGAGACCAATGTGATCTCGCTGGTGGTGTTGGCGAGCACCGTCGGCTTCCGATCCTTCCGCGGCTTCTTCTTCTTCTTAGCCGGGTTGCCGCTGTCACCTTCCCGACGCCACCCGTGGGCGGCGCCGCCGGGGGTCATACTCTCCCTCCTCCCGCTTCAGACGGTCGCGACTTCCTCCGCCGCCAAGTCCACCTCCTCCTCCTCTTGTCGCCGGGAGGGCCGAATTCCCTCGACGCCGCTCGGCTTCCTCTTCGAGGGTCATGGCGGCCTTAGAAGTGCCGGCACGTTGTCGGCCGACATATTTGCAATTTCTATAAAGAAGAGGATGAAATCTATTAGTACAATTGTCGGCCGGAAAATTCGGCATGACCTTTGCTAATTTTTTGACATAGGAGCCCCATTTCTCAACCGAAACGGAAGTGAATCAACGTTTCGGGAGAAATGGGCAGCTCATTTGAAGTCCCTGCAACAATTCACATAAAAATATACCACCAGGTCCATACACAACAGCAATTCACATAAAAATATACCACCAACAGCACCAGCATGTAGCAGCACCAACAACACCAGCATGCAACAACCAAGCAACAACACAAGTAACATGCAACAGCCAAGCAACATGCAACAGCACAAGCAACAGCACAAGTCCTCAAGTCTGAACAGCACAAGTCCTCAAGTCCTCAAGTCTGAACATATTTGGTTTATAATTTCTTACAAAGCTGGATCCATCTGTATCCAAAATATATAGCCAGTAATGAAAAGAAAATAGCTCTAGTATATGCTGAATCAAAGAATGACAAAGGCACTGACTTCACAAGTCCTCAAGTCTGAACATTCTATATGCTGAATAGCTCTAGTATACAAGTATAACCAGTAAGCAAACTCATACCAACAGATAAATGAATAGCATTGATAAACCAATATTGCCACTACTGCCACTACTGCCACTACTGCCTGCTACTGCATGCCACTACTGCCACTACTGCCACTGCTGCCTGCTTGCTTCAAGATGGATCCAAGCAATTCATGATAAATGAATATAATTCATGCTCCAGTATTGATAAATGAATATAACAATAAGCCAAGCAATTAAAACAGAAGTAAAATTCCTTTTCAGAGTTCCTAGAGCTCAAGCAATTAACCTGTACATACACCTACAGCTTGCTTGCTTTCTTCATCACAATACAATGATAAACACTAAGCCACTACTGCTTGCTTGCAAGCAACAAAAAAAGTTACAACCCAACAGATTGCTATGAGTTGCTCATTATATTCTTCAAGCAAATAAACCCTACCCTGAACCATGAAGCAAAAATATACAAGAAACTACCAAAGTCACTTTGCTTGCAGAGGGGAAATGACAACCATGAAGCAAAAATATACAGCAACAGCCAATCATTATACATGTACAAAATTCATAAATGAAGCAACAACCAGGGCATGGAAGTGTTATCAATGCTAAATTTCCCAACAACCAGGCTTTGTTTTGGCCCAACTAGTCTGACAGCTTGGACTACTAAATGAAGCAACAAACTTATTTGTGCTTTTCAGAGTTCATCACAGAGGAAAAAATAATGCCAGTAAGCATCCAAAATACAAGCATAAGACTACTACTGCTATACACTGTAGCATATCCAAAATACATGTACTGTAGCATATCATATAAACCACTGTAGCATATCCAAAATGATAAAATTCTTTACTACACCAGATACATTTATACCAGACACTTTAGGGTATATTAAAAATAGCTCATTTACTTACTGTTGTTGTGAGCATTTTTACACTTTGGTCGACAGAATTTGGGTTCTTTTTTCCTCTGTCTAGATGAACATAAATACAGTGGGAGTAATTGAGTATATTAGTTGAGTATCTCTGTAAATAAATGAGCTAAATCTTGAATGAAGAACCAAGGCAGTATAAAAAATTAACACCAAACAGAACATCTTTTGCTAGCAGTTGTTATCATTTTTTATGATGCAGTGCCTATTCACTAGTTAACACTCAAACAAAAATAAAACAAGCTATGTAGCTATGATCACAGTCCATTAATTTTGCTCTGGTTCATTAATTTTGCTCTGGTTCATTAAAACAAGCTATCAGAAATACAAACAGACTTGCATTTTTATTTGCTGTAGCATATCAGAAATACACTGTAGCATATCCAAAATGATACAATTGTAACATAGCTTGCTACTGCTACACTTGCTCATTTTAATTACCCACACTCTAGCTTGCTACACTTCTCTGACTAAATTAACCAGGGCATTTTATTTTGTAGTATTGATTATTTAAGAATAACATTGATAAACCAATATAACCAGTAAGCATCTAAAATACAAAGCTGTAACTGCAAAACCATTTCTATTTCCTCTATAACTGCAAAACCATTTCTATTTCCTCTATAATAGCAAACATCAAGCATAAATTCAGTATCCTACACTGCATATTATTTTTCTTGCATAGTATTAAAAACTAAACAGCAACAAAACAGAGTAAGAAACAGAGTAAGAAGCATAGTATTGATTTCATGGTGCAATTCGTATGGAGAGGGGAGGGGAAGAGAGGGGAGAGGGGAGGGGGAGAGAGGGGAGAGGGGAGGGGGAGAGAGGGGAGAGGAGAAGCTCAGGGGCGGGCGTCGGGCGCGGGCGGCGAGGGCGTGGTGGTCGTCGACGAGGCGAGGGCACACGGGCGGCGGGCGGCGCTCCTCCGGGCGCGGGCGGCGGCGAGGGCGTGGTGGTCGTCGACGAGGCGAGGGCACGGGCGGCGGGCGGCGCTCCTCCTGCTCCTCCGGGCGCGGGCGGCGGCGAGGCGAGAAAGCGGCGGCGCGGCGAGAGAGGCGGGCGAGCAACGGCCGGCGGTTAGGGTTCTCTGTGGGCGTGTGTGTGCGTGTTGGGGAAGAAGAGCAGGACGCGAGGAAGAGGGCGGTATATGGCTAAGTGCCAGAATTCTGTGGCGCACCTAAGCCAACATGCGCCACAGAATCTTAAAATTCTGTGGCGCATGTTGGCCCAGGTGCGCCACAGAATTCTGGCACTTAGCCATATAGTTCTCGTGTGGCCAGTTTGGAATATGGCTAAGTGTAAAATTTCTGTGGCGCACCAAAGCCAGCATGCGCCACAGAAATTTTACACTTAGCCATATTTCTAAATCCCTGCATCATATTAATTAGCTAGTGTTTTATTAATACATTCCAAGAAATGAATATAGATAATTGTGCAATTATGCAAGTTAATACATTCAAAGAAATGAAGGTTCAATTATGCAAGTTAATTAATATAGATAATTCAAAAAAAATCACCACACATCCACACACACACATGCATGTATGGATGCTTGTGTGTCATACACACACATATACACACTTGTGTTTTTGCGAAAGTGCATAGTACACAAAAAAAGCCACAATTGAACTTCTCGGTTCCGATCGGTGGCTAGCTAGCGTTTCTTGACAATGTTCTTGCCCTTCTTCATCGCGGTTGTTGAATACTTTAGCCCGGCCACCTTGAGATTTCTTCTCGTGTACGGGCAACCTTTAGCCGGTAGGGTGGTCTTCCTTCTTACTTTTGAATAAGTAGTAGGCTTGTCGAAGTACTTGTCAAATTCCTCTTCGATCTTCGGATCGCCGTTCTTGTCGATGTCTTGCTTGTCGGCTTCTCCTTCCATTCCGATGATGCTCCTCTTGCCCCTCCTCACGACCACACGGCTGGGCTTTGACGGGTCGGTAATGAAGAAGCATTGCTCAACTTGGCTAGCGAGCACCCACGGCTCATTTTTCGCGGAGGGGGTCTTCGATTTGGCATCGGGTATAACCATGGTGGTGAAATATAGTCCATCTTTTTCGACGCTCTTGGCCCATCTCACACGAAACATCGGTATCGTCACTCCAACGTAGTCGAGTTCCCAAATCTCCTCGATCATTTTGTAGAATCTTTCCTTGACATCAGTCTTGTCATCGGTGTAGGATAGCATAGTTACTCCTGAGTTTTGATATTCGCTATTCTTGTCCTTTTCGGTGTAGAATCTATAGCCGTTGATGTCGTACGACTGATAGGTCCTTACGTTGTGCCCGGGTCCCTGTGACAGGGAGAATATGAGTTTCTGCTCTTCAGTAGAAGGCATCGGTGCGGGACTTTCCAGTAGCCTTTTCTTGAACCACCCCGTGAAGTTGGAGTTGTGCTCTTCGTAACGTCCCCTGTTTTCCTCGGCCGTCCTAGGTCGATGAACTTCTGCTCGATTAAGCTTTTGTGCTTATCCACCCAAGGGCTGACCAATTCTATGTGTTGTAGCGCGACTCGGTGTGCCCTGTCAAAGTCGGCGTGTCGACCAGCGATGCCGACATGCATTGCGCGGTAGCCCTCACGGTGACCAAACCCCGCTAGCCTGCCGACGTGCTTCCTGGTGGGCAGACCGACATCCTCGTTCTCGGTGCTTAGGTAGTTCTGGCAGAAGGAGATGCACTCGTAGGTGAGAAAGCCCTTGGCTATGCTTCCATCTGGACGGGCCCTGTTGCGAACGAATCCTTTGATGACACCGTTCAACCTTTCGAATGGCATCATGTTGTGCAGGAATGTCGGCCCGAGGTGGATGATGTCATCCACTACATGGACAAGCAGATGCACCATGATGTCGAAGAACGCGGGAAGTAAATCTCGAGCTCGCATAGTATCTCGACGATCTCTTCTTGTAGCCTGTTGAGCTGCTTAACGCCGATGGACTTCCTAGAGATGACGTCGAAGAAGTTGCAGACCAAACAACGTCTCGCGGACGTGGTCGTCCATTATCCCTCGCATCGCAACGGGAAGTATCTGTGTCATCAGCACGTGACAGTCGTGAGACTTCATCCCGCTAAACCTCTTCTTCGCTACGTCCGATATCTGCTTATCTTCCCCGAGTAACCGTGTGGAACTTTTACACCTAGGAGGCACTCGAAAAACCTCTCGAGCTCCTCCTCGCTCAGAGTGAAGCAGGCAGGTTTAAGCACCACCACCTCATTCTTCTTAGCCCTTTTGTGGTGACCCTGAGTCGTTTCCGTCTGTTCATCATCATCATCACTATCGGGGTACTGAAGTTCTTTCTTGAGGCCAAGCAATTTCAGGTCGGTTCTTGCTTTCGGGCCATCCTTGGTCCTCTCCGGCATGTTCATCAGAGTGCCAAGTAGGCTCTCGGTAACGTTTTTCGTGATGTGCATGACATCGAGGCTATGGGGCGTGTGGAGGACCTTCCAGTACGGCAGGTCCCGAAAACATACCTCGCTTTCCATACTCCCAGCAGCGGCGATTCCCGCGGTCGCTTCTTTCGGGGCACTCTTCCCAATTTTCCAAAACCTCGGATATTTCTTCGCCGCTCCTCGGTCGTGGGGCTCTTCCGAGCTCCTCTTCGCCGTTGAACAGATCCTTGCGTTTTCTCCACGGGTGATCGAAGCGAAGCCACATTCGAGTCCCTTGGAACACAGTTTTACAAGACCCGGGAGGCTTCGGCAGCTGCAGATGCGGGGTCTTATCCATGCACTTGACACATCCCTTGAATCCGTGGTTCACCTGGCACGATACATATGCGTAACCAGGATAGTCCTGCACTGTCGTTAGCAATGCGGCTCCGAGAGGGAAATAATCTCTTTGTACGCGTCCCAAGTAGGGGCCGTCTGCCAAGCGTGGCTAACTCCTCTTTCAACAGACCGAGACAGATGCATGTCCACGCCCGGTTGTTTTGGCCCCTGAATAAGAATACTCATGTGTACGTACCGCTGCTTTGTGCACGGGGGAGGTTGTATGGCCATACAAACACGGGCCAGGTGCTATGCGTGCTCTGGTTTCCAAAGGGATTGAGTCCGTCGGTGCTCATGCCAGACGAATGTTCCTCGGTTCGCTCCCGAACTCATCTGCGAACTCAATGTCCAACGCATTCCACTGGCTAGCGTCTGCAGGGTGTGTCGGGATCTTGCCCTTCTCCGGATCATCTGCGGGCTTCTCCCTTTCCGCGTGCCATTGCATGAGCTTTTCTTCCTTAGGATCTACGAAATACCCGCAGACGGGGAGTGATAGGAAAGTACAGACAACTTTCGAGGAACTTTCTTGTTCCCTCTCTTGTACCGTCCTTGGCCGCACACCGGACATGTGGTTCTATCCTTGTACTCATTCCGAAAAAGTGCACAATCATTGATGCATGCGTGGTACTTTACGTGCGGTAGGTCGAGTGGGCAAACTACTTTCTTGGCCTCGTCGATACTTGTCGGCAATGTGTTGTCCTTGGGAAGACGAGCATGCCAGGATTTCATGTTATCGCTGAAGCTGCTGTCGGTCCATTTGTGTTCCGCCTTCATCTCCACACACTCGAGCGTTACACTCAAGCGTGTATCCTCGGGCCGGCACCCTGGATACAATGGAGTCATCCCGTCTACCTCCATTTGCGCCAGCTTGGCTTCAGGTTTGGCGTTGCCCGTGTCCTTCAGGAGAAGCTCTTGAACATGAGGGTCCCGCAGGGCCGACGTTAGCGGCGTCTGCTTCCTCTCGGCATCTCCACCACCATCTCCTCCGGCATCATCATCTCCTTCATCGCCCTCTCCTTCCTCATGATGAACACCATGTTCGGGAGACTCTTCGTCTTCTCGCCCGATGTCGGCCTCTTCTTCATGACCAACATTTGCCGCCGGCTCCTCGTCGAAGCCGAGCATGAAACCGCGCCTGAGCAGGTGTTCCTCCAGTTGTCCAGAATCAGGGTCGATCCACTGCCGGAGTCCGCATTTTCGACACGGACATCTTATCGGGGTCATGTTGTTCCTAACCATGTCGGCCTTCGCGTTCACCTTGTATCTAACCACTTGTCCTTCCCTCATATGGACGACCATGGTTGACTGCATCATACATATATAGAGCAAAAGAGAGTTAATTAGAACCACACACACCACCCATAAACACACATGCATGCATGATCGCCGGAAAATTTCGACATGACCTATCCTAAAAGTGGGACATATGGCTAGTGCAAGAATTTGCCGAAATGGAAATGAATCAACATTTCGGCAAACATCCATGCACCACACGCCGGCACAAACCAACAACACAAATAAGCTTCTTCGCAAGCAAACATTCAACCACAACACAAAGCTCAACACATATAAACATCATCTTCTCGCCACCGCAAACCGTCCGGGAGCGCGATAATAATCTTCACCTACAAAACATCCATACACACAAAACATGCATCCAATAGTACTCAACCTCTCACAAATCTACCAACATCATGGTGGAGCAAGAGGATGGGGTGGTGGAGACAAAACAATGGACCATGCAAGAGGGAAAGTGGAGGAGGAGGGAAAGAGAATTGTGGTTTTTAGTACCCCTCTACAAGTTGGTGTGGCTTCCCCTCACAAATATGCCCACAAAATAGGCTTAGAGCTATCAACAATGGAGAAAAGTATGACCAAAATGGAGTGGGAGAGAGGAGGAACACGAGCTGGTTGGAGAAGACAAGAATGGAAAGGGTGGTGGGTGGAAGAAAAGAGGGGGAAAGCTGCCTCCAAAAGTGAGATCTACTATTCACTTTCGTGGCGCATTAGCATATGCGCCACGAAACATGAACTTCGCGCATACAGCTCATGCGCCAGAATCATGGTGGCGTGAGCCGGGGGTGGTCCCGCAGGGCGTGGCGCATGGATCAACGTGCGCCACGAACTTAACTTTCTGGCGCACGCTGGACCATGCGCCACAGAATTTCCTTCGCCATGTGCGTGGTGGACCCAGCGTGGGTCCCACGAACGGCGCACTGCTCACCGTGCGCCAGAATCTCCATCTCTCGTGGCGCACGTGCAAGCATAGCCACAGAAACATCAATATTTTTATGGCGCAGTTTGTGGTGCGCCACAGAAATATTTTTGTGGCGCATGACCTGTTTGGTGCGCCACAGAGGTGGTTTCCACCTATAATGGTTTTCCTACTAGTGCGGTGCATAACTGATTCTCTCACCATTGGGGCTTTGGCTTTCCAAGATGCACTAGTATTTTCTAATCAGCAAGGTTATCCGACTGTGAAGAGTTATTTCGGCTGTGGAAGAGGAGATCGGAGCAGAGATCCTAGATAGCTCCTATCATCGGCGAGGTGGAAGAATCATGCTCTTCTTTTGAGTCTTTGGATTTTTGTTTTGCTAGGCGCGCACAACGAACGTAGTGGCTCATGAATGTGGGCATTATGCGTGTGAGCATGTAATAGATTCAGTTTGGTTTTGAGTTTCTCAAAATTAGTCTCCAGGCTAACTATAAAGACTTGGTTTTGAGTTAATAAAAGTGTGGTTCCCCTCACAAAAAAAAGGGCGGAGTAGGTGGATTTGGTTGATCAGTTTATCCACCAAAAGTCAACGGATTATAAATTTCTAATTGTATATTATAATAATAGAGGAAATCCGATGCTACATAGGAAGCTACTTAATTGTGTAACCGAAAACCGCATTTCTAAGTTCGACACGAATTTGGAAGAGATCATTCATACATGTAGACTTCGCTAAATGGTTTCGTGTGTGGATATGTTGTGTGCAAGCAAAAGGATGCAAAGTTCTGCGGAATATGTGGAACTAACTTCATATGCCGTTGGATTGAGTCGACTTGCCCTAAAGGAATGGAATAAGAGCAGCATGCACGATTTTGTCTGTGGTTGTAATGCCAACAGGATCCTCAATTATATATATATCTAGGTTCTAGATGTTGGTTTGCACTCCCTCCGTTTTTTAAAACGAGTGTAACGACTTTGTCTAAATACGGGTGTACATAAACTTATTTTACCTCCAATTTGAATGGGGTTTTGATGGTAGCTCTACATGCTCTGTATAAGATGTGGTATAGAACAAACAAAAAAATGCGATAAAACGGTCTCCGGCCGTTACATACATAAATAGCGAGCTTTCATCAAAAGATAATACCATCCGGATTGTTGATGATGTTGTCGCTTTCACGCAAGTGTTGCTTGCATGGCTTGCTCAATTAATCGGAAACCTCAAGTGCGTCATCATAATCAAGAGCAATATTATATTATCTGGTCGACCAAAACATAGCGCGTTATAGATATCTAATCTAGGCATGCATGAAGAGGAATTGTTGGTATAGCTACTTCAGCTCTACAGATATATATCTACACGACAGATGACCCTATGAGTTAGCTAATGCGATGCACATTCTTTCTTCTTCTGAAAAAGAACAAGTCGTGTGCAGTGCTGGCATGTGTTACGATTTCTACTAGTGAACCAGCACTTGCTAAGCTCGTGGATGGCGTGTGAGCAAAACGTGACGCACGCGACTCCCTCCAAGCCAGCGAGTGGCGGGCCCCGCACACCAGGGATCAACGGCACAGAAACGTTGCTGCTGGGCGCGGCCTTTCTGCTCCGCGCACCCCAGTCGCGTGCACGCCTTACAAAGGGCCCGGCCCGTACGTCGTGATGCTTCTGAGTTTCTGAGGTTCCTATGAGTGATGGATGGTACATCACGATCGCGGTGTGAACTCTGGGTAGGCAGAGAGGACAAGCAAGGGATCAAACAATTGATGAGCAAGTACGGGTGGTGGATTGGATTATTGTTCTTACTTAACTCGTTCTACTCTGTCGACCAGATAAGGGTGGACGAATCATGCGTGCTCTGTCCCTCCCTTTTCTAGCGCAAAAAAGAAGTCCATGTATACATCTTTTCAGCGGACTACTGTATTTTAGATTGATAAAACGATTTACATTGTGGAACAAAGGTGGAGGATTATACTTATAGGAACGAAAACACGCACGTACAAACACCCCTATGCAGCCACCAGCGATTCCGGCGGGCAGGCACCGCCGCCGCCTTACGCTGGCGCCGGGTGGCGGGTCTCCTTGTCGGCAGGATCGTTCCCTCAGTGGGCTTGGGTTTCAGTTTCTCCCCCGAGAAGGCGTGCTAGATGAAGATGATTCCGATGCCGAGGTGCCCATTGAATCAGCCCTGGAGGTTCTTGATTCGGATGCCTCGTCAGAGTGTTCTGCGGTGTCTACGAAGGAGAGGAGGACGGACGAGGAGATCGTTCAGGATTTCTGGAACGAAATTGGATTCCCAACACCGGCTTCAAGGTTTTGGGAGGTCCAGTCGTCGGCAAGCTCAGGTAAGGTAGCTAATGGTTCAGTTGTTGTTGCTTGCATGAGTTCGTCTCCAGAAATGGGATCGGAGCAGGACACGATTGACATCTCGGCGTCTATCTCTCCGTCAAGGGAGGTGGCGGTCGAGGCGGATCGATCGTGTGGTGGCTTCCCGATGCGCCGGCGGCCTAGAGCCGGCTCTTGGCGCGGACCTTGCCCTCCTAGGCGGCGAACGCCATTGCCGGTGCTCGGGCAGTTCTTCGAGAAGGCCGGCTGGTCGCCGTCGATCGACCGTGGTGCTGCAACGGATACATCGTTGCAAGCGGTGGAAGAGGCGGAATCCAGGGGGCAGTTTCCGTTGACCCTGCATGGGAGTGGGGCCCAACTGCATGAAGATTTTTCGTGGGCTGGGCTGAGAAGCGCCCTGAGATTCCTCTGGGTTGACCCAAGGCTTCGCGTTCCGTCGGCCGCTTCGTCATCGTCTGCAGCCGCCACCGTCACGTCATCGCCCGCCGCCTCTCCTTCGAGTGCCGTCGGCGTCTCCTTGTCGCTCGCCTCTGCTTCGTCCTCGCCTTCGTCTTCCGCACCGTCGTCCTCGTCAACGTCTACGTCTTCTTCCTCATCGTGTCGGTTGCCTCTTCCATCGATAAGGCCTCCTCCTGTGTCGCCTCCCGCCGGTGGCTGGGGTGGGGGTACCCGGCTGCTGCGGCCCTCCTTCGCAGACATCGTCGCCAAGGGGCCTGCACCCATGTCGGGCGCCCGCCCTCCTCTGCGTGGACAGGCACCTGGTGCAGGTGCTGCTCATGGCCCGCCGCCGCCCGGGGGCATCAGGTCGATGATGACGCCGCCTCCTGCTCGTCCCGGCTTCCCGGTGGGCGCAGCCAGACCGCAAGCCGCACAGTACCGGCCTCAACCTCCGCCGCCCGGGTACGGGTTGCCACAAGGCCAAGTTCTTGGCTTCCAGGGGCATCCTCATCCACTCCCTGCCCCCATGCCATATGGTGGTGTGCGGGCTCACATCATGGGTGCGGGGATGCCGTAGCAGCAGCCGGTGCATCCGCAGGCTTCGATGGTCAATGTGCAACAGCAGCACGGAGTTTTTGCGCCGGGCACCGCACCTAAGCAGAAAAGAAAGAAGAAGAAGGCTGCTGTTCCGCCGGAGACGCAAGGATCTGGTTTGCCTCAAGGGGGATCTCAGCATCAGCCTCCTAGTTATGGTACGGGGTCTTCGGTTTTGCAGGGACAGTCCACGCTTGTTCAGGGTCAGCCGCAGTCCTTTCAGTTCGCTAGTGCCCAATATGGATACGCTCCTCAAGGTCAGTTCCATCCGCAACATCAACAGCAACCTCAGTTTGTTCCACCACAGCCACAGTTGGCAGCCGCTCCTATTCATCAACAACAGCAGCAAACACAGTTTATTCCACCACAGCCTACCGCTCCTGTTGTACAGGCACAGGCTCAGGGTACGGTTGTGAGCGGGACGCTGGACCAGGGGACTTCTGTGGTTACTGTGGGTGTTCAGCAGGCACCGGTGGCCAAGGCTAAGAAGGTGTGGTGTTGGAAGTGTGCGGATAACACTCATGCTTCGAAGGACTGCAAATTTAAGCATTACTGTTACATATGTGATAAGATTGCTCACCCTACTGTGAGATGCCCGATTCTCAAGGCGCCAAGATCCACAGCGTATGTCACGGGTTCGGGGTTGTTAGAGACTTTCTTCACTGCTCTGCCCGATTCAGTGGTTCGAGAAGATCTTACACCAACGAACTCTCCTGTTGCGCGTATACTTGTGACTGGGATGTGGTGCCGGCAGATGTCATAGCCAGACAGGTTGCCAGGAGATGCTCAGAGTCTCCAGGTTGGAAGTGGGAGGCTGTTCCCTATGGGGAGAAGGAATTCCTTATCAGCGTTCCCTCTTTCGATGATCTCAATCGTATGGACGGTATTCAGGTGGGAGTGCCGGGCTCTAACTCGTCTATTGGTATAACCGCATGGCAGTCGGCAGAAGTTCAACATAAGGTGGAATTGGAACAAGTTTGGCTCCATGTCGAAGGGGTACCTCACACTCTCAGACACTTCTTGGGGTTATGGGCTGTCGGGTCTCTTTTGGGCAAAACTTTGGACGTCGACCTCCTTAGCCTTCGTCGTCGAGGAGTCGTCCGTGTTCTTGTGGCGATGCTTAACTCCTCGGTGTTGGACAGGACAGTTTCGGAGCCTGGGTCATACGCCATTTCGGATGCTGTGGTGAAGTTGAAATCATTTGAGTTTAGCTTCCGGAGAGAGCCTGCGGATTTTTTCCCTGAGCCTGACTTTGTTCCCTTTCTTTGGGATAAGAAGAATGATGGAAATGATGAGGGGGGTGCAGCAGGTCCCGACGATGACGATGCTATGGACACTTCGGACGGGAGGATTGGTGCGATGGTCTCACCCGCACCGCCGACGCAGCCTAGTGGTTCTGGTGGAGTGTCATCCGGTGGAGCGCAGGTAGCTTCTCTTGTCTTTGCGGTAACTCCATTCAATAATAATCCGCAGACTCCCGCAACCGTGCAAGTTGTTGAGAAGCTTCGGTCTGTGAGTCCCTCTCTGGAGCGGCGTCCCTCGTTGAGTCTGAAAGTCACGTCCGAGGATTTATCGACGGCTTTGGAGGCTACACGTTCATCACCATCCACGCAACGGTTGGAGAGGAACGTCTTACCGGCGAGGGGAAGGGTTCACACGCTCGCAAGAACCACACCTCGTCGCTCTTCCATTGACTCGGCGACGGCTGCTCATCCGGCCGCGTCTCATGAGCATGCGGTGGCCGGTGGGCAAACAGTACTTGGTGGGACGTCGGCCGGAAAGACGACCAAGGGGAGTCCATGCAGATGGGAGCTTTCATGTGGTGTCTTGCAGTTCCTCTCGAGCGGGCGTCTGCTTCGAGGCTGGGCCGACGCGGTCTGCAGTACAGGGGCAAGATTATGGAGCTGGCCACTCGCGCGAGGACACTGTCCTGCAGGCTGCAGATGCTACACATGGGCAGCTTGGCACGCTGCTGCCCATGGACAAGCTGCACAGTGGCACGCTAGCCTTGCAACGTGAGGTGATGCTGCTGGAGCAGCCCATGCGGCCGGCCAGCATGCAGCCAGCTGAGCTACTGCAAGGGCTTCTTCTGCAGACGCACAGCGACGCTGCAACGACGACGAACGGCAGCCCCCATGCTGCTGCCGATGGACTCGGCCTGGTGCCTAAGACACTGCTACGTCCGCATCGGTGGTGCAGCCTCGGGCTTCTGCCGCTCTCGGGCGTGACTTGAGGTCCCCGGGCGCGGCCACTTCGTCGAGGGAGGAGTCTTCGGGGACGGCTGCTGCTGCCACGGAGGGGGGACCTGCTTCGCCAACTCCTCCCCCCAAGGCAGCATCTTCACGTCGAGCTATGCCGACCACCCCTTCGCGTAGGAGCACGCGTCATGGGGTGGGGGCGGACGGCTGCGAGGCTACGGATGAAGACTCGCTGGCTAAGGCGATGAGACGCAAGGCGGCGTCTAATCTCGACACCTCAGGTAATAAGGTTTCCAATGGTAAATCATTTTTAGCTTTCTCCACGCCACAAATTTCGGCTAAGCTGAATAATGTTGGAGTGTCTTTGGGTAATACTTTTGATTTAGTTTCTGTTTCGGCTAAAGCTCTTAAACACATGGAGTTCGATAGAATAAAATGCACTCCTGTGTCAAAGAGCAAGTCGGATACCTCTCATACAAGTGATGATGATGATGATGCGTACGCCATTTCGGATGGCCAGCTTCTCTCACATATTGTAGGAGAGGTATCGGAGGTTGGACTGGATGATGCGATGCTTGGGTCATGCTATGAACTCAAAGCAACCGAACGTAAATCTAGAGCCTCGTCCTTTAAAAAAAGTGCTTGGCCTAATAAAAAGGCTAAGCTCCTAAATCTAATAATGTTTCCAAATGAATGGCATGTTTAAGAATAGCAGAGGTCTTAGTGACTTGGCTAAACACTTACACATTTCTGACTCCATTCGGGATCATTCTTTAGATTTTATTGCTATCTCCGAGACGGGTAAGCGTCATTACTCAACAAGTTTTCTAAATCGCCTTTCTGGTGGAGAAGACTTTGTTTGGGTATCACGACCACCTAGAGGTCGATCCGGAGGCCTCCTTGTAGGCGTTCGAACTGCAACTATGGAAATATTAGATAATTCTGGAGGTGACTTTCATATAAAGCTTCACATTCGGAATAAGTCTGATAATTTCATTTGGAGTTTAGTATCGGTTTATGGGTCGGCTCAGGATGCCCTCAAACCTGCCTTCCTTCGTGAAATGTTTAATCTAGCAAAGGATAATCCACATCCTATCATTATAGGAGGGGATTTTAACTTGCTCAGATACCCACATGAGAAGAGTAAAGACAGGTTTGATAATCATTGGTCTTTCTTATTCAATGCTGTCATCGACAGTTTGGATCTAAAAGAAATTTCAATGATTGGGAGGCAATTCACTTGGGCTAATAGTCTTCCGGACCCGACATTCGAAAAACTGGATAGAGTACTCAAGGACTCAGATTGGGAACAAAAATTCCCACAAGTCTCGGTACGGGCTCTACCTCGGATTGAATCTTTGTCGGATCATGCACCCATACTCTTAACAACTGGGATCCCTTCTCCGCCATGTAAGCGTCCGTTCAAATTTGAACTTGGATGGTTACAAAGGGAGGGCTTCTCAGATATGGTTAAGAATGTATGGGATCAGCAGTTTGTCGCTGGTACCCCTATCCAAAGGTGGAACCGCAAGCTACGGGCTGTGCGGAGATACCTGGGTGGGTGGGCGCGACATACGACTGGACAGCTCAAACAGGAGAAACTCATCCTATCAACGTCAATTGACGATTTAGAGGCAATCGCGGAAATAAGACAACTCACGACGCTAGAAATTGATTTAAAAAATCAATATAATGCGAAGTTAGTTGGTTTATTACGCGAGGAGGAACTCAAATGGTACCAACGATCAAAAGCTTAGTTCTTGTTAGAAGGAGATTCGAATACGAGATACTTTCATAGTGTTGCTAATGGCAGACACAGAAAGAAACGTATTCACTCTCTCCTTCACGATAGTGCTACGATTGAAGGGCATGATCAGTTAAAGTCTTACATTACCTCTTATTATAAAGGTTTATTTGGGGAACCTGAGGAGTCAGATATATCACTGGACGAGTCCAGAATTGATGATATTCCTCAAGTGTCCCCTCAGGAGAATGCTGTCCTTACCGCCCCATATACAGAGGAGGAGATAAGGAAAGCAGTATTCCAAATGGAACTTAACAAAGCACCGGGACCGGATGGTTTTCCGGCCGAGTTCTTTCAAACATTCTGGGATACCATTAAAAAGGATCTACTAGAGTTGTTTGAAGAGCTTCACGCCGGACAGCAAGATTTGTTCCGTATCAACTTCGGGGAGATCATTTTACTACCAAAGATTAACGATGCTGAGCGTATTCAGCAATTTAGACTAATCTGCCTTCTTAATGTTTGCTTTAAAATCTTTACAAAAGTTGCTACTATTAGACTAAATTCGGTGGCTGATCATGTGGTGCGCCCAACTCAAACTGCTTTCATGCAAGGTCGATACATCCTTGATGGTGTTGTCACATTGCATGAGACAGTACATGAGATGCATCGCAAGAAGTTGAATGGGGTTATCCTCAAGATCGACTTTGAAAAAGCCTATGATAAAGTCAAATGGTCCTTTCTTCAACAAACACTTCGGATGAAAGGCTTCTATCACGAATGGCGTTCTTTAATTCACAACTTTATCTTTGGAGGAAGTGTTGCCATCAAAGTCAATGATGATATCGGCAAATACTTTCAAACGAAGAAAGGGTTGAGGCAAGGCGATCCTCTATCTCCAATGTTATTTAACATTGTGGCGGATATGTTGGCCATTTTAATTGAACGCGCTAAGAGAGATGGCCAGATAGACGGAGTGGTTCCCCATCTAGTTGACGGGGGACTGTCCATTCTGCAGTATGCCGATGACACAATTCTTTTTATGGAACATGACCTGCAAAAAGCAAGAAATCTGAAATTAATTTTGTCAGCTTTCGAGCTAATGTCTGGTTTAAAGATTAATTTCCATAAGAGTGAATTGTTTTGTTTCGGTGACGCCCAAGAAGAGGCAAACCAATACGCCGACATGTTCGGATGTGGTTTAGGCTCATTTCCAATAAGCTACCTAGGTATTCCGATTCACCATCGGAGGCTAACTTTAGCTGAATGGAAAATTGTTGAGGAAAGATTGCAGAAAAGACTTAGTAGTTGGAAAGGAAAATTACTATCTCTGGGTGGAAGACTAGTACTCTTAAATGCAATACTCACAAACATGGTACTGTACATGATATCTTTCTTCCAGTTGCCCAAAGGAATTCTTCATAGATTGGATTATCTCCGATCAAGATTCTTTTGGCAAGGAGATAGTGAGAAGAAAAAATATCGGTTGACAAAATGGAATGTCGTATGCCGTCCGAAAGATCAAGGTGGACTTGGTATCCACGATCTAGAGTTAAAGAATAAGGCCTTACTAGGTAAATGGTTAGCCAGGTTCTTAACTGAGGATGGTGTATGGCAAAACTTGTTGAGAAGGAAGTATGTAGGCTCAAAAGCGATTTCGCTGGTTTCTTGGAAACCCGGAGATTCGCACTTTTGGGATGGCATCATGGCAACTAAGAAGCACTTCTTTCCATACGGGTCTTTTTCCATTAGGGATGGGTCGGAGATACGTTTCTGGGAGGATAAATGGTTAGGTACAACCACTCTCCGAGAATAATATCCAGCCTTGTACAGGATTGTTCGCCATAAGGATGTTACCCTTCAGGATGTGATGGAAACTTCCCCACCATCCATGACGTTCAGACGTAATGTAGTCGGTCCCCGATTAACCTCTTGGAATGAATTGCTTCACAAATTAGCTTCTGTCCAATTGGTTCAAGGGAAAGATATATTTCGTTGGGAACTCAACAAGAATGGTATATTCTCGGTAAAATCCATGTATGAGGCGTTAATAGAACCCATACAACCGGTCTACAATAATAAAAACATTTGGAAGTTGAGGATGCCGCTGAAGACGAAGGTATTCTCTTGGTACCTACGTCGTGGTGTTATTCTCACCAAAGATAACCTTGCAAAACGCAATTGGCATGGATGTAAGAAATGTGTTTTCTGTCAAGAGGACGAGACAATAAAACACCTCTTCTTCCATTGCCGATTCGCTAAAGCTATATGGTCAATCATTCAGATAGGATCTAGCTTACATCCACCTCGTAGCATTGCAAATATTTTTGGCAATTAGCTAAATGGGGTAGAGGTTAGGTTTAAAAATCTTATCAGGGTGGGAGCGATCGCCATTATTTGGTCGCTATGGCTATGTAGAAATGACAAGATTTTTAATGACAGAAACTCTTCTCTTATACAGGTAATTCACCGGTCTACGGCTATGCTCCGTTTATGGTCGTCGCTTCAGCGAGTGGAGGACCGCGACCTATTTATGGAGGTGTCTACACGATTGGACAATACGGCCAAGGACTTTATTATCCAACATGGGTGGCTGCATAGTCTGAGGATTGCGGCTCCTACACCATGATAGTCCTTCGTTTCTTGATACTCTTATATGACCTTGAGTTGTAAGTTTGAACGGCTGTGTGCATCCTAGCTATGCAGAGGCCGGATGTATTACGTCAAACCTCTGAGTAATAAAGCGCCCTTTTTCGAAAAACTTATAGGAACATGATGCAATAAAAGAACATGGACTTCAATCTCGGACAAGTATCTGGGGCAAGAGGGGTCATTGTATGTCACTACGGATGAATGCTTTTTCATGAGCGCATAATTTTTTCTTGAAACTAGCAGAGGGAGGAAGCCATGCGCATACTTAATTAAGAAAAAGGGTGTGAGACGATTGTGTCGACGCCGACAAGACAAACCATCCAACCCCTGGACCGAAAGCCTATCGCGAAACTGACAAATGTTGAGACGGCATGGCACGGCAAGCGCACTCCACACAAAAGAAACATTGCCATGAAGGCTGAAATAAATTTCTAGAAAACTGCGACCAATGACAATCCGGGACTTATTAATCCAAACGAAAGGAACCTAACGAACTGAGTTGGTCCGCTCATGGATGAAAAAGGCTATGGATTTCAAATTCTAGCTCCTATTCTTATGTTCTCCGGTGTCCTCACACTACCTCTTTGCTTTTTCTTTTTACTGGCCAGCCATGCTTTTAAGGAGTATGTTAGTGTTTTAATAAAGCAATGCTTAACGTTTAATTAAAAGTCAACATATTGTAAATTTGATGGATTTTATAGGAGAATCTATGAGCCTCGACAATATCAAACTAGTATTCCTAGGTTCCACCAAAAATTATGATGTGTCTTACTTATTGTAAATTTGATGTGCCTTAAATATTTTTTGGAACGGATGTAGTATTTGTCTTCCTAGGTGTTTTGCATGTTATATGCAAATAATATATCCACACAAGATGTTTGAAATAGATGAAAGTTTCACAAACCTGAATCCGATGGTGACAAATACAACCAATCCTATGATGTACTACTTATTCAGCTAGATATATTATGGACCAACACTTAAGAAATTCTTGACCCCATGTTTTGCCGTAGAGAATTTTTAAACCTTGCATGCACACATGCTTGCTTAGAAAGGGGAAAACAAGCACAACCCCCCAGATATATACATTGCTCCGCAAACACATTAATCATCCTTGGCAATTTATTTTTAAGTTTCTTCATCTCATGACCCATACAACATTGAGTAAGCTACTTGTAAATATATCTATTTATCTAGCTACAAAAATTCCAGAGGGAAGGGGGCATTGGCCCCCCGGCCCTCATTTCCTTCACTGGGATGTTTCTTCTTCCTCAGCAAGTTCTTCTTCCTAAGCAAGGATAGGGTGATCAAGCTTTCCTTCACGAGAACTAGTACAATCCTTCCTAAGCAAGGATCGGTCTCTCATTGTTGTTGTCGCTTTGTAGCTGAATCGTTTCATCATGAGCTCAGTACTACTACGAGTGAGTGAATTATTGGTACACAACTCTTCAAGAAAATCGCTTGGTCATATTAATCTATTGAGGGCCCTTTCATATATGTATTCTCTTCACAAAAAATGTGATTTCTGGCTATGTGCGAGATAGAGTCATTGCATTTCATAGAGCGCTGCGATAGATGAAACAAATTTACTGACCCAAAAAAATATGATTTCTAAATTAAGATATAAGATTAGTAGCATTCTTTTCCTTGAAAGGAACACTAGCATTGCTAGAACTAGGTGTATTATTCTCTTTCTTTATTATTATGGGTTTGCTTATCTCAATGGTTAATCTCAAACATAATAGGTATATCGACATGTAATTTTATACACAAGAAGTCCAACGATTATATTGCACCATTGTTATTACAATTATGACATGTACAACTAGTCACAGATCAAGAGAGACTGCTCCAAGGAAAATAATACATGTTAGTGATTATTATTGAAATCACTGGATTGTGTGTATTGCCATGTCCATATTATTGTTTTGAAATCAACACTGCCATCTTCTACTTTGGCAATTTATGAGTGAACCATGACGATGCTACGAGGATATCATGCACGAGATTGAGAGCAACTCACTATTGTTTCCATGACTTTTTTTTTTTTGAGATCAAGGTCGGCTCATATATTAACACAAACATTCATAGTTTACAACATCCTGGATACAACCAGGAACACCCTGCCGGAAGATTGAAAGAGCAACTAGCTCACTCGCCTTCGCCAGCAGATGAGCCACCTCATTAGCACTGATACGGGGCGACTTTCGGTCTTCACCGCATCATGTGCTTCATCGCCAAGACGGCACGCAAAGGTGAATCATCTCCTTTACGTGTGCCTCGAATCGCCTATTTGGGACGATATACTACTTCATACTCCATCATATCTTGATGATAGGAACTCGACGACAAGTACGGAGGGAAGAGAGGATGCCATGGAGACCCGAGGACGCAAGGCCGATGTCACGGAAGCATGGAAGAGAAGGAGAAAGAGGAGCTGAACTCTCCAGGCCGGAACTTCCGACCACCACCGCCGGAACTTCCGCCTAGATTCCATCCAAGACTGAAGATGCTCGCACTAAAGAGCGGCGACCGGAACTTCCGCCCCCGACCGGAACTTCCACCCTCAGTGGCCGGAACTTCCGCCCTGTCGAACCTCAGCCAGATCTCAGCCCCTTTGGCTTGTAACATACCCCTTCGGCCCCCTACCTATATATAGGAACCTACCCCCACCTTCATGAGGGAGAGATGATGTTTAGATGAATTGGCTTATGCCTCTATTATCCCTTTGTGGATTTGGAAACCCCCACCTTAGATTAACCATCTATTGTATCCCTCCTTACCCGGATCTTTTTCCATTCTAGTAATTCTATCAATTGAGAATCTCTTGCTTTGCAACTCTATTCTTAGTTGGTCTTTTACTCTTTGGAAATTCTATTTGGATTTGTCAATCTTTTGCAAAAGATTCTACCTTTGGTCTTTCTCTTACAATTCTATCGGTTGGTGGTTCGGGCCAACGAGGATAATCGATTTGTGTTGTGTGCGTGTGCTTGTACCGTATTCTTCGCGTTCATCCACCTCCCCGCGAATCCCCCTCCGCAATCACACTCACCCGGGTCAATTCGTGAGATCGGGCAACCCACACGGGCTCAGCCCGCATCAAGCACTACGACTAACATGCATAAAAGAAACAGTTTCAAAGCTAGTAGATAAAGACTTGATATCAGCAACAATCATTCCCGTACCAGAACGGTCCCTTTCAGATGCATTCACCTTTTTGATCACCGACAAACAATCAGACTGTACAAGCACTTTGCGGAAACCTTCGTCCAATGCGAGAGTAACAGCATGGCGGAGAGCCAATGCTCTGCAAATTCTGGTGACGTGATGCCTTGAAAAGATTGGCGGCAACCCACCAAACATCTACCTAAATGATCCCGCACCACCACACCAATTGCCGAGCTCGACGACGATGCGAAGATTGATGCATCCACATTCAGACAAACCAAACCAACCAGCGGTGGAGTCCATTTTTCAACTGTCTCTGGAACTGCACACCTTAATGACCAATTCGGCTTCAAACAATGTGAAACAATCAACTCCACATAAGCTTGTATTCTTTTGACCGTCACAGTGGACTTGACTATATAATCTGAATTCCTAGTCTCATTCCTGGCATCCCAGATATGCCAGCAAGCCACTGCCACTACCACCTTCTGTAGCTCATTACTTCGGCTAAGGATATCAAAGAGCCATTGTTTAGCATTCCTTAAAAAATTCCTTTGCTGATGGATATCGTAATGGTCCTTGAAGCCATTCCAAACAGCCATAGCAAATGGGCACATCAAGAAACAATGTTCTACCATTTCCTCTTGACCACAGAAACAACACGAGGGATTTGCAGGAATATGTCTCCTCTGTAATTGGTGCCCAGTAGCCAAACAATCATGAGCAATACGCCACAAAGTTATTTTCATCTTGCTTGGGACTTTAACTGTCCACAATTGTTTCCAATATTTTTTCTCACAAACAGAATCTGACGACATCCCAGACCCAGACCTGCTACGGAAAACAACAAAGGATGAGGTCCGCGCTAAGTTGTAGGCAGACTTAGCCGTGAAAACCCCAAACTTGTTATGAGGCCACGATGCAAAATCATCCAAATCACTTTGAGCTAAAGGAATATGCAAGATCATCTCTGCCACGTCGGGAGCAAAGAAGCTATTCACCATAACTGAATCCCATTCACCCAACTCGGAGCTAATTAAAGCATCAACAGTTTGGAGATCAGGCATATTTAACACCGGGGCAACTCGGCCCAAAAGAGCATCAGGAACCCATTTGTCATAACGGATATGCACATACTTCCCATTTCCAATTTTCCATAAAACGCCATGCTCCAAGAGTTTCTTTCCATGCATGATGTTGCGCCAAGTATAAGAGGACGATCGTGGACAACTAGCATGCCAGAAATCAGTATTGGGGAAATAACGTCCTTTAAGCACTCTAGCACAAAGTGTGTCTGGCTCAGTTAGAAGGCGCCACCCCTGCCGGCCTAGCATAGCTTGGTTAAACAACTGAAGATCTCTGAAGCCCAAACCACCTAGAAATTTTGGTGACGAAAGCCATTCCCAATAACGCCAATGCATCTATTGTTTCCATGACTTATTCATGCACACTAACTTGAAAAAGCATAACATGTAAATTTGGAATGTGTTTGATCCTAAGATGAGCACATCAAACATTTGGCTAGCCCAAAAAAAAATCAAGGATTTTGTGTGTCTATGACTTTACCAACTTTGGTTAAACTAATTAACTAGAGTTGCCAAATAGCTATTGGCATGTCAAAAGGTAACTAGGACCAAATTTTTTGGTTATAACATAAAAGCGCAAAGTATAGTCCAAATTTGGGTGGTTTGGTGCAGCTTTTCTCCCAATTACCAACATAATTCTGCTGGTTTGCGTTTCATGGTGATTCATCTCGGTCTGAGTAGGCAGGTTGATTGGTTTATCAACAAAAGTTCCACATATTGGCATATATGTGGCATGTAGGTATAGATAGACCTGATATTAAAAATAGAATGAAAACTGAATTTTCAAGTTCTAGAAAACTATACAAAATAATCACACGTATATGTGCTGTACAGAAGGTTTTTCTTGCAAATCCTTGGAAAACCATATGACACTCGTGAGAAAATGAAATACCTATGCACATCACCGCCTATCGTAAGTTTTAGAACTTTGAAAACATTATTTTCACCGGGTATAATTCAGATAAAAAAAATTACGCGTCATACAACAAAACATGCATCTGATAATACTCTCTTCGCTCGTACTCTCTTTCGTTTCAAATTAATTTACTCGGGTTTATCTAAGATACACATGTATCTATATACTAAAATATGTCTGGCTACAAATCTAGTCAATTAACTTGGAAGGAATAGCAAAGTGTGTCTAACTGTCCCTTTGCATAGCAATAGCGTGCTCTCGTCGATGGTGTCCCATCGCAATATCGTGCTAAGAGCTGCTTTCTCGGTTCAAAATTAAGTGTCACAACTATTTTCCAAAGAGTAAAGTCTAAAATGAACCTTGGAATCATAGATGATGTTGTGATTGAACCCTGAATTCTCAATCCCAGGAACTGGCACCCCAAACTTATGATTCCCGGCCTGTTCTCGCGTGACACCTAATTTTGGACAGGTTTGCTGACGTGACCATGGTCAGCATTGGGAACATTGACCGATAACTTCAGTACCGTAACATTTTTTGGTTCAACTCTGCGTACACGCCCATGCCTGGTAGCCATGCACCGTGCTGGAGTGCATCGTTCCGAGCCGTAGAGGCATCGGCCGGTGATGCACTGATGCCCACCATCAGCTAACCGCACCTTTGAATCGGGAGAACGCACCTCTGTTGGATGAGAACCCGCGCTTCTCAGGGCACCTCTTCCTCGCATTGGGCCACAACTGCGTGTCGGTACTCGGCGACCTCCGCCTCTGTCGTAAGCTCGGCGAGCTCCTCCGATCTGCCCGAGAGGAGATCCTTCGCCGACATGAACTGCACGGCGGGCTCGCGCGCCCCACCGCACGCAGCCATCTTCAGCGTGAGCAAGAGCAGCTCTTCCTTGGGGCCACCGAAAGCCTCCCTTTCCAGCACGGCGACGGTCTTCGGCGTACACCACACCATTTGTCGCAAACAAAGTTCCTAATCCAGCGCTTGCGGGAGGCACCTCCGCAACTCCGACAGGAACTGCACTCGCCAAGGCCAGGAGCGTGTGGGATATGGCGGAGATGGGCGACCTGGATAAGGCTCGCGGCCGGACCTCCATCATCAGCACGCAATCGACGACAGCGTGGCGCTCTGCTTTCCACCACCACGACCATGAATGGCGATTGAGCTGATGGCTACAGCGTGCTTCCGGTACTTGGAGGAAAGATTTGAAAAAAACCGTAAGGTGTGGGCCATGAGTGTCTGTGTGTGAGAGATGAGGAAACCATGGCTATGTCAGCAATCCCTTGTTTGGGAACGAGCTAAATGTCGTTGTAGACCGGGATTGGTGAGTTTAGGGTGCTGATTTCCGGGATTAAGAGTTGAGGGTTTAATTTAGACACCCTCTATAAATATAAGGTTTGAAACAGACTTCGCTCTTTTCCAAACTGAACGAACCGACACAGGAAGTACATTTTTCTGGTCGACCATAACAAAGTGTCATAGATGTAAAACAAAAGAACATTGTACCGAGGCATAGAAAAGAGGAACGGTTGGTAGTATCAGCCTACACAACATCGATCGATCTCCACACATGTACACGTACGATGACCTTGGCTAAAAGTTAGTGCGATACTGCGATGTAGGGTACACAATCCTTCTTCCCCTTTGTAAACAACATGTCATGTTCATGTTGCCTATGTGCGGTACCGACATTGCATGTGTTACGACAAATCTCATAGGCCACGTCGATCGTTTTCTGGCAAACTGAATTGCCACGTAGTCCTAGATGCATGGGCACACCGCGGAATCTTTGTGATCGTTCTGAGCAAAAGCAGACAAATTCCAGGATGAAGCCAGGCAGCTGCCCCGAGCAGACGTGACTCGCGCGCTCCTGACCGTGGATCGTTGGCCCGACCCGAGCAGACACACCGCACCATGGACCCCAAGATACGTTGCTGCCCGGCCGGCACGGGCTTTCTACTCCGTCGATCCCGTGCACGCCAGAAAGTAGGCACGTCGTGCTCATCCGCCACCAGATGCATCGATGAGTGATGTGATCCGTCAGTCGGCGGTGTGAACTGGGAAGGTAGAGGGGACAAGCAAAGCATCGAATACTTGACCAAAGCGATGGATATATTTGTTGTACACTACTTTGTCGAGCAGATAAGGTGGGCAAATCATGTGTGCTCTGTATCCTGGAATATCCTGTGGCACACACCGACGGATTAAACTATGCAACGAGCGTGAGTGTGGTGTTATAAAATAACCGGATCTTCTGTTTCATTGGATAAAGGCTAGGGAGGTCAACCTGTTGATGTTTTCCATGTGTTCTTCATATAGTTTGTCGGTCCAGCTGTTGCTCTTTTGGGATGCTTTTTTTTTTTTGCTGATTTCAGTTGACTATACTACCTTCAATCCATATTAGTTGACTTAACTTTATTTCGATGTATCTAGTCAATGAGCGCGTCTCTACATACATCCATATCTAGATAAAATAAAATCAATTAATTTGTATCGAAGGTAGTATATGAAAACCATGAAACAAATATACATATTCGTTGCCCCAAAGTTAAACTCTTCAAAGTGTGCAATGGTTTTTTTTTTCAACACGGTGCACACACCAACGTGTGTACGGGTCTCCTCCTCTCTCCTCCCGAGTCCTAACTGCACAACCCCTTGAGAGTACATTGTCTTCTCCCGCTGCTCCCCTGTCTCTTCTCCAGCGGCCGTGCCGCTACGATGAGGTTGGCCAGGTTGGGCGGCTTGTATAGAGTAGCCTAGGTCATGTCTTTGGCGTGTTGCCGGTAAATGGCTTTATGCAAGTAGTAGTAGGGAGGGTGCTGGTTGCCTCTACATGGGGTTCTTTTCCTTATCGAGTTGCTCCGGTGGTCGGAGCTGAAGATGGTAGGGAGGAACCCCAGCGTGGATTCCTTCAATAAGGTACCTGCTCATGGCGGTGGTTTCAGTTGGCGCATCAACTTGTGTGCTCTTCTTCTTCCTCGTTGGTGTGGTGCCGACATAGAGGAGAAGGTCCCCAATGATGCTATCGTCGACTTCGTCTGGCCGCGGGGAAGATCGGTGATGCGATTTGGAGATCTCCACACACGGCGACCATGGTCAACCACCATGATCTTTGGCCGAGCGGATGGCCTCTACAGACGCCGACGATGGTGTTGTCTCAACCTCCAATTTGGAGGCCCTTCGATGGACTCGCGCTAGCGATCTTCATTCTCGTTTCTCCAAGTGGTCTTGTCCCGGTAACGACGAGGCTGGCTAGCGATGGAATCTGTGGTACGGTGGTGCAGCACAAGGACATGATTCAGCTTTTTTTTTTTGTAATTTTTGTAGGATCCCTTTGGCATATTCGGAGGACTGCCCTGTAATTTTCTTTTATGTTGTTGTCATTTGCAACTTGTAACCCCACCGACAGTGTTGCGAACCATCCCGCGGACGCGCGTCCGGATGGTTCGCGGTCCAATGCCGCGACTCATCCCAAAAGCGGATGACCGCGCTGTCCGGGACGACGCAAACCCGGCCCAAATCTGGGCCAGGTTTGCGTGGCCACGAATGGCACGCGGCGTCTGCCAACATCCGCCTGCTCGCCTTCCTGGGCCCAACTTTCGGTGGGCGAGCGTGCGTCTTTATTAAATGTGGACTGGGAGGAGACTGTCCCTGTCCAGTCCACTTCCCCACTCGCACTCTCCACACACGCCCTCAACCGCCACCATGGCCCCGAAGAGAGCTTTCGGTCCTGGCGCCGCCGTCGACGAGGCCGGAAGAAGCCGGTGGATCGCGCTCACGCTGAGGGGTGCCCGCCACCGTGGCGGGCTCTACATCGAGGATGCGGGTCACGTCGCAGCGGCAGTTCCGCGCCGCTGGTGCCGAATCCCGAGGAGGACGACGACCCCGGCATGTGCGCCGCTCTGTCGGCATCCCTCGTGGAGGAGGAGGCCAAGTGGCCGCAGCTCGCGGAGGTGCTCTGCACCTCCGCGATAGAGGAGAAGGCCAGGCGCCAGGTGGAGCAGGAGCGCCACCTCCGCCTCAGGGAGGAGTCGGAGCTGCGGGCTGCCAGCCCTCCGGACCCCCACTCGGCCTGGGAAGAGGCCTGATACGTCTCCAACGTATCGATAATTTCTTATGTTCCATGCTACTTTATTGATGATACCTACATGTTTTATGCACATTATATGTCATATTTATTTTTGGAACTAACCTATTAACAAGATGCCGAAGAGCCATTTTTTTTTTTTTGGTTTAAATCCTAGTAAGAAATATTCTCGAATTGGACGAAACTTTCGCCCAGGGTCCTATTTTTGCACGAAGCTTCCGGAAGACCGAAGAGATAACGAAGTGGGGCCACGAGGCAGCCGGGGATAGGCGGCGCCGGCCCCGGCCGCGCCGGCCTGCCCCTGGGCACCTCGTGGCCCCCTGACCTACCCTTCCGCCTACTTAAAGCCTCCGTCGCGAAACCCCGATCGAGAGCCACGATACGGAAAACCTTCCGAGACGCCGCCGCCGCGAATCCCATCTCGGGGATTCAGGAGATCGCCCGGCACCCTGCCGGAGAGGGGATTCATCTCCGGAGGACTCTACACCGCCATGGTCGCCTCCGGAGTGATGATGAGTAGTTCACCCCTGGACCATGGGTCCATAGCAGAGCTAGATGGTCGTCTTCTCCTTGTTGTGCTTCATTGTTGGATCTTGTGAGCTGCCTAACATGATCAAGATCATCTATATGTAATTCTATATGTTGTGTTTGTCGGGATCCGATGGATAGAGAATACTATGTTATGGTGATTATCAATCTATTGTTTATGTGTTGATTATGATCTTGCATGCTCTCCGTTATTAGTAGAGGCTCTGGCCAAGTTTTTGCTCTTAACTCCAAGAGGGAGTATTTATGCTCGATAGTGGGTTCATGCCTTCATTGACACCTGGGATCGTGACAGTAGGTTCTAAGGTTGTGATGTGTTGCCACTAGGGATAAAACATTGATGCTATGTCTAAGGATGTAGTTGTCGATTACATTACGCACCATACTTAATGCAATTGTTGCTTAGCAACTTAATACTGAATGGGGTTCGGATGATAACCCGAAGGTGGACTTTTTAGGCATAGATGCGTTGGATGGCGGTCTATGTACTTTGTCGTAATGCCCAATTAAATCTCACTATATTTATCATATCATGTACATGCATTGTTATGCCCTTCTCTATTTGTCAATTGCCCGACTGTAATTTGTTCACCCAACATGCTTTTATCTTATGGGAGAGACACCTCTAGTGAACTGTGGACCCCGGTCCTATTCTTTACATAGCATACAATCTACTGCAATTGTGTTTTACTGTTTTCTTTGCAAACATCTTCCACTCGATACGTTTAACCCTTTGTTACAGCCGGTGAGATTGACAACCTCACTGCTTCGTTGGGGCAAAGTACTTTGGTTTTGTTGTGCAGATTCCATGTTGGCGCCGGAATCCCGTTGTTGCGCCGCATCACATTTCGCCACCATCAACCTTCAACGTGCTTCTTGGCTCCTCCTGGTTCGATTCAACCTTGGTTTCTTTCGAGGGAAAACTTGTCATGCGCATCATACCTTCCTCTTGGGGTTCCCAACGGACGTGTACATCTACGCGCATCAAGCCTTTTTCTGGCGCCGTTGCCGGGGAGATCAAGACACGGCAAGGGGAGTCTCCACTTCTCAATCTCTTTACTTTGTTTTTGTCTTGCTTTATTTTATTTACTACTTTGTTTGCTGCACTAAATCAAAATACAAAAAAATTAGTTGCTAGTTTTACTTAATTTATTGTCTTGCTCTCTATATCAAAAACACAAAAAAAAATTTGTTACTTATCTTTACTTTATTTGCCTAGTTTACTTTATTGCTGTTATCATGAGTAATCCTGAAGTTGAAGTTCGTTCTTTTAAGCAACAAGGTGGAGAAAGTTTTAAAGATGCTTGGTATAGAATTAGTAATGCTCATCATAGGTGCATTAAGAAACACTCCACCACTATCCTTCTTAGGAACTTTTATGTTGGTTTATCTAGTTGGAATAGATATGTTCTTGATACTCTTTCGGGAGGTAATTTCCTAGGTACTCCCGCTTTAGAAGCTAGTTGCATCATTGAGAGTCTAGTTGGAATACCACCTGTTAATGAAGTTAAAATTGAAATCTCTCTCGAAGATGTTATGAAAAAATTGGAAACCATAGAGAAAAAAATTTCAAGTGTTGAAACTAAATTGGGAATGTTATTTGACAAAACTTATGAACTTGATAAATCCTTAGGAGGAGTTGATGAAAGAATTAGTGTCCTAGGAACTTGTGTTGTCCATGATAATCAAACCAATAGGATTGATGAACTTGAAAAAGCTATGGGAACCTTGGGTTCAACCTTTTCTTCTCTCAAGTATAATGAGAAAGCTTATGTGGGTAAAGAGCAAAAATTCATGTACGCTTCTAAAGTGCCTAAACAAAAGAATTACTATAGGCCTAAAATTGCTAAAACCCCTAGCACCACCATAGAAAATTTAGATAATGGAGCACCTAAAGTACCATCTGCAACAAGTTGTGTTTGCATGAAAAATAATAATGTTGATGCTTCATCTCTCGATGTTACTTGATTTGCACTTTCTGCGCCTAGCTGAAAGGCGTTAAAGAAAAGCGCTTATGGGAGACAACCCATGTTTTTACCTACAGCAATTTTTTGTTTTGTTGAGTCTTGGAAGTTGTTTACTACTGTAGCAACCTCTCCTTATCATGTTTTTGTGCCAAGTAAAGTTTCTATGTCAAAGTTGATGTTATATTTGGGATCGCTGCGCAGAAACAGCATTTCTGTCTGTCACGAATCTAGTTCTCTGTAGAAAATTTGAAAAAATCTGCCAATTTACGAGCGTGATCCTCAGATATGTACGCAACTTTCATTAGTTTTGAGTTTTTCCATTTGAGCAAGTCTGGTGCCAGCTTTAAATTCGTCTTTACGGACTGTTCTGTTTTTGACAGATTCTGCCTTTTATTTCGCATTGCCTCTTTTGCTATGTTGGATTTATTTCTTTGATCCATTAATGTCCAGTAGCTTTATGCAATGTCCAGAAGTGTAAAGAATGATTGTGTCACCTCTGAATGTGTGAATTATTAATTGTGCACTAACCCTCTAATGAGTTTGCTTGAAGTTTGGTGTGAAGGAAGTTTTCAAGGGTCAAGAGAGGAGAATGATATACTATGATCAAGAGGAGTGAAAGCTCTAAGCTTGGGGATGCCCCGTGGTTCACCCCTGCATATTTTAAGAAGACTCAAGCGTCTAAGCTTGGGGATGCCCAAGGCATCCCCTTCATCATCGACAACATCATCAGGTTCCTCCCCTGAAACTATATTTTTATTCAGTCACATCTTGTGTTCTTTACTTGGAGCGTCGGTTTGTTTTTGTTTTTGTTTTTGTTTGAATAAAATGGATCCTATCATTCACTTTGTGAGAGAGACACGCTCCGCTGTTGCATATGGACACATGTGTCCTTAGGCTTTACTCATAATGTTCATGGCGAAGTTTCTTCTTCGTTAAATTGTTATATGGTTGGAATTGGAAAATGCTACATGTAGTAATTCTAAAATGTCTTGGATAAATGTGATACTTGGCAATTGTTGTGCTCATGTTTAAGCTCTTGCATCATATGCTTTGCACCCATTAATGAAGACATACATAGAGCTTGCTAAAATCTGCATATTTGGTCTCTCTAAGGTCTAGATAATATCTAGTATTGAGTTTTGAACAACAAAGAAGACGGTGTAGAGTCTTATAATGTTTACAATATGTCTTTTATGTGAGTTTTGCTGCACCGGTTCATCCTTGAGTTTGCTTCAAATAACCTTGCTAGCCTAAACCTTGTATCGAGAGGGAATACTTCTCATGCATCCAAAATCCTTGAGCCAACTACTATGCCATTTGTGTCCACCATACCTACCTACTACATGGTATTTTTCAGCCATTCCAAAGTAAATTGCTTGAGTGCTACCTTTAAACAATTCAAAATTTATCATCTCTTATTTGTGTCAATGTTTTATAGCTCATGAGGAAGTATGTGGTGTTTTATCTTTCGATCTTGTCATTTACTTCGGACAGACTTTCACAATGGACTAGTGGCTTCATCCGCTTATCCAATAACTTTGCATAAAGAGCTGGCAAAGGGGTTCCCAGCCCCAATTAATTAACTTCACTAATAATTCTCTTCACATGTTTTGCTCTGATTTATCAGTAAGCAACTTAATTTTGCAAATAGACACTCCTCCATGGTATGTGAAAGGTTGGACGGCACCCGATGGAATCGGTTAGCCATGGCTTGAGAAAGCAAAGGTGGGGAGGAGTGTCATCATAATAAAATTAAAATAAAAAGGCACTCCTTCATGGTATGAGATTGTTGGCAGGCACCCGATGGAATCGGTTAGCCATGGTTTGTGAAAGAAAGGTTGGAAGGAGTGCCACCCCACTAAAATACATGTGTAAACAAAAGAGAAGAGGGATGATCTACCACGGTGGTAGAAATAACGTCCTTCATGGGAGCCGCTCTTGAAAGTCTGGTTGATAAGGTAGTTAGAGTACCCATTACCATTCGTTGACAACAACAAACACCTCTCAAAACTTTACTTTTATGCTCTCTTGATGTTTTTAAAACCAAAGCTCTAGCACAAATATAGCAATCGATGCTTTCCTCTTGAAGGACCTTTCTTTTACTTTTATTGTTGAGTCAGTTTACCTATCTCCCTCCACCTTAAGAAGCAAACACTTGTGTGAACTGTGCATTGATTCCTACATACTTTCATATTGCACTTGTTATACTACTTTATGTTGACAATATCCATGAGATATATATGTTATAAGTTGAAAGCAACCGCTGAAACTTAATCTTCCTTTGTGTTGCTTCAACACCTTTACTTTGATTTATTGCTTTATGAGTTAACTCTTATGTAAGACTTATTGATGCTTGTCTTGAAGTACTATTCATGAAAAGTCTTTGTCATATGATTCACTTGTTTACTCATGTCATTACCTTTGTTTTGATCGCTGCATTCATTACATATGTTTACGAATAGTATGATCAAGATTATGATGGCATGTCACTTCAGAAATTATCTTTGTTATCGTTTTACTGCTCGGGACGAGAACTGGGGATGCTGATACGTCTCCAACGTATCGATAATTTCTTATGTTCCATGCTACTTTATTGATGATACCTACATGTTTTATGCACATTATATGTCATATTTATGCATTTTCGGAACTAACCTATTAACAAGATGCCGAAGAGCCCTGGTTTTCTGTTTTTGGTTTCAGAAATCCTAGTAAGGAAATATTCTCGAAATTGGACGAAACTTTCGCCGGGTCCTATTTTTGCACGAAACTTCCGAAGACCGAAGAGATAACGAAGTGGGGCCACGAGGCAGCCAGGGGATAGGGCGGCGCGGCCGGCCCCGGCCGCGCCGCCTGCCCCTGGGCACCTCGTGGCCCCCGACCTACCCTTCCGCCTACTTAAAGCCTCCGTCGCGAAACCCCGCACCGAGAGCCACGATACGGAAAACCTTCCGAGACGCCGCCGCCGCGAATCCCATCTCGGGGATTCAGGAGATCGCCGGCACCCTGCCGGAGAGGGGATTCATCTCCCGGAGGACTCTACACCGCCATGGTCGCCTCCGGAGTGATGAGTGAGTAGTTCCCCTGGACCATGGGTCCATAGCAGTAGCTAGATGGTCGTCTTCTCCTTGTTGTGCTTCATTGTTGGATCTTGTGAGCTGCCTAACATGATCAAGATCATCTATATGTAATTCTATATGTTGTGTTTGTCGGGATCCGATGGATAGAGAATACTATGTTATGGTGATTATCAATCTATTGTTTATGTGTTGATTATGATCTTGCATGCTCTCCGTTATTAGTAGAGGCTCTGGCCAAGTTTTTGCTCTTAACTCCAAGAGGGAGTATTTATGCTCGATAGTGGGTTCATGCCTTCATTGACACCTGGGATCGTGACAGTAGGTTCCAAGGTTGTGATGTGCTGTTGCCACTAGGGATAAAACATTGATGCTATGTCTAAGGATGTAGTTGTCGATTACATTACGCACCATACTTAATGCAATTGTCTGTTGCTTAGCAACTTAATACTGAATGGGGTTCATGATAACCTGAAGGTGGACTTTTTAGGCATAGATGCAGTTGGATGGCGGTCTATGTACTTTGTCGTAATGCCCAATTAAATCTCACTATATTTATCATATCATGTACATGCATTGTTATGCCCTTCTCTATTTGTCAATTGCCCGACTGTAATTTGTTCACCCAACATGCCTTTATCTTATGGGAGAGACACCTCTAGTGAACTGTGGACCCCGGTCCTATTCTTTACATAGCATACAATCTACTGCAATTGTGTTTTACTGTTTTCTTTGCAAACATCTTCCACTCGATACGTTTAATCCTTTGTTACAGCAAGCCGGTGAGATTGACAACCTCACTGCTTCGTTGGGGCAAAGTACTTTGGTTTTGTTGTGCAGATTCCACGTTGGCGCCGGAATCCCTGTTGTTGCGCCGCATCATATTTCGCCACCATCAACCTTCAACGTGCTTCTTGGCTCCTCCTGGTTCGATTCAACCTTGGTTTCTTTCTGAGGGAAAACTTGCCACTGTGCGCATCATACCTTCCTCTTGGGGTTCCCAACGGACGTGTACACCTACGCGCATCAAGGCCCAATGGTCGCGGTGGCCGGAGTCCCCGGCGCGGTCGAGCCACAACAGTGCCTCGCCGCCCGGGGACGTCATCGACGCCCACGGCGACGAGGCCAACTAGGACTAGGCGGCGCGCAGGCGGCCACCTCGTCCACCTCATCAAACCCTAGCTAAGGTTTCAATTTTTTTAGTTAAAGCCCTTACATTGCTTTCTTTGTATAAAATTTCCCAAAATAGGACATAAGTTTAAATGAAATATGTTTTAAGTTTACTTGATTTTGTTTTTTTACTCTTTTGCTATGTTTTTTTTACTTTGCGTTGCGTCCGCGCGTTGGACGCACTGCGCGACCCAAACGAACTGTCGGCCATGTCCGAGTGTCCGCGTGTTCGCGCGGCCACCCGAATGGCCCAATCCGTAAGGGGCAACGCGTCCGATTTGAGTCAGCGCGGTGGAGATGTCCTAATAAAGCAGCGAGGCCCTTCCCCTTGGTTCAAAAGAAAAGCGTGCATAGAGTGTAGTGTGGCAGTGATGTTTTGTCTCTTGGGTGTCCATGCTTTTCTTATTTTAAAATGCATCTTTGATAGATTTTGAAATACTCAAATTTTGAAATGAAAATCCGCGTGTACATCTTTGCATGTTACATGCTTACAAAGTCTTTCGATAAAAAAATTGACTTATGTAAAAAGACAAAATTTGTGGTAAAAGCAAGGCTTTTTATAAGACATGAGAAAAATGTCTTTTTTCGCGAAATTGCAACCCACGCAGTTTTTGGAGATGTACAAGCAATTTTTTTTACAAATTATTAGAAATATACTTTTTAGATGGAGCGAGCATATGCGAGCCGAATTGAATATCCGAGTGCTATACTGCTGGTGCATTTTTATGTGTTTTGTACTGCTGTACAATGCGAGGTGAGAATATGAGATGCGGATGTTGATCTGAATGCTCGGGGATGTGACAGGAATGTTTCAACAAGCGCGCACCGATGGTATCGGTGGTAATTCCCAATGTGATGTCCTCTTCTCCTTAGAGCAAGTACAATAAGGCTGACTCAGCTGGCTATAAGAATTAAAATAGTCTTGTTTTGCTTAGATAGATGAAAGAGAAGTGGAGAGAGAAGAGAGATGAGCTCTCATGCAAGAGCCAGCTCTTGCACGTGCTCCTAGGCACTTTGTGAGTGTGTGGTGGGCCTTTTACACATAAAATTACTCCGTATCAATCCTTAAAGTCAACTATTATACAAGTTAGCTATAAGCTGATTATAGCTGACCTTATAACCAGCCCCCGGCTTCACTATTGAAATTGCTCTTAGGCTTTTGTTGTTTCTTGTATCGTATCCGTCGACGAACCACGTAGCAGCCTTGATGAACGTACCGCTAGCAACGCTTTGGATCTTGGATATGCGATCGAGGCGCTTCGGCACTTGGTTGTCGTCTTTTCGGCCAAGACAAGACAGCCGGTGGGAACTGAAAGCGGAATGACCCTGCAGCTCGATCCAGTGACCGGTGATGTAGATTCGGCAAAGACTAGCCGTTCTTTTTTGATGGAATGGCGTTGCGTGGCTTCAGAATCTGCCACAGCGACAGTTCCGTGCCTGACCGATGTCGCTTCTGAGTTCTGAGTTCTGACATAGCGTGTCGACGGAAGAGACACGAATCTGGACGATCGATCGGTGCCAGACTGCAGCCTAGTTTTGGGGTTGGATCGGGGAGAACCTGAAGGACGTGAAATGTGATGAACTATGTGTAAGTATTTTTTTTTTGATAAACACGGTACAAACGTAGACGCTTACATACACGCGCATACATTCATCTATATGAATGCACACACGCACATTCTATCCCTATGAATATCTTCAGAAGACTGAGCCGGCGGATTGAATTTTAAAATTGACGAAGTCACCACTGACGTCTCGCTGTCAACGGACACGCTCAGGGCCGGCTCTGCCTATAGGCGACCATGGGCAACGCCCATGGGCCACCGTCCGGGGGGGGGCATCAGCACATCTATTTTCTTTGTACATAGTACAGTATATCTTGCTGTTGGAAAAAAAATTAGAGAAAGGCCAAAAGCCCAGCCGGAGGGAAAGAACGAAAGAAGAAAACGTCCAGGTCCTCCACGCACGGACGGAAGTCACGACGGGACGCCTCGTTTTTCCATCGGTGGATCGGCCAACGCATCGATCGCTTCCCTAGTTCCCTGGACGCATCGCCTCCCTGCGCGGCCGCGACTCCCTCTCGTCTCGTCTCTCGCTCTGCCTCGCCGGCTCGCCCAGGAGACTTCCTAGCAGTCAGCAGATCGCCAGCGCCCAGCGAACAGCATCACTGCAGCGCGCCCTGAAACAGTGAGACGCCGTGGAGTCAGCAAACGCGCCCTAACTGCCTGCAACTAAGGTATTATGCTCTGCCATTTTTTATAGATTGAAAATTGTGTTTTCCTGGAGTCATCTATTGATCCGTCATCCGTGTAAGCAATAGGTTTCCCAATGCCGAAGCGGAAACATAAATCTGGTGCTACGAAAAGGAATGAAAAAAAGCGAGCGAATCAACTTATTGAATCACAAAGAGGTGCTATAAATAAGTATTTTTCAGCAACAACTAGTGTTGATGTCCATGGCGATAATGAAAGGCAAGAATCTGACCCTGAACAAGATGATGATCAAAGTTTAAGTGCAGACCATGTGGTTGATGAACAGCCCTTGGATGACAGTAAGTCACTAACTAGCATCATTTTTTTGCATAAGTATGTATGTAACATACTAACTATATTTTGTTGAATTTAAATGCAGATCTTGATGTTGATGTTAATGATGATAGTGCGGAGGAGGATAATTTGCAGCCTTCGCCTGATGCCCGTAATGGTGATGAACAAGATCATTCTCTGTTATCTCTATATGATCCTAGAACATGTGATAATCTTGACAATTGCAAAAGGGATATATTAATTGAAAAGGGGTCTGTGAGAGAATTGGGTCTCGAATTCCGTAAGGATGACCTTGGCAGACATTTTTCATATGCTTACTACTCCAGAAATTTAGTTAATTCTGAGGTTACCGACAGAAAGTGGTTGGTTTACTCCAAAGAGGTGGACAAAGTTTATTGTTTTTGCTGCAAGTTGTTCAAATCAAGTCACAGCAGATCTTCGCTAGCGTCTAATGGTATGAGCGACTGGAAGCGTCTGAGTGGAAGACTCAAAGCACATGAGAGTAGTTCTGAGCACTTGACAAACATGAACACATGGAATGAAGTAAGGTTGAGGTTAAGCACAAATCAAACAATTGATGATGACATGCAGCGGAACATTGCAAAGGAAAAAGAGCGTTGGAGGCAGGTTTTGCTAAGAATAGTTTCGGCAGTGAAGTTTCTTGCAAAACGTAATTTGGCCTTCCGAGGATCAAATGAGAAGTTGTATGAAGACAATAATGGTAATTTTTGGGTACTATTGAAATGATTGCTGAATTTGATCCCGTGATGCAAGACCATATTAGGCGTATCCAAAATAATGAAATACATCACCATTATCTTGGCCACACTATTCAGAATGAGTTGATCTTACTTCTTTCTAATGCCGTGAAGAAGTTTATCTTAAGGACCATCAAGAATGCCAAGTATTTCTCTGTTATATTGGATTGTGAGTCATGAAGAACAAATGACTCTAATTGTGCGTTGTGTCAATATGTCAAGTAACATTCCGAGAGTGGAGGAGTTTTTTCTGGAGTTTCTAAAGGTTGATGACACATCCGGATTGGGGCTTTTTAATGTACTGATGGATACATTGGATTCTCTTGATTTGAATGTCGATGATGTAAGAGGGCAAGGTTATGACAATGGTTCCAACATGAAGGGAAAAAATCAAGGTGTTCAGAACCGTTTGCTTAAAGTTAACCCCAAAGCATTATATATGCCATGCGCATGTCATAGTCTGAATCTGACTCTTTGTGATATGGCGAAATCATGTGAACAAGCTATTTCATTCTTTGGCATTATACAGCGTATATATGTACTCTTTGCACGCTCTACTAAAAGGTGGAAGATTTTGCTAGATAATGTACCAAATCTGACTCTCAAACCGTTGTCTAATATGCGTTGGGAGAGTCGAATAAAGAGTGTGCAACCTATAAGGAATCAAACTCTCCAAGTAAGATCAGCTTTGAAGGAATTGGAGAAGGCTTCTACTGATGATCTAGCTACAGTAAGTGATGCTCAATCTTTGTTCAAAGCACTTGGGAAATTTGAGACTTTATTGGTATGGTTATTTGGCATGATATTCTATTTTCTGTGAATATGGTGAGCAAAAAGTTACAGGAGAAAATTGTCTGCATCGATGCTACTCTCCAACACATTGATAAGGTCCTTGAGTATTTTCAGAACTATAGAAATGTAGGCTTTTCTGCTAGTATTGAGAGTGCCAAAGTTATTGCATCAAATCTGGGCATAGAGCCAAAATTTCGTACAAAACGTCAAAGTAAAAGGAAGAAGCATTTTGATGAACTAAATGATGAAGATGATGAACTACAACTATCAGCTACTGAATCCTTCAAGGTTAATTACTTTCTTGTCGTTGTAGACACAGCAATTGCTTCATTGAATGATCGATTTGTGCAGCTAAAGGAGTTTGAAAAGGTGTTTGGGTTCTTATTCAACTCCAAGAAGCTGAAGTCCTTGGATGATAGTAATCTACGAAAATCTTGCACTGATTTTGCAAAAACTTTTACTCATGAAGAGTCGCATGATGTTGACCTTGATGATTTTTTCTCTGAGCTAAAAGTATTGCAAGTAACTTTGCCAAATGATTTGATGTCAGCGCCTGAGATTCTTCAGTTTGTTACAACGGTAGATTGCTACCCGAATGTATCAGTTGCTTATCGGATCCTCTTAACTATACCTGTGACCGTAGCATCAGCTGAAAGAAGTTTCTCTAAACTGAAACTACTAAAGAATTGTTTGAGGTCAACTATGTTGCAAGACAGATTGAATGGTTTGGCTACATGTTGTATTGAGAAGGATATCTTGGACAACATCGATCTTGAAGTGGTCCTCAATGATTTTGCATCTAGAAATGCTCGAAGAAGTTTTTTTGTGAAGCACTGAAGCATTATTGTCGATGGAGTAATAAAACTAGCAAAAAATACTACTACTTATTTGAGGTAATAAAACTAGCAAGAAATACTACTACTTATATTTTGCTACTCCTTTTGTCTTCCTGTCGTTATTTATAGAAACTCATACTATGAATGCATCGATAAATGTTAATTTTAATATTTTGCTAGTAAAACTAGACACATATATTTGTATATACGTACATACATATTAGTTTTAGGGGCCACTTTCATCAGCTTGCCCAAGGGCCACAGAAAAGATAGAGCCGGCGCTGGACACGCTGCCTCCCACTGAATGAATATTTCACTTTTATGAGACACACAAATATCAAACCTAGAATTTAAACTCTGGTGGGCTGGGGTACAACCACCTGCTAATCATCCAATCTCAGGTTGGTTCTCAACTTCAAACTTCAGATACCTACTTGTACCATTAGGATAGTTTTTGCTACGCTGGGGCAACGTGCTAGAAGACCATTAATTTCCGAGAGCTCCACCGATCGAGTACACGCTAGTGTGTACTTCTCCGACTCACATGCCTACGTACTGTATATATAGATTGATCCGCAAACGTCCAAAACCGATATGATACGTGCAAGCTTCAAGCAAACAGTTCCATCTCATCGCTTGGTCGTCTTTGTTGCTGGAGTGCCGTATTCAATTGTATGTAGAGACTCTGTGATGTACCGTGTGTGGGGAGCAGTGGCTGACCCAGAACATTTACAAAACCTGGACAAACATGCTCAAGACGTATGTTCTTCCGATAAAATCCATTTCGAAAGGGCGAGTGGGCTTGGACGGGCTGCATCATGTTAGAATTCGCCCACAGACCGATCACATAAAACTAGGCAAAACCACAAGAACGAAATTTTTTAGCCAAGGGTGCGTGTCGCACCCTATAATTTTCTGTCTTTATTTCTCTTTTTCTGTTTTCTTGCTATAATCTCACAGGACCTGCTCGTGTATAAGTACACGGCCGGCCAACCGACCAACGCCCTAGACCTATTCCTACAAGGACACTACTAGAACGCACACACGGCAACACATCGACTAGAACTTCTAATCCTACTCGAACGGAAGCTACGACCAAACTAGCTAGTACTAGGACTCACCTAACCAAGTACAACTCCTATTCAGACTACACACTAAACGTGGCCTAAACCAGCTGTGGCAGAAAAGAACCACGCACATAACTAGCTTAGATCCAAAACGACCTAGACAGGCTCACACGAAGATCATTAGGAAATTAACCTAAACTCTAAGTTTAGATTATTTCCAACAATCTTCTCCTAATCTAAACTTGAAGGCTCCTCATGCTCCTCCCGATCTCGACTCCGCAGCTTCACGTCATGTCTTCATCATCTTCATTGTCATGTCCGTAAAGTCAGTATGACCACGCAGGAAACATGCAGTGCACCTCTGCTCTGCTATGCTTTGCCACCGCCATTGCTCGGCCCCTGCCGCACCCGGTTCGCACCTATGTGCCACCGCTATTGCTAGCATCCTCGCACTTGGTTTGCACCATACTTCTCTTGTACTTGCTTACAGTAGTTTCTCCTCCTACTGCGCACACACCTCCTCGCTTTACGGTAGCTTTCCCTACCACCGCCCGCCTTCGGCATCGCACCGAACCCTGCTGGCCGCAACCAGGACGCTCCACGAGGACATGGACATAACTTCACGGAACACTGTGCACACCTCACACACTTGACGCGCTTCAACTGCAACAAATCTTCACGGAGACGAGCACTTAGACACAACGACGACTCACTAACACGACGATGACCGCACGTGTAGACGTGCACACACTTGACTCTTTGACTCATCCGACACCTCCGAAGACGATCTTGACGAGACTCCCGGCACCGCACCTTGGCACCACCTCTCCCGTCAACGATCATCCGCAGCTCCACCACCTTGCGACGACAACTCTCCGCCGTCTCCTCCTTGTCGTTCCGCCGAACGACGATCGCCCGCCCCGAGGCGCTAGTACGGGTCGCCTCCCCGGGGCAAGCGTAGCTTCAAATCTTCGACATCGCTCTGATACCAATTGTTAGAATTCGCCCACAGACCGATCACATAAAACTAGGCAAAACCACAAGAACGAAATTTTTTGGCCAAGGGTGCGTGTCGCACCCTATAATTTTCTGTCTTTATTTCTCTTTTTCTGTTTTCTTGCTATAATCTCACACGACCTGCTCGTGTATAAGTACACGGCCGGCCAACCGACCAACGCCCTAGACCTATTCCTACAAGGACACTACTAGAACGCACACACGGCAACACATCGACTAGAACTTCTAATCCTACTCGAACGGAAGCTACGACCAAACTAGCTAGTACTAGGACTCACCTAACCAAGTACAACTCCTATTCAGACTACACACTAAACGTGGCCTAAACCAGCTGTGGCAGAAAACAACCACGCACATAACTAGCTTAGATCCAAAACGACCTAGACAGGCTCACACGAAGATCATTAGGAAATTAACCTAAACTCTAAGTTTAGATTATTTCCAACACATCACACCCCCCCGCGGAGTTTTATGTTATCCTCTCCGTCTCTCTCGACGCCCCCAATTTTCCACGACAACAAAACCGAGCCCGAACCCTTGCACGCTCCTCCTGCCGGTCATCGAAGACATAGCGCGGCAGCCACCGCGGTCGACATGCATGTTTCCAAGAGGCACATACCCTGCGCCTCGACGGTAAGCAATCACCGATGGCGGGCGGTGGCAGCGATGATCTCGACCTTGATCTCATGTATCAGCCACCTACAGGACTCCCAACTAAGGATGCCACCCACATGGCAGGTTGTTGCCGGACCGGTGGAGGCTACTCTAGGCAACAACCATATGCTCTCTTCAAAAGATACCATCTGCTTGAACGATCGATGATGTCCCCTTGGCGAAACTGTTGCTTAAGATACCACACGATGACCTCGGCTAAAACTAAGAGCCCAAGGACGACGGCGGGAGCACCGACAAGGACGGCGGCAACTACGGCCTCCTCTACCGCCTTCTGGCCCTTCCACTAGCGCACGAAGGAGGCGAGCTCGAGCCTGGGCGTTATCATGACAAAGGCAACAAATTTATGATTTGTGCCAGATGCAACGAATTAGGCAACAAACTATGCTACCTTTTAAAAATGATCTTATATCTGTGTTTTGTGCAACAAAGGCCACATGTCATGGTGTGAGCTGCAATATTCTATTCTAAAACCTTGCATGCACACAAACTTGCTTATAAAGGAGAAAATATGATGCATGGTATTAAAGAAAAAAATGAAAACCATGCAAATGTTGTAAACATATCTATTTATCCAGTTATATAAATCCAGGGGGAGGGGGCATTGCCCCCCCCCTCCTTCATTGGGATGTTTCTTCTTCCTAAGCAAGGATAGGGTGATCAAGATTTCCTTTGTGAGAACTAGTACACTCAGCTCCTGCAGCCAGTAGAACCAAAATGGTCTTCCTTTTTTTTTTTATCTTGTATCCTACATACAGTAGGCGGAATACACATGTTATTTTAAACTACCGTGTACCAGGAATATTCAAAAAATAATAATAAAATTGCATTACCGGCTCTCCTTTTGGTGGATTGTAGGTAAATGCCGGAAGTTGCGGCTATGGATCTCCAACGAAGAAGTCATGAACTAGGCTCATAATGGTAATAGCACCACAACGGCCATCATGCTTTCCTCCCACCCACCAATCTAGGAAAAGCGTAAAGAAGCATAAACTTCTCGAGACATGCTATGAAATATATATCACAATTTATCTAGTTATAGAAATTTCTCCCCCCTCCATTCATTCACCGGGATGTTTCGACTCCCTGAGCAGGGATAAGGTGACCAGGCTTTCCTTTATGAGCATGGTGAGATGCTCAATCGATTTGGCGCTTCTAGTTACCTAGATTTGAACATGGAGATGCACATATCCTCTTGCTTGGCCTCCCTTGGTGTCTCATTGTTGTAGTCGCTTTATAGCCGGATATTTTTCGTCATGAGCTCGGCACTCCAAGAGAGTGAATTATTGGCACACAACTCCTCAAGAAAAGCATTTGGGCATATTAGTTTATTGTGGGCACACAACTCTCTTGACCAAAAATCTGGTTGCCAGCAATGTGGGGGATAGAATCGGTACGTTTCACACAACACGATATGACTTATGAAAGCAATTTGTTCACCCAAAAATGTGATTTCTAAATTAAGATATAATTTTAGTAGCAATGTTCTCCTGGAAAAGATCAGTAGCATTGTGAATTAGGTGCAGTATTCTCTTTGTTTATTATTATAGGTTTTCTTATATCAATCGTTTATCTCAAACATAATAGGTGAATTGATAGGTAATTTTATACACAAGAAGTCGAACAATTATATTGTGTGCATCAACGCACCATTGTTATTACAATTATAACATGCACAACTGGTCACGGATCAAGAGAGTCCGTTCCAAGGAAAATAATACATGTTAGTGATTATTGTTGGATCCACTAGATCGTGTGTATCGCTAGGTCCACTATTATCCTCTTGAAGTCAACACTGCCATCTTCTACCCCTGGCAATTTATGAGTGAACCATGACTGGTTTCAGATGCTACGAGGATATCATGCACGAGATCGAGAGCAACTCGCTATTGTTTCCATGACTTATTCATGCACACCAACTTGACATAGCATAACATGTACATTTGGGATGTGCTTGATCCTAAGATGCACTACGGGAAAGAAGGGCGCTGCCGTGCGACAATTCGCACGGCAAAGGGCCTTGTTTGCACGGCAAAGACATTGCCGTGCGTGGACGCACGGCAAAGACCGCCCGGCAAAGTTTCCGACGGCAACGGCACCATTGCCGTGCGCGTCGACAATTTGCACGGCAAAGGACGCTGCCGTGCGTGCGCTGGGCTGCCGTGCGGCAGGCTCTTTGCCGTGCACGCTTACTTTGCCGTGCGCGCGCTGGGCTGCCATGCGCGTTAACATTGCCGTGCGGCCTGCTCTTTGCCGTGCGCGCATTCGTTGCCGTGCGTGCGAGCTGTGCCGTGCGACACTCTTTGCCGTGCGCCAGAATGCAAGGCCGCACGGCAAAGTCCCCTACAGGCACGCCCCCAGGGGCTCCCAGGCGCACAGGTGGGCGCCACGTGGCCCCTTTGCCGTGCGTGTGCACACGGCAAAGTGACCAAAAGTCCTTTGCCGTGTGCACACACACGGCAAAGGGGCCTGATTTTTTCATTTTTTTGCTGTTTTTCATTTATCCCTGCAGTTTAAATATTGCATTTCACAAATATAGCATACTATCAACATATGATCACCAAACACATCAACAACACCACAAATACGTCGAGCAACACATAGTTCATGCATACAATCCGTTACATAGAGTCCATAGTCCATCCACACAAGTTACATAGAGTCCATAGTGCAATGTCCATTATTACAATCCATTACAAGCACACAAACCGACAAAGTGCACGAAGACCATGCCATCAACCTTATCCTCCTCCGCTTCCGCCGGCCTCATCGTCATTGCCTTGTGACACATAATCTATAAGCAGGTTGATGGAATGAACATTTGCATATTGAACACTTGAACAAGTACAAGTAGCGGGTTGGGCACTAGAGGACTCACCGCGGTTCATGCTCCGGATGATGTTCAAGTTGTTCACGGTGACAGGTGTCCCCGGGGTCTGAGTGGGCGGTGGCGGCATCACGGCGTGGTGTAAGGTGGAGGAGCAGCAATACTCCCCGGTGGACTAGATAGAACCGTCTGGCTCATCAACCAGCTCATTTGTGCCTACTGCGCTTGCATCATCTGCTGCTGCTGTTGCATCTGCTGCATCATCTGTATCTGCTGCTGCTGGTACTCCAGAATCTGCTGCTCCATGTGCGCCCTTTGCTCCTGGGCCGCCTGCTCCTTCGCTGCCATCTCCTCCTACGTTGTGTTGCCGCGATGTCATTAACATTTCAATGGAAAGCATGTAAAGGAAATGTAGAGGCTCGAGGAAGAACATACCCGTAACCGCTCGACAGCTAGATCCGAAGCCCGTGGCCGGGGCTCTACCTCAGGCTGGCCGCTCTTACGACCACGACGGATCTGGCGGAGAGAGGGAACCTTCGCTGGGTCGACGCACCCGTCACCAAACCATAGGCGGCCATGCTTCAAGCCTTCTCCCGCAAGCACCGCGACCTCAGGGTCAAAGTCCTCGGCCTCTGGGTTGGCCTCCTCGCCGTACTTCTGCTTGAACTTGGAGACATACGACGTGCACTGGGTCTCGCATTGCGGGTTAAGCCACACGGCGGACCCCGTCTCAGGATCAGGCGTCTTCCTTTGCTTCATCTTCTTTAGCACGGCAAAGACGTTAGGCTTCGCTCCTGTCCTGAGTTCCTGCAAAAGAGAACATGTAATCAAGTGAAGTGGCACACCCTTGCGGAGTTAACAAATATATAACATGAATTCAAAGAATGAAGGAACCATTAATTTGCTCACCTCGTTCTGCAGGTGAAGAGAGAGGGGATGCTGCCTTGGATATGCGATCCACCTCGCATCTCTGCCCGCTTCTTCTTGCCCTCCTCGTGCTTCTTGAGGTACTGGGGGCATGTCCACCACATGACCATCGCAAGAAAGCACCTATCGTCCTTGCCGACGTACTGAGGAGGGTTCTACATGCACAAGATAAACCCATTATGGTAAAATAAACTACATGGCGATAAAGCAAATCAATAACACATAATGCAAATACCTGCATGTACTGCCACGGCTGCATGAGCGTGTCGCGAGCGTCCTCCTTAGTCATGTGGACGAAGCGGTCGGCGTGCCAGTCGCGGACGCATTGAATACGTGCCTCGTAGTGCATGCCAGTCACCCTCTTCCTTGCAAGCTGGTGTAGGACATCATCGCACGCACGCTCCTTGCCCTTGGCCCTCTTGAAGTATTTCTGCAACCATGCACATAGGTAAAACAAGGGGCATTAGTGCAATTATTGTGAACCAAGGAGAGTGTATGAATGGTAAGAAGTCAAAAGTCACGTACCCAGAATTTGGCAACAACCAAACCGCGGAGAGGCTGTAGTGCGCCCACCTCCAAGCTACGTCGCAGCCACCAGTAGGGAAATTGACTATCCCAGGGAAATACCATCTAAGTAGGCCCCCAAGGATGTTCGAGTACCCACGTGGCGGTCTCTGCGACGGGTCTTCATACTTGAACGAGCTGCACCATGAAGACAACATCAATATGTATGTGATAATAATTTTGATAATGACAAAATTGCGATAACGAAATGCAAAAAATTAACATGTACCTCCTTCGATAGGGCACTAGAACAACGTGCCTGTACTGCCAGGACTTCAGCGAGGGGAGCTGTGTTATCCCACGCCGATATGGCTTCCTATCACGTGGCCTCAGCCTCTCCACAGCTGGAACGTACTGGTAATCCGCCGGCTCTTCCCAATCTAGGCTTTGATCAGGATCGAACACTAAGTTCCCCAACCCCTCATCCTCCGAGAGGTCCTCCTCGTCCCCCTCCTCCTCCTGGTCCTCCCCACCCACCTCCTCCTCCTGGTCCTCCCCACCTCCTCCTCCTCCCCCCTCCCTCCTCCCCTGGCCTCCCCCCCGTGGTGCTCCTCCTCCTCCTCGTCATCATCATCGGCTGCGGGAGGGGGGCTAGGAGGAACCCGCGTCGCATTCTTCCTACGCGGCCGCGTTGTGGTAGCGACAGGAGGGGGGCTAGGAGGGGGGTACTAGGTCGGCCCCGCCTCGAAGTCCCTACACCTACCAAGTCCTTGAGCTTCTTTTTAAGACCGCCACCCTTTTTTTTGGCGGCATGCTTCAATCACCTGCAAACACAAATGAAGAGAGTGGTTTATTAGTACGCAATATTGTAAAGAGATAAATATTAGTGAAAGCAACAGAAATATAAGTAGATGAACATTAATGAAAGCAACAATAATGCAAAAGGATGAACATTAATTAGTGGAAGCAACAAATAGCAAGCATAGAGTTCTCTCAAACATAGCACGGAGTTCTTACAAATAACCTAGCTAGACAATCTCTATTACACGGAGTTATTACAAATAACCTAGCTAGCCTCACAATTACTACTACATAGATCAGTAGCCTGTGTCGCCGTCCGTGATTGGACCGCGTGTCTCATCATCGTCATCAGGCTCGGCGAACCAATAATCATCAATGAAACCTGGAGGTGGTCCATCTGCATCGAGGTCAATCCCTGCTCTGAACGCCTCGAGCAAACTCAGGTCTTCCGGGGCACAAACATCCTCAGCTTCATCTTCTGCATTGTCCCCATCCATGCCCGCATCTTCTTGTTCATCGTCTACGACCATGTCATCGATAGTCGGCAAGGCGATTGTGAAATGCCCGGGGAGCCCTTCTTCCTGATAGAACTCGACACTCTTTGCTGAGGGGTCTACGCGGCGGTAATCGTCCTTGTTTGGCGGGGGCGGCCTATTGCGTGAAGGCACCGTCATCACAACATCCCATCCATGTAGACGTTTTGTCGGGTTTCTGCACGCGTACGGGAGATAGAATACTTGAAAGGCCTGGGTAGCCAAGATGTACACATCCTCTCCCTTATAAACAGAGTTCCTCTCAACTTCGACCAACCCAATTTCAGGATCCCGTCTCACCCGACGTGGGTCAAACCAATGACATTTGAAGACGACGGGATTTAGCCCTTTCTGAAACCCGTAATTCAGCTCGTATATACCCTCGACTCTTCCATAGTAATGGAGCCCATCGTCACCTTGACATACCACCCCGCTATTTATTGTCTTCGCGTTGGGCCGGCTTGTTGTGTATTTATGGGTCTGGAAGCGATACCCGTTCACGTCATAGGAGTTGAACGCTTCGACGGAATGGTCAAAGCCCCTAGCAATTTTTCTTAGCTCTGACTTCATCTCTTTGTCAGTTCTTGCCTACAAGTTTAGCACGAGAAGTTTAGAACGAGAAATGACCGATAAATGTCGGAAGTGCTAGCTAATTTGGGATAGAAAAGTACCAAATTACAGAACCAGCTACTAAAACCGAAACCGCCGCCCTTATCGAAAATTTGCTTGGATTCTTCCGGGGTAGGCTCCCTGTGGGTATTCTTCCAATGTATAGCCTTGAATTGCCTATACCGATGAAAAGAGGAAGAGTTAGCCACGCAAATACGAGTGAATGTTTGCGAATAACTAAATGGTTCGCACTTACTCGATGTACGGCTTCACTTCGACCATGGTGTTCAAGACATACGAGTGGATCAAGGTCCGCTCCTGCAGGTCCGTTCTGTACGGCTTCGAGCCACTTGACTTGCCACCAAGCCCCACGAAGATGCTAAGCTTGGGTACTTCTTCATTGTTGGCGGCATTGTAACGGAGGACCGGGTTGTGCTTTGTGGGAATGTTGGGATCATAGTGCTTAGTGGTGAAGTTTGCCACCTCCACGTTCAGGACTGCCTCGGCTATGGATGCTTCGATCTTGCATTTATTGCCAGTCATTTGACGAAGCTTTTGTGTTTCTCTCTCGGGACCAAACTGCCAACGGCCCCAATTCGGCCCCCCTTTAAGCATTCCTCCGCGAGGTGCATGATCATATGTTGCATCGGATTAAAGAACCCTGGAGGAAAGATCTTCTCTAGATCGCAAAGCAACACGGGTGCCTCTTCATCCAGCTTCTCAATCACTTTAGTGTCTAACTCCCTAGCACAAATCTGGCGGAAGAAAAAACTCAACCTCGCTAGCACTCGCCAAGTCTTCTCAGGGACATAGCCTCGAATCATCACCGGCATTATCCGCTCAAGCCATATGTGGTAGTCATGACTCTTCAGTCCTTGTACTCGCAACGTTTCAATGTTCAGGCCCCTCATCCAGTTGGCTGCGAACCCATCGGGGAAAAACAAGGAGTCCTTCATCCATTGGAAGACCTCCCTTTTTTGGGCCTTTGTGAGGCAGAACGGAGCGTGTGGCTTAGTCCAAGTTTTTTTGGCACCATTAGGTGGCTGCATGTTCAACTCCGGCCTATCACACCACCTTTCTTGATCAATTCGAGCCTTTATGTTATCCTTCGTCTTCTCGGTGTCCACAATCGTGCTCCAAATGGCTTCACTGATATTCTTCTCGGTGTGCATTACATCAATGTTATGCGGGAGCTCGAGAAACTCAAAGTAAGGGAGCTTCCATAAGCACGGCTTGTGAGTCCATTGGTGTGTCTCCCCATATCCTAAGAAACCATTCCCATCAGGGCTAGGCTGAAGAGCATCTAACTCGGCCTTGATTTCCGTTCCGGTCTTCGGAATTGGCTTCGGGCCACGGACAACACGGCCTTTCTTGAAACTCTTTACATCACTCCTGTATGCATGCCTCCGCTCAAGGAACTGTCGAGCTTCATGAATACTTGCCTCCCTTGTTTAGCCAGAAGAAAGTCACGGCCTGTCTGCACTGTGGGCAAGGCCACTTCCCATGTGTACACCACCCGCAGAACAAAGCACGTGCTGGCAGGTCATGCAGGGACGTGTGGTACCACACATACATATCGAAGTACTCCTTCTTTGATGCGTCATATGTTCGGATCCCGCGACCTTCCCAGCCACGAACCAAGTCATCCACCAGCGGTTCCAGGTACACATTCATGTTCTTGCCCGGGTATTTGGGCCCTGGGATTATCATCGACACAAACATGTTCTCTGATCTCATGCAGACGCCAGGGGGAGGTTCATGGGAATAACAAACACTGGCCAACAACTGTATACTGCAGCCGACATACCATATGGATTGAACCCATCGGTTGATATCGCAACTGCTCCGCGGGTCACCTGCTTTCAGTGGAAATTTCTTCACAAAGTTCTTCCATGCAGTACCATCCGATGGATGTATCATCTTGTCGGTGTATCTGTTTCCTTCCACGGCCCACCTCATCTGCTGGGCAGTATCCTCGGTCATGAAGAGCCGCTGGATCCTCGGTAGAACTGGAAGATAGCGGAGGATATTCTTGGCAACCGTGGTCTGCCTCTTCTGACCATCACCATTGCGGTCTACCTCAAAGTACCTAGAGGAATTGCATTTGATGCAATAATTTGTGTCAGCGTGCTCCTCTCTGAATAGCATGCATCCCTTTGGACAAGCGTGTATCTGCTGAGATGACATCTTAAGGTCACTGAGCAATTTGGTCGAATAGTAGAAGTTTTGCGGCAAGAGGTGCCCTTTCGGCAGAAGGCTGCCTACGATGACCAGAAGTTCATCGAACCCATCTCTGCACAAGTTCCTATGGCACTTCAAGGCCATAAGGCGAGCGATGGCATCTAGTTGGGTAACCTCTGTATTTTCATGTAGGGGTTTCTGCGAAGCAAACAGAGCCTCATAGTACTCCTTTGTGTTTTCCTCCGGGTCCTCACTTGTCTCCGCATCCTGAGGTGTCTCCACCTCTACATGAGAGCTTTCAGGCACATTACCATTAGCCAAGTTTTCTAAGCACCTATCAAAACCAGTGTCATATTCCCCCTAGGTTGAATCTGCCGCACCTCCTTCCTAGCACGTTTCTTTGCCTTTTCTCCATGGTAAGTCCAAATCCTGTAGGACGGTGTGAACCCAAACTTGATCAGGTGCATACTCATAGTTTCCTTGTCCTGTGCCTTTCGGTTAGCGCACTTACTACAAGGGCACCAAACACTTATAGGTCTGCTAGGGATGGCAAACGCCCTATCCACAAACTGCTCGGTCTTTTCTCCCCATTCATCAGTATAGTTCCACTGACTGATTCTGCCATCGTACATCCAGCCACGATTATCCATCCTCTAATCAGCAACAAAACAGACGAACATAGCATTTATATATCAAATAGGAAATAAATGCATCATATATTTATTTATTTTACGCGTGCATCAACCTGAAACTCTACTAGGTGGGCTCCTAGCAGCCGCCGGATCCGTAGATTGAGTAGCTCCCAGCTCTCCCCGATCCGAGACAGAATTTCAGCACCTCCCGCTCTCCCGATACACGTCTCGGCAAAAATCCGAGAGGGGTGCATCCGGAGAACAACGGGGAGGCGCTACCGAAATCCTGTCTCGGATCGGGGTAGAGCTGGGAGAACGTACCCAACTACGCATCCGCCGGCTGTCCCGATAAATGCCGTAAGAGTTACGGTTCATAATATGCGAGACCACTAATGCATATTTATCCGCGTAACCCTTACGGTCGGGAAGAGACGCCTAGGTATCGCGACAGACTTGGTGATCTAGACACAAAGAAAAACCTAGGTACAAGAGAGGCGAACGGATTCTCACCCTCGAAGCGTGATCGACAACAAGCGAAGAAGATCAACGACCCTCTGAGAGAATCGCCGAAGAAGATCCGGAACGCCCCATCAAACACCCCCGCGACGCCGCCCCTCGTGTCCACCTCGAAGCATCGCCTGCATAACAAGAAAAATAGTCATGCAAGTGAACAAGAATTTTTTAACCCTGTATTTTAGGACATAGATTTGGTGCACATGAGCTCCAGTGATCCCTTTTCAACTAGTGAAAACCGAAGAGCCAAAATACCTCTCAACTTAGTTTTTTCATGCCAAAATACCACTAGTGGCTAACTGACACTAACATTTTCAAAGAAAGACATAAATGACCACGCCTCTTCCACATAGAGCAACTTCTATGAAAAGAATGTTTTGCTAGTTTAATGTTGATCAAGAGGTTGTGGAGGTGCTACGAGCTGCAACCTGCAATCAACATGCTCCAAGAGACCAAGAACAAATGCATCCAAGCATCGGGCTAGAAGAACAAGCAGCGGCGACATAGTTACGAACCCAGACGAGCATTAGCAGACCACTTTCAATCCATCAGGTACGACGGCGACGGCCTGGCTGGATGCACGAGCATACTATGTAGAGTAGCAACCACCAAAGCGCCTTGCCTCTGGCGGATCTTGTCGGGGAGAAACCCTGCGCGGCATAGCAGTATAGGCCTGGTCTCGGTGCTAGCGTAGCTGGTTGGAGGAGTGCCTGTGAAGCGTGGGACTAGCTGCAGGGGCGGCGAGTCATGGGGAAGTGATGCACCGGCAACGGCAACGGCGAGTGTTTCCTTTTCCTCATTTAGATGAAGTCAAGGGTATTTTTGTCAAGTCAAGAAAAAATAACAGTTTGACTAACGGAATCTGTTTGACATCACACGGTAGTGGTATTTTGGCATGAGAAAACCTAAGATGAGTGCTATTTTGGCACTTTGGTTTTCACTAGTGGTATTTTGGCACTTTCGGTTTCAACTAGTGGTATTTTGGCTATTCTCGCTTTTTAATACACTGGTGCCCATGATCCAAAAGAGCTTTTCGTGTATTTTAACCCTTCAACAATTGCTATACAAGAAGTCTTGACATAATGGTGTCGGGAACGGTTTGTTTTAAATTTTCTAAATCGTTCTCGTTTGTCAATTTGCAATCTGCAGATAACATATGCACTACTTTGATAGTATTTACACTAAAAGCAGCAAACATTACCACTAACCTTGAGCAGCGACGCGGGATCGGAGGGATCAGAGGCAGGGCGGCTGCAGCGATGCAGGGCAGGGCGGCTCGACGGGGGCAAGGGTGGCAGGGCAGCGGCAGGGGCGGCGGCAACGAGGGACGGACCAGGGGCGGCGGCGGCTTAGCTACAGAGCCCGGCCGCAGCGGCCATGGCGCGGAGGAGGAGGGGCAGACCGGATGCAGCGGGCGGCCGGCCGGAGGAGAGGGCGAAGGCCGGGGTTGAGCAGCGGAGGCGTGGGTGGGGCCAGCAGCGTCGGCGGTGGGGGCTGGAGGCGGCTGGCTGGAGGGGCAGAGGGCTGGCGGCGGCGCTGGGCGCGTGTGGGAGGAGGAGGGTGGCACGGGCGCGTCTGTTCGATCTGGCCAAAGTCCTGGTCGGATCGACAGATTAGATCTGGCCAAAGTCACTTTGCCGTGCGGAGGTCTTTGCCGTGCGGCAGAAGGCCTTTGCCGTGCGGATAACACTTTGCCGTGCGCAAAGTGCACTTTGCCGTGCGGCAAAGTCTTTGCCGTGCGCAATCGTGGCTTTGCCGTGCGGCAGGATTCTTTGCCGTGCGCAAATGCACGGCAAAGATTTTTTTATGTTTTTATTTTAATTATCAACAACATTCATTTCTATATCTACATTACATTAAACCTGTTTTTTCAATATGTGTATCATTTAATAAAGTATGTATCATGCTTTCAGTTTCAAAAAAAATTCAGCATGCATTTCAAATATTTTAGTTGATTTATGTGTGCATTTATCAATAAAGCTTTGCGCATAAGTATATCCTAAACAAACCTAAACCCTAGCTAGACCCTAGCCCTAAACCCTAGCCCTAGCCCTAAACCCTATCCCTAGCCCTAAACCCTCTAACCCTTACAACTAGATCAGGCACCCTCGCGCGGAGAAATCTAGGGGTAGACCCGGGGGACACGTTCGCTGTTTTGGGGGAGGAGGGAGAACGACCGCCGGAGCACCGGAACCCCACCAAATCTTGCATTTGGGCCTATGCTATGTGTCAAAGTGTGGTGCAAGGTGTAATGGTGCAAAAGTAGCTCCCCTAAACCCTAAACCCTAAACTGGGGAGGCTTCGAGCACTAAACCCCTCTAAAACCCTAAACCACGACGCCGGAGCTGCAGAACCATGCATCATAAACCCTATCCCTAAACCCTAAACCTATACCTAACCATAAATACTTACCCTTTAACCTAAACCCTAGCCCTAGCCCCTAAACCCTAGCCCTAACCCTACACCTAACCCTAACCAGTAGATCAGGCACACCGTCGATCGTGTGATAATGGCTCTAGCTGCGGTATATGTGCCAAAGGGTCCCAATCTTTGGTTCTCCATGTGTATATGTACTAAACAAACCTAAAAGAATGAAAAGTTACATTGGTGCACCCTCGCGCGGAGAAATCTAGGGGGTAGACCCGCCGGGGCACGCGTTCCGCTGTTTTGGAGGGGGATAACGACCGCCGAGCACCGGAACCCCACCAAACCTTGCATGTGGGCCTATGATATGTGTCAAAGTGTGGTGCAAGGTCTAATGGTGCAAAAGTAGCTCCCCTAAACCCTAGACCCTAGCCCTAACCCTACACCTAACCCTAACCAGTAGATCAGGCACACCCTCGATCATGTGATAATGGCTCGAGCTGCGGGTATGTATGTGCCAAAGGGTCCCAATCTTGGTTATCCATGTGTATATGTCCTAAACAAACCTAAAAGAATGAAAAGTTACATTGGTGCACCCTCGCGCGGAGAAATCTAGGGGGTAGACCCGCCGGGCACACGTTCCGCTGTTTTGGGAGGAGGGGGAGAACGACCGCCGGAGCACCGGAACCCCACCAAATCTTGCATGTGGGCCTATGATATGTGTCAAAGTGTGGTGCAAGGTCTAATGGTGCAAAACTAGCTCCCCTAAACACTAAACCCTAGCCCTAACCCTACACCTAACCCTAACCAGTAGATCAGGCACACCGTCGATCGTGTGATAATGGCTCTAGCTGCGGGTATATGTGCCAAAGGGTCCCAATATTGGTTCTCCATGTGTATATGTACTAAACAAACCTAAAAGAATGAAAAGTTACATTGGTGCACCCTCGCGCAGAGAAATCTAGGGGGGTAGACCCGCCGGGGCACGCGTTCCGCTGTTTTGGGGGGAGGGGGATAACGACCGCCGGAGCACCGGAACCCCACCAAACCTTGCATGTGGACCTATTCTATGTTTCAAAGTGTGATGCAAGGTCTAATGGTGCAAAAGTAGCTCCCCTAAACCCTAGACCCTAGCCCTAACCCTACACCTAACCCTAACCAGATCAGGCACACCCTCGATCATGTGATAATGGCTCGAGCTGCGGGTATGTATGTGCCAAAGGGTCCCAATCTTGGTTATCCATGTGTATATGTCCTAAACAAACCTAAAAGAATGAAAAGTTACATTGGTGCACGCGCGGAGAAATCTAGGGGGTAGACCCGCCGGGGCACACGTTCCGTTTTGGGGGAGGAGGGGGAGAACGACCGCCGGAGCACCGGAACCCCACCAAATCTTGCATGTGGGCCTATGATATGTGTCAAAGTGTGGTGCAAGGTCTAATGGTGCAAAAGTAGCTCCCCTAAACCCTAAACCCTAGCCCTAACCCTACACCTAACCCTAACCAGTAGATCAGCACACCGTCGATCGTGTGATAATGGCTCTAGCTGCGGGTATATGTGCCAAAGGGTCCCAATATTGGTTCTCCATGTGTATATGTACTAAAAAAACCTAAAAGAATGAAAAGTTACATTGGTGCACCCTCGCGCGGAGAAATCTAGGGGGTAGACCCGGGGCACACGTTCCGCTGTTTTGGGGGAGGAGGGGATAACGACCGCCGGAGCACCGGAACCCCACCAAACCTTGCATGTGGACCTATTCTATGTTTCAAGTGTGATGCAAGGTCTAATGGTGCAAAAGTAGCTCCCCTAAACCCTAGACCCTAGCCCTAACCCTACACCTAACCCTAACCAGTAGATCAGGCACACCCTCGATCATGTGATAATGGCTCGAGCTGCGGGTATGTATGTGCCAAAGGGTCCCAATCTTGGTTATCCATGTGTATATGTCCTAAACAAACCTAAAAGAATGAAAAGTTACATTGGTGCACCCTCGCGCGGAGAAATCTAGGGGGTAGACCCGCCGGGGCACACGTTCCGCTGTTTTGGGGGAGGAGGGGGAGAACGACCGCCGGAGCACCGGAACCCCACCAAATCTTGCATGTGGGCCTATGATATGTGTCAAAGTGTGGTGCAAGGTCTAATGGTGCAAAAGTAGCTCCCCTAAACCTTAAACCCTAGCCCTAACCCTACACCTAACCCTAACCAGTAGATCAGGCACACCGTCGATCGTGTGATAATGGCTCTAGCTGCGGGTATATGTGCCAAAGGGTCCCAATATTGGTTCTCCATGTGTATATGTACTAAACAAACCTAAAAGAATGAAAAGTTACATTGGTGCACCCTCGCGGAGAAATCTAGGGGGTAGACCCGCCGGGGCACGCGTTCCGCTGTTTTGGGGGAGGAGGGGGATAACGACCGCCGGAGCACCGGAACCCCACCAAACCTTGCATGTGGACCTATTCTATGTTTCAAAGTGTGATGCTAGGTGTAATTCACCAAATGGTGCATGGCATGGATCCCCGGTCTGACATTCCTCACCTTCGGGCGATAACACTTAACAGATTCCTGGACGTGTACGGTGAAGTGTCCCGCCGCGGGTATATCGGGGGCTAGACTGTGCCAAAGGGTACCACACATGGTTTTCCATATGTCCATGGACTAAACAAACCTAAACCTATGAAAAGGTATATTGGTGGAACCTCGCGCGGAGAAATCTAGGGGGTAGACCGCCGTCCCGCTGTTTTGGGGGGGGACGGCCGCCGGAGCACCGGAACCCTGATATATGTGGGGGATGAGCATGGAGACTAATTTTGTATTTCACATAGTGTAATAAATAGTCATCAAAAAGAAAAACTAATTAACAAAATAAATATAAGTAGTAGATGAAATAAAATAGTTAGAAAAACAAATAAAATGTATATTGGCGCACGGCAAAGGGAGAAGCGCACGGCAAAGGACTCTTTGCCGTGCAACTGGTCTGTCTGCACGGCAAAGGGGCGGGCACGGCAGTGCATTTTTGCCTTTGCCGTGCGCTGTTTCTTTGCCGTGCGGCTTGCAGGGACTTTGCCGTCTTAAAATCTTTGCCGTGCGCTGCTCCCATTCTTTGCCGTGAGGAACTATTTTGCCGTGCGCCATATCTTTTTTTGCCGTGCTATGTTTCTTTGCCGTGCGCTGCTCTCATTCTTTGCCGTGCATTTTTGCGTTGCCGTGGGCTCTTCTTGCTACGCACGGCAAAGAAATCTTTGCCGTGCAGCAGCTCACGGCAAAGCTTGGCTGCACGGCAGCGCCTGATTTTCCCGTAGTGATGAGTACATCATACATTTGGTTAGCAAAAAAAGGTCAAGGGTTTTGTGTGTCTATGACTTTACAAAATTTAGTTAAAATGATGAACTAGAGTTGGTAACTAGCTATTGGGATGTCACAAGGTAACTAGGACCAAAGTTTTGGTCATAGCATAAAAAGCGCAAAGTATACTCCAAATTTGAGTGGTTAGGTGCAGCTTTCTCCCAATTACCGTTGGGTTGCTTTTCGTGGTGTTCATCTCGGTCAGAGTAGGCGGGTTGATTGGTTTATCCACCAAAAGTCCACAAAAATAGCTTGCATGAGCAGCTCTGGAATGAAATGTCCTCATATTCTGAGCAGCAAAACGCCACAGATTTCCTATTTCCAAATGAAAGCTAGACAGGTAGTTGTGCGGCTGTGCCAAGCCATGAACACACACGCGACTGACACCTGCAGACCCACATCACGCCGTATCGATCCGCACCGTTTGCCGTGAAGACGAATTCGGAAGGCAGCATATATTTGGCGTGTGCGCGGAGGCAGAGCGGTACAGATACGTTGCTGCCAGACGCGGGCTTTCTGCTCCGCGCACCTCAGTCTATCGGCGTACTACCCTACCCGTCGTGCTCAGGACATCTGCAGTAACCCAACGCAAACGGACGCGGAACGATCGTTTGCGTCCACGTAGATAGAAAATGCATCAGCACCTCAATCCAGCGGCCCAGCCCATAATGACTAGCTTGTTCGCGTGGATGCAATTCAAATTTGGGGACGATGTGTGTCCCCGAGGACGCTGCGCGCGTCCTCCGCTGCCTCCTACATGGCCCGCCCGCCAGTGACACATAAGCCACTTTCACTCCCGCCACTCCCAAAAATCGTATTGGGGCGGAGGCAGAAACCCTACCTAGCAAATGGACGCCGTCACCGCCATGCAAGCTGAGCAACCCACCATCGACGGGCCAACCTCCACCACACCTGTCGTCGACGAGACCAGTCCCATGGAGGGCTCAAAGCGTGCCGCCTCCGTCGACGATGATAAAGCGAAGCTGCCGAAAAATCAGCTGTCGCGGGAGGGGAAGTCCATCCAGGACACCAAGCGACGGAATTGGCGCGCCGATTTGAAGCATAAGCTAAGGCAGCAGGCTGCCGACGAGGCGAGAATGCACTTCCACCTCGTCCTAGGGGCTAAAATCAACCAAGAACGATCTCACCCGTGAAGCTTCAACCCTTGCGTTGAGCAAAACTTTGAAGGCGATGTTGGCCAAGTCTCAAGACGCCATGGCCAAGTTGGACGAGAAGAAGCGCCGGGAGAATGAGGCCTTTCTGCCATCTACATCAACCTCACCAAAGAGGACATAGAGGTGCAAAGGCTTGACGCCGATGCCAAAAGGCTTGACGCGGCAGCCAAGTCTCGCGCAGAGGATAACCGGATCATGCTCGCCGACCTGAGCACCATGGATGCCAGCCAACATGCTTGGTTCGAGAAGAAGCGAGCCGAGAGCTCTCAACGGGACGCCTGATCACCGTCTCTGTGTTGGACATATGCCCGAGAGGCAATAATAAAGTGGTTATTATTATATCTTAGTGTTCATGATAAATATTTACATCCCATTCTATAATTGTATTAACCGGAAACATTAATATTTGTGTGTTTTGTAAACATAAAAGAGTCCCTAGGGAGCCTCTTGTTAAGCTAGCTTGTTGATTAATAGATGACCATAGTTTCCTGATCATGAACATTGGATGTTATTAATAACAAGATAATGTCAATAGGAGAATGTGTGATGGGCACACACCCATAGTAAGCATAGCATATGATCAAGTCATTAAGCTCGTTTTGCTACAAGCTTAAAGATACATAGTAACCTAATCCTTCGATCATGAGATCATGTTAATCACTTGCACCGGATGAATGATTTGATGACATCAAACACCGCTTCATAATTGGGAGGTTATAAATGTGGCATTAAATATTCTGAAAGTATGAGTTGAAACGCATGGATCAAGAGTGCGATTTGTCCATCCAAATGACGGATAGACATACTCTGGGTCCTCTCGGTGGAATGTCATCTAATTAGCTTGCAAGCATGTGATTAGGTCACAAGGGATGTCATATCAAGTACGAGTAAAGAGTACTTATCGGTAACGAGGTTGAACTAGGTATAGAGATACCGATGATCGAACCTCGGATAAGTAAGTATGGCGCGACAAAGGGAATCGGTATCGTATGTTAATGGTTCTTTCGATCACGACGTCATCGTTGAATATGTGGGAGCCATTATGGATCTCCAAGTCCCGCTATTGGTTATTGATCGGAGAGGTGTCTACTACTTTCGCTGCTCGCTGGAACAGGGAGAGGGACATCTTCATCAACACCGTACGTGTAACCGAGTGCGGAGGTGCTGCCCGATTGCAGCATTGACGGGGTCTTCAACTTGCGGCAAGTGATCGATTACATTATCCATGAGATCCATCTTGTTAAAACGCTTAACGATCTTCGAGGGTACGTTGATCCCATCTTCTTGCTACCATCTAGTAGATTAGATTTTGGCTTGCTGTTTGTCCTTGTGGTAGGAATTTTTTTATTTTTTATGCTACGAACCCCTTCACTCTGTGTCGTCAGTACTACGACCTCCTTCTAGCCTTGCTACTCATCATGGCCCTCTTGTACACCTTTTGTAACTATGTTCACTGTGTAATGAATAAAAAATTTCGTAATTTGTGGCATTGATGTGGTGGTTTAAATGGCCTTAATATGGCCCAGTTTGATCTATATTTGCCAACTTGAACGGATAAAATGCGTCGAGCCTCGGGGCATCCCTGTTGGAGATATGCCCAAGAGGCAATAATAAATGGTTATTATATATCTTTGTGTTTATGATAATGTTTACATACCATGCTATAATTGTATTAACCGAAACATTGGTACATGTGTGATATGTAGACAAACAAGAAGTCCCTAGTATGCCTCTTAAACTAGCTTGTTGATTAATGGATGATTAGTTTCATAATCATGAACATTGGATGTTATTAATAACAAGTTTATGTCATTGTATGAATGATGTAATGGACACACCCAATTAAGCGTAGCATAAGATCTCGTCATTAAGTTATTTGCTATAAGCTTTCGATACATAGTTACCTAGTCCTTATGACCATGAGATCATGTAAATCACTTATACCGGAAAGGTACTTTGATTACACCAAACACCACTGCGTAAATGGGTGGCTATAAAGGTGGGATTAAGTATCCGGAAAGTATGAGTTGAGGCATATGGATCAACAGTGGGATTTGTCCATCCCGATGACGGATAGATATACTCTGGGCCCTCTCGGTGGAATGTCGTCTAATGTCTTGCAAGCATATGAATAAGTTCATAAGAGACCACATACCACGGTACGAGTAAAGAGTACTTGTCAGAGACGAGGTTGAACAAGGTATAGAGTGATACCGAAGATCAAACCTCGGACAAGTAAAATATCGCGAGACAAAGGGAATTGGTTTTGTATGTGAATGGTTCATTCGATCACTAAAGTCATCGTTGAATATGTGGGAGCCATTATGGATCTCCAGATCCCGCTATTGGTTATTGGTCGGAGTGAGTACTCAACCATGTCCGCATAGTTCACGAACCGTAGGGTGACACACTTAAAGTTGGATGTTGAAATGGTAGTACTTGAATATGGAATGGAGTTCGAATATTTGTTCGGAGTCCCGGATGAGATCCCGGACATCACGAGGAGTTCCGGAATGGTCCGGAGAATAAGATTCATATATATAGGAAGTCATATTCCAAGTTTGGAAATGATCCGGTGTGGCAGGTTCTAGAAGGTTCTAGAAAAGTCCGGAAGAAACGCACTATGGAAGGTGGAGTCCCGGAAGGACTCCACAAGCTTGGCCAGCCAAACCCTAGAGGGGAAAGTCCAAGGTGGACTTCCCCCAAGGTGGCCGGCCACCCCCTCCCAAGGGAAAGTGGGAATCCCACCTCTAGTGGGAGTCCTAGCTTGGGTAGGTTTCATGTCATATGGAAGGTTTTGGTTTGGGGTCTTATTCGAAGACTTGTAGACCAACTCTTGGGTGTTCCACCTATATAATGAGGGCCAAGGGGAGGGGGCCGGCCACCACAACAAGCCACAAGCTGGCCGCACCCTTTGAGGCCGGCCACCCCCTCTCCCCAAACCCTAGCGCCCCGCTCCTCCACCATATCCCGCACGCTTAGCGAAGCTCCGCCGGATTTCTCCACCGCCACCGACACCACGCCGTCGTCCGGATTCAAGAGGAGCTACTACTTCCGCTGCCCGCTGGAACGGGGAGGTGGACGTCGTCTTCATCAACAACCGAACGTGTGACCGAGTACGGAGGTGCTGCCCGTTCGTGGCGCCGGAACCGATCGTGATCAAGATCTTCTACGCGCTTTTGCAAGCGGCAAGTGAACGTCTACCGCAGCAACAAGAGCCTCCTCTTGTAGGCTTTGGAATCTCTTCAAGGGTGAGTCTCGATAATCCCCTCGTTGCTACCGTCTTCTAGATTGCATCTTGGCTTGGATTGCGTGTTCCGTAGGAAAATTTTTGTTTTCTATGCTACGTTATCCTAAAGTGGTATCAGAGCCGTGTCTATGCATAGATGGTTGCACGAGTAGAACACAATGGTTTGTGGGCGTTGATGCTCTTGTTATCTTTAGTTGAGTACTTTGCATCTTTGTGGCATAGTGGGATGAAGCGGCTCGGGCTAACTTTACATGACCGCGTTCATGAGATTTGCTCCACGCTCGACATGCAACTTGTATTGCATAAGTGGCTTTGCGGGTGTCTGTCTCTCCTACTATAGTGAAGATTCAATTTACTCTTCTATTGAAAACACTAGTATCACCGTTGTGGTTCATGTTCGTAGGTAGATTGGATCTTACTCGAAAACCCTAAACCACGTAAAATATGCAAACCAAATTAGAGAACGTCTAACTTGTTTTTGCAGGGTTTGGTGATGTGATATGGCCATAATGTGATGATGAATATGTATGAGATGATCATTATTGTATTGTGGCAACCGGCGAGCCTTATGGTTGTCTTTATATTTCATGATGAGTAGTATTTCAAAGTAGTTGTAATAGTTGCTACATGGAGGACGATCATGAAGACGGCGCCATTGACCTTGGTGTTTCGCCGACAATGATGGAGATCATGCCCGTTGATGATGGAGATCATGTCCGTGCTTTGGAGATGAAGATCAAAGGCGCAAAGACAAAAGGGCCATATCATATCACATATGAATTGCATGTGATGTTAATCCTTTTATGCATCTTATTTTGCTTAGATCGCGACGGTAGCATTATAAGATGATCCCTCACTAAAATCTCAAGATAATAAAGTGTTCATCCTTAGTAGCACCGTTATCAAGTCTTGTCGTTTCGAAGCATCTCGTGATGATCGGGTGTGATAGATTCAATAAGTACATACAACGGGTGCAAGACAGTTTTGCACATGCGGATACTAAGGTGGCCTTGACGAGCCTAGCATGTACAGACATGGTCTCGGAACACGTGATACCGAAAGGTAGAGCATGAATCATATGATTGATATGATGAACACTTTGAGTGTTCGCCATTGAAATCACACCTTTTCTCGTGATGATCGGGTTTAGGTGCGGTAGATTTGGTTCGTGTGATCACTAAGACAATGCGAGGGATATTATTTTGAGTGGGAGTTCACCTAGTGTTTTAATTATATTGAATTAAAATTTTGAACTCAATTTATCATAAACATAGTCTGAGTAGTATTTTGAATTAATTTTGTAGTATTGGCATCCGTTTACTACTATGCGCTAGTCTTTTAATTGAGATAGAAATACTGTTAAAATCTGACTAGAAACTTTACGGATTAGTACCGTATTGTTAATGAATCAAGAAATGATTAAGTCCTATTGCAAACATTTAGTGAAACTCACTTTGTTGATTCAGAGAGCTATGGTTTCAATTAGTACCTAAAGTTATCTTGTCTCCGTGAAACTTGAAGTTCAAATCTGTTTGAAAAGTAAGGAGCTGAAAATTTAGTTTTCAGAAAATCAAAGTATGAGATATATGTGATATCTAAGACCTTATTGCAAGATGATAGAATATCTTTTGGTGAGACTACATAAACTCATAAGTTTTATGGGAATGTATGAAGGTTGAAGACGCCAGGCGTCACAATCCTCCAACTATTGGAGCACTAACGATATTCGAATATCCATGAAGTTATCATCCTTAGTATGCACCATTGCTAAGACTCGTCGTATCGAAGCATCAAGTGATGATCGGGTGTTATAGATTCTACGTGTGCTTACAATGGGTGCAAGCCATATTTGCACATGCGAATACTAAGGTTAAACTTTATGAGCCTAGCATGTACAGACATGGTCTCAAAAAGTCGTCATGATATGATGGATAAAATTATGAGTGAAATTGTTCACCATATTAAAAGGTTACTAATAGTGAAATCCGGAACACTTGTCATATGATGATCAACTTCAAAGAACCTCAAGGTTATTGGTATTTGATCAACAAACCTAGAAGTTATTGATATTGAAGTGTTTTTCTGAATAATGAGGAAAGCTAAAAGAGAAACTACAAAAGATTATTGGCAGAAAGAAAGAAAGAAAAGACTAGAAAGTCTAGCTCAGGTGTATATAAATGATATACATGTTATGGATGTATTCCTCATTTGGTCACACAATAAAATTCTTGGGTATTTGTACCACATTGGTTGGTATGAAGTGTCATACAAAACAACGCAATACAAGAGTACAATGGCCTAAGTGACTAACAAGGAATATGATAGGTATGCACGTCTGGAACAAAAATAAAGTGTTATTATGTTCATCGTTGGCATTCTATCTAGCCCTTAGAATTTATAATAAAGAACTTAATAATTGTTATTTTGCTCTGGTCAAATGAAAACAATGAGTTGTTCAAATTATGACATTACTCCATGAACGATGGATAAGTTATTATAAATCTTAATGGTGAAACACACATACATAACACTGACGCTAAAATGCCATAAGGCAAGTGATTTGAATTCCACTTATTTGTGGAACCGCCATTTAGGTCATGTTAGAAAGGAACGCATGAAGGAACTCCATGTAAATGGATTTTTGGAGTCACTTGATTTTTGAATCATTTGACGCTTGCAAATCTTTTCTAAAGAGAATGATTAAAATACCGTTCATAGGCCAAAAGTTGAACGGGCAACTAACTTAGTGGAAAAATACATGATGATGTATGTGGTTCACTGGGCATAGTTGTGTGCGGGAGATTCTTCTACTTCATGAAAACTTTCAACAATGAATTGAATATATATGTGGATATATTCAATAAGGAAGAAGTTTGAAACATTTGAATAGATTCAAATAAATTTCAGCATGAAGTGGAAATCATCGTAATAGAAAAGTCGAATATCTATGATTGGATCATGGTAGAAATATTTGAATTACGATTTTTAGCGAACATCTAAGAGAGTTATGAAATTGTTCTACAACTCACATTTTTGGAGTATCATAATGATGATGTAGTATCCGAGATATGTATCCAAACCTTGTTGGATTAATGATAAGATAAAATATTATGACGCCATTATATTTTTGTGGATTATGCTTTAGTGACTACCGCTTTTACACTAAATAGAGTATCATCATGATCCGTTGAAATGACACCATACAAGTTATGGTATGGGTATAAACCCTAATAGTCTTTTCTTTAAATTTTGGTCTAAGAGTTTACAACCAAAATCGGATGAATGTCTTTGTTGGTTATCCCAAAGATTTAATTGGGAATTCTTCCCACAAGACAAAGACAAAAGTGTTTGTCAATGTTTCTTATTTCCGAGAAAATGTTTCTAGTGAAGTATTTGGGTGGGAGGACAATATAATTTGATAAGGTTTATGAACCTGAGCATAATGATCAGAGTAGCGCAGCATCGGAATTGGTTTCGGAAGCGGCCATAACGATCATGGCTCCCATGACTACAAAGTGTTTTAGCCATGGAGATCGAAATACATATTGAATCTTGTAGGTATGGTTTACTTTGTGATCAAATAAATGATTTGTGAACAAAGGATTGATTTTGAACAATGATAAACCAACTACAAACAAAGAAGTTATGATGGGCCCTGACTCCGTTAAAATGGCTATATGCCATGAGATCCAAGATAGATAAATACTTTTTGGAAGTAAATGGATCTATAAAATTGATGGACTTGGATGGAATATCCTTAAAGAAGCTCGACTTGTCGAAAAATTGTTTACGACAAAGTTCAAAGAGTTGACTACGATAAGATTAGATCTTCCGTAGCAATGCTTATAGTCTATGTGGATTATTCTAGTAATCACTACATATTTCTTTTATGAGATATGCTAGTAGGATGGCAAAATACACTACTTAACAGAAGGGTGTATTAAAGGTGTATACAAGATACAACCAAGAGTTTTGCTGGTCCGTGGAATACTAGATAGGTATACGAACTTCAATTGGATGAAGTAAGTATCACGGAGTTAGAATCTTCACCAGATGAAATAGTCAAAGAGTTTTTGATTTCATCAGAGACGATGAAGAGGCTTGCATTTGCAAGAAATTAAGTGGGAGCGCTAAGACACATTTATAATACTTTATGTAGGTGACATATAGTTGGTTATAAATGATGTAATTATATACTTGATTAAAAGGTTTCATTGAGAATTAACTTCAATGAAAGGATATGGACTGAAACAAATTTAGTGTCAAGATCTATGAAAATAGATTGAAACACATAAATAAGTTTAAGTCAAAGTACATATGATGGATATTGAAGTAGTTCAATATAGAAATATTAAGAAAATGTTCTTGTCATGTGAAGGTTTAACAAGACTTGAGTGTATCTGACACTCAATGAGTAAAAACACATGAGTGATTATAGATCACGAATAACATGTACACAATCAGATATCATGTGCTATAAAGTGTTATGAGCATATACCAGAATGATTCATATGATGATCATTGAACGACAGTAAGAATATCCTTAAGTACTTTAGAAGAATTAAGGATATATATATATATTTTTGTATGAAGAAATGACAAACAAATCGCTGTAAGGTGTTACACCGATATTGGTTTTGTCACATATAAAATATAATTTCAAATCTCAAATTAGACTAAGTGTTGTTTAAAAGGTAGCACAATGAGCTAGAAGTTGTCTATGCTAGATTTAGAAGAGTTCTAAATATTGTGATGGATTCTACAAAAGAAGGCAGAATATGTCATTGTTTTGACAATGAAAAAGGATGTTAAGTCAGGAGGTTCTTTGAGAACTTGGTGTAAGCTATATTGTGTGTGACAATATTAGTGACATATTTCAGACCGCGGAATTAAGGTTCCACCAGAGGACTAAGCATATATGCCGACTCATTTGGAAAATGAGTGATGCGCTGAGACGCATATGAATTGCAAAATACATACGTTTCTGAGCATGTCAGAACCGTTGACTAAAACCTCTCCCGTGAGCAAAACATGATAAAGCACCAGAAGGCCAAGGTGTTATATCTTTACATATGTAAACTAGATTATTGACTCTAGTGCAAGTGGGAGACTGTTGGAGATATGCCCAAGAGGCAATAATAAATGGTTATTATATATCTTTGTGTTTATGATAATGTTTACATACCATGCTATAATTGTATTAACCGAAACATTGGTACATGTGTGATATGTAGACAAACAAGAAGTCCCTAGTATGCCTCTTAAACTAGCTTGTTGATTAATGGATGATTAGTTTCATAATCATGAACATTGGATGTTATTAATAAGGGATTTCTATTTTCGTGCCCCTGCTTCGTTAGTTGTACTCAGTTTTCCCCAGCTCGTTAGTTTTTCCTCAGTTTTCCCCTCCCTCTAGTTTGAAACCCATCGAAGACGCGGGTTGCCGTCAGGTCGAGGCCTTACCGTTACCGTGAGGTGAGTTCCTCGCTGACCGTCTCGTGCTGACGGGTGGATCCATCTACCGCTGACGCGTGGGCCGTTTTATTTACTGATTGTATACGCGGTGCTGCCAATGACAAATGGGGCCGCTCTATGGGGCTGCCGCAGCCAATGACCAGTGGGTCGTCTATTTATTTATAGAAAATTATATATTGCCGCTCTGTGGGGCCTCCGCAGTCAATGACCGCTGTGGTCGTCTATTTTATTTAGAGAATATAATATAGAGCCGCTCTGTAGGGGCCGCCTCAGCCCATGGCAGGTGACTATTTTCGCAGCTTAATCTAAAGTGACTTTTATGCTAAACATTGTGCATCCCGGCGTTGACCTAGCAGTGGCGGCGAGGATGTGGTGCTCGAATAATAGTGGAAATGCGATATTATTTTTTACATGCATAATATATAGAAAATAGCTAGATCTCTAAATCGATGCATATGAAGCTACATATATATTCTTGGTCATGATCCCCTTAATTATCTAAAGGGGATGGATGCATGGCTTCACGTCGTCGTCGCTTTCATCATCAGTATCTTCGTCGTCTGAGTAGTAGTACCTCCTGCACATTGTTCCGTCAAACACCTTCACTGTGAGCACATCATCGCCTTCATATTTGAAGTGTACGAACCAGCCGAAATCCACACCGTGCGCGATGGCGAATTTCTCCCAGCCCTTGTCGAGGTACATCCGGCCTTGTCCGTCAAATAGGACCTCCACGGTCCAGAGACGAGGACCGCAGTCAGCTGCTCGCAGATACACCTTAGCTGGCTCCTTGCCGTCAAGATAGTCCGCAAATTTTTTTGGGAGTTCCTGCAAAGAGATCGAGCGCCGATCGTTTGAAATTAGGGAACCCTTGAAATTAAAGGTTTTTTAGAACATGCCCATAATTAATCACATGCATCATATATGTGGGAACGCGTACGTACCTTCTTGACCAAAGGGTCTTCATAGACGACGATGAAGAACTCCTCTATGATCAATGGCAGTGTTGACGGTGGTGGTGGCAATGATGATGATCCACTTCCCATTCCCCTTCCCCTTCCCCTTCCCCTTCCGGTCCGCGTCCGAGATGTGGAAGCCATGGCAATGGATAAAGTGTATGTGAACGAAGAAGAGAGAGGCAGAACCTATTGACACAAGGGATGGCCGTGTGGGTGTTTATAAGGGAGAGATGACCGTTGTAGGGGTTTACACAATAAAATAAGGAGGAGATGACCGTTGTGGGGGTTTATACACAATAAATTAAGGAGGAGACGACCGTTGTGGGGGTATATATCTCAACAAAAAAAGTAATGCGGACTATGTTGACTAGTTTATCATTTTACGGTGAAAAGTAATGCCTAAGACTACTCATAGTGGGAGTAACTTGGGTAGTAACATAGAGCTATGTTACCATAACATCACACTATGAAGGTAGTAACATAGAGTAGTAACATGTGCATGTTACTACTCTATGTTACTCTCCACTATGACTAGTCTAAAAGAAAAGTAATGGCTACAAGAAATCGGTGATGGTTTATCGTTTTTTGCGTGAAAAGTAATGGGTACAAGAAATGGGTGATGGTGTATCATTTTTTTGCGTCATAAGTAATGGGTCCAAGAAATGGGTGATGGTGTATCATTTTTTGCGTCATAAGTAATGGGTCCAAGAAATGGGTGATGGTGTATCATATTTTTGCGTGATAAGTAATGGCTACAACAAAATCGGTGATGGTTTATCGTTTTTTGCGTTGAAAGTAATGGCTACAAGAAATGGGTGATGGTGTATCATTTTTTGCGTGAAAAGTAATGGCTACAACAAAATCGGTGATGGTTATCATTTTTTGCGTGAAAAGTAATGGCTACAAGAAATGGGTGATGGTGTATCATTGTTTGCGTGAAAAGTAATGGCTACAACAAATCGGTGATGGTTTATCATTTTTTGCGTGAAAAGTAATGCCTAAAAAGAGTTTATAATTTAGCTCGTGAAAAATAATGCAGAAAACCAAACTTTAGCGTACTAGGTAACCGCCCTTTCGCATACATAGAGTGTGGAAGCTAACCGACGACAGAGAGAGAGGGTGGTGGTGGCCCCGACCAGAGAGAGAGATAGGGGTTATCCTGCCCGTTAGATCATACGATCAACGGTCGGCGGGCAAGATCCGCGTGACATGGGCTAGACCAATCAGGGCAATGTTGGGCGTCTGTGAGAGTTTGTGAAGGGAGAGGGCAAAACTGAGTAGTATCAAGAAACCAAGGGCAAGTGAGTAGTAAACAGACTAAGGGATTCAAATATGAGATTTAAAAAATGGAAAATGCGTGTTTTGTACAATGAAACCCATCTTGGCCTACCTCAAACTATTTGCAATACCAATATACATCAGTGTGAGAATTGTGGCCTCATTTAGACAAAGTATGTTTTGGGGAAAGCTGTTTTGGGTAGGGCTTATTATGGAAAACCATGCACCTTCATAGCTACTAGGTGATTTGAGAAGTGGCAATTTGTGGTGAAACTTGATTTATCTATGATTTATCTATGATTTGAGAAGTGGCAATTTGTGGTAAAGACTCCATGAGTAAGTGCCACTCTTTTTCGGATTTTTTTGCACATTAAATAACTCATTTAACTAGTTAATCCCATTTGTTGACTCTCTGTTGACCAGCCACTTGAGGGTAAAACTGAGTATATTGCACTAGCCAGTATTAGCACTCGAGGAGAAAACTGAGCACACAAAAAATGCTAGTATATGACTCGAGGGTATACCTGAGTATATCTAAATTTCCAGGGTTAGACTCGAGGACGCGTGTTGCGGTGCAGAAGTGGAAGACGTGCCATTGTTGACGCGTGTCGCGGTGCAGACGTGTGGACGCGACGCGCGTGCATTGGACGCGTAGCCCCCCTCCCTCCCTGCACACGTCGTCTCATTCTCGCTCACGCACGAAACCACCCCTCTCACGTCCCATCAACTTCTCCAAATCGAAAAAACCCCAACCGCCGTACGCACGCTACCCCGGCGATGGAGAAGAAGAATGCGCCGGCGGCCGTCGCCTCCGAGCCCGTCGCCTCCGCCCGTCGCCTCCCGCCCGTCGCCGCCGCCAGTCGCCGCCGAGCCCGGCCGCGAGCCAGCCGCCGCCGAGCCCGTCGCCGCCGAGCCGTCGCCGCCGAGAGCGTCGCGGCGCGCATCCAAGCGCGGCTCCTCCGTGAACTGGGCCTCTCTCTCGGCTGATGGACCACTTCACCAGATCGGCGAATGCTTGCTGGCGAACGAGGAGTACGCCGACACGTACTCTGCCATGAGGCAAGTCTGTAGAAATTGGCGCTCAGGTTTGCCTGAGCCCGACGTGCACCTGGACGAATGGATCATGCTACACCACGCCCTTCCACACGTCGCTGAGTTCACCTTCCTCCAACTCGGCACATCACGCTACGTCACCATAGATCTATCCGAAGTTCATACAAGGTTCAACTTCCTCCATATCTACCTCTTTATTTTCAATCTTAAACATCTTAATTAGTGCTGAATGTTATCGTGCTTGCCCAGATACTACTTCGTCGGATTTTGCCGTGGCGTCATCGTGCTTGCCCAGAAGAACCCGCCGCACAAGATACGGCTTCTGAACCCACTCACAAAGAAATACACTATGTTTGAGGCGCAGATGCCATCTATTTTCCTGAAATCAGTCGCTGTGATCAAATCCCCGACTATGGTCTTCGTTACCGCACATTACCCGTCGGAAATTGGTTGGGTCGATGAGAGCACTCCAACTAAGGATATAGATAAAGATTGGGAAAACAGATTTTCGATCAAGAACCATTGTCTGCGTTGCATTACACCGTTCAATGGTGAACTGTATGCACTAGCTGTGGACAATTTAGAGCACGGAAGAATAGTGTGCACCAATGTACAGTTGCAGCAGCGCACGAGCACTGTCAAGATGGAGACACTAATTTCATTTCCAGAACTTGGACATCAGAAGTTCTACCTCGTGAAGTCGGATGGTGATCTGCTGCTTGTGTTGTTGGTCAGCGTGGCTTTGGCGGGCAGACCATTGGTGTACCGTGTGGACACTCAGAGCCGCTCTCTCCATCCGGTCAGTAACATTGGCAGTAATGCCTTCTTCGTGAATTATATCCGGTGTATCTCCGTCGACACCAGAGTGTACCCGACACTTCAACCTGGCTGCATCTACTACACGGATTTGGGTTATATCAGAGAGTACTCTCATGATACAAAGGCCTGGGAGGAGTGGCCAGAACGTGTGGATAGAATAGGAAACTACGGTATGAGAAATGAACACAAGCCATACCGTTTGGAGGATGTATTGGCCGCACACTGCAGACGGAGGGAGTTCAATCAATATTTCCTTGGGGAAATGCACGGCTGGAGGAACGACGAAATATATGAGGAGGAATGAAGAACAAATTCATTCATCCTAATCTTCTTGTTGTCCATACATTGCGTGCGTCTTGTATATTACAACGTTATTGGCTGCTTTTGGCTGCTGTATGCAGTTTCCCTATGTATTATACTTAGCTTTCTGATTATGCAGTTGTCAATTTATCATATACTAGCTTCTATATTTGGTACTAGATTTGCTGCCATATTGGGCAAAAAACGAGGGCCAAAAGGCATAAATAACCCCAGAGATTTGCTACTAGATTTGCTGCCATATTGAAGAAAGACAGAAATAGAAGCTTCTCTAGATTTGATACTAATTTGGTGAAAAAGACAGAGAGAGAAAGAGGGGAAAAGGTGCTCTTCAAAATGCCAATTTGGGCCGAGAGAGACAAAACCCAGCTCCTGCTCACGTGCAACCAAACGCTTCTCGTCCTGTCCCACGCGGTCCCTTTCTACCAGCCCCACGCGACGCGGCCCCACACGTCGCGGCCCCACAGACGACGCGGCGCAACACGCCAGCACAGAACGTCCAAATAAACGGATTCCTTCCGTCTGAGCTCGTTCTGCGGGTTTCAAACTAGAGGGAGGGGAAAACTGAGGAAAAACTAAGGGGCTGGGGAAAACTGAGTACAACTAACGACCCGAGGGCACGAAAATAGAAATCCCTATTAATAACAAGGTTATGTCATTGTATGAATGATGTAATGGACACACCCAATTAAGCGTAGCATAAGATCTCGTCATTAAGTTATTTGCTATAAGCTTTCGATACATAGTTACCTAGTCCTTATGACCATGAGATCATGTAAATCACTTATACCGGAAAGGTACTTTGATTACACCAAACACCACTGCGTAAATGGGTGGCTATAAAGGTGGGATTAAGTATCCGGAAAGTATGAGTTGAGGCATATGGATCAACAGTGGGATTTGTCCATCCCGATGACGGATAGATATACTCTGGGCCCTCTCGGTGGAATGTCGTCTAATGTCTTGCAAGCATATGAATAAGTTCATAAGAGACCACATACCACGGTACGAGTAAAGAGTACTTGTCAGGAGACGAGGTTGAACAAGGTATAGAGTGATACCGAAGATCAAACCTCGGACAAGTAAAATATCGCGAGACAAAGGGAATTGGTTTTGTATGTGAATGGTTCATTCGATCACTAAAGTCATCGTTGAATATGTGGGAGCCATTATGGATCTCCAGATCCCGCTATTGGTTATTGGTCGGAGTGAGTACTCAACCATGTCCGCATAGTTCACGAACCGTAGGGTGACACACTTAAAGTTGGATGTTGAAATGGTAGTACTTGAATATGGAATGGAGTTCGAATATTTGTTCGGAGTCCCGGATGAGATCCCGGACATCACGAGGAGTTCCGGAATGGTCCGGAGAATAAGATTCATATATAGGAAGTCATATTCCAAGTTTGGAAATGATCCGGTGCATTTATGGCAGGTTCTAGAAGGTTCTAGAAAAGTCCGGAAGAAACGCACTATGGAAGGTGGAGTCCCGGAAGGACTCCACAAGCTTGGCCAGCCAAACCCTAGAGGGGAAAGTCCAAGGTGGACTTCCCCCCTAAGGTGGCCGGCCACCCCCTCCCAAGGGAAAGTGGGAATCCCACCTCTAGTGGGAGTCCTAGCTTGGGTAGGTTTCATGTCATATGGAAGGTTTTGGTTTGGGGTCTTATTCGAAGACTTGTAGACCAACTCTTGGGTGTTCCACCTATATAATGAGGGCCAAGGGGAGGGGGCCGGCCACCACAACAAGCCACAAGCTGGCCGCACCCTTTGAGGCCGGCCACCCCCTCTCCCCAAACCCTAGCGCCCCGCTCCTCCACCATATCCCGCACGCTTAGCGAAGCTCCGCCGGATTTCTCCACCGCCACCGACACCACGCCGTCGTGCTGTCGGATTCAAGAGAGCTACTACTTCCGCTGCCCGCTGGAACGGGGAGGTGGACGTCGTCTTCATCAACAACCGAACGTGTGACCGAGTACGGAGGTGCTGCCCGTTCGTGGCGCCGGAACCGATCGTGATCAAGATCTTCTACGCGCTTTTGCAAGCGGCAAGTGAACGTCTACCGCAGCAACAAGAGCCTCCTCTTGTAGGCTTTGGAATATCTTCAAGGGTGAGTCTCGATAATCCCCTCGTTGCTACCGTCTTCTAGATTGCATCTTGGCTTGGATTGCGTGTTCGCCGTAGGAAAATTTTTGTTTTCTATGCTACGTTATCCTACAGTGGTATCAGAGCCGTGTCTATGCATAGATGGTTGCACGAGTAGAACACAATGGTTTGTGGGCGTTGATGCTCTTGTTATCTTTAGTTGAGTACTTTGCATCTTTGTGGCATAGTGGGATGAAGCGGCTCGGGCTAACTTTACATGACCGCGTTCATGAGATTTGCTCCACGCTCGACATGCAACTTGTATTGCATAAGTGGCTTTGCGGGTGTCTGTCTCTCCTACTATAGTGAAGATTCAATTTACTCTTCTATTGAAAACACTAGTATCACCGTTGTGGTTCATGTTCGTAGGTAGATTGGATCATACTCGAAAACCCTAAACCACCTAAAATATGCAAACCAAATTAGAGAACGTCTAACTTGTTTTTGCAGGGTTTGGTGATGTGATATGGCCATAATGTGATGATGAATATGTATGAGATGATCATTATTGTATTGTGGCAACCGGCAGGAGCCTTATGGTTGTCTTTATATTTCATGATGAGTAGTATTTCAAAGTAGTTGTAATAGTTGCTACATGGAGGACGATCATGAAGACGGCGCCATTGACCTTGGTGTTTCGCCGACAATGATGGAGATCATGCCCGTTGATGATGGAGATCATGTCCGTGCTTTGGAGATGAAGATCAAAGGCGCAAAGACAAAAGGGCATATCATATCACATATGAATTGCATGTGATGTTAATCCTTTTATGCATCTTATTTTGCTTAGATCGCGACGGTAGCATTATAAGATGATCCCTCACTAAAATCTCAAGATAATAAAGTGTTCATCCTTAGTAGCACCGTTATCAAGTCTTGTCGTTTCGAAGCATCTCGTGATGATCGGGTGTGATAGATTCAATAAGTACATACAACGGGTGCAAGACAGTTTTGCACATGCGGATACTAAGGTGGCCTTGACGAGCCTAGCATGTACAGACATGGTCTCGGAACACGTGATACCGAAAGGTAGAGCATGAATCATATGATTGATATGATGAACACTTTGAGTGTTCGCCATTGAAATCACACCTTTTCTCGTGATGATCGGGTTTAGGTGCGGTAGATTTGGTTCGTGTGATCACTAAGACAATGCGAGGGATATTGTTTTGAGTGGGAGTTCACCTAGTGTTTTAATTATATTGAATTAAAATTTTGAACTCAATTTATCATAAACATAGTCTGAGTAGTATTTTGAATTAATTTTGTAGTATTGGCATCCGTTTACTACTATGCGCTAGTCTTGTTAATTGAGATAGAAATACTGTTAAAATCTGACTAGAAACTTTACGGATTAGTACCGTATTGTTAATGAATCAAGAAATGATTAAGTCCTATTGCAAACATTTAGTGAAACTCACTTTGTTGATTCAGAGAGCTATGGTTTCAATTAGTACCTAAAGTTATCTTGTCTCCGTGAAACTTGAAGTTCAAATCTGTTTGAAAAGTAAGGAGCTGAAAATTTAGTTTTCAGAAAATCAAAGTATGAGATATATGTGATATCTAAGACCTTATTGCAAGATGATAGAATATCTTTTGGTGAGACTACATAAACTCATAAGTTTTATGGGAATGTATGAAGGTTGAAGACGCCAGGCGTCACAATCCTCCAACTATTGGAGCACTAACGATATTCGAATATCCATGAAGTTATCATCCTTAGTATGCACCGTTGCTAAGACTCGTCGTATCGAAGCATCACGTGATGATCGGGTGTTATAGATTCTACGTGTGCTTACAATGGGTGCAAGCCAGATTTGCACATGCGAATACTAAGGTTAAACTTTATGAGCCTAGCATGTACAGACATGGTCTCAAAAAGTCGTCATGATATGATGGATAAAATTATGAGTGAAATTGTTCATCATATTAAAAGGTTACTAATAGTGAAATCCGGAACACTTGTCATATGATGATCAACTTCAAAGAACCTCAAGGTTATTGGTATTTGATCAACAAACCTAGAAGTTATTGATATTGAAGTGTTTTTCTGAATAATGAGGAAAGCTAAAAGAGAAACTACAAAAGATTATTGGCAGAAAGAAAGAAAGAAAAGACTAGAAAGTCTAGCTCAGGTGTATATAAATGATATACATGTTATGGATGTATTCCTCATTTGATCACACAATAAAATTCTTGGGTATTTGTACCACATTGGTTGGTATGAAGTGTCATACAAAACAACGCAATACAAGAGTACAATGGCCTAAGTGACTAACAAGGAATATGATAGGTATGCACGTCTGGAAAAAAAATAAAGTGTTATTATGTTCATCGTTGGCATTCTATCTAGCCCTTAGAATTTAGGGATTTCTATTTTCGTGCCCCTGGTTCGTTAGTTGTACTCAGTTTTCCCCAGCCCCTTAGTTTTTCCTCAGTTTTCCCCTCCCTCTAGTTTGAAACCCGTCGCAGACGCTCAGACGGGAGGGTTGCCGTCTGGTCAGTGGCCTTCACCGTTACCGGTGACGGCTAGGGAGCCGCGTTGGTGTTGAATTGACCGTTTCTTTCGAACTATGTTGACTGTTGACTCGAGGAGCTCACCCAAAGCTTTCCACTCCGCCCGATACTGGAGGAGCTCACACACCGCCCCTCCGCCGCCACGCCGTCCTGCCCTCCTACCTTATGGCGTCGTCCGCCGCCGAGCCGCCCCCGCCCCCACCACCACCCCCGGGAGGCGGAGAGGGATCCGCCTCCAACAGATCTAGATCTACCCCTGTCGCGGTAGAGTTTGTATATCCGTCTGGTGTACCGCCTCTTCCCGTCAGCCGCGGAGAAGATTGGGAATCGGAGGGATCTAACGCATGGATTCCATCTGGGTAAGCATCGTCTGCCTATGTGAATTAACAGTAGGCAGTTTTTGAGCGCCAATCGTTGTTGCTCAACTAACTGCGTTGCTTTTCGAATAGGATTGATCCAGCGCTGGCTTTTCGGCTGGTGGTTAGGCTGGATTCTAGCTTTACGCGTGATTCTAAACGCCTAATGAATGGGTTTTACTTCCCTGCGGTGGTTGCAACCACCATCTCGTTGAGGGATTTGAAAGCTAACATCTTCGATAAGTACTCCTGGAGCTCTCTCGATGCAGTTCATTTCGAATATTTCAACAGCACGGAGCGAAGATTGGTTCCACTAATTTCCGACGATGATCTGGGAATTCTTTTTGCTTTGAATGCTTCTTGCCATTTCGGTAAAATTCGTGTCCACGTGGACAGGGGCCAGGCATCATCTGGTGTTGGGGCATCATCAGGTGGTCGGGCATCATGTCTCTCTACTGCTGCTGCCTCTGCTAATAGTGTGCGCCGCGGCGATCCTTGTAGGTCCACAGCAGCACCATCTGTCCCCAGTGCGAGTGGTAGCCAGATCGTTCCTGTGGTCAATGTGGAGGACGATGCAGAGATTGCGGATCAGTCTCCTGAAGATGATGAGGATGAGTTAATGTTTCCTGAATTGGTAGATCGATGCAGTAAGCAGGCAATGGAGGATCAATACATGGAAGATATTGCTTTTGGTGCCAGATTTGATGAGACTGATGATGAAGAGAAGAATGAGAACGATGACAGCCTCGTTTTAGCCGATTACGAAGGCGAAGACTTGCCAACAATTGAGTGGAACAGGGAGAATCCTCAGCTTGCAAAAGGCACCGTGTTTCAAACGATGATGGACTGCCGTAATGCAATTACTACATATCACATTCTCACTAAGAATAATTATGAGGTTATTAAAAGTGAGCCAGGTAGGTTCACAATTAAATGCCCATACCCAAGGTGTAGGTTTAGGCTGCATGCATCCACAATGCGCAGAAGCAGCTTGGTTCAGGTACTACGCCAACCAGTTGTGTATTTAGATCACGGTGTAAAATTTGTTATCTATTACTGACATCCCTTATCATTATGTTTCAGATAAAGGTTAATAAGGAGATCCATAGGTGTCCACCTCTAGGGGGAGAGCCAGACCTGAAAACAAAGCTAGCGAAGACTAGGTGGTTGGCAGATATAATCCTAGATTGGCTGAGAGAAACTCCTTCACTTGGTCCAACGGCACTCCAGAAAAAGGTGGCTGAGAAGTATAAAGGGATGAAAGTACCTTACATGAGGATGTTCTATGCAAAGGAAATGGCTCTTGACAAGATCAATGGTCCATGGAATGAAAGCTTTCAGTTGCTTTACACTTTCAAAGCTGAAGTGGAGATGGCTAGTCCAGGCAGTGTTGTAGCAATAGACAAGCATACAGTTCCCTACAAATTGAAAAGCGGGAAGGTAATGCACAAGGAATGTTTTAGAAGGGCTTTTGTTTGTTTCAAAGCTTGCTGGAAAGGCTTTTTGGACGGTTGCAGGCCTTATTTGGCCGTGGATGCATCAGCTCTTCATGGTAGGTTTAAAGGACAGCTAGTTGCTGCTACTGCAGTTGATGGACATAATTGGATGTTCCCTGTTGCTTATGGAGTTTTGGAGGTTGAGTCAGAGGAAAGTTGGACTTGGTTTCTGCAGAACTTGCGCGACCTTATAGGTCATCCACCAGGACTTGTTATCCACACAGACGCTTGCAAAGGTTTGGAGAGTGCGGTAGAAGCAGTATTCCCTGGAGTGGAGCATAGGGAATGTATGCGACACTTGGTACAGAATTTTACAAAGAAATTCAAGGGTAAAGTTTTTACTGACAACCTATGGCCAGCTTCATACACATGCAGCTCTAGGAAGCATAAGTTTCATTTGGATGTGTTGTATAAACAAAAACCTGGGGTGAAGGAGTACTTGGATGAACATCATGGTAGGGTGTGGTCAAGAAGCCAATTCAATGAAATTTGCAAGGTAGACTATGTAACAAGTAACCTTGCGGAGAGTTTCAACTCAAAGGTCAAGTCATTGAAAGGGCTTATGCTGTGGCAAATATTTGATAAGATTAGGCAGATGATCATGATAAAGATCGATCTGCGTCAAAGAATTGCATCCACAAATTATGTTGGCCATCTCATGCTCCCATCTTTGATTAAGTCTTTGCATGAGAGGGCAAAACAATTGAGGATGCAATGCGTCAGAAAAGGAATGGAGGCTGAGGTAACCTACACTGACAGTAAAAACAGGCAGTGGAGGTATCCAGTGAGTTTGGTTGATAGGACATGCCATTGTAGGGGATGGCAGATCCGTGGGATACCCTGCATACACGCATTGTTTTTCATGAGTGTTATAGGGGGTGAAGATGGTGAAGTTGATCAGTATGTGTCAGAGTATTTCTCTGTTGCAAAATTTAGGGCTGCATATGCTATGAATGTTCCTACCTTGTTGGGAAAAGACCAATGGATGAAAGTCGATCCAGGCTTCAAACTGTACTCTCCAGTATTGACTAGACCGGCAGGTAGGCCGAGGAAGAATAGGATCAGAGCTAGTGCAGAGGGTGGTGCACCGATTCGAAAACGTAAGTGCAAACGTTGTGGAATCCCTGGACACATTGCTAGGCTTTGTAAAAATGGAGTTGATCCGGCTTTTGGAATGGAAGATCAGGCGGGAGCAGAAAATGCAGAGGAGAATGAAGCAGCAATTCAACTTGAGATTGAAGCAGCAGTTCAACATGAGGAGATTGAAGCAGCAAATGCAGAGGAGATTGAAGCAGCAGTTCAACATGAGGAGATTGAAGCAAATGCAGAGGAGATTGAAGCAGCAGTTCAACATGAGGAGATTGAACCGATGGATCGAGAGCAGAGGGAACAGATGGATGTAGAATGGCTTCAACCGATGAGTCCAGAGGAGAGTCAACAGTATTATCGACATTGCCTCGATAGTTGTAAGGCCATGTGTGATGCACACTTCGAAGAGCTCATGGCAGAAGAAAAAGCAGAAGCTTCGCAGAAGAAGAAGAACAAGAAAGAGGGCAAAAGGAAGGTAGACACCGGTAATATCCCTGGTAGGGTTACCCGGAGTAAGGTGGTGGCCCCGGCGAGTCACACCAGGAGCAAGAAAAAGATTTTATTCTGAACAACTAATTTGAATTTGTATGAACAATTTGTATTGGGGTTCCCTTTGTATTGGGGATCCCTTTGTGTTGAACAATTTGTATTGGGGTTCCCTTTGTATTGGGGTTCCCTTTGTATTGGGGATCCCTTTGTGTTGAACAATTTGTATTGGGGATGCCTTTGTGTTGAACAATTTGAATTTGTATGAACAATTTGTATGCCACATTTAAGCCACATTTATCATTTTAGGGTTTTAGGGTTTTAGGGTTTTAGGGTTTTAACATTTTAGGGTTCAATTCAAAATAATTCAAAACATGGTGGAACCTTCCCATTGAGCCTTGTTATGTTACCTACAACCTAGAGAAATAATAATGGAAAAGGAAATATAGAGATATGAAGTTTTTATGCCAAAAGCTTCAAAACCACTTCCTAGTCCATGAGCTACTAGATATGAAGATGCAGGGCTTTCTGCTCAATACACCTCCCAAATACCCACTATGCTTACAAACTTTGTCCAAATGAGTCCAAATTCGTCACACTTGTGTATCTTTGAGTTGCAAACAATATCTAGTCGGCCAAAATGTAATATATTGTTCAAATAACACAATTTTACAATTTTTATGCCAAAAGCTTCAATTTCCCTTAGTCCGTTTATTATTTGGGTGCCCCTGTTTTACTTAGTGTTACTCAGTTTTCCCCTCCGGGCCCACTTGTCTTACTCAGTCATACTCAGTTTTGCCCTTCCGATAAACATTTCCTCACTTTTCCCCCTCTCAGTTCTACTCAGTTTTCCTAACTTGTACTCACTGGCTGATCTCTGATTGGTCGAGATGTATGTCACACGGATCTTGGTTGGATGAAAGCTCAACGAACGCTTGCACCGTTCGATCATTGGTTGTATCTATGGACCACGATGGACGCATACGGAGACAAGAGCAGAGCACATACCTACCAACCCTCCTCTCTCTAACCGTGCGTGCGGCGGCGCGGATCTAACCGTGCTTGCGGTGGCGTGCGGCGGCGCGGATCTAACCGTGCTTGCGGTGGCGTGCGGCGGCGCGGATCTAACCGTGTGCGGCGGCGCGGATCTAACCGCGCGGCGGCGGCGGCGCAGATCTAACCGTGCGGCGGCGTGCGCGCGCGATCTAACCGTGCGCGGCGGCGCGGATCTAAGCGGCGCGGCGGCGGCGGCGCAGATCTAACCCGTGCGGCGGCGGCGGCGGCGCGGATCTAACCGTGCGTGCGGCGGCGTGCATCTAACCGTGCGTGCGCCGTGGATCTAAGAGTGCCGGTGAGGATCTAACCGTCAGAAATAGTTGAAATGTCTCTCTCTGTCTCACTTTCGATTCTATTCTCAGATCTGTTGAATGATGAAGAACACCAAGACGGCGGCCGTGCCGACAGTGGTCATCGATGCCACGAACATTGAAGCCATCGCCTACAACATCGCTTCGACGGCAGACCCAGCCTGTTGATGTCTCACTTCCGGTGCCGAGAGTGCGAATCGATGCCAAGACGATTGAAGCCATCGTCTACAACCGCGCTGCAAAGCCGCCGATCCAGCCCTCCGCAGATCCGTCGCTGGTGAAGTACACCAAGACAGCGGCGGTTCCGACACTGGTCATCGATGCCACGAACATTGAAGCCATCGCCGATAACATCGCTTCAACGTTTGATGGCGCAAATTAGGATAAATTATTATAAATTTGTATTTTTCAATTTCCAATTGGGATAAAATTGTTTGAACTACTACCTCCGTCTCAAAAAAAGCTTCTTCACGTTCTTGATGTGTCCATGTACATCCGTATGTATGATTTGAATTCTATCCCAACTTGATTGGGAAGATATTGATATGTATTTGATCCGGAGGCTGGTACATGCATTCACTTTTGGGATCCCTTCACTTTTATAAAATGTTCATGCATGCTAAAATTATCGTGCGCATTACTTAGCACAAGTAGGAAATTGTACACCGAAATACAGTGCTTAGAGCCACAACAAAATACAGTGGTTAGAGCCATCTACTGAATAACAATTCTATACTAAATCGTCTACCAGAACCACATAACTGCTAGGACAGGGATGACACCTAATAAAACTGCACAGATGAATCTACTTTTCTCCTCTCCCATCACTTTAAGTTCATGTTCTAGATTTTCTACCACTTGATCAAATACGGCAAGATCTGTCTCAACTCTCAACTTCTCCTTGCGAATAAGCTCTGAATTCTTCTTTTCTTCCTCCACAATACGCTTCAGCTCGAATATCATCAGGTTTTTACGGGCCAATTCATCACCTAAATTGGCCACCTTCTCCTCCAAATCCATCCTCTGGCTACACCACTGGGTTGATTCATCTTGGTATGCAATGTACCATGGATCATCGGCTTGCCTGGCTAACTGTAACAATAATGGAAAAAAGAACAACTGAAATCACCCCAACAAGCCATGGCGGAACTTCAAATTCAACGGTAGTACAGAGAGCTGAAGCTATATACCTGCACTTCCGACGAGGTAGGAGAAGTAGAACGTGGCCACGACATGATCGAATCCCCACCCTCGCCGGTGTACCCGCTACGACGAGACATTGAGCACTATTTCGTACCTGCAAACTCCAATAAATTACGGGAACCGAATCGATTAGGGGGCGGGGGAGGCAGAAGCGGAGGTCTTACCAAGCTATGCCAATTGGTGCGCGGAACAAATCCCGGTCGTCGTGGGCGGCGGATCTGCTTGCGGCGGACTTTCCTGCGGTGGGTACAATGCGTGCGGACGAAACAAGTGCTGGAGCCGTGGTTGACGTGCAGCGCCGCAGTTCGTCCGACGCCGCCGGGGGACAGAGCCGGCGGCGCGACGAGGCGCCGGCGATGGCTGCTCCGCCGACGGTGGGGAACGAGCTGCCAGCGTTCTCCGGTCTAGCTTAAGAATAATTAATTAGCGAACTTGTTGCTTCTCTCTATGATATTCTCTAAAGACATATATCAGAGCGGCAATATATGATTTTTTCTCTCTAAATAAATAGACGACCCCACTGGTCATTGGCTGCGGCAGCCCCACAGAGCGGCAATATATGTCTTTTCCTGAAAAATAGACGACCCCACTGGTCATTGGCTGCGGAGGCCCCACAGAGCGGCAATATATGAGTTTCTCTAAATAAATAGACGACCCCACTGGTCATTGGCTGCGGCAGCCCCACAGAGCGGCAATATATGTCTTTTACTGAAAAATAGACGACCCCACTGGTCATTGGCTGCGGAGGCCCCACAGAGCGGCAATATATGAGTTTCTCTTAATAAATAGACGACCCCACTGGTCAATTGCTGCGGCAGCCCCACAGAGCGGCAATATATGTCTTTTACTGAAAAATATACGACCCCACTGGTCATTGGCTGCGGAGGCCCCACAGAGCGGCAATATATGAGTTTCCCTAAATAAATAGACGACCCCACTGGTCATTGGCTGCGGCAGCCCCACAGAGCGGCAATATATGTCTTTTACTGAAAAATATACGACCCCACTGGTCATTGGCTGCGGCAGCCCTATAGAGCGGCCCCATTTGTCATTGGCAGCACCGCATATAAAATCATGAAAAATAAAACGGCCCACACGTCAGCGATAAATGGATGGCTGCTCCGACGTGTCTCCTGACCCTACCCGTCAGCACGAGACGGTCAGGGAGGAGCTGCCCCTGTGCGGCCCCACCCGGTCAGACTAACGGTCAAGGCCTCGACCTGACGGCTACCGGCCGTTCCAGCACTTGTGCGTGTTTCAAACTAGAGGAGGGGAAAACTGAGGAAAAACTAAGGGACTGGGGAAAACTGAGTACAACTAACGAACCAGGGGCACGAAAATAGAAATCCCTAGAATTTATAATAAAGAACTTAATAATTGTTATTTTGCTCTGGTCAAATGAAAACAATGAGTTGTTCAAATTATGACATTACTCCATGAACGATGGATAAGTTATTATAAATCTTAATGGTGAAACACACATACATAACACTGACGCTAAAATGCCATAAGGCAAGTGATTTGAATTCCACTTATTTGTGGAACCGCCATTTAGGTCATGTTAGAAAGGAACGCATGAAGGAACTCCATGTAAATGGATTTTTGGAGTCACTTGATTTTTGAATCATTTGACGCTTGCAAATCTTTTCTAAAGATAATGATTAAAATACCGTTCATAGGCCAAAAGTTGAACGGGCAACTAACTTAGTGGAAAAATACATGATGATGTATGTGGTTCACTGGGCATAGTTGTGTGCGGGAGATTCTTCTACTTCATGAAAACTTTCAACAATGAATTGAATATATATGTGGATATATTCAATAAGGAAGAAGTTTGAAACATTTGAATAGATTCAAATAAATTTCAGCATGAAGTGGAAATCATCGTAATAGAAAAGTCGAATATCTATGATTGGATCATGGTAGAAATATTTGAATTACGATTTTTAGCGAACATCTAAGAGAGTTATGAAATTGTTCTACAACTCACATTTTTGGAGTATCATAATGATGATGTAGTATCCGAGATATGTATCCAAACCTTGTTGGATTAATGATGAGATAAAATATTATGACGCCATTATATTTTTGTGGATTATGCTTTAGTGACTACCGCTTTTACACTAAATAGAGTATCATCATGATCCGTTGAAATGACACCATACAAGTTATGGTATGGGTATAAACCCTAATAGTCTTTTCTTTAAATTTTGGTCTAAGAGTTTACAACCAAAATCGGATGAATGTCTTTGTTGGTTATCCCAAAGATTTAATTGGGAATTCTTCCCACAAGACAAAGACAAAAGTGTTTGTCAATGTTTCTTATTTCCGAGAAATTGTTTCTAGTGAAGTATTTGGGTGGGAGGACAATATAATTTGATAAGGTTTATGAACCTGAGCATAATGATCAGAGTAGCGCAGCATCGGAATTGGTTTCGGAAGCGGCCATAACGATCATGGCTCCCATGACTACAAAGTGTTTTAGCCATGGAGATCGAAATACATATTGAATCTTGTAGGTATGGTTTACTTTGTGATCAAATAAATGATTTGTGAACAAAGGATTGATTTTGAACAATGATAAACCAACTACAAACAAAGAAGTTATGATGGGCCCTGACTCCGTTAAAATGGCTATATGCCATGAGATCCAAGATAGATAAATACTTTTTGAAAGTAAATGGATCTATAAAATTGATGGACTTGGATGGAATATCCTTAAAGAAGCTCGACTTGTCGAAAAATTGTTTACGACAAAGTTCAAAGAGTTGACTACGATAAGATTAGATCTTCCGTAGCAATGCTTATAGTCTATGTGGATTATTCTAGTAATCACTACATATTTCTTTTATGAGATATGCTAGTAGGATGGCAAAATACACTACTTAACAGAAGGGTGTATTAAAGGTGTATACAAGATACAACCAAGAGTTTTGCTGGTCCGTGGAATACTAGATAGGTATACGAACTTCAATTGGATGAAGTAAGTATCACGGAGTTAGAATCTTCACCAGATGAAATAGTCAAAGAGTTTTTGATTTCATCAGAGACGATGAAGAGGCTTGCATTTGCAAGAAATTAAGTGGGAGCGCTAAGACACATTTATAATACTTTATGTAGGTGACATATAGTTGGTTATAAATGATGTAATTATATACTTGATTAAAAGGTTTCATTGAGAATTAACTTCAATGAAAGGATATGGACTGAAACAAATTTAGTGTCAAGATCTATGAAAATAGATTGAAACACATAAATAAGTTTAAGTCAAAGTACATATGATGGATATTGAAGTAGTTCAATATAGAAATATTAAGAAAATGTTCTTGTCATGTGAAGGTTTAACAAGACTTGAGTGTATCTGACACTCAATGAGTAAAAACACATGAGTGATTATAGATCACGAATAACATGTACACAATCAGATATCATGTGCTATAAAGTGTTATGAGCATATACCAGAATGATTCATATGATGATCATTGAACGACAGTAAGAATATCCTTAAGTACTTTAGAAGAACTAAGGATATATATATATTTTTGTATGAAGAAATGACAAACAAATCGCTGTAAGGTGTTACACCGATATTGGTTTTGTCACATATAAAATATAATTTCAAATCTCAAATTAGACTAAGTGTTGTTTAAAAGGTAGCACAATGAGCTAGAAGTTGTCTATGCTAGATTTAGAAGAGTTCTAAATATTGTGATGGATTCTACAAAAGAAGGCAGAATATGTCATTGTTTTGACAATGACAAAGGATGTTAAGTCGAGGTTCTTTGAGAACTTGGTGTAGTTCCGACAAAGTCAGAACTTTGAAGCTATATTGTGTGTGACAATATTAGTGACATATTTCAGACCGCGGAATTAAGGTTCCACCAGAGGACTAAGCATATATGCCGACTCATTTGGAAAATGAGTGATGCGCTGAGACGCATATGAATTGCAAAATACATACGTTTCTGAGCATGTCAACCGTTGACTAAAACCTCTCCCGTGAGCAAAACATGATAAAGCACCAGAAGGCCAAGGTGTTATATCTTTACATATGTAAACTAGATTATTGACTCTAGTGCAAGTGGGAGACTGTTGGAGATATGCCCAAGAGGCAATAATAAATGGTTATTATATATCTTTGTGTTTATGATAATGTTTACATACCATGCTATAATTGTATTAACCGAAACATTGGTACATGTGTGATATGTAGACAAACAAGAAGTCCCTAGTATGCCTCTTAAACTAGCTTGTTGATTAATGGATGATTAGTTTCATAATCATGAACATTGGATGTTATTAATAACAAGGTTATGTCATTGTATGAATGATGTAATGGACACACCCAATTAAGCGTAGCATAAGATCTCGTCATTAAGTTATTTGCTATAAGCTTTCGATACATAGTTACCTAGTCCTTATGACCATGAGATCATGTAAATCACTTATACCGGAAAGGTACTTTGATTACACCAAACACCACTGCGTAAATGGGTGGCTATAAAGGTGGGATTAAGTATCCGGAAAGTATGAGTTGAGGCATATGGATCAACAGTGGGATTTGTCCATCCCGATGACGGATAGATATACTCTGGGCCCTCTCGGTGGAATGTCGTCTAATGTCTTGCAAGCATATGAATAAGTTCATAAGAGACCACATACCACGGTACGAGTAAAGAGTACTTGTCAGGAGACGAGGTTGAACAAGGTATAGAGTGATACCGAAGATCAAACCTCGGACAAGTAAAATATCGCGAGACAAAGGGAATTGGTTTTGTATGTGAATGGTTCATTCGATCACTAAAGTCATCGTTGAATATGTGGGAGCCATTATGGATCTCATCCCGCTATTGGTTATTGGTCGGAGTGAGTACTCAACCATGTCCGCATAGTTCACGAACCGTAGGGTGACACACTTAAAGTTGGATGTTGAAATGGTAGTACTTGAATATGGAATGGAGTTCGAATATTTGTTCGGAGTCCCGGATGAGATCCCGGACATCACGAGGAGTTCCGGAATGGTCCGGAGAATAAGATTCATATATAGGAAGTCATATTCCAAGTTTGGAAATGATCCGGTGCATTTATGGCAGGTTCTAGAAGGTTCTAGAAAAGTCCGGAAGAAAACGCACTATGGAAGGTGGAGTCCCGGAAGGACTCCACAAGCTTGGCCAGCCAAACCCTAGAGGGGAAAGTCCAAGGTGGACTTCCCCCCAAGGTGGCCGGCCACCCCCTCCCAAGGGAAAGTGGGAATCCCACCTCTAGTGGGAGTCCTAGCTTGGGTAGGTTTCATGTCATATGGAAGGTTTTGGTTTGGGGTCTTATTCGAAGACTTGTAGACCAACTCTTGGGTGTTCCACCTATATAATGAGGGCCAAGGGGAGGGGGCCGGCCACCACAACAAGCCACAAGCTGGCCGCACCCTTTGAGGCCGGCCACCCCCTCTCCCCAAACCCTAGCGCCCGCTCCTCCACCATATCCCGCACGCTTAGCGAAGCTCCGCCGGATTTCTCCACCGCCACCGACACCACGCCGTCGTGCTGTCGGATTCAAGAGGAGCTACTACTTCCGCTGCCCGCTGGAACGGGGAGGTGGACGTCGTCTTCATCAACAACCGAACGTGTGACCGAGTACGGAGGTGCTGCCCGTTCGTGGCGCCGGAACCGATCGTGATCAAGATCTTCTACGCGCTTTTGCAAGCGGCAAGTGAACGTCTACCGCAGCAACAAGAGCCTCCTCTTGTAGGCTTTGGAATCTCTTCAAGGGTGAGTCTCGATAATCCCCTCGTTGCTACCGTCTTCTAGATTGCATCTTGGCTTGGATTGCGTGTTCGCCGTAGGAAAATTTTTGTTTTCTATGCTACGTTATCCTACAATCCCGACGACAGACAATCATGGCAACAAGCGTAAATCATTGTTTATAGCCCGATGTAAACGGACATTGACAATCGTTTTTAACATCGCAAAGCTGGAGATGCCCTCAGCCCCCACCGATGCATCTGGCCGGGCCTGTGGCGCCGATGAGTGATATGATCTGTCAGTGGCGTAGCGGTGTGAACTGGGAAGACAAAGGGGACAAGCAAAGCGTCGAAAAGCAACGGATATCTTAGACTACTCACAATGGAGGTATCATAGCTAGTATCATGCACTACATGCATGCAAAAAAGCTGACGTGTTACATCAATTAATGATGAAAGAGATGATAGTAGTATCATAGGTAGATACTGTATCATAACACGTAGAACTAGAAAAATTAACTTCAAATAAATCTTGTACACAAATTTATATTGAGATTCTACAAATCAATAAATATAACTAGCCTATGATACTACTACATGATACTATACATTGAAGAGATAGTATCATACCGTAGTATCATATGCATGATACTACTATATGATACTTCCCATTGTGAGTAGTCTTATATTCTGTACAATACTTTGTCGATCGAGCAGATAAGGTGGGCAGATCATGTGCCTCTGTATCCTGGAATATCCTATCGCGCACCTGCAAATTAACTATCCAACGACCACGAGTGTGGTGCTATAAAATAACCGGATCTTCTGTTTCATCATTGGATAAAGGCTAGGGAAGCAGCGTGTTCTAGATGTTTTCCATGTGAATTACCTATATAGCTAGTTTGTCGGTCCAGGTCCTGTTCTTTTTGGATATTTTCTGGTTGATTTCAGTTGACTATAAAATTTGTATACACGTATTCTGAACCGTCAATTTATTACTCGAGATTCACGCTTGTCTTGGTACATGGAAATATCCTTCGTCTCTCCTCTTTTTATCCAAATGTCAAAGCAAAATGAATGGTGACAGAAACACCCATACACATACGTGTAAATATAAAAGTATTTCCATAAAATTTGTAAGCCACAAAATAATAACGTTGGCGTAAATTTGAACTCTTGAAAGTGTGGGATGTAGTACAGTGCTAGACTGCTAGTGCAATTTCTTTGATACTACACTACAGGAATGTCGCCAGATGCCGACGGCCAGAGTGTACGCCGACGGCTTTTTATCGGGGCCGTCGGCGTACGGCCTCGCCGGGGCAGCTCACGAACACGACCGTCGGCGTACAAACACCGTCGGCGTAGAGGAGGCTACGCCGAGGGCAGCCGTCGGCGTCACCTTGGCCCTCGGCGTAGCACCGGCATCGTCTCTGGCCCAGCCCGCGCCGTCGACGCCCGCTCACGGCGTCAGTCAGACGCCGACGGCCACCCTCGGCATAGGGCATGGACACCCTATGCCGACGGCCACCCTCGGCATATAGTATTTTTTTTCCTCTCTCATATTACTTTATAATATGTTTCTATTATTTATTTACTAGTATGAATTATGTAAAAAATGGTTCTATTTTTTAAGAATTCATAGATGGCATATGTAGGTCCCATGCATGGGTGACGCTCTTCGCAGACGGGTCAACCGGAGCCACTAGGCCCAACATTTGCTATCGATGTACATATGGGTAGATCCGCGGGGTCCCCGCCCTACGGTTTCCCGAACCCTAACCCTAACTGTAACCCTAACTCTAACCCTAACTCTAACCCTAACCGTAACCCTAACTCTAGCCCTAACCCTAACCCTAGGGTTTCCACATACATTGCTAACTCTAACCCTAACCCTAACTCTAGCCCTAACCCTAACCCTAGGGTTTCCACATACATTGCTAACTCTAACCCTAACCTAACCCTAACTCTAACCCTAACCCTAGGGTTTCCACATACATTGCTAACCCTAACTATAACCCTAACAGATCACTTGGTAAAACCCTAACCCTAGGGGTCCCGCCCTAGGGTTTCCGAACCCTAACCCTAACCGTAACCCTAACTCTAACCCTAACTCTAACCCTAACCGTAACCCTAACTCTAGCCCTAACCCTAACCCTAGCCCTAGGGTTTCCACATACATTGCTAACTCTAACCCTAACCCTAACCCTAACTCTAACCCTAACCCTAGGGTTTCCACATACATTGCTAACCCTAACTATAACCCTAACAGATCACTTGGTAAAACCCTAACCCTAGGGGTCCCGCCCTAGGGTTTCCCGAACCCTAACCCTAACCCTAACTGTAACCCTAACTCTAACCCTAACTCTAACCCTAACCGTAACCCTAACTCTAGCCCTAACCCTAACCCTAGCCCTAGGGTTTCCACATACATTGCTAACTCTAACCCTAACCCTAACCCTAACTCTAACCCTAACCAGTGTGGCTTCTCGGACAGGGGTTCCTACACTTGGGCGTTTCTGGATGTATAGGGGGAACTCCCCGTACGTGAACCGGAGAGAATCTTGGGATCATATGGGATGATTTTTGTTTTCACATGTACCTATGACCTAACCAAGCTCAAATGGAGGCATATGCCCACCGGGACACCCGATGGGATGCAGTCAAAGGGGTAGACCGCGCGGTCAACAGAACTAGGGTTTCGTCGGAAATCGAGCATCGGATCTAGGGAATGGCCCCAGAACTTGTGTGTGTCCACATGGCATGCACAAAATTGATTTGAGATGGTTTTATATCCAAGGCTACCCCAGGTGTGTCCGGCTTCTCGGACGGGGGTTCCTACACTTGCAGGCATGTATAGGGAACTCCCTCGTACGTGAACCGGAGAGAAACTTGATATCATATGGGATGATTTTTGTTTCCACATGTACCTATGACCTAACCAAGCTCAAATGGAGGCATATGCCCACCGGGGGACCCCCGATGGGATGCAGTCAAAGGGGTAGACCGCGCGGTCAACAGAACTAGGGTTTCGTCGGAAATCGAGCATCGGATCTAGGGAATGGCCCCAGAACTTGTGTGTGTCCACATGGCATGCACAAAATTGATTTGAGATGGTTTTATATCCAAGGCTACCCCCAGGTGTGTCCGGCTTCTCGGATGGGGTTCCTACACTTGGGCAGATTCGCATGTATAGGGGGAACTCCCTCGTACGTGAACCGGAGAGAAACTTGATATCATATGGGATTATTTTTGTTTCCACATGTACCTATGACCTAACCAAGCTCAAATGGAGGCATATGCCCACGGGGGACCCCGATGGGATGCAATCAAAGGGGTAGACCGCGCGGTCAACAGAACTAGGGTTTCGTCGAAATCGAGCGTCGGATCTAGGGAATGGCCCCAAAACTTGTGTGTGTCCACATGGCATGCACAAAATTGATTTGAGATGGTTTTATATCCAAGGCTACCCCCAGGTGTGTTCTCGGACAGGGGGTTCCTACACTTGGGCAGATTCTGCATGTATAGGGGGAACTCCTCGTACGTGAACCGGAGTGAAACTTGATATCATATGGGATGATTTTTGTTTCCACATGTACCTATGACCTAACCAAGCTCAAATGGAGGCATATGCCCACCGACCCCCGATGGGATGCAGTCAAAGGGGTAGACCGCGCGGTCAACGAACTAGGGTTTCGTCGGAAATCGAGCATCGGATCTAGGGAATGGCCCCAAAACTTGTGTGTGTCCACATGGAATGCACAAAAGTGATTTGAGATGGTTTTATATCCAAGGCTACCCCCAGGTGTGTCCGGCTTCTCGGACAGGGGGTTACTACACTTGGGCAGATTCTGCATGTATAGGGGGAACTCCCTGAGTTGAACCGGAGAGAAACTTGATATCATATGGGATGATCCTTGTTTCCAAATGTACCTATGACCTAACCAAGCTCAAATGGAGGCATATGCCCACCGGGGACCCCGATGGGATGCAGTCAAAGGGGTAGACCGCGCGGTCACAGAACTAGGGTTTCGTCGGAAATCGAGCATCGATCTAGGGAATGGCCCCAAAACTTGTGTGTGTCCACATGGAATGCACAAAAGTGATTTGAGATGGTTTTATATCCAAGTCTACCCCCAGTGTGTCCGGCTTCTCGGACAGGAGGTTACTACACTTAGGCGATTGCATGTATAGGGGGAACTCCCTCGGAGTTGAACCGGAGAGAAACTTGAGATCATATGTGATGATCCTTGTTTCCAAATGTACCTATGACCTAACCAAGCTCAAATGGAGGCATATGCCCACCGGGGGACCCCGATGGGATGCAGTCAAAGGGGTAGACCGCGCGGTCACCGAACTAGGGTTTCGTCGGAAATCGAGCATCGGATCTAGGGAATGGCCCCGAACTTGTGTGTGTCCACATGGCATATGCACAAAATTGATTTGAGATGGTTTTATATCCAAGGCTACCCCCCAGGTGTGTCCGGCTTCTCGGACGGGGGTTCCTACACTTGGGCAGATTCTGCATGTATAGGGGGAACTCCCTCGTACGTGAACCGGAGAGAAACTTGATATCATATGGGATGATTTTTGTTTCCACATGTACCTATGACCTAACCAAGCTCAAATGGAGGCATATGCCCACCGGGGGACCCCCGATGGGATGCAGTCAAAGGGGTAGACCGCGCGGTCAACAGAACTTGATATCATATGGGATGATACTTGTTTCCACATGTACCTATGACCTAACACAACACAAAGGAAGAGAAAAGTCCATTGGTCAGCTGTCATCGGAGGTCGGTCAAAGGGGTAGATCTACGGGGCTACCGGATTAGGGTTTTGTCTACCGGAGGGAATAGTGATGTAAGATAGGGTAATTATTGGTACTACATGTTCCGATGAACTAACACAACACAAAGTAAGAGAAAAGTCCATAGTTCAACTGTTATCGGAGGCCGGTCAAAGGGGTAGATCTGCGGGGCTCCCGGATTAGGGTTTCGTCTACCGGGGGGAATATTAAGTTAAGATATGGTAAAAATATTTATGTGCATTGTACCCCATCCCACCAGAGTTCAAACCCTAGGTTTGACATCTGTGTGTCTCATAAAGGCGGAATATTCATCAGTGGGAGGCGACGTTCCCGTCGACAGCGAGGCGCCTGTGGTGACTTCGTCAATTTCAAGATCCAATCCGTCGGCTCAGTCTTCCGGAGGTGCTCATAGGGGCAGGGTGTGCGTGTGTGCGTTCATAGGGGTGAGTGTATGCGCGTGTATGTGAGTGTCTGCGTTTACCGTGAAAAAAAAGTCTATGCCGAGGGCCACCTCGGCGTATAGCGGCCTCGGCAGGGGGGCGCGGACCCGTTAGGGCGCCAGTCGAGCGGACCGCGCCCATCTCCTCCCCGCGCCCATCTCCTCCCCCCGCGCGCCCGCCGCCACCAGCCCCTACGCCGCCTGCGCCGCCCGCCCCTCCCCGTCGCCGGCCGCCGCCGCGGCCGCCGCCTCTCCTCCGGCCCTCCTCCCACTCCCGCTCCGCTGCCAGCTGTCGCTTTCGCCGCCCGCCGCCGCGCCGTCCGGCCGCCGCCGCCCGCATTTCTTCTCGCGCCGCGCGCCGTCCATTCCTGCCTCCCCGACCCCGCCCCTGCCTCTCCTATGGTAAGTTTTTTTTTTCATTTTTTTAACTTTTATTTGTAATATTGTATGCTATTTAGAAATACAAATAGAATGGAAAATGTGAAAATGTGAAAATGTGAAATAGAAAATGTGAAATAGAAATACAAATAGGAAATGTGATATGTGAAATGTTTGTGAAAGGTGAAAATAGAAAATGTGAAAATGTGAAATAGAAAATGTGAAATATAAATACAAATAGGAAATGTGATATGTGAAATAATTTGTTTTTTAATGAATGGAAATAGGTGCCGTCGTGACCGCCGACCTCGTGACCGCTCCGTCGTGACCGCTCCGTCGTGACCGCCGTGTCCGTGATTCTCTCCGGTCGCCGAGGGTGAGCTAAAACATCGCCTCCCCTTCTCCGCATTTTCTTATGTCACTAGATTCATTTTCCAAGTCCAGTTGCGTAATCTAGGTGTCACTTCCCGTCCGCGAGCGTTACGCGGATAAATATGCATTAGTGGTCCGCATATTTTGAACCGTAACGCTTGCGGCATTTACGGGACAGTCGGCGGATGCGTAGTTGTCTACGTTTTCCATGTTCTACTCCGGTCCGAGTCAGGATTTCGGCGGCGCCTCCCCGTTGTTCTCCGGATGCACATCCTCTCGGCTTTTTGCCGAGACGTGTATCGGGAGAGCAGCGGGGAGGTGATGCCGAAATTCTGACTTGGACCGGGGTAGAGCATGGAGAACGTAGCCAACTACGGATCCGGCGGCTGCTAGGAGCCCACCTAGTAGAGATGTAGGTTGATGCATGCGTTTCGCCCGGTAAAATAAATAAAAATATGATGCATTTAATTTCCTATTTGATATAAATGCTATGTCTGTGGTTTGGCTCCCAATAAAGCAAAGGATGGCTGATAATGGATGGATGTACAATGAGCGTGTTAGTGCGACTGAGAAAACAGATGAGTGGACAAGGAAGACCCATTTTCTAGTGAATGAGTTAGCGCGTGGTACAAAGGGGCTGGTTCGGGCACTTTGCCCTTGTGTTCGCTGCGTGAAGCGTCAACGTCGTGGGAAGGATGAAATGTATAGACACCTTCTGCAATATGGGTATATGCATGGGTACGTCACGGAAATCGACTTTGATGAGCGCGAACGTGACAGAGGTGAGGTGATGCGGCAGCGGCTCAATGGCAATGAGTACGATGGAATTAGAGACTTTCTAGATGATCTCGTCCATGCCGATGTCCCGGATTCGCCACCTCCAGAACCGGAGGCCCGCCAGAACCGGAGGGCGCCAGAACCGGAGGAACCAGAGCCAACCGCGAAGGCCTTCTATGATATGATTGCCGCGGCTAAGAGGCCTCTGTACGAGGGCGCCGCGATTTCTCAGCTCGATGCCATCTCCCAATGTCTAGCCGACAAGACCCGGTACAACACCACCCGTGAGGGCTTTGAAGCAAGTCTGAAAACAACTGGTAACATGTTGCCCAAAGATCATTGTCTGCCTCAAAGCCTGCACGCGACGAGGAGAATGATGAAGGACCTCAACATGGATTATCAAAGGATAGACTGTTGTCCCAAAGGCTGCGTTCTATTTTGGAGACAGTATGCGGAGGACAAGTACTGTCCCATCTGTAAGCAGTCTAGGTATGAAGAGGTAACGGGAAAGGATGGTCAGGTGAGGCAGTCAAGCACCGCAAAGTCGATTCTTCGATATCTCCCATTCATAAAAAGAATCCAGCGGCTTTACATGCACGAGGAGACAGCCAAACAGATGACGTGGCACAAGTATGGGAAGAGATTCGTGGACGAAAACAAGAAGTTGAAGATGGGACATCCATCCGATGGTACGGCATGGAAGAACTTCGATACAAAACACCCGCTTAAGGCAGCCGAGGCTCGGAATGTCAGAATTGCGATAGCAACAGATGGTTTCAATCCATATGGTATGTCGACTGCCAATTACAGTTGCTGGCCCGTGTTTGTTATTCCGCTCAATCTCCCTCCCGGAGTCCTAATGACGAGGAAGACCATGTTTCTGTCGCTGATCATTCCATGCCCTCATTACCCGGGGAAGAATTTGAGTGTCTACATGCAGCCGATTGTGGAAGATTTGAACCACTCTTGGCACCACGGGACATTGACGTACGACCGAGCATCGAAGACAAACTTCTGCATGAGAGTTTGGTTGCAGTATACCATGCATGACATGCCCGGGTACGCCCTAACATGTGGATGGTGTACAGCTGGTAAGTGGCCATGCCCAGTGTGCAGGCATCGGCTTGAGTTCCTTTGGCTACAGAAGGGTCGCAAGTATGTTGCGTTTGACACGAATCGACAGTTCCTCAAAAGGAGGCATCCGTTTAGAGAAGACAAAAGAACTTCAAGAAGGGCAAAGTTGTGCATGAAAAAAAAGATGTGCCGAAGTTTGATGGTACACTTGTTGAAGCCGAGCTACGTGCTCTCGTGCCGGCAGCGACGCCAACTGGCCATCAATTTGAGGGATATGGTGTAACGCACAACTGGACTCACGAGGCGGCTTTAACGAAGCTCGAGTATTACAAGGACCTCGAACTTCCCCATAACATCGATGTGATGCACACCGTAAAGAATGTCGCGGAGTCCGTCTTTCACACATGCCTGAACATTCCCGGGAAGTCAAAGGATAATGTCAAGGCTAGAGTCGATATTGAGATCCTCTGTGATAGGGAAAAATTACACATGAAGCGTCCTATTGGCCGTCAAAAGAATTGGTTCAAGCCGCATGCCAACTTCTGCCTTGATTCCATCCAAAAGAAGGAGGCATTCAGGTGGCTCAAATACGTCGTGATGTTCCCGGATGGTTATTGCTCGAATATGAGTAAGGGAGTTAATCTTTCGACGGGAAAAGTCACCGGGCTCAAGAGTCACGACTATCATATATGGATTCAGCGGCTCATGCCGGTGATGCTTCGAGGGTATATCCCCGAGAAAGTCTGGCGAGTGCTTGCGCAGTTGAGCCATTTCTTCCGCACGCTCTGTGCTAAGCAGATATGTCCCGAGGTTATTGCAAAGCTACAACATACAGTGCCGGAGTTGCTATGCAATTTGGAGATGATATTTCCGCCAGGCTTCTTTACTCCGATGGCACATCTCATTGTGCACCTCGCCAACGAGGCACTCTTGGGTGGTCCGGTGCAGTTTCGTTGGCAGTTCTGTATTGAGAGAGAGTTTAAGTATATTCGAAAGATAACTGGAAACAAGGCCAAGATTGAAGCATGCATAGCTGAGGCAATATGCCTTCGGGAGATGGCAGATGCCGCGACAACGTACTATCCCGATGATGTTCCCACTCAGCATAACCCGGTCACTCGTTACAATGTCGACGTGCCCGAGAATGACCCCAAGCTAAAACTATTCCAATTCCCCGGTGGCAAGGCTGGTAAAGGAACAAAATATAAATTGGAGAACGAAGAGAAGGATTGTATAATGCTATATGTGCTTATGAACATGGAGGAAGTGATCCCATTCGTAAGGTAAAATGGTGAACAAATTACTTTGCAGCTAGTAACCTCATCTCGGTCTAATGCTTATTTTCTCCTTTCAGCAAATTCACGGATGAAATGTGGCCGTATGATGAATTGCCCGTACCCTCGGAGATGGACACTCTACTGAAAGAGGGTGCTCCCGGAATTAATAAAAACTTTGTGACATGGTTCATGGAAAAAGTAATTTCTAACATTTCCTCTTACATTGCAACATGTGACTTGTCCCTCTTATTACACGTAACTAATGCACACAACAAATTTGAAATGTTCTTGTAGGGCCGTGAGAGAAACGTTGATATGATAGATGAGTTGAAATGTGTTTCCCAAGGTTGTAGCCGTGAGGTGACCAAGTATGAGAAGTATGATGTGAATGGGTTTCGCTTCCACACAGAGACGCACCAGAAGGGCCGGGCGAATCCCAAAACGATAAATACTGGGGTCTTCACCAAAGGAGCCAACAACTTTGATTACTACGGAAGGTTACAAAGTGTATACGAGTTGACATTCAATCGTACGAACGTGCAACTCAATATCGTCGTGTTCAAGTGTCATTGGTTCGACCCAATAGGTGGACAGAGAAGTGATAAGTCCATTGGGTTAGTTGAAGTTAAGCCTTCAACCACCTATAGCGGAGCCGATGTCTTTATTGTGGCTCACCAAGCCAAGCAAGTTTATTATTTGCCCTACCCATGCCAGAAAGCGGAACTCAAGGGTTGGGAAGTCATCTTCCAGGTATCGCCACATGGTAACCTACCGATTCCCTCTGAGGATGATTACAACAACATTGACCCCGTGACATACGAGGGGATTTTCTATCAAGAGGAACAGGACTTCGGGGAATATATTTTAGAACCGTTTGTTCAAGAGGACCTCGGGAACGATGCAGAAACTCGTGGTGAGTCAGTGGTGGATCTAAAGGACATATCTATGCTGGAGAAGTTACTTGAGGCGAATGACAATTATGATGAGCCTCCACCCGTCGACCCTTCAACTTTGTACTCACAAGATAGTGATAGTGATAGTGATCCAGAGAAAGAGAAAGAGAAAGAGACGGAGTATGAGAGTGAGCGTGAGAGCGATGATGGCTGGTGAGGGTCTTTTATTCTTAGTATTTATTTGTCAACATGCTTCTTAATTGCATTGTGCCTTTTATTCTTAGTATTTATTTGTCAACATGCTTCTTAATTGCATTGTGCCTTTTATTCTTAGTATCTACATTTTATTTTGTCAACCTGCTTCTTAATTGCATTGTGCCTTTTATTCTTAGTATCTTCATATAATATGTCTTTGTGCTTAACTGTTTTATTCTTCTCAATGCAGGTGACTGAACAATATGAGCAGCGGCAAGGCAGACTCCGAGAGCTTGCTTAAGACGCTCTCGCAGGTGAAGAGGAATATTCCTAGACCACCCACTAGACGGAGTGATCGAGCCCCGGTGCGCAATCCGCGTTACGATGATGGTACCGATGGAGGACGAGGACGAGGAGGACGAGGTGGAGGACGAGGAGGACGAGGAGGACGAGGTGGAGGACGAGGTGGCGGCGGGGTACACATGGACTTTGACGAGCCACCCTCCGCTTCTGGCGACGTGGCTCCTGAGTTGTTCCTAGAGGGTCCGTCTAGTGGGGAGGTGGAGATGGAGACAGAGTCTACACACGAGTCGGACTCTAGGGCTGAGTTGGAGGTGATGGAGGATGGGGGTGCGCCGAAGCCCTTGAAGCTTCGTGGAGAAGCTAGAGTCCCCGATGCGAGGAAGGAGCCGAAGACCCATGATGACAAGGCCCTTATCATTCCTTCGAGCGATGAGTAAGTGTACTACTTCAGAAATTTCGAACATGTATTTTCATCTTGGGCATAATAAACAATTTGGCATGTGTACTAATGTGTGATTTATTTGCAGCAACTGGACATGGGATGCCAAGCCCCCCCGCATGCCTAACAGCTTGCTTGGGGCTCTGATTAAGAAGTTCTGGCCCGGCAGATACACTCCCCTTAGCACGGTCCCCGGTGGCGCGACGAAGCTAGCCACTACTTGGGCGGACTATGAGGATGCCCCTGCCGTAGGCTTCGCGACAGCTGCTGAGGCTGTGACCACCAAGTTCTGGGTAAGGCATATATTTCTCGAGCACCGTTCATAGTTAATGACCCTAATGTGCTAACTCATGACTTTCACAACTCATTTATGCATGATTGAAGTGCTTCTATCGTGTGGACCCGGAGCATGACACGCAGGCGCGTCTCACTTTGCGTGGCGCTTGCGAGAGGTTGACACCGCAGCAGTGGTACAACCAAAAGTTCACCAGCGCTAGTGCCTTCTGGGCTAACAAGGGTAAGAGGGTCAAGAAGGAGTACTATGTTGGTAACCAGCCTACGGATGAATGGGCAATGACCATTGAGGAGTACATGTCGGTGAGTAAAATGTCAATGAGATTCTACATTGCTGCTAAGTTTTCATTGGATTATCTTGAGTTGAGTATTGCGTTTTCAGGTTTGTCCCGAGTGGGCCGAGCAGCATAGGGAGGCATGGGAGGAGCTGATTAGGGCGAGGTGGCTCAGGGAGGATGAGGAGTTTGCAGCCGTGTCGAGGCGGAACATGGAGAACCGAGGCACCGGTGGCACACACTGCGCGGGAAACCGCGACTACACCCGCTACAAGGGGAAAATGGTATGTATATACATTGAACGACCTTCTTTCATTTCCCGTCATGTTACATTTGTGGTACGCATAACTTTTCTTTTCGCGATGCAGGTGGCCGAGGCAGCACCTGGGGTGGTGCTTCATGATGCCCAGATATATGACATGATGCGGACGAAGAAGAAGCCCAATCCCGCATTGCCTCAGCCACAGTACTACGGCAATGCCAAGGCCGCCAAGGAGGACTACTGCGACATGGTCAAGTCTCGTCACCCCGAGGTGGATGACCCCTTGAGCATTCCGGTCGACGAGGAGTCGTTGGTCCTGTCGGGGCGCGGGCGTCCGCATGGCCGTTACCCCTTTCTGAATAAGGGGTCAAGCCTACCGCAGCCACGAGCTACACGCGTCTCAAGCATACCCTCACCGCCGACAGCCCCCTCCCACGGCCTGCTCGTCCACCCGCCTACGATGTAAGTTTTCCTCATTTTCATCCTCTTTCCGGTTTTCCTTCCTACATGGCTAAGTGTTGACGAGATTCATTGTTTCTGAAATTGTAGCCTGAGTTCGAGGCGGCCTTCGAAGCCTGCAATGAAGCGTATCAGCAGGCCGCTGCGCAGTGGAATAGGCAGAATACGGCCTACATGGCGTATATAGGAGTAAGTCTGAATCTTTCTTCTCGCTAGTAGATGACAAGTCTCAGTTTGATGCTTTATTTCTGCAAAGCCTAACTTGTAACCTATCTTGCAGGAAATGATGATCTCTATGTCTACTGGTACACCGCCACCGGCTCGAGTTACCGTGGCGGGGGACATGCCTATCATGCCATCGAAGGCAGCTTTCGCTGCGACTTACTACGGATCCACACCGGAGGTAAGTTCTTTGCCAAACCGGTAGTTACCACTTTCCTTTGCCTCGCAAGTTGCTAACATGTAGGGAACACGTAGGGAACGGGATGGTCCGGGAACCAGGCATCGCCGGGTGGGCGCGAGGTCACACCGGTTCATGAAGGTGGTCGGTCTCCTGGGCGTTCTGCTGGTGCCTCTCCGTCGACTACTCCTGGGACTACTCCCGGTGCCTCTCCGTCGACTTCTCCTAGGCGTAGCAGCGGTCCTTCTCCAGGTGGTTCTTCTGCAGCTTCTACCGGAGCGCAACCCCGGGCTGCTCGTTTCGCCAACGATGTGGGCGGACACACCCCGCCCGGGTCCTTCCTTCGCTAGTTCTGTATTTGGATGACATGGCACTCTCCTCTTGTATGCGCACCATGTATGCTACTATGTGCACCATGTATGCTACTATGTGCATTTTATGCTATTTATGTGAATTATGGTGAATTTGGATGAATTATGGTGAATTTTGATGAATTTGGATGTATTCGGATGTAGAACTGCTAAACTGTGCAAACTGGACTGCTGGACGGTGCAAACTGGACTGCTGAAAAAACAAAAAAAAATTGCAAGGCCTACGCCGAGGGCAATGCCGTCGGCATAGACCCTGGCATAGACCATATGGTCAGGTCTATGCCGAGGGGGTTGCCCTCGGCGTAGACCGTGCGCTGGCCGCGCGCCACGTGTCCCAGCCTGGATCATTCATATGCCGAGGGGGTTGCCCTCGGCGTAGAGGCTCGCCTGGCAGCACCACAGACGGCCACGTCGCCTCTACTCACGCAGGCTACCTGGCCTATGCCGAGGGCCATGCCGTCGGCATCTGCCGACGCTCCGTTAACGGTGACGACGCGCCGCCAGGAGACGCCGAGGGCAGCGAAGCCGAGGGGCTGACCTGGCCGTCGGCATAGGACGTGTACGCCGAGGGCCAGCCCTACGCCGACGGCTCACCTGGCTACGCCGAGAGACCTATACGCCGAGGCGCTACGCCGAGGGCTGCCGTCGGCGTAGCCTACGCCGAGGGCCAGGCGCGGCTACGCCGAGGGCAGCTGGCCGTCGGCATCTGGCGACATTCCTGTAGTGCTACTTCTGTACATAAATAGATGTCTTAGAATTATCAAAATTTAAATACATGTAAATATTACTTAGTGTATATGATAGATATATCCTAATCTTCTATCTATTATATACTAAAAGCAAAATACGGAGATATAATAGACACGCCACATTAATCCACATCATCCAAATTATCGTGGTAGTTAGATCTAAAACTTACGCCTAGGATTTTTAAAAATATTATTAGTTACGAACCTGTTTGACACATCTAATATTTATTATGTCACGTCTAAAACTTAGTTTTTCTGGCAAATCTGTCATGTGTACAACCTAGACTCCCGTAACTAAGAAGCGACCTTAGCACTTTCCTGAGACCCACGCTTAAAAAGAAAAAATACGCTGGTAGATAACCCTTGCTGCCTTGCTGGTACGGGGTAGCCACCAAGAAAAAAATATTAACGTGGTTGAAACCAAGGTGTAACGTGGTGTCACACGTGGCAAGGCAAAGACCAAAGATGTGCTAGAATATGGGTGCTTTGAAAAAGATAAAAAAAAGGCTTATCAATATTGTAGGTTTGTACGATTAAGTACACAAAAATGATACGGAGTAACTTTATTTGATTACCATCAGATCAACACACTCATAAAACGCCTACATAACTTCGGGAATAGCTCAACCTCAAGATGTAAGACGTTATCACATTAATTGCACTATCGATGAGAACGTCTCTAATAAAATTGACGGCCAGAATTTAACAGAAAACTTAGGCATGTAACATGTTTGACACGGGTTATATTGAAAATATCACATGTCAGACGTGAAATCCTATAATTGAAGAATATATAACTGCTTTCTGGACTACACGAATAGTCTAATAAAACAAATCAATCGTATATGGTAGATATCCGGGAGGTGGCGTTTTGGCTCATAGTAGCAAATACTCCTATTATACAAAATAATTAAAAAACATTTTTAAAAATGTCAAAAAATGCTGACATAATTTTTTTGTGTACATCGTGACATTCTATGCTAGTGCACAAGTTTTTGTGGAGAAACAACATTTTATGTGGTGTGTACAAAAAAGACAAAAAAAATGTCCTGTACGTAGTCATGTTATAGCATCAAAATTTATCTTTTTTTACAGGAGCCACATAATTTTTAGTTTTTTAAAACTTATGTACAACATAAAATGTGTAGATGTACATGAAAAATTTTAATTTAGAATTTTCTGACACTTCAAAATATAGATTCACACAACGGGAGCAAATGCTTCTATGAGCCAAAGTGAATATCCCAGCTATCCCTAGGTTTTTAAATCTTTGATAAAACTTATGGAATGGAGAGTAACCATGTCCTATCTGCTCTAGCATGGATCGATTTCGGAAACCTAGAAACATGGAGCGGAAGAAAACGGTGCGGTGGCAGCGACTAGCATCTGGACATAAATCCACTGAACGAACGTGGTTGATATATCCAGCAAATGGCTCGAGTGAAATTCGGGACGGATGCATGCCTACATCCACTCCACCAGGCCTATCGTACCAAATATTTTCTTTCTTTCTCTTGGATAGCATAAGTGCTTTCTCGCTCAACTGAATGCAGCAGCGATTTGCTCACGTTATGGAACAGAGAGGCATGTCCTGTCTGCGCTAGCATGGATCGATTTCGAAAACCTAGAAACATGGAGCAGGAGAAAACAGTGCAGCAGCAGCGACTACCATCTGCACATAAATCCGTTGAACGAATGTGTCGATCCAGCAAATGACTCGAGTGAAATTCGTGACGGATGCATCTCTTGCTATCACGATAGTAAAACCTTAAAACATGGTTCAATTTGTATATATATCAAACAAAAAATATACATCCCAAGTTTTTCAAAAGGATAGGATGAGGCATGTTGGATTTTCTTTGACATCCTTAAATGTTAGTGGTGTGAAATTCAATGATATTTTGTATGTTTACTACGTATCCACGCATCATGGAAATAATTCTTTCATTCAGAGATCATGAAAAGAATTCAATATTAATCTTAGAATATTTTCTAGACAATATTATTTGTTTGAAAAAATAGATATCTTTGGAATATTTTATATGCCTTTCTGTGGTATAACAAAATCAACATAAAAGTACATGCCATTCCAATTGCAAACTAAAATTGATGACTAATTAAGAATCTTGAACTATGTTACCAAAGCCGTGTAGTCGTGTTGCATGACACAAAAATACATCTGATCAAGTGTGCAAAACCAATGGATACATGGCTATATAGAGGCGTCACATTAGTCAACATTATCCTAATTATCTTGATAGTTAGATCTAAATGGCTATACTTTAACAAAAAATAATTGGGCATGTTACATGTTTGATAGAGTTTACATTCAGAATATCATGTGTCGGATGTGGAATCCCGTACTTAAGGAGTAATTGTGCTTCTTATCATATAACATGAAATAATGTGATATCCACAAAATAATGTTTTATTTATCGAACTCTTCCGACCCACTGAAGATGGTGCCCTCGCATTTGATTACACTGAATAATGTGATATCCACAAAATAATGTTTTATTTATCAAAAAAATTAAGGTGCCAGGTAAGAAATGTGGATTCACTGAATTTGATTACTTAACTGTAGTTTTTGCAAATAAATTGCCCCAAATTCAATGCGCACAAAGATACACATACTGCTGTCACTTATTGTCTGGATAGCGGAATTGTTTTTTTTTTCATAGTTGTAGTTAATGACAACATTTCATGTTCCTTCATACTTTTATTTTGCGTAGTTAATGACAACATTAGGGATAGATGGCCGACTTGCTTTGAGGTCGTACGACCTGGGTCGATCGTATACGAGTTTTTCCCACTTGCTATAAAACAAGGGGAAAGCTCGGAACTCCTTCTTCTCTCCTTGCTCACTTCTCATTACTTCACCGCGTCCCCTCCTCTTTCCCCTCCCCGCCACCATGGTTAACGTTCACCGGCTCGGAGGTCCCGACGTCGCGTGCATCATCGCCGGCGCAGTGGCCGGGGCAGCCCTGCTTGGCACGTGCGGCTGCTGCCTTTGGCGACGTCGCCGTCAGCAGCGCGCGCCTCGCGTCCACTCGACCACCCCGTCGCCGCCGACGCTTTTGGACCACGTCATTGACCTGGCTGTTGGGCAGCAGGGCCGCAGCGGCCGCAAGCAGGAGTTCCTGGCCGGTCAAAATATTTCAGGGGCCCTAGGTTGAAACGACACCAAGGATCCCTTTTCATAGTGGCTAAGCTTTTCTAGGGCAGGGGGCCATGGCCCCCCTACTCTGAAAAATTCCTTAAACATATTCATTTATGTTAAATTTATATATCTTACTTAAAGTGTAAGCTAGTTTTCTAGGCCCCTTAACAATCTCACTCAAGCTTCACCACTTGGTCACACACAAAAAAACTTAAAAAAAATTATTATTCGGCAAGATAAATATTAGGGTCATTCAATATGTCAATTTGGGCCTTCTGAGCTTCTGTAATTCTTCTCTGGGATCGCAACACATGGGCTTTGCTTGGAGTTACGAGGTCATGATTATGAGCATCCTCAAAGCTGCTTACAACATATTTTCCAATTTCACTTGTTTTGATAATCATCTCGGCCTTACAACCAACTCTTGTATCTGCTCGCTTCCGTTGGCTGTCTTTGTAACCTGACTTTGAGCATACAATTTTTTTTGTCCGAATAACATTAGTTGAGGATTTATCATGCCAAAATTTCCGGACACTGAAACCTACATGTCATGCATACGTATTGTAGAACTCATATGCCATATGTTCATTCTCAAATTCCATCCCTATCACTTGTTTAGATAAATCTAAAACATCTATTTATTAACGGAGGGTGTATATGTTTTATACAAAGTGAGGCGAGACGTGGGTGTGGTTAGAGGCTAATCTAATGGTTCAGAAATGTGACTGAGGTGTAGTATTATTTGAACTAAGTAGAGACTAAATATCATTTGAAACGGTACAAGAAATCCCTAACGCCTTGTTCGGTTTCACCAATCTAGGAGAGGATTGGGGCTGTTTGAGGTGGATTGAATTCCATCTAAGTCAAAAATTTCCCTAATACCCCCAATCCACTTCACCACAACTGAGAAGTGTATTAAACGAACAAGGCATAACGGATTTTCAACGACTATCGAGGATTGATCGCAAGGATAAGTAATCGGGAGTGTAAACCACAATATTCACAAGCTTTAGGGTATCATATGCAGTAGATTTCTCTCCGAGGAAACTCATATGCAGCTAAATGTAGTAAACAGAAAGCAACCCGAGATTCGCAAAAAAAAAAAAAAAACAGAAAGCAACCCGTTTCCATTCATTTTCTAATGCTGACAACGAGATATCTATGTATACATGTAAACGCTATATGCTGCCAGTTCTCAAGCCGACGCGACGTCGTATTGTTGCTCTCGTCAGGCTTTTGTTTCTTCTACTCGTCCACATATCGCGTCGCCATCATGCACGTACGTACGTGCGCTAGTCGGTAGCAACGCTTTCTCGATCATGGATGTGCGGTCGAGGCGCGCACTTGCTGGTTGTCTCTTCGGCCAAGACAGCCTGCACTGTGAACTGAGGAAAGCGGAATGGCCCTCCAGTTCGATGGAGAGCGACGCGATCTAGTGATCCCGGTTACGTCGTTTCGGCAAAGATTAGCCGTTCTTTCTCGATGGAATGGCGTTGCGTGGCTTCAGAATGTACGTAGGTTCGTAGCAGCCACAGCAACCGTTCAGTGCCCGCCCGGCCTGATAACCGATGTTTACTTCTGAGTTAATTGTGACGAGTGACGACGGAAGACACACGAATATGGACGATTGATCGGTGCCAGACTGCCAGCTGCAGACTGCAGCATTTGGGTTCGGGGAGACCCTTGATTTGGACGTAGGAAATGAAGAACTTCACCAACGTATACGTATGCCTACCATCTCTACAGGTTTTGCTACGCTAGGGCAACGTGCTGGCACTGGCAGAGCATTAGTTTCCGAGAGCTCGACCGATCGACTACACGCTAGTATGTACATGGTGTATAGTTCTCCGACTCCGACAAGTGTCTGAGGCTGCGTTTGGCAAATGCGTATGTGTACTGACGTACGTACTGTATAGATCGATCGGCAAACGTCCAAAAGTAATATGGTACGTGCAAGCTTCAAGCAAGCAATTCCATCGGACCATCGTCGCTTGCTCGTCTTTCTTGCTGGAGTGACGTGTTCAGTTTTATTTAGAGAGTTGGTGATGTACCGTTGAGAGCGGTGGCGGACCAAGAGCATTTACCAAGCCTCGACAAACATATTGAACATGTCTGTTTTCTGGATAAAATCCATTTCGGAAGTACGAGTGGGCTGGGCCGGGCTGCATCAAGCCGCCGCTAAGTTTTACGTCATCCTCTCCGTCTCCCTCGATTCCCCTAGTTTTCAGGGTGCTTTACACCGACCTGGTCGGTGGCGCGATCCCTATATGCCGACCAGGTCGGCGCTTGCACTGCGCCGAACACCCCCGGCGCGGTGTAGGCCCGGCCCAGTTAGGCTTTTTCCAGTACTTTTTTGTTTTGTTTCCGTTTTTTCTTTTTTCTTTTTTCTGTGTTTTTTTTGTTTTCTCGTTTTATTTTTCTATTTAAAAAGTTTTCGAAATTTTCAAATTTGAAAAATGTTCAAGTTTGAAAAAAAATCAAATTGAAAAATGTTCATACACAAAATTTGAACGAATTTCGAAATCTGAACATTTATAAATTTTGAACAAATTTCAAGTTTTGAACGATTTTCTCGAAATTTGAACAAATTTAAAATGTTCAAACAAATTTGAATTTTGAATGATTTTTGAATTTAGAACAAATTTTGTATATAGAAGGATTTTCTTATTTTGAACGATTTTCAAATTTTGAACAAATTTAAAATCGTACATTTTAAAATTATATACTAAAAATTTTGAACAAAATTTGAAAACAGAAAAAACCTTAGTTTAAAAAAAACAGAATTGTAAACAGAAAAAAAAAGAAAACGTTTACCTGATGGGCCATGGGCCAATCAACAGCCGCTGGGTCGGAGGGGTGTGCGGCACCCCGTCCGTGCCGACCCGGTCGGCATATAGCATCGCCCGCCGGTGGCACGTGAGGTGCCGCACACCCCCGAGCGTTTTGGGCCTGGCCCACGATATTCCCGCCCAGACTGTTTCTGAAAAAAAATTCAATTTTTTTTGTCTATAGATTTTAAAAATGCTTGATTTTAAATTCGTTCAAAATTTGAAAATCGTCCATAATTCAAAAATTGTTCAAATTTCAGAAATTGTTCAAAATTTAAAATGTGTTCAAATTTTGAAATTCGTCAAATATTTGGAAATTCATTCAAGACAAAAAAATTGTTCAAATTTCGAAATTTGTCCTTCTTATATATTACCATGACTGTCCGCTGAATCAGTATCATTCAGCTCACCCTCTACTACAACATCTGTTAGCAATTTATTCGCTACAAGATGTCCATCAGTAAGAAGAAGCTGGCCCTTAATTATGATTATCCCCATGAACCTCTTCCATAACCAATCGTTTCTTTGCACCCTTGTCCTTGTCCACCATGTTTATGTCAACCGGTATACGGGGGTTAAGATGCGAGTTGTTCATATACTTTGTTGATCTGCGCAACTAGTTTACCTGTTGTTTCCGTAATCATAATTTGTCAATTATTTACTCGAATTAAATTCTACACTAAATTGCTTATACATTCAACAAGATATGTACGTATAGTACATCGGTACACGTTATTGCGTACGTACATACCGATCGATCGATTTGGAAACATCCAAATCCAAGATGGTACGTGCAAGACTGCATCAAACGATTCGATTTGACCATCGTCCTTGCTGCGTGGAGTGTCGTTCAGTTCTTCTCCTTGTCCACAGGCCACAGCGGCCGATTGGTCTGAAACACTCGTCGCCGTCGCGATGAATCGGCTACACCGTATGGGCCAAGTTAGCCCGGCTAACAGCACTGGGCCAGGCCAGGCCAGGCTGCATCACGCCGCCACGCCCAAGCCGTTCTCCCTTTAGGTCCTCCTTCGTCTCCCTCTACGCTCCCGATCCCTCCACAAACACCGAACGAAGCCGAAACCCTCGCGCGCGCCTCCCGTCCTCCTCCGGCCATGGATGCCGCGGCCGCTGCCGAGATGCACGTTTTCAAGAAGCCAAAACCCCTACGGCTCTACGACCAGCAAGCACCGCTGGTGGGCGGCGACGGCGGCGATGATCTCGACCTCGATCTCATCAACCACCTCCCGGACGCGATCCTCGGCACCATCGTCTCCCTCCTCCCTACAAAGGACGGCGCCCGCACGCAGGCGATATCCCGCCGGTGGCTCGCCCTATGGCGCTCCCACATGGCCCCGCTCAACCTCGTGGCCAATTACCAGCTCTCAGACGACAAATCACGCGTCGCGGTGGTTTCCAAGATCCTCACCGACCATCCCGGTCCAGCCCGTCGCTTCTCGCTAAACCCTACATGCTCCCAAAGTTTCCAGGCCGAGGTCGACGGCTGGTTCCGTTCCGCGTCCCTCGCGGGCCTCCAGGAGCTCCAAGTCACGAACCTGCCGATGAAACACTACCCGCTGCCGCAACACGCGCTGGTCCGTTTCTCGCCGACGCTCCGCCTGCTGAGGCTCTTCGGCTGCCAATTCCCCAGCCTGGTCGCCCCGCTGAGTTTCCCGTTCCTCGAGCAGCTCATCTTGTACGATGTGGGCATCTCGGAGGACGCTCTCGAAACCATGATCTCTGGCAGCACTGTTTTGAAAAGCGTTTCGCTGCATGGCATGCGATTCAGCCGACTTTGCATCAGCTCCCCGACCCTTATGAGCATTAGCTTCTATGCACTCCGCTCAAAAGGTGCCATCACCTTCAAAGAGCTGGTCATTAGGGACGCGCCATGCCTGGAGAGGTTGCTACCAATTTTTCCAGAAGAGGGTCCGGCGACTATCCGGGTAATCAGGGCTCCTAAGCTCGAGACCTTGGGTTTTTTGTCTAAAGAGATATCAACTCTCCGCCTTGGAACCATTGTGTTTCAGGTAGCATAAACACAATTGCACATTGAACATTCTCATATGTAGGCTAGTATTCTCACTTGCATTTGTTTTCCTTTTCTCCAGAAAATGATTCCGGTAAGGTTGACATCCAAAATGCCTACAATGAAGATTTTGGCTCTTGACGTTGGCGAGAATCTGGATACAGTCGTTGATTTCCTCAAGTGCTTCCCTTGCTTACAGAAGCTCTATGTCATTGTGAGTATTCATATTTCTTGCTTCAAATGTTTAAATCGAGATCGGGTTAAACTTATGATCCGATGAATAAGTATTTTGCAGCTACCTTTATATCAAATTTTCGGTTGTCATCAGTCGCATCAAGGAAATGACATGAATAATGTGCGGAAGTACGACCCAGCTAATCCAATTGAATGCTTTGAACTCCATCTAAAAAAAGTGGTGTTGAAGAATTACGACGCTGACAAGAAGGCATGCATTGATTTTGCCAATTTTTTTATTTTGAATGCAAAAGTGCTAAAGGAAATGGAAATCGGGATCCTTAGGGAGCAAACGGACCAATGGATGTGGTATCATGGTACAAAGCTTCAAGTGGAGAATAGAGCTTCTCGAGATGCCCTTGTTAAACTAAGACGTGATAGGTATGCCATCCCCGCAAACCATGGGCATACACATGATTTGTCATTGACCGATCCCTTTGAGAAGTCCTTATGTGGACACAATAAGAGTGCTAGATACCAAATTCTGTAATTTATGGGGTGCCTTGTTCCCCCACTATGGAGCATACCAGGATCGATGAGGTGGTGCCATACAAAGGTTCAAATGGAAACTTGAGAATGTACTTGTTTCTCTTGTCCGTGAGTCGTACTATAAGTTGGGAGCACATGCATGATGCAGCTAGTATATATTCGTGTGTATCTACGTCTTCCTTTAATAAAAATAGATGGTCCAATCTTTTGTCTAAAAATATGTAGTGGCGTAATACATATTTATTTTCATGCATTTCATTACAACTTCTTGAGCAAAGGATATGGATAATGTGTAGAAGTATAACCCACTTGATCCAATTGAATGCTTTGAACTCCATCTAAAAGAAGTGTTGTGTAGAATTACAGTGTTGACAAGTGGCATTGTATTGACTTTGCCAAGTTCTTTATTTTCAATGCGTATGTGCTAGAGGAAATGGAAATCAGAATTTTTAACATGTAAAGCGGTGAATGGATGTGTTATCAACATCATCATCTTCAGTTGGAGAATAGAGCTTCTCGAGATGCAGACATTGTACTACTGGCAAACCATCAGCATACTGGCCTTTTCAAGGATACCCATGATTTGTCAATGGCTGATCCATCAGTGGAGTAAGTGATATATATATGCCATACTGGCAAACCATCAGCATACCCATGATTTTTCAATGGCTGATCCTCTGAGAAATCCTTACATGGGTACAGCATGAGTTTTTGATACTGGCCTTTTCAAGGATGGTATCACCTTCTGTCCAAGAAAAAATAGCTTATTTTGTTTGCGTGTTTATGTTATCACACTCACACCCATGTTACCCCACTCTGGAGCAAACCAAGAACGATGAGGTGGTGCTCGAGCCGAAGATTCAAACTGAAACTTGCGACTGTACAAGACAATTGTTGTCTCTCTCCTCCTCGATGCCATGCTATAAGTTGTGAGCACCTGCAGGTTAATTGCAGCTAATATATTCGTGTGTATCTACCTTTTGCTTTAACGGAAGAAGATGGTATGGTATATTTTTGTCTACACATATTTATATAAAAAATATTTCTTTGCATGCAATTCATTTTGTGCAAGTCATTAAAATCACAATTTCCAATTACGACAAACAAGCACGATATTTTCAAACTTGCTTTCGATGTGAAGTTTAAATGTTGGTTTTCCTGTATACATGCACGGTGGCAACATGAATATACTTTTAGCACTCTTTTTAATGGATTCCTGGCCTCATTTTGAAAATAAGCGTGCTTCTGTGGACCCCCCCCCCCCCCCCCCCCAAAGAATTGTAAAACCACAATCTTTCATTAGGGGTTAAGAAGACCAGGATCCTGTTTCATCAACGGTTGAGATTAAAAGGATCTTGGTCTTCTTAACCCTAGTTTCATCAACGGTTGAGATTAAAAGGACCTTTGTCTTCTTACCCCTAGTTTCATCAACGGTTGAGATTAAAAGGAACTATTTGAATATTCGTGTGTTGCCACGGTCACCTGAATTTTCTTCGACTTCGCTAATGTTAGACATGTAAACATAAAAGAAAGGATAAACTTGTCATATAATTTGTATGCACTTCTCCTTTGGTTGTGCAGACCCTAGGGGGTCTTTTTCGGTTGTCGCTAAAATCTAGTCCCATTATCCGTGTAAGTAAAACATGACATATGAAAGTAAAAAAATTATATGGTAATGTGCAACATGCATAGAAAAATTCCATGTGTGCATCTCCTTGGTTATGTAACTTCATGAAAATCATCGGTCTATGTATGTTGATTTCTTAGTTTGTTACCCTGACTACATTTTCATGTTCCTACCAACATCATCAAGTTGGAGCCTATGGTTATTTTTTATCATCAATAAAATCCATATATGTTTCGGTTGTGACTATAGCCGGGCATGGGCAGCCTGGCCTAGCCCAAAAAACCGTGGCCAGGCCGGGCTTCGATGTCATCTACTGTTGGTCACAAGCATACCTTGGAAAAACTTGGGCCATGATGGGCTTCAAGACAGGCCCGAAAAAGCCCTAGTCCGACCCAACATGCAATCCTGGCCCGTGCTAAGATGGAATATTTTGGGCATTGGGCCAGGCTTGGGCCTTTTTTAGGCCCATCCTGAAGCCCGTCCCGGCATGAGATTGGCCCAGGTATGCTTATGACCAATAGTAGATGATGTAGTAGATGTAAAGACCTACCCACTTAGCTTAGTGCCCTACAAAATTAGAAGAAAAGATTAGCACATATAGGAACAGTGACACCACTATAGGCACCTCAACTTTATAGATGAATGATTAATGGTAAAGGGGTGGTTGCCGTGTGACCGGTTTCTCTACGAGTTTCATGTTGGTTTCGCTTTACTCTACGACAGGTCTGGCTTTCGGCCTTAGTATATACTCCCTCCGTTCCTAGATCCTAGATATAAGGTGTATAGTTTCTGGCACGGAAATTAAGAAATGCATGCAGAGAGAAAATTACACAAGGTTTTGTCATGATTGATCCCGGGCAATTGACATGAAAAAATAGAGGAGTTTTCAAAAGATAAGGAAACACAATCAAATTCCTAAAAAATGTCCACATAGGTTGTCCAACACAATATACCTTAAATTTGAAATACTTTTCTCAAAAATCTATAAACCTTATATCTAGAAACCGAGGGAGTACAAGATAAGCTCGAGTTATTTATTATTCATACTCGCATAAATAGACTTTAGAGATTTCTGGATATTTGGAAAGCGCATCATACTTTCTTCGACCGCATTATCACACCACCAAGATGACATTGGTTTTAAGCGTGGTGGCATCAACAATTGGCAACAAAGATAATCTAGACCGAGTTACGCATCGAACGAGGGATAATCAAACATTTTAATCACTACTAGAAAACAGGCAATCAGTGACGCACCTGTTTTTGCTATCAGTGGCGCACTAGTGGTGCGTCACTACTATCACGACACTGCTAACTTTTAGTAGTGGCGCACCAGTGGTGCGCTACTAGTAATTCAAATAGCAGTGGCGCACCACCTAGTGCGCCACTACTAACTTTAGACGTGCGCCACCCTTACAATCCCAGAAAAGCCAAACGAATGTGAGTGCGCCACAGCTGACATTGACATGCGCCACCCCTGATCATTACAGTCAATTAAAAAGAAGATGAGTGCGCCATTCGTGACATGTGACATGCGCCACACCTAACCATCGTTTGAAACAAAAAAAAAAGTGCCGCTCAAATTATCCAGGTAATTACATTAATTAATTTGCTTACATAGCAGTTAAAATAAACTTACAGAGAAGTAAAATAATTACATAGCAAATTTACAGAAACCACCCTAAAACCTAAAACAGAAAAGCAATCAAGTCCTGCAACCGCGTCCCTGCCCGTCGTTGACCTGCCGCCGCCGGTAGAACGTCGCCTCCGCGTGCACGTGGACTTCGCGCGGCTGCTGCGCTGTTGTCGTGCGCCGTGGACGGGCGGCGCCGCTGCCGCCTGCTCGCCTGGCTGTCGCGAGAGATGGAGCAGCGCGTTGAGGTCGGGTGTGTCGGGGTCGGGGTCGGCGGCTGCTGCGTTAGGGTCGGGTGCGTCGGGGTTGGGGTCGGCGGCTGTTGCGCCGTGGACGTGCGCCGTGGACGGGCGGCGCCGCTGCCGCCTGGTCGCCTCCGCCTGGCCGCCTGCCGTGACTGCTGTCAGGGTCAGCGACGCGGAGGCCTCGCCACCTCCGCCGGGGCACGTCCTCCTCCCGGACGAGGACGCCATGCGCTTCCACCTCCGGCTCGGTGACGGCGGACGAAGAGGAGGGGGCGGCGGCGGCGAGGTCGGCCTCTGCCTCTGCCTTGGCCTTGGCCTCCTCTTCCTCCTCAACGTGCGTGCTGCAGGGTGGGGCACGGGCCGGAACCACTGACCCGCCGGCGGCGCCGGGGTGGCGCTCCGCTCGTCTCCTGTGGGGGGCGCGCTCGGAGAAGGGCTCGGAGAAGGGGCGGCGCTCCGCTCGTCTCCTGTCGGTCGGCAGATGGGTGCGGTGGAGAGGAGAGCAGAGGAGAGGAGAGAGAAAGTGGATCGGGAGCGGTGGAGTCTGTGAGATCGATGCGTGGTGGACTGATTGGTGGGTGCGTGTGGCAGGACGTGGTGTGGTGAGTCCGTGAGTGGATGGCCAACCGTGGTGTGTGGGGCACGTGTCAGCGCGTGGTATCACTAATAGCGCACGGGTATGGTGCGCTACTATTAGGGGCTTAGGAGTGGCGCACCCTTTAGTAGTGCGACATTGCTATGCGAGATAGCAATGACGCACCACAAAGAGGTGCGCCACTGCTAAGTTTAAGGGAGGGGTGAAATCTGGACGACCTTTAGTGGTGACACACCTTAAAAGCAGTGCGCCACTGCTATGTTTGTATCAGTGGAGCACCACATTTTGATGCGCCACTGCTAACTAGTAGTGGCGCACCAAAATAGGTGTGCGCCACTGATAGCATTATTACGGCTAGGCCTTTTTCTAGTAGTGAATTGTTTGAATTACATTAGATTTTAAAAAGATAGGTAAAGCTTTATCATTGAGTTGGTATTGTTGGTATGCATTTTTTAGGTTCTACTTATAATTAAATATATTTTTAGTTTTATTATATTAAGTAGTTGAGTTTGAACCACATACATTACTATTGTTTTAGAACTATTTTGGTATTTGCATTATTCAAGGTTCACCCTACCTCAGTTTTTTTTCGCCACTGCACCTAAATCATCCTAAATCATACTGTATCAGTTGTGTAACACTCGACAAAGTCAGCTTTGCTGATAAAAAAGGAACACCTATATAAATTTCCAATTATACGGACAAAAGGACCTCTTAAGCACGACGTCGACAGTAGAACCTGATGTGCTTGTAACTTTTTAAACTAACATGCAATTTCCACACTACTGTCCAATTTAACTTCTCCAAAAGAATCGTGATCGGATTAAGTTCTACTCCTTTTTTTTTGAAAGGGGATAAGTTCTACTGAATCTTCATTGTAGTGTAGGGCCCAAAAGTCCTCACATAGAAAGCTTCTCCTGTTGGAGAGAGATACCTAGCAACCAGCGGCTGCAATCATATGGAAAGTTTGGGACCTGAGAAGGATACGATGTAGGATGAGCGCAGAGACCGAGGCTGCCATCGTGACCGAAACAACGGAACTGGGGGCTTTCAAAGAAACCACGCCAGAGCTCCAGTGGACGGCAGTCACGGACAGCCACTTCGTCGCCTTATTGTCAGTTTTGCCGCAACGGTGCTTGGCCGAGGCAATGAACGGTGTGAGCCACGAAGGAGATGTGGACGGTGTGCGACGCCGGGTCGCCCGGCCTGTTAGAAGGCTCTCGATGATGTTTTGCACGTCTACCTTGAGGCCACATGCTACCTTGAGGTCATCAGCATCAGGTGGTGGCGAGGAGAGCTCCAGCGGGTGATGACGATCTGCCGGCGATTTGCACAAAAATAATCCAAAAGTTAAAGAAAAGCACAGACTGACCCTCCGGCGAAACTATTTCACCCATCTAACCCTTTTGTGTGGCGTCCCTCTAATCGGCGCCACACATGTCACCCAGCCGACGTGGCGCCCTCGACGCTGAGCTGGTGCGCCGATCCGACGTGGCAGCATGTGTGGCGCCCCTCTCATCGGCGCCACACATGCCAACTTATATCAACTTTTGGGTCGAAAACATCCAGGGGCTCCGGACGTCTAGGACTTAGCCGTTTTGGCGAGGTTCTACGTGTGGCGCCGTCACCACGGGCGCCACACTAGCATGTGTGGCGCTGATGCCACGGGCGCCACACATCCACTTAACTGTGGCGCCCGCGCCCGCCCCCAGCCCGACCCCGCCACTTCTCTTTCTTCCTCTCTGTTCCTCCTCCCCAACCGCCGCCGCCCGCCCCCCCACCAAATCGACCAAGGATTCGTCAGATCTATCCGGCCAACTCCTTCCTCCTCCATTCCGCAAGGTATCCCCCTTCGATTCCCTCCGATTCATCCACTAGTGTTGGTGGATTTGGATATGAACCTAGACATGAAAATTTATGTTGGTGGATTTGGATATGAACCATTGATATGGAAATTAATGTTGGTGGAATCTACATTGTAGTATATGTGTTTGAACCAAAGATTTGTTGGAACCCTAGATATGAAATTTTACATGTATGTGTTGAAATCCTATGTATGTATGTGTTGAAATGTTGTTTGTGTTTGAACCAAAGATGTTTGAAATGGCTATGTATGTGTTGAAATGGGTGTATGTGTGTGGAGGACCTAGATTTGTGGACGAACCCTAGGCATCAAATTTGTTGAATGTGTATGTGTAGGAATCACTCATATGTTGTTCTATCCCTAGATATGAATGTATATGTATGTATTTGATGTATTTGTGATGGCTTATTTGGATATATTGTCTTGTATGTGTTGCTCATAATATGTTGTATTTGTGTAAACATGTAGGATGGTCTGGCTCCTGGATCAAGAGTATGATAGGGATCACCGGGCTGTTCATATGACGGAGAGGACAACGGATCTTCACCCTTTGAAGATTCGTTACCATGGCACAGTGGATATACCATATGACGAGAGGTATACGGAGCACATCCAGCCTACCGGTCTTCTCCCGTTCATATCGCTTGTAAGCCGTGGGGGGCCGAACATGAACCCATCGGCTATCACCGCCCTTGTCGACCGGTGGAGGCCGGAGACGCACACCTTCCACTTGAGGGCCGGCGAGATGGCCCCTACTCTCCAGGATGTTTCCATGATCCTTGGACTTCCTATTCAGGGCGAGCCACTATGTATGAACACAGCTTCTGATGGGTGGCGCCAGCAGATGGCGGCGCTTATTGGCATGGCTCCTCCGCCAGCAAATCCAAAGGAGAGAGCTCCCGCCGGCGCACCTTTCGCTTGGATAAGGACTAACTTTGGACAACCTCCGTCGGAAGACGCCAACGAGGGCACTATCAGGACGTACACCCGGGTGTACTTATGGTACATGATTTCGAGGACTCTCTTTCCTGACAGTGGGGGGAAGCTGGCCCATTGGTGTTGGCTGAAGGCGCTTACGGTGTTGGAGCACCGGTGGAGTTGGGGAACAGCGGCACTTGCCTACCTCTACCGGCAGGTGATGATTTGTTCTATTTACTATTTTCCTATAGTAGTGTGCTAGACAAAGTATTAACCAAATGTCTTATGTACGCAGTTGGACGAAGCTTGTCGCAGGACTGGGAGCAGGACTGGGAGCGGCGGTATTGGTGGATGCATGCTCCTACTTTCCGTATGGAGCTGGGACCGCCTATCAGTTGGGCGTCCCAGGGTACTCGACGAGAGGCCATGGCCTCATTACCGGAACAACCTTGATCGGGAGCCGACTTGGGCATACCTTTGGGACAATGTCTCGGAGATGACGAGCGGTCCAAAGATCATGTACAGGCAGTACACTGCGGAGTTGGACACTCTTACCGCTGAGCAGGTAACCGATCACTCTTTTGCAATCCTAGTTTTCATTGATTCTACTGGCATGTTCTAAATTCTGAGATATTTGTATGCTGCAGGTGGAATAGGAGCCATATGGTACCTACTACCGTATTGGCGCGGGGATGCCTGACCTCAACCACAAGTGCGTTGCGGAGGCGCGATTCTGGCGTATGCGCTGCCCACTCATATGCATGTGGCTTGTTGAACACCACCAGCCGCACAGAGTGATGAGACAGTTTGGGCTGTATCAGGAGTGCCCACCTCAGTGGCAAGACACAGACAAGGAGCTTCATAGGTAAACTTCTGGAATCATGCGATGGAAGATTCTTGATAGAAGAGGTACAATCTAACTTCTTGATTCTTGCAGGCTTGATAGGCAGCGGCAGAGGAAGATCACAAATTGGCCAGTTCATCATAGCGGCCACGTCGCAGCGTTCCTACACTGTTTGGAAGCGACACAGAATGCTGGCCCTGTGGAGATTGTGCCTCACGACTTGGCCGCTTTCAACAACTACCTCGAGTGGTTCCATAAAAACACGCGTATCGAGTTAGTGAAGCACGCGTATGCTGAGGACATCTTGGACGACCCCATCGAGTTCAATGAGGTTGCGCAAAGCCAGCACGACACCTTTGCTCGCAGAGGGAGATCGACTTCTATTGCTTCCGAGCTGAACTTCGTGGTAATGGATTCTCTCACTAACTAGTACATCATCTAGATTGCCATGCGCTCGCTTAAATTGTGTATGCTATGTTTGTCACAGCGGACGGAGATCCAAAAAACAGCTCACGAGTGCGAGATTATGTGGGACCAGAGCGGGAGAGATGAAAAGCCTGTCGGACCATTGCGGCATTTCATTAAGGTATGATCACCAACTTTGAATGTACGCAATTATGTTCTGGTGGCTTTGTAACCATGAGTTCCATGACGCAGAACACTGCACGAAAAATGCGGCGGTTAGCCAACTTGCTAGGTTGCCGCGAAGGCGAAATTCCTACATCCTCCTCTTCTGAAGAGCGGGAGGTATGGACTATTTTGTTGCTGTCAAACATGTTCTTACTAATTTCAACTTTTGTAATCTCATGTGTTCATGTTTGTGAAGATTCCTGACGACGAGGAAATTCTGAGTCAAAGCATACCTCCAAAGCATACCTCCAAGCAAGCCCCACGGTCAGCTTACCAATTCAAGCCAAGGGGTAAGGCTCCAAACCGGTACACCCCGGAAGATTATGTCAACCGAGAAAAAAAGGTTGTCATTGAGGAGGATGAGGGGCCGCCGCGGAGATCATCTTTCTCGAGGATGAGGAACAACGAGCCGTTATCTTCAGAGGAGGACGAGCAGGAGGAGCAGCAGCAACAAGAGCCACGGCAGCGGACGAAGAGGATGGCCGTCCGGAAGCAGCCCGTGAGGACGGCACGTCGAGGACGACACTAGGATGTGCTACGTGTTGTTGTGAACTATATCTTCATAAGTATCGAGTTGTTAACCCTATGTCATTTCGAACAATGTCTGTAATGCTACTTGTTGTTTGAATCTACTTGCTACGATGTGAGCTATGAAGTGTTATATGTGTATGTTCTGAAATTGCTACTTGTTGTGTTCAATGTTGTACTCAAAACTGTTGGAGTTTGGTAGGATTTTTCATGTTTTTAACACAAGTCAATGTGTGGCGCCCTGCAGTGTGGCGCCCGTGGCATCGGCGCCACACATGCCAACATATAGCAACTTTTGGGTCGAAAACATCCAGGGGCTCCCGACAATTAGTCCTTAGCCGTTTTGGCGAGCCTCTTTGTGTGGCGCTCGTGGCATCGGCGCCACACAAGCTAGTGTGGCGCCCGCGTCATCGGCGCCACACATGGAGGCTTGCCAAAACGGCTAAGTCCCAGACGAATTGTCTCACAGTATGTTGGGCAATTATAAGTTGGCATGTGTGGCGCCGATGAGAGGGGCGCCACACATGCTGCCACGTCGGATCGGCGCACCAGCTCAGCGTCGAGGGCGCCACGTCGGCTGGGTGTGTGGCGCCGCGGGAGGGGCGCCACATGTGTGACGCCGATTAGAGGGCGCCACACAAAAGGGTTAGATGGGTGAAATAGTTTCGCCGGAGGGTCAGTCTGTGCTTTTCTTTAACTTTTGGGTTATTTTTGTGCAAATCGCCCGATCTGCCAAGGGGATAGAGTGGGCCATGACTACTGCATCGGAGGATTACGGTCTTTGAAGAAAGGGCCTTCACGGAAAAACCAAAAGAATCAAATTCAATGGAACAGAAATTATCAGTGGTGAATTGGCGAACGAAAATAAGATTTTTGATAATATGGAGAACAACTAAAACATTATGGAGGAAAAGAGACATGGTGGAGGACGGGATGTAGGTAGAACCGCATGGGTAGCAGGAATTATTGGCCGTTACCGACCGTGACAATGTTATTAGAAGGGTTTAGGGAGGAGAGTATACCATGATCAGATGCCATATGGGAGGAGGCTCCCGTGTCCATATACCACTCCTGATTTTCGGGAAGCTGCATGTTGTTGAGGGCGGTCAGAAGAGCTGGGTCGATGTGCTGCAGGCTGCCGTTGTACGAGGATGTTGAAGGAGCCGAAGCGGGGTCGTGCTGGGCGACGTAGGCCTGCGGGACACCAGGGTGTGGGCCCAAGACGCCGGGTGCAGGCCAAGTCGGTGGAGACGGACGTGGCTCCAAGTCAACGGAGAAGGTTGCTGCCATGTCGGAGCAGGATGCTGCTGGAGATGAGCACGCGTGGGGAGGCCGGTCCATGGACTGAACATCCATGGCTCGTTGCGTCCATGTCTGTGGCTGCCACCGCCGCGGCCACGAGTGTTTGTTGGGGAAGCCACGGCCGACAGTGTTGTAGCCGATCGGGGAGCCGAGTGTGCGCGTGTCGCCAGGGCCACCAAAACCGCGGCCGCCCCCGGAGGATGCACTCCGTGGCGGGGGAGGGCGCTCGTGGAGGATGTTGTTCCTGCTTGCCCAGAGTGCGGTGGTGATGGCGTTCGTGGCATCTGTCTTGTGCTGCCTCTCCTCAAGGACAAGGGTCGAGCGTGTCTGGAGGAAGCTCGGGAAGGGGGCCTGAAACGGGAGAAAAGAACGCAGGTGGCGAAACTGGTCATTAAGGCCGCGGAGGACTGTGAGTACAAGAGTCTCGTCGGAGATCAGCTGGTCGACATCAGCCAGTGCATCGGCCAGGGACTTGAGCTTGGCGCAGTAGTCATGCACGGTCATGTCGCCCTGCAGAGTGTTGCGGAACTCGGCGCCGAGGGCGATGGCGTGACTCTTCTTGTTGTCGATGGAGAGCCAAATCTGGCGCGCGGAGGAGCCGAGGGCCATGATGATGCCGAACAGCTCGGGGGAGATCGAGCCGTATTTCCAGTTGAGGACGGTGAAGTCGTCGCGCCCCCAAGCGGAAGTGGGGCAAGTGTCGGAAGGGGTGTCGTTGCCGAGCACATGGGCGGTGAGGCCATAGCGGCCGAGGGCAACGAGAAAGAGCTTGCGCCATTGGGCATGATTGGAGGACTGGAGATCGAGGGTGATGGGAATGTAGGTTTTTATTGAGTGGACGAAGGGGGAGGGGAGCGGAGGGTGTTTTCGGTGGGTTTGTTTGAGGAAGCGGCGGCGGAAGCTTTGTCATCGTCGTTGGCGAGGCAAGCAAGCTCAGCCTCGCGGTCAGCGACGGCCTGCTCATGCTTCTGGAGTTCCTCCTCGAGAGTCTTGATCTCATCGGGAGTCATGGTGGACTAGAGGGTCGTTGGGAGAGGAGGCTAGGGTTTTTGAAGAAAAAGATCTAGAGTTTTGGGAGAGGAGGGTGTCGGCAGGGTCGAGCCTCATACCTTGCAAGTTTAGTTGAGGCTGCTCATTGCACGCCTCCTCTCATCTCATTGCTCATATATATAATACAATCATCTTGTGTTACAAGTTATCTATACATGGTAATACATTTAAACTAGAGCTATCTATAGAAGAAGATCGGCCAGCGCATATCTCTCTCACAGTTAGGTGTGGAGCTTGTCTCTCAACAACGCATAGACTTGAACCTTCATTGGCAGTACTTCAATTTGGTACTTATGAGATTTTCCGCCTCTAAATTCGGCATGGAGCAAAATCTCTCCAGATGGCAAGAAAGAATAGAGCACGCCGCTCCCTCCAGAACCAAACGGCCAAAATAAAAATATGGATGTGCACAATCGAATACCACCTAATCTAGCAAACTCCATAAGGTGCGCTATTACATTCACCAGCGGAGCCTTCCGGAACTCACCACACTGGCCAGATCAAGAAGTGTAGGCATCAGGAAGGTCTCCATCTTCGCCCAAAAAGGAACCTAAAACCACCACCTTTATTCATCCGATCCAGCAGCCCCCTCACAACCAACCAGTTACCGACGAGCAGAAGGAGTAGGCCGACCTCTAGGCCAGGCGAGCCCAAAGGTGAACCCTAGATCGGCTCTCGTAGCGATGGCTGAAAACGGGATCGAACCCTAGGACTTCGCCATGGGAGATCGAGCCACCGCAGGCACCACCGCGTGCGCCGCCTCAGCCTCCATTGCGCCTCGCTGCTGTGCGCCGCACTCGACGAGCGCCACCGCCCCACGACCTGTCCACCTGCGCAGCCTTTTCCACCCTCCCGCGCGAAGGAAAATTGATGGTCACGCCATCCCTACCCTTCGTCTTCGACGCCAGGCATGGCCGCCACCGCCCGGGCTGGCAGCGGCTGGCGAGGAGGAGTAGCGGCGGCGGTCTCTAGGCTTTGTGGGGGACCTACAGATACGCCCTCACGCGAGCGGCCCGGGAGGACGTTTTATATGCTGCTACTAGAAAAAAAACATTGGTTGATTAATTCTAAACCCCTAGCTAATCACATGGTTGATTATTTTGCTTTTACACGAAAGTTAGCAGCGCTGCTTTCATTTCATTAAGAGAAAAATCCTTCAGAGGCAAGGCAGGTTACATGGGGATATAGTAAACAAGACCAAAAATCAGAAAACGTAAAGTATGAGTAGGAAGTTAACTTCTGGCAGGGATCAACACCTGTGATATTAGCTAATCGCCACAATCTGAATTCTTCAGCAATTTTGTCGAAAATCGTTGTGAAGGGTTTCGATGTACCATTGAACACCCTGTCGTTTATCTCCTTCCAGATGTGGAAGTAGATAGGTAAGCCTACATAGATGCACGTCCAAACCAAGCATCTTCGGTTGACATTCTGTCAACCCAACCCAACCCAACCCTAACCTCTCCCGCACCCCACCCTCCGCCGCCGCCGCCGGTAGCGCCGCCGGGGCAAAGTCCCTCGGGGCATGGGCCCTTCCTCGTCGCTGCGTGGAGAACGGCGGTCGGATCCCACCTCCTCGATGCATGGCGGAGCAGGCGCGCGTGGTATGGGCGACGACGGCGGCGGCCCTCCTCCCGTCGGTTGTCCCCTAGCAGACCGGCCGGCGCGGTTGGGATGGGCGGCGCTGCGGTCTCCCTCCTCCCGTCGGCTTCCCGCAGCACTCCGGCAGGGGCTGGTGGTGGGCGGCGGCCAGGCCCTCGGTCTGCGCCATGCCATCCACCCCCGCCTCTCGTCGGTGCGTGGAGGCGATCTCGGGCTTCTTCCGCGACACGAGGGCTCCCGGGGCAGCAGCCTTCGGTTCGACGAAGGAGGTGGCCTCTTCTTCGACGAAGGAGTTTCAGGAATTAAAATAAAAACTCTCTAGATGATTGACCGAAAGATTTGGGGGAAAAGAAAAGGCTCGTAAATTGGCCAACCAACCTGGCCCATTGCTAAAGAACTCGTTGCCGATTCCCCACACTCCCTAGCTATGACGAAACCCAAACCCAAAACCCTCGCTCGCGCCACCACCAGGCTGGGGCTCGTTCCCCCTTTCGAAAAAGAGCAATAAGAAGAGCCGGGCGGCGGCAACGAAGCCGACGATCCCGACCTCGACTTCATCTGCCGTCTCCCAGACGCGGTCCTCGGCACCGTCGTCTCCCTCCTCCCCACCAAGTACGGTGCCCGCACGCAGGCGCTCTCCCGCCGGTGGCGCCCCCTATGGCGCTCCCCCATGACACCGCTCAACCTAGCGACGAGCCTGCGGTCTCCTCCGCGACAAACAGCTGCGCTTCACGCGGCTCTCCAAGACCCTCTCCGAGACTCCGACAACGAGTTGCGTGTCAAGCTCATCTCCAGGATCATGTCCGCCCAACCGGGCCCGTCCCGCCGCTTCTCGGTCCGGCTCGTTTTCCTCACCGACCTCCGGCCAGAGATCGACGGCTGGTTCTGCTCCGCGGCCCTCGTCGGACTCCAGGAGCTTGAGGTCAACCTGCAGATGTACCTCTACCAGTACCACTACCCGCTGCCGCCGCACGCTCTGACCCGCTTCTCGCCCACGCTCGGCCTGCTTAAACTTGCCAGCTGCCGATTCCCCGATTTGAGGACGTGGGCATAGCCCAGTGGTTGGGGTCGCAGTGGCGCACCCCAACGACCAGAGTTCAAATCCTGTCAGGAGCGAATATCTAGAATTCTCACGCCGAGGTCCCGCTTCTACTATATCATTTAGTGTCTAGTTCCTCCTAGCACTAATTCATTTTTAGTTTAAAAAAAAAAATTCCCCGATTTGGTTGCGCCGCTGAGTTTTCCGCTCCTCGAGCAGCTCGTCCTTCTCAACGTCGGCATCTCGGAGGACACTCTCGAGAACATGATCTCCGGCTGTGCTGTTTTGAAAAGCCTTTCAGTGCATGGCGTCGGATTCAGTCGACTCTGCATCAGCTCCTCGACACTTAGGAGCATCAGCTTGTGTGCATCTCACTCAAAAGGTGCCATCGCCTTCCAAGAGCTGGTCATTGAGGACGCCCCTTCCCTAGAAAGGTTGCGACCAATTTGTCCAGAAAACGGTCCACTCACCATCCGGGTGATCCGGGGCTCCTGGATTGCAGATACTTAGATTTTCGAAAAGCAAGTACAATTGTCCATTCGAGTCTATTGTTCTGATGTGCACTTGTTTTGTTTTGCTCCAGAAAATGATTGCGGTCAGCTTGACATCCAAAATGCGCACAATGAAGATTTTGGCTCTTGGCTCTATTGGTGATAATCAAGGTGCAGTTGTTGGCTTCCTCAAGTGCTTCCCTTGCTTAGAGAGGCTCTATGGCATTGTGAGTATTCATGTTTGTTACTTCCAATATCAAAATCAGCATTGGGCAAGACTCCTTGTGGTCGTGTCAGTAAGTATTTTGGCACTGCCTTTATAACATTTTTTTTTGCCATCCGCAGTTGGACATACGAAAGGATATGACTAATGTGTTCAATTATGACGCACTTGATCCGATTGAATGCTTTGAACTACATCTGAAAAAAGTGGTGTTGAAGAATTACAACGGTTATAATAGGCTATGTATTGACTTTGCCAAGTTCTTTATTTTGAATGCGAAAGTGCTAAAGGAAATGAAAATCGGAGTTCTTAACAATGAAAGAGACAAATGGATGTGCGATCAACGTAGTCAGCTTCAGTTAGGGAATAGAGCTTCTCGAGATGCACACATTGCACTGAGTAGCGATATATATTCCTTACCCAGAGACCATGGGCATACCCAAGATTTATCAATAGTTGATCCCTTTGAGAAATCCTTGTGCTGCTTTAAATGTAAAACTTAGCACTGTTGGGTTTTTTTTTTAAAAAAAACAAGAGCACTGTCGGATTTTATGATCTAATGGTTTTGTTGCCAACCTGTTAGCACCTGCCTTTATATTGTTCCTTTTTTTTCCCTATTCGCATCCACAAAAGGATACGAATAATGTGCCTAAATGTAATAACGAATCTCTCTCTCTGGCTACATCGGTTCAAAAACCCTATCAAGAGAGGCAGCGCTGCTATGGCGTACTCACCTCTCATCGATGAATTTAAAAAAAAATGTGCCGAAGTATGACCCACTTAATCAAATTGAATGCCTTGAACCGCACTTCAAAAAAGTGGTGTCGAACAATTACAGTGGGAACAAGAGGCCAGAAAGCATGATATTTGCAACATAGTTTATGCTAGTTTAGCCAGGAATGCATGTTTGTCTTGCGGAGTTCATTTTTTTCACTGAATTGTTACTTATTTTATTCTCATATAAACGAATGAAAGTAAGTATAAATGCTGTTTTTTCTGTGCATAGGCATGCGGCATTAAAAGGTATGCTTTAATTCCACCACTATTTATAACGAACCTCATTCTGACATGAACTGTGAAAAGTGAAGAAAATTTGTATTAGATATGTGTACATGGTTTGAATCGACGTGATGGAGTAATTGGTAGTTGTGCTTTGACGAAGTGTCGTTATTTTCTAGAGGTTGGCCAGTAGTCCAGTACCATCGTCATGGTGCATCCCTGCTCTATCAAGCCTCTCTTTGCCTAATTCAACGAAAGGTCGATGTTGACACATGAACCTGTCTCGAGAAAATCAAATGCAATGCCCTTAGTTTTCTAGTGAAGGTTGGTTCATTTGCAGATATAGCTTATTCGTGCAACTCAAATAATCAGACCAGGTCTTCATGAGTTTCGTGATTCGTTTCTTGCGAGCATTTTCTCCGTGAAGGCTTTCCTATTTGCCTCCATTTCTCGCAAAATTTCAGTGTGTTGAGTGCTATATATCAAGAGTAAAACTATAGCTTTATTTCTCGGAGACAAGCTGGGGCGATACCCCTCGATACAACTTCAGATATGGACACTGCTGGTACATCAGACTCTCATGACGCGACCCTCTGGGGGGCTACACATTGAACACCAAACTGAGCTAAAGCATTGTGCCACACCATTTGCGTCATGCTGTGAACACTGAAATTTCGTAACTCTGAAACCACAGTTGGAACCAAGTCCTTGTTACTGGAGGAACAATCTGCTCGTTTGTGCTTCAGAGAGGGCAGACTGCACTAGCTGGGGCTGGGCATCAGTGACATTAGCAACTGAAGGAGAATCACACAATTCCAACAAAACCTTCTTCAGTTATCGAACCACTCACAATGAAGCAAACGTCGTCGGATAAGATTAGCGGTCCAGATTGAGCATCAGAAGAGAAGCAGCAAAGAGTGCAGGCACGCCTTTATTTTCATGTGTTTTACATTTACAGCTGTGTTGTATGCTCGAACCTTATAAGAACCGACACTGCCGTGAATGAGAAGTAAGAAGGATGAACTAAACCAGTGTCAAGAGGCGATTCGAGTCTGCGACGTTGGAACGGTCGGGATCTCCTGTAAAATCCCTGCCCACCCTCCCAGATTCACCATGGCGGTAGAAAATCTCCAGTGCATGGCGGGGCGAACTCTCAGGCAACGGGGCGGCAAGTGGTTGTTGATCCTGATACTAGCAGAGATGGCTCAGACAAGGGCACAAAACACGGCGGCGACAGCAGCGTTTGACACGCAAACCGCGGTTGAGCGTCTCGAATCCGAGATGGCTGAGATGCGGACGGATATCATAGGACTGAAGCAGTCCACTTCAGCTATCTCGGATAGTGGTGACGATGGAGGCTCTGGACGCTATGATGCGGAAATAGCTGGCATCCCCGGCGTCACCAACTGGTACCGTGCAAGTGATTGCAGCAAAGGGTAACTCTGTCAGCCAGGATCCTCAAGCGAGTAAGCAAATTCCAGTTACTAGTAGAGGTCCTGTGATTTGGTTGAGTCCAGCACACACTTTGGGAATTCGGTGAATGCATCACTGGGACACACAGCTGTGTTGACTGATAGCACAGTATGTCCAATCACTCGTGTTCCACCACAACAACACACCCAATATGTTGTTCAGGACAATGGCATGCATGTTCCAGTTCACTTGCAAATTCCACCAATTACTCAGCCTCCACCACACATCATGGAAGAACCACCCCACCCACACACCCAGGCATGTGGCAGAATCAGCAAGGCTTTCCTCCTAATTACAATCCAGTTACAGACCAAATCGTTCCATTCTGACTCACCAGCAAAACAGCAAACAATGTCAAATTTCAGATTACATCAACAAGAGACTGATAGGGACGAAAGATTACATCAGATTGGGTGTATCTTATTATGCTGATGCAGTATTCAAAGGCCCAAGGCTGGAAATCCCTTTATTTGCAGGAGACGATCCAATTGGTTGGCTTCAGAAGTGTGAAAAATTCTTCGACATGTCTGGCACAACTTATGAGCAGTGGGTGAACATTGCCACTGGGCATTTCTATGGAAGAGCTAATGTTTGGATGAAAAATAGATGTGTACTCCGTCAAATGATTGCCCACCGCTTCACTCAAGCTAATGCCCATGAAGCTGTTGACAGGCTAAAGAACATTCAACAATATGGCTCTGTCCAGTCTGTGATTGCTGAACCTACTGGACTCCCACCACCCAGATACTGTGATCACTGTATTCCACTGATCAAAGGTGCAAGCCACCAAATCTGCGACCCTGCAGAGTGCCTCAGATGCAAAAATATGCAATGGAGGAGATCATCCTCAAAATGCTGAAAAATGCAGAGATTAGAGCAAGTCTCAGTCCCTATTCTTCTCCAGCTGTGCTGGTCAGAAAGAGAGATGGCAGTTGGAGACTTTGCGTTGACTATAGATTGTTGAATTCCATTACAATCGAGAACAAATTTCCCATGCCTGTAATTGAAGATTTACTTGAAGAATTACAAGGAGCTACAATATTCAATAAGCTGGATCTCAGGTCAGGCTATCACCAAATTAGGATGAATACAACTGACATCCCCAAAACAGTCTTCAAAACTCATATGGGGCATTATGACTACACAGTGATGCCCTTTGGGCTTACTAATGCATCTGCTACCTTCCAGGACTTGATGAACAACATATTCAACCCACACCTCAGGAAATTTATCCTCGTCTTTTTTGATGATATATTGGTATATAGCAAGAACATTACTGAACACATGTCACATTTGAAAATCACATTTCAGATTCTCCAGCAACATTCTTTGATTGTTAAGTTGCCAAAATGCTCTTTTGGCTCTCCTCAAGTGGAATACTTGGGCCATGTCATCTCAGCTGTTGGTGTTGCTACCAAGCCACAGAATATTTAAGCAATCATCCATTGGCCAACTCCCAAAACACTGACCAAGCTAAGGGGATTTTTGGGGCTTACTGGCTACAACAGATGCTTTGTCAAAGCTAATTGGGGATGTCAGATTCAATCCCCAAATATCACTCGAATCCCAGATCGAATCCACCAATTCCTTCCCCAAAATCGATCTCAGGCGTTACAATCACTCTCCAGTACCAGTAGTGATAGGAACTGCTATGCTAGGTGCCTTAATTATTTACTGTAGGGGCGTTCCAACTTTGTGTATAATTCAGCTGAGATCACATCTTAATCCTTTACTGTTTTAGAGAATAGAACGGCTGCCTTAACTCAGTTGAAATAAATAGTTTTAGAGAATACAACGCCAGCAACTTGAACAAAGCACCCTTCATGCAACAAGCCGGAGACAACCTAGTACAGTAATACATGAACAAATTCACAACTCCGTATCACCAGAGAACTGGTAGTCTAGACTCTAGATGCACAATCAAATCAAACGCAACAACGCAGAGATATTCAGGACATACATATAGCTCCATCAGGTTTGTTTAGATGACATGCAAACAATAACAGAGTTTTGTTACACAACCAAAGCAGCGAAATAAACACCTCTACTCAAAGCGACCCAATGGAAAATAGCTCAAACTACAGGCAAGAGCCGCACCTTAAAATACATCTACTCAGCAACTTCACGTGAAAAATCTAGTACTCCCTCCGGCCCAAATTAATTGACGCTGGCTACTTCTGATTGCTTCCAAATTGTTACCAATACTGCTTCTGATTTGCTTCTGAATTGTTACCAATACTTCTTAACCAAATGACTAAATGGACTAGTAGGTAGGTCATAGGCATTTGAACTGTCCCACACGGAGCTCCTTATCCAAAATTACATCCAATTCAATTACTAGCGCCTCGACAGATAAACACGATATAACATGGAAAATTATTCAAGACTGGGGAAACAGTAGATTGCATGATTAGATCGTCAAGAAAGAAAACCTTGTATGCTCGGTAAGTTGGCGCGCCAAGCTAGCAGGAGCAGCTGCAATCACAACATTATGCAGTCATTAGATGTATCCACAGATAAACCTTATAATATGGATATTCTGATGAGATTACCTCAGTTGAATTATGGTGTATGGTGTTTTTTGGTGTTTGGGATATGGTCTAGAAAGTACCATGGTAAAGATGTTGGCATGAACAAATAGTTTAATTACCAGAACAAGCAAATGGATTGCACTTTTACTCATTTTCCAAACAACCTAAGTGCTAGTGCATAAACATCTTTCTTCTTTGCCGATGTAGCTTCAGCCACCAATTTAACCGCCTATAATTGAAAACACTAGTTCAGAATCCGAAAAGAAGATGACATGATCATTCTCTTTATTCTATTTTTTATTGAAAGCTTGAAATGTATCAATGAACTGAGTGAAATATGCACCGATGAAAGAGCATGCCCCTCTGCCATCATTTCTTTGAGTTCATGCTCAAGGAAATCATCAGATGGAGTTTCATCAGCTGAAATTGAGTTTCCCTCTATGAGCAAAGTGATTTCCCCCTTCGGCTGTCGAGTTGCGAAGGCTTCATTTGCTTCACCTAGAGTTCCTCGCCAAAACTGTAAGATTTATATAAAGTTCAGGGCTGCAAAGTATATTAAAAAATGTAATGGCATGAACCTATATTTGGGAAAGTGAGATTGTTTGCAACTTATTCTTTCGCTAACTTACATAAATATACATGTGATTTAAATATGCAAGTGAGACTGGATATGTTCTTATTGCTTTAATAAGAGGATCATGTGGCACTTGGATGCACATTTAGTAATTTAGCTATGTAAACCAGAGCACTTCAAGTCAAATGTGCCTGTCTGCAGACTGCAGCAGACGCCATGTTGTAACTATCAACAGGAGTATTTTATTGAAGATTGTACAACAAGAATGACATTGTAGGCAATAAGAGGATGGATAGATTATAAAGCAAGCAATTGCAGGACTACCTCTTCATGCAATTTGGTTATCTCCCTTGCAATAACACATGGCCTGTATCTCAGCACAAAATGAAACAAAACAGGTTAAACATATTTGACATAAGGCTTGCTCACACTATATAAATATGAACAAAGCTGCTGATACAGCGATTACTGATTTTTAGCAGAAAAACAATTAATGACTTGCACTACAAATATATCACATCTGAGGTAACACATGTGTGACATTGCAACGGATAGAGACATGGTACTACTGTGGTTTTCTGACTTCCAATGGCCATTTTGATATAAAAATATATATTTGTAGATCATGCAACAGCATGCAGGTTTGAAAACATGGGTTACCTTGAATCACCAAAAGACGAAGCAGCATCAGAAAGAAATTGATGAATTCCATGAGGAGGAACATAGAATATTTGTGTAGCAGCTTCACGAGCAGATACCTCAAGCCTGACTTTTCTTGATCGACCATGCTTTGGTAAAAAACCCACTACAAATTAAAAATTAGTACTGAGTCCAAATAATGATTGCCATTGATAAATAAAGAGACTACAACATTGACATATTTTACCAAATGTGAATTCATCAGTTGGCAAACCCGATGCAGAAAGAGCAGCGATTGCGGCAGAAGGCCCAGGAATGGGAATAACAGGGATCTTTTCACTGGCACATACTCTAGCCTGTGAACGGTAGCATGGTACAAGATGCTTAATATCTCACGTCACGGAGCACAAGGCCTAAAAAAAGTTCTGGTGCTGTTCATTGCTAATAAATCTTTCTCATACCAAACCATCAAGTCATCAACTAACCAATAGCATGTATACCATGCTCTTTAATCTTTAATGGTATTATTAAGTGAAGTGACTATTAGATCATTATTCTCTGTTTCTCATTGTAAGATGGAGGTTGAAGAATTAAATAGAGCAAGTCGATTTACCAGTTCCATGCCAGGGTCACTGATGCCTGGGGTACCAGCATCACTAATCACTGCAACTGCTTCCCCTTCATGGAGCCTCTTCAAGATACTGGGCTCTCTCTCACGCTCGTTGAACTTATGGAAGCTGAGCTGCAAACTTAGAATTTAAGTTCTAAGTTCGACTGTAGACATCCACAGCATGGTTGAATGTGCAGCTACTCGTAACAGTTGCATGAGAAAAATAGGTATGCTATTAACTCACAAGAGGTGTCTTGATGTTGTAATGTTGAAGCAACTTTCCCGAATGCCTTGTGTCTTCAGAGAGTATCACATGAGCACATTTAAGAACACGCAATGCCCTGAGAACAAAATCATCATCTCATTTCTATGATAGTACGAGTATGTTTCAGGATACAAGAAATAATATTATGATTTTCATATATAGCATGCAACAAGCCATTTATCTTTACTATTATAAGGTGAAACCTGCGATGTAACACTCTCCGCAATGTCACACTTCTCAGTATTTACACGAATAATGCCAGCACAATGACTCTCCCTTTATTTCCTCTTACGTAGCTGAGCGAGTGTAGCTAAACCCTCCTCCCACAGACTCCATCCACTGTGGGGTTGTTTGGATACTGAGATTGGGGGAAATTAGCTTCTCCTAAACATGTTTGAGAAGCTAACCACCAAAAACTATGTTTTGTCAGCCTACGAATCTAAGGCTCTCGGGGAAAAGGCGGTTTAGCCTTGCCCACAACGCCTGGTGACTGCCTCACCCGCCGCGCCCGAAGGCCTTCCTCATTATATTTCCGCGAGAGGGGTGCCGGAGATTCGCTGCGCCGAGTACGGCGCGCACGCCGATGAGACGCATCTCCTCAACCACACCATCGGCCGCACGATCGCCTTGTTCAATCTCCATGGGACGCCCATAGACACGAGTCTGCTCGGCCTCGTCGACAACAAGATGCTGGTCAACTGGCTCCGGCGAGGAACCCATTGCCGTCCGTGCACGCCACGCACGTACACCGGTGCCTGCCACCTCGACTCGGCATTTTTAAGTCGGAGCATGTCGCCTTCACCGTGCAACTCTTGTTGCCACCGGCGCATGCGCCGAGCTGCAGCCACCACCATAGCTACGCCGCCCCAAATTCGTATTATCCCTTGAATCGCTCTCTCAAATCCATACAGAAAAATGTGATTTATTGCTTTCTTGATTTCTTGGACGCACCACCATCGTGCTGAAGCATGTCGTGCCCGGCCATGCCCAGCACAAACATGCCGCGCGAGCGCTGTCGGAAGTACGTTGCGCCCGCGGAAGCCTCCTGGACACGTGCATCGCCACTGGCAGTCTGGATCTCGTCGCTTCTTGGAATGGTTCCAGGTCCCGAGTGGTGGTGAGCGCAACACTCCCATGATCTGTCAACACCCTGCGAGCCTCCTAAATGGTTAATATGTTGCTCTCGTTTTTTCCATTAATCTCTGTCGGGGATAATCTGGGCGCAGGTTAGTTGCATGCAAATTGATGTTGATTTCTCGATCTTGAACTTATAATTTATTCATGAATTAGTAAGAACCCGTCACTATCTTTGTTTGCTGGCTTTGATTCTTCTGGTCTCCTCTCTTTAGTGGCTTCAAGAAGTTAAATTCAAATCACTTTATCTCAGTTGATTTTGCTGCATTTTTTATTTGTAAAGATGAGATCAAGACCGCGGAGAGCTAAACATTAATATCCTTATCTGGATCATACTGCATAAGCAGGCTACGTGAGCCCAATATTATGGTTGCTTCATGGAGAAATTTCGTTATTGTTCCTGCAAGGTTGTGTTACCCATTTCCTTGTTTAGTGGCTGGTGTTTTGTTTTAACTTTTCCTGACCATGGCTTAATAAGCTCACAGTGCGGTAATAGATACTTATACGTATATTTCTTCGCAGGTACAGGCTCTTCTTTCTTTGTGATGAATATTCTTGCCTCTTGTGCTTGTCTCGAAGGAGGTTAACTCAGGGTCCACATGCGATTAAACTAATATCCAGTCACTCTGTCTCCTCCTTCAGAATAGAAGTTTAAGAGGCTTGCAAAGCCGATTGACATATGATGCTAACTGGGCTATGGAACCACTAGAGAATTTCTATCTACAGGAATTTGAGTAAAACGTTGCATCATTGCCGCACTCTCTTTTTCAGACTCTAATTACATCATCACAAGCTTCGACAAGCGTTTATTAGGAACACATGATTGAAAATCATACATGCTCCACCCAAACAAAAAAATGTCCTAATGCCGCTTTACAAAAAAAATGGTTCGTTCCATTTGTCACTTTTACTGGCTAACCATTAGTAAATCATCTGATATTGAGAGTACCATAACATCTGAAGCAAATAAATACCTCAAGGTGATATCTTCGAGGTTCCCGATGGGTGTCGCCACTAGATACAATCCTGACTCCAAATCCTGCATATCAAAATTGGAGCAACAAGAGAGTTAAACCAATAAAGATGCCATTTCTTATTGGAAAATCAGAAAAATCAAGCTTTTATGAGAAAATTGTGAAGTTGATTATATTGAAACGTAGTATTCTGAAACTACCAAGTATAAATACAGAGAGAAAAGAATTTCCCCCCTTTTTAAACTGCAGTGATGCACTTGGGAAAGCCTCTGCCCACATAAACGTCACATCGTACAGAACACTAGTGGCACAAATATTAAGGAGAAGCGGCGTCAAACGGGATACATGATTACGGTTTACTCGGCCCGCTGCTCTAGCGAGCCATCGGTGGAGAGGCGGATACTGGTTGTTCAGGATAAGCTACAAAAAATGCACTACCTGACCAGTGAGAAAGATGACCTTCTCTATGGGGGATATCTAGAAATAATCTAGGTCTGACGGTCTTTCTCTAAAGGGGGAAATCTAAAAATAATCCTCGAAGGCAAATGGTAGAAGAAGATAAACCTGAGAGAAGTCAGAAGCATCAGTGTGCCTCTTTGTTATCAAATGTAAGTATTGCATTCCCATTCATACCATTCATGTACCGAACTACAGACATACTCCACTTTGATAACTTTGACTGCAGATTTGTTTGTAACCTTGACCAAATATGTTCCTTGACTACCACTTTAACCATTACAATTTCAAGCTTAGCTGTAACCCTGCAAAGAGGAAAATATACCCTGCACGCTATGTGATTAGAACTTGTCCTAGCCGACAAGCAAGTGCTACCAATGCCATTCACTATTCATCCAATTATAGACGTTGCTACTAGAAAATTTTGTGGTATACAGGTGATCTAGCTTTGCTTGCTTTTACTGGGGAGAGAATACTAGGATAGTCATGAAGAAATATGCCCCTGGCAAACGCTATGCCCAACTTCACGTTCCACAGAACACAAATAAACATTAAGAAGGAGCGCGCGGTGTCTCGAACGGGAAACAGGACTAGTACCGTTTCCGAGGCCCGCTGCTCCGGGGAGGCGGCGGCGGAGAGGCGGCGAACGAGCGGAGACACCGGGGACACGGAACGGAGGATACGGGAGGGGAGGCAGCGGGGAGAGGTTAGCGTCAGGGAGAGGGCCTGGAGGCGGAGCAGCGACGCCATGGGCGGCGGCGGCGGCGGCGCAGAGGTCAGAGTGGCTGCCCGTTCTGTTTATCCCAACTGTTTCCTGTTTCTCAGAAGAAGAAAAAACTGTTTCCTTTTTTCTCTTCCTTTTTACAGCTCGTCCCCCCCTCCACAACTCTGGCACACCCTCTCTCTCTACTGCCTACTCTCCACCGCCGCACCCGTTCCCGCAGAACCTTTCGCCGTCGAGGACTACCTGCGGCCTCAACTGAGCCCAGGCCCTCAAGGCATCCAAGAGGCTCTCCCATCTCAAAGCATCTCTAGCAGACACCTCAAACCCTAAACACCAAATACGTATATCTAGACCACCCCAAACGTGTTTTCCAGACCGCAAACAAAACCCAAACGCAGGGTTTTGCAAATATCACAATTAATCAATTGATACAACAAATGTTTTAGTGTCATACAATACAACAATAATCCGAATTACAACAAATGTTTAGTGTCATAAAGTACAAACAATAATCTGAATTACAACGAATGTTTTAGAGACAATATGAATCAAATGATACAACAACAATTTAATAAATAACAAATGGTTGGAAATACAAATAAATCCTAGTTGTCGTGCCTCTTCCAATGGTGTTGAATGAGATCTTGCTCTGTTCTGCTGACTTATCATTCTCAATCAGACGATATATTTCAAAAATGCCGCAACAGCCATGGTGGGCACGAATCTTGAAGAATAAATGGACGATGACGGAAACATCCACACCATGCGTGGGTGTACAAAAGTATTTCTGTATACATATATGTCTTTGAGGAAAACCGCACCATGAATCTCTTACTCAAACAAAGAACCAATAAAATAAGCAATAAAACCTTTTAATAAACATGGAGCTTGTTTGAGAAAACATACCATCTAGAAGCAAGATAAATAGTGATATGCACAAGGCATATTACTCCCCCCATAATGTGATAAAACATTTTTTTTAGAAAGAAGCAAATACAATCGGAAATACTTCTGTATGTCCACGCATGGGTGTGGATGTTTCCGTCACCGCACAAAATTCATTCTCGTGTGTATATCTTATTTGGAAACAGTTTTCTTAAAGTTACCATAATCATTGCTTTGCGTGATTGTGTATACAAAGACCTCTATTTTGTGCATGGTTCTTAAGTCATATCTTTTATCATATGCCTCTTGTGAAGTTGATCATAAATATTTTAGCAATATATCACCGGAAAATAATTCTAATATGTTCATTGTTCTTGACAATTGATATCATTGTATGTGGTAGCTCTTGTTAATCATCTTCACTTTGGATTGCCCTTTATTGCCATATTCTTGTTACTTCCATGTGTCTTTCTTGCCTCTTTGATAAAATATCTTGACTCATATCAAGTATTCTTTTTTGGAAGACAAACCTCTTCTTTTTAGTACTTTGTGCCATTGAGAAAAGCATAAAGAGTTTGGTTTATTTGTTGAAATCTTGCTCTTTTAGGAATTTGCTACCACATATCAAGCTGGTTGCAGGTGTGCCAAACCTAGCGGGCATCACTGCATTCTAATGTGCTCCACCGTGTCCTCTTCTTGATCGCACACAAAACAAGGCGAGGTCTCGTCTTGCATTCCGTGCCTAATCCTGCTATCGGAGGTCCTAACACGGTGTTGCGCCACCAGCCAGATGAAAATTTTAACCTTAGGTGCGGCGAATCACCCAGATGGCCTTCGCGAGTGGGGACCTGATGCCTCCTTGAACCAGCATCATGTAGGTGAGTAGGCGGAACTTGTCGTGTAAACTCCGGAGTCGTCAACTGAAAATGTCATGGGAGTTGCAATCTCTCTGAAATCCGGAGTCGGACCACGGCCAACTGAAAATGTCAGGGAGTTGCAATCTCTATGAAACCCGGTGATGGCCACCCAGAGCTGGAAACAATCACACGCTTCGGGTTCAGGTAGAGCCAATCGTTAGCATCTCCAGCCGCGTCTTCCAAAACGTTCCCAAACGGCATCGGATCGAGCGTCTCAGAGACGTGTTTCCTTCGTGTCACGTTTGGGGACGTCGCTCTCCAACCGCGTCCCCAAATGCTGCCCCTAAATAGAAATTTAAATAGTTCACATTTAAAAGAGATGATTCCGTCGAAGTCACGCACCTAGGAGTGGCATAGGAGCCGTCGTTGTAGAAGCCAGATGTCGGCAAGAACAGCACTCCCGAAATGTACGCTGGTCCCGACGTACTCCATGGGCTAGCGTTGCTGGCTGCGATACACGCGGCCAGCGCGTGTTTGTGTGCACGCACCGCCACTGACTTCTTCTCCAGCTGCGTCGCCGGCCATTCCCTCCGGTCCGCCATCGACAGCTTGTGGCGCAGGCAGTCTTGGTCCCACTGATCATCGGTTCAGCCTTCCGGCTTCTTCGCAGCCAGCGCCTTCTACGGCTTCACAAAGGGCGCCTTCGGCCCTTTTGTTTCATTGCCCGGTGGCTTGGTGGTCGCTTTCTTGTCTATTTTTTTGGGGTCTGTCGGTGGCGCCATGGGTGGGAGAGGGTAGCGGCGACGGGAGGGACAGAGTAGTGATGACGGGAGAGAGAAATAAATCGGCAGGATAGACGATGAAATCTATTGGGAGGGCAGAAATACATGGCGGGAGAGGCACGATGTGGCAGGAGAGGGGGGTCGAATTTTTATGTGTCGCTGCCATGTCAGACCCGTGTCTCCTCGCCTCGCTTTTTGTTGTGTCCTAAGCGCCCAGAGCGTTCCCTGTGGAGCAGCGATAGGCTCAGGGCGCCGGACATCGTATTGGACCGCGCCAGACAAAATAAGCCTTTGGGGCGCGGAGCTGGAAACAAAATTTTGTCCGGCGCGTCCCAAATCCTCCTTTGAAGGACGCATCCCAAATCCCTTTAAAGGGCGCAGCTGGTGATAAGTTTCTCACTCTTATGCGCAATGCCGGACACCGCCATCCCCTGGATCCATCTATCCAACTTATTTGAGATCTCACAACTTATTTGAAAGAACTGTCGACTACTATTAGGTAGGAGGAATAGTGGCAAACATTAAAAGAAGAAACAAGCATCAGCACAAAGACGATTTAAAAAAAAATCAGAAATGGAACCTGTTAGGTAACTAGGCTCACAAGAGTTACAGGACTGTTGCTCCGCACATATAACGAAACCAAAAACAAATCACGACCCATCGTCAGTCCAACGACACACAACACTCGCGACATGTTAAACGCTCTGCCAGAGACGTGGGACCCCTCTCCTCAGCGCTCGAGCCACAAGCTCAGCTACTCCGAGCTGCTTTACTCCACAGCGAGTAGGGGACACAAACGCAGGGAAGCCCAACTTGGCCCGCCACCGTAACAAGATTGCAGGGGGCTCAGTAGTTGGTGTGCTGCTGCCAGCTCTGGTGAGATGGCTGCTGCGATGGCGCCGCCTGGTAGCCGTTCAAGCTTCCCTCAGCCGGGTTCTGGGGGTGGTGCTCCTGGGTCATGCCGCCCTGGGTATGGTAGAACGCGGGGTACCCATGGCCCCCGAACTGGGAGGGCTGCTGGGGCTGCTGCGCCTGGCGAAAGCCACCCTGCTGCTGACTCTGTCCCTGGTAGCCATAGAATTGGGTAGGAGGGAGTGCTGATGCTGTTCTTGAACCAGCACCATGATGCCACATCGCAGAGTTATCTCCCTGAAACAAATTATAAAATCAACACTCAGGGAACCAGATAGCACAAATAGGATTAACTGGAACCAGCACCATGATGTCACATCGCAGAGTTAGCTCGCAGTTTTTTCAAGGATACAGGCCCAGAATGGTTACCTGCTGCTGCTGCTGTTGCTGCTGCTGGAGAGCAGCCATATATTGATTGGCAGCTTTGTACTGAGCGCTCATAACTTCATCAAAAGGATTCGTTGCTGCAGGGGTAGCACTCTGGTTAAGGGCGAAATTTGCCGGTAAGTTACTTGAGGTTCCAAAGCCTCCATAACCAGATATGACTGATGAAGGTTGTTGTTGTTGTTGCTGTTGCAAGTTTGTATCTGACAAGTTATTCTTGTATTGTGGCATCGAGTACTTCATGCCAGCTCCAGGTACAGCAGTGGCAGACTGATGGAACTGTCCATTACTCGAGTATTGCTGGAAGGCGGTTGATGGTAGGTAAGCAGGATAGTTTTGCGCCAAGTATGGGTTGTAGCCAATCATATTTGCGAAAGGTCCAATAGGTAAAGTTGGCTGAGAGTAAGGATGGACTAATTGCTGAGGGAGAGGGGGGCCTGTCTGAATACTGGTACTTGGAAGGTTTTGTGTAGATTGAGTGTTCGAGAAAACTCCTGATTTCAGAGGCTGAAAAACATACATGTAAAGAAAATGTGAAGGAAAAGAATACCATTTAGACCAAGCAATGTATGCGGCAGAATTAGCAGTACCATGATACCAGTAATATTTAAGGTAGAAAAAAACAGCGAAAATTAACAAGGAAATGTTAGTGTGTATACTGTCCATATAATGAAGTGATCATTATTATATATTTAAATTAGAATAAATGGTTAGCCTCATGCTGCATCTTGCCATCAACTTAGAAATACATATATGGATTGCTGACTAACTACATGAAATAGTTTTTCCCAACCCTAGCAAACCTACCATAATTCAATTTTATACGCCCAGAGAACGAGTATGGAAAACTAGAGAACACTGGGCCTTTCGTAACTTCCAAACTTATACTCCTATAAAATATGAATCTTGATGAAGAACAGAACGATAAATGGATTCAAAAGGTTTAACTTACCTCCTGCATGGAGATGGCTTGTCCAGTAGTGGTTGGTGCAGCCAAGTTATATCTTGTACCCATCGACTGTGCTGCCAACAAAGGTGATAAACCGAAATCCAAGTCCCGAAGAGGTGGCATATTTGACCCCAACAGGTTGTGCTGTAATGTATTTGCTTGCTGGAGGAAACATTAGGAAAGAATTATACCAAAGTTATACAGGCTGGATTAAATAAATCAACATGCTAAAGATGATAAATTTAGCAGAATCCTTTTGGGTGAAGTTTATCGTGGATTTGAACACGAGGTATGGAAAACCAGAACATGCGATGATCCTCATTTAACACATCCAAGAATTTGTATGTTAAACATGGTGTAGGAAGAACATATTCTAATGAAAATCACTCCCCCACCCCCGCCCCCGCCTCCCGTTCATGAGTACAATTAAACTTTGTTTTACAGCAAGTTATTCCACCATTTCGTCATAACATAGCATCAATTGTTCCTTTGGATATCTCCTCGTCATTTATTACTACTGAATAGAGTAACACAGCATCCGAGGGTAAGAAAAGAGGGCTACACAGTCTAATCTGAAGATACTCTAGTCAGAAATGAGAGGCAAGTAGCTACTCTTGAAAAAAGAATGCAACCAGTGTCAAAACCTTGTGCCAGTGCCTTCTCATGACCGGGCACTTAATTCATAGGACAGTCAAACTAGATATACAAGTTAAATGCTGGCATGTTTGTTGTCTGTTCTGAATTATGGAGACATGTATTTCACAGCCATGCACCAGTGAAGATTGGTCCAAAATGGAAACCAAAGCACTAACCCAACTTGTCAAGGATAAGAGCAATAAAAAAAAAGTGATAACTACACAGAGGATCACCTGGAAAAACCATCTGGTTTTTCTATATGTGTAGGCACCTAAGGGCTGAATTCAAAACCTTACAATTCCAGAAGAAGACTTGAGTTGCTAAGTAAAGTCGTTGTGGATGCAATAAGCACACAGATGCATACATGAAAAAGGGTAATTATAGTAGAAAGATAAGAAAAGGGGGCACTGTACCAGCAAGCTTGACAGATGTTGAAGAGTCTGTGCTTGGTTACTTCCTTGCATGGCCTCCATTGCATTTGGCTGTGCTGGGTTCGAATATGTGTGGTGGCTTGAGACTGATGGCAGATTATATTGAACACCCGAAGGATCATCCAGTATCTCCTGTCTCAGGACATCAGTTTGTGGAACAGAAGATACATCAAGATTCCCTGCGTTAGCTCCCATAATGTCCTCAAGGTTCTCATTTGCTGATGGATTCACTGCATCAATTTCATAGAAATCTTGATCCCTGCAAGGTATAAAGTTCATTCCAGTCATGTCACGAGTCACAGGTCCAGTAAAATAATAAAGAAAAAGAAAGCCGCTTAACCTTGTATCTGTATGATCTACAGCTTCAGATTCCTCCACGACAGGAAACTCCGAATTGTTGTCTGCGCTCTTTTGTGGGAGGAGCCCAGAAAATGCACCAGATTCAAAACTGCCAAAGCTCAATCCAGCACAGCCTGAGTTCGCAACTTGCAGATGATCTGGAATTATAACTGCTGGATTATCTTCAGCAAACTTCGTTGCAGCTAACTCTTCGTCATGTAGGCTCAGACCCTGAAAATTTTCTGCGGCTGATACATCGGCGTTGGACTCCTCATCTACAACAAATTACATAATCGTAAGGCCATGCCAAAAAAAAAGTCCAACTTCCAGGACATGATCAACCAACCATGATCAAATATGGTCTACAAATATATTTGTATAAACGCACAAGTTATTATGAAACAAAACCAGAAGCACAGAATAACTTGCCAATCTTAAGTCTATTCAGAAAGAACCATGCAATCTGTGGTTCTTTCAATCTTCAGTAGCTATTTATTTTCCCCAAACTTTACAGTCTGTTCATCCAAACATAAATTAACCATGTGCTATCCGGATTCCTCAAATAGGCCTTACGATGTCTAGTTTTTTAAGTAGCACCAAGCAAATAGTTACTGCAGTCAACACTGAAGCATTTATACTGTTCAGTGAAGTTGATTATTTGTATCCTTGTTTGTTGCCAGTACCTCTAAACACAGATGCATTGAACATATGATAATAAATAAATGTACAGGTAAACAACATAGAAGTTGATAATAACTGAATCAAATCAATTAGAGAAAGCAATTTGTAATTCCCCCTATATAGTTTAATTGTTCTAGTACCATATCAGATATACTTCAAACCAAATTTTCCAGTATGATAAAGCATGAGTAATGGAAATTCGAAAACATTTGCCCATGAATGACTTTCTGTTGCCTAACCAAAGCATCAAAAGTTGACAACAGACACCAGATTTTTCAAATGGAACATAACGGATGGGTGCTTGAAACAAACAAATATTGGCCCTCAGAAGTAAAACCAGCAAAGCTCAATACATATTTCGAATTTAGCTTAACAGTCACCTTGGTCCTCTATGTGAGAATGCTTCTGAGGTAGATAGGTACTTGAGTTCTGCAATAATCCATCATTATATTCAGAATTCCCTCCATAATGATCCAGGGGTCTCTCAGAAGAGTTCACTGATCTCACTGCAGCCGAGATGTTTTCATCCAAATAAGATTTCTCATGTGAGTAAACCACATCGGCAACAAGCGAAGATGGATGCAATGGTGCCTCGTATAATGATGGATCACCGGATGTCTCAGGGAGTGATGGTTGATTTCCTGATAGTGGCTCATCCTGCAGGGACCAATCATTATCATAGTTCTGCTTGTTATCAGCAGCTGTGTGAATGTTGTCCTTAACAAGAACAGAATTTTGTGCAGAAGGTAACCCCTGGTCAAGCTCTGTTGGTGGAACTGTGCTTGCAGATTGTTTTATATTCTGGTTCACGGTGCTGGGCAAAGATGGATATTGTCCGGCATATCCTTTGTCCGCTGTGACCACAGTCTTGGTAGAAGGCTTCCCCTGAGCCTGTGGCCTGCCCATTTTCACAATATCGGCCATTGACAGCTGACCTGGCGTCCCAGCCCAACCATGCTGAAAACCAGATGATGTTTGCGGTGGTACTGATGGTGCATCAGAGACCAGATTTTTGTTCACAGAAGAACTACAGCAGACAAAACAGAACATGTAAATCAAAACAGGTGAAAAGATAACAATCTGTCATCATCAATATGTCAGAACATTTGTTTGATTTCTCTTCAACTAGAAGACTGCAGAAAATAGATAACTGCAGCCATGAGGACGGCAGAGATAAATAGATTGATAAACAAAACTTCATTGCTTGATCAATAGATGGATAAATAATGCCCCTTATATGGATAAAATAGTTGTTCTGATCTTTTTCTTCCCTACTATAACAATATTCTATCTAGGATGGCTGCCCCTTCCATAACAGAAGAACTATTGTGTTTAAATCTTCTAACAAAATAATTATTTGTAAGAACTCATGCAATTTGCACAAATGTTGTAACAACATAGCGGCGGCAACAGTGACGGAGCTAGCACATGATTAGAGCCTGGGCAAATTGTGAGTGCAGCCAGGCAGCTGCCCAGGCTAGCCGAGCACTGGCTCAGCTACTGGGCAGCAACAGCAGTAACACAAAGCATCTCAAGGAATAACAGACGAGAATTTCAAGGAAAAGCCACAATATATCAAATTAATCATAATTGTGGCTACTAAAAAAGCAGGCTGACCAATTATATCCTTCTGACGGAAGGAAGCAAAAGGGATGTGTCCGTTACCTTGGAACTGTTTGCTTCTGAGTGGAATTGGTTGATGGCATACCAGGTCCTGAGACTGATGACCTCGAAGTCATATTATCTGTTTTTTAACACATTTAATGGTCAACAGAAATTACAAACGAACAGCCTTGAAGAAACAAACGGTGTTCTTTCTATTACCAGTGGAGCTGTGGTGAACAGAGCTGTTTCGTCCACCTCGATCTGGGACACCTCTTACTCCTCGACCGGTAACACTATTTGCCGCTCGAGACCTTGGCTCAGGAGTCTCTTTAACCTATGCAAGCACAGATAACAATCATGACTAGTATTTTCCAACAATAACCAAAAGAATAGCGAAACATTTTAACTTTTGGCACAGCAAAGCAAACAAAGCAAAATAATTGTTTGCATTGACAAAGCATTTTCTGTATAGGTAACTGGGTACTCATGCTAATAAATTGCAAGTTTAAGAAGGTTAGCTACAATTCATTAGCAACCCAAGTAAAATATGTTCAATAGTCATGAGATAAACCAAGTACCGAGCAGACATAGGGCATACATAGCTGAGAAAAGGTAAATAGTTGACTAACCTCTTTTTTCTTATCACGCTTGCTCTTTACCTCTTGAAAGGTATCTGGAAAAAAAAATGTAGTACATGAGATATTGATGCAACAACTAGTGGGCCAACTGACATAAACTATCTTAGGGTTTACCGCACGTAAAGATAATGTAGCATATGACCAAAATAAACAGATGATACAATCCAAAAAGATAAAAACTACAAAAAATGTAGGAACTGCAAGCACATTGGTATGACATAAAGAAATGAAATCAAAATGGAGGGTTTACACTGATTCCAATACAAACTATTTTATGTGCACAAGCAAATAAAGTACTCACATCAACTCTGAAAAATAAAGTGTAATCATAAAATCCAAACTTTTCACCATTCTGTCCATGTTAGGTAAGTTGAAGAATCTATTTTAAAACCTTCACAAGTCACATTGGAGAAATCAACTCTAGCAAGGAACACTTGACAGGGATGCCAAGTCACAGAGTGAGTATCTTATCTACCAAATTATAAAGACAGAACTAAGAAAACGTGAGCCAAAGGGATAGCAAGGAGATCCTAAAATTTGAGTACATGGAATGCTTCTCTGTAACAACTTAAGGTACAGTATAGACAGGAAAACAGAAACTAGTACTAACCAAATGAACAGAAGAAAACCCCTTCCATGCTTTCTCCAGAAAGAAAGAAAAAAACCTTCTCTAAGATAAGCACGAAATACTACGCAAGCCTACAAAAGTAGCAAATCCTACCGTGCCACTTTCCCTCCCACTGTATAACAGAGGTATATCGAAAACGACCATTGTATATCGAAAATGACCATTTCCCAATGACCAATAGCAGCACCTAACCAATTTCAGACGAACACGCCTGCTGAAAACAAGCAGTTGAGAAGTTTTTACGCTTTTTGAACTTTGGGCAGCAAAGACAAGCATGCATCTCCTTTCCCAATCGAAAGGCTCCAGAGCTGTAGCTATATTTATCACAAAGCCACTTGCAATCTGGTTGATAAATCGGCCCATCAAACATGTAAGTTGTCCCTTTCTTCTGAAGTACCCTCCGAGCACAAGATAAATAACAACAAAACAAAAGGATGAACAACAGAAATCGAACAGAATCTACCTGCCCTCTAACCCAAAACAGGAAGCGCTTGCCACTAATAGCATTTAGCAGGTTAGTCTAAAGAGGAACCCTAAAAATGTGGAAGCAGATGGCAATTTGCCCGAGACCGAAACAGCCCCTAAATCGGTCTAGCGCTTCAATCGTAAACAGCTATGTCGTAATAAGTAATCGACAGGGAGTCCGAAAGGAGAACCAAACAGCTATGTCGGATTCCAGCTAGTCCGTAGGGGGCGGCCATAGCGGCTACTGCAAACGAATCGTTCCGCATCGGCTAGAACACGCTGGTTTAAGAACCCTAGCGACGAGAACCGCTGGGATGGGGGCGCGCCCCCCAATCACGCATCGAGGGGAAACCGCCGCGGAATCACGGGCTCGCGGAGAGGCGGCGAAACGGTCGCGCGGGGGCGGGGGCGGGGCAGAGGGGCAGACCTTGGGAGAGGAGGCGGCTGACGGCCTCGTCGGGGTCCATGCCGCACTCGCGCAGGGCCGCGTAGATCTCGGCCTCCGGGCGGTTCACGATCTCCTTGAGGCCCTGCACCAGCTTCTTCGAGGCCTGCGGGACGGGCCCCGCGGCCGCCGCCCCCTTCCCACCCCCCGCGCCGCCGCCGCCGCTCATCGTCGCCGCCGGGATCCCTTCCGCCGCCGCACGGGAAACCCCCTGAGAACCGGTTGACGGAGCGCGGGCGCGGGCCGGTCCGGTCCGGTGGTGGGCGCGGAGGTGGCGGTGGTGGAGGGAGCTTGGGTTTGGGCTGCGCTTCACTGACGCAACGGCGGCCTGGCTGGTTCCAAAACCCTTCCTCCCCTCGCTCCCCTGCGCCCAGCTTTATATAGACCCGGATGGATGGGTGGATTGCGCTTGCGCAGGAGGTCGCCCTTTCCTTTGCAAATGTGTTAATTCTTTTGCGGGTAGTTTCAAAAAGAAATATTCTTTTTTAGCCTTCCGGTCCAAATTAATTGACTCCACTTTATCTAGATATAAATATATCTAGACATGTTAATTGACTAGGTACATCTATATCTAGATAAAATTGAGTCAACTAATATGGATCGGAGGCACTATGTCTTTTCTTCACAAAACTTTGCATGCACCATACAAAACACAAACATCTACATTGTCAAAAGTATTCCCCTTTTTAAAAAAATTTAGAACATTTTGGCGATTTGACCGTTCATCCGGGTACAAGGAGCAAAAAAAAGTATGCAAAAGTACATCTCAAAAACATATGCGAGTAGTTGATATTGTGAAAAATCATTTGCCATGTTTATATTCAAAATAAAGAATGGTAGGAAAAGTTGAAATTAAATTGCACGAGTTGTACATATGGAAAGTACCAATGGTATCCATTGCTTAATCCAAGTATGTCAATGTTTGTCGTAATTTTACTGGCTTTTGCCCCTAAGGCGCCCCTCCTTGCGCTCTCCTCTACATTCCCCCCCCCCCCCCACCCCAGCTATCAATCACGGTGGTTAGCGACACGTGGAAGGGGTTCACGCTCCTAGTAGTTGAAGGTTTCATTATTACTTTATGTTGACATAGTCCATGTATTTCGAGCAAAGTGTGAGACATTCATCGACAACATATCCTTCATCAATAGAACATTTTGGTTGTGTCTTAATAGCGCTTTAAAGTGTACAAACATATTTTAATTGGGTTTAGGGTTCTTTTAATTGGGTACATCCGCCAATAATGCACAAGATCTTTTAGACGTACCTCTACACGTAAATGTACTGCTAGATGTATCATCATGCTAATTGTTTAATTGCATCTTGCTAACTTCACTTAAACGTAGCTGCAAGGGTTATTCTTAAATCCAAAACAAAGTAACAATAATAGTTTTTAAGAGTTGATGAATAAAGTAAATAAAATTGCTAAATTAAACAAGATGGTGTGAATGACAATGACAGTGAAGTAAATTAAACTCAATAAGAGGTAAACGTTCTCAATAAGGGATAAACTCAATATACATTTCATTGAACTATAATGTTGAATTCCACGAATATACACACTTGTTGTTTCAATACCAGATTTGCCCGTTATCATAACACCTGGTGCTATTCAACTCGTTCCCGTGATATTCCATCCTCGTGATCTAGTCATACACTGCACAACTTCATGGATGTAATTTCATCGAGTGGGACAAGAATATCTGCCCGTCACACGCATGAAAAAATCGCGATCTCGATACATACGCATTAGCCTACCTGTTAATAAGATCATTGCAGAAAAGTAGACGGAGACGATTTGGTAACGCAGCTCAGCGATAAACGCCTACATCTGCGAGGTATGCTTTACGGGCACTCCACCCTAGGTACTATCATAGTACCATCGACGACAATCCCGCCACGATATACATACACGTCAGATCTACAAATGCCACGTCGGTCCAGCGCCCCTGCCACGGGCTCTGGACCGTCCCTGAAAATCAATCTTGTGTCTAACCTAGCTTTCGTCTGGTCTATTTTAGCTACCCGATGCCTTTATATATTAGGTCCAGATTACATAGTTTGACTCCAACACATAACCTACCCGCACAGTCCAAGTCTAATTGGAGGCTATACACATATTCGACACAACTTCAACAATACACATTCGGAATACTTGAGAACACCTTTATGATCACCTTGTTACGGTGTGATGGTTGATGCAGTTAAAGCAGCCTCCGGTGATAGCGATTAGATATGATCTCGCGGTCTAAGGATTAGGTTACTACGTTTTCATAATTATGCAACAACGAACTATGTGGCTTGATCGCGTTGAAATAATTATATTATGTATGTCCATCATATCATTCATCCAATCACGTGTATCAATGTTTTCAATCAATACAGTTCTAGCATTGCACAAAACTTATTATGAGTTTTGTGAGATGCAACATTGCCACCCTCCCACCCACCCAATCCATTCATGCACTTTTCCTATATTTTTTGACTATATCATATTGAATTTTGTGAAGTGTTGTTAAGTTGCATAATCCTCACACTATGTTAAATTGCAAGCATGTGAATGGTAGCCTTTTGCTTATTTGGTAAAGGCGACATGACTTCTTTCTTGGGTACTTATTAACGGAGCAACTTATCTGAAGTGAAATAATACTCACACTATGTTAAATTGCAGACATGTGAATGCTAGCTTTTGCCTATTTGGTAAATGAAACATGAATTCTTTATTGGATAGTTATAACGTTGAGTAGAGTGTCGTAGCAAGCGTGTTTTCCCATAAGGGTGATTCGAGGGTTTATGTTGAACTCTCGGTGAATTGAGTAAGAGTTATATCTTCTCCTCTTCTTCTAGCAATACTGCAAAGCAAAGTTGTGTCTTGTGTCCCCAACTCCACCATGTGATTGTCAAGTACAAGATTATGTATTAGTAATTATAGATAAAAGAAGTAACAAAAGTAAACTAAAGTAAATAAACAATGTAAACTAAGTAAAAGTAGTAAAGGGATAATTGTTTTTGGGTTTTGTGTGTAATTAAGTAAAAAGGTATTTTTTATTTTTGGATTAAAATAGTGCTGCAAGTAGAATGTAAGATAAAACCAATGAAAAGGTGCTTCTTATGATCAAAATTGGATCGGGATTCATGGGTTCACTTGTCTACTCTCTTTTTAAGTTGTAGTAGAAAATAAAAATTCATCAATAGATAATATTGGTGGAACTTCAAGTGCTTGATAAAGACCAACAAATTTTCAGTAGGCTTGTAATATAAATGATTCGTGTACAATATAAAGAACCCCTGAAACATATGTGCGGTATGTTAATGTAACATGAGAAGAAAATTAGTTTGTTTTTTCTGTTTATTTCTGTATCGTGAGACTTTTAGCCAGTAATCCGGTGATCGAACTGAAGTTGACTATTCAAAATCAGGATGCATACGAGACGTTTTTTTTTTCATTAGACGATTTTATTGTTTGCGTGAGACCTTTTCGAACGCCTGAAATCCAGTCGATGGATTGTGTTTGTGTTGGCTACTCGGGTCAAGACGTGTGTAGAGCTTTTACAGTTGATTTTATTTTTTGGCTTACGCAGCCCCGGAGTGATCGGGTGTAGTAGTATGATAATAAAGCAGTTACGGAGCCGCCGAGTATCAGGTGCTTGAAAACAGTAATCGAAACTTAATAAGATAGGGGAATTTAGCTTATATTAATGGCACAAGTACGGAGGTATATGGTTTTTGGCTTTGAAGAAGCCTAGGAGAGGGCCCGATGAATGCGATGATATGGCTGAAGAAACCTTATTTACACGACGAAGTCTATTTTGTTCGGCTATGAAGCCTGGCTGTTAGCCTTATTGAAAGTAAATACGCAGGCTAAGTACCTTTTTTTTTTGCGAAACGTAGGCTAAGTACTTAAGCGTAGAAGCGACGTAAGTGTTGGACGTTCCACGGCTTTGGTTACATCTTCCTGGTCTTCTTGTCCTTGATTCGATATGCTCCTCCAGAAATTACTTCTGTCACAATGTGTTGTGTGTATATTTTATGGGTATTGCCCACGACGTAGTTCGGATCCGGTAAGTCTGGGTGGCCCATAGGTGATGGTGGTGGCATATGGCCCACCGGGCGGCCCAGTTACTGTTGATCAAAGAAGGATGAAGTCCAGCCCAGTAACAGGAGCCGGATCCCAACCGACCTACGATAGAGGTCGGATCTAGGAAGGCCCATGAAGTATCCGGATCTTTGACGACTAGATAGGAAGGAGGCGGATTCTTGATGTGCACGGCAATGTATATTCTGTAGTTAGGCATTTTGTATTCTACCTAGGACTTTCCGTGTAAACCCTAGATCCTGGCGCCTTTATAAGCCGGATCCCGGGAGCCCTACAGGAATAACCACAACTCATTGTAAAAACGCGAAAGCGCCCCCGGTAGCACTTCTCCCTATGGCTCCTCTTTCTTCTCACCTCCGTGAGGATCCCTCCTCTAGAGTATCGTCGAATAGGCAACGATAGTTGGCACCCACTATGGGGCCAGCAGCGTCTGGAGGCCGGAACCGGGCGGGTTCCACTCTAAGAGGCATCGGCGACACCATCGCCGTGGGGCGCGTCTTTTACGCTAGGAACTTTCCGATCATTCCTCAGGACGAGTGTTGGATTCCGGCAAGGACCGACCCCGCCAAGCTCTCTATCACCCCGATCGGCGGTGACATAGGCATCCCGGATGGACCTGCCGAAGATAGTACCCGGGGTTTATTGAAGGCCCATGACCCGAAGTTTATGAAGCCCGTAAGCCCACTAAAGCATCGACTATGGCAAGAAGAGATAGATCAGGAATAAAGAGATTTGTAACTTTACGGGTCGAACTCAAAGACTCTCCCGGAGTTTGTAACTTGTGTAATACGAAACCCTCGGATCCGCCTCCTATATAAGGGGGAGTCGAGGGACGAAGAAAGGATCAATCTCATTGTCAACATAGCCCTAGTTTTTAGCAGTCGAGCACCTTTTCGGCTGAAACCTTCGAGTTCTACTTGCCCTCTACTTCCGTGAAACCCAAGTCTACAACTTGTAGGCATTGACAAGGTAATCCCTTGTCAATTGGCGCCGTCTGTGGGAATTAGAGGCGACAAGGAGCTGATCTCGATGGCATCGTCAACATCTTCGACAACATCGTCAACATCTTCGGTCGCAAGCAACGCGATGGACGGAGGTAAACAGATCGAAACTGGTCTCGTTGATTTTGTTCCTCACCCGCCCTCCCGTGTGGATGCATATGCGTATCTGGAGGAGCCCATGAGTTCGGGAGCTTCCACTTCCGCGTCGGAAAAGAAGGATCACACCGTCTCGCGATACTGAATTCTTCGGGATCGTTCGCGGTCGATTTCGACTTCTCGGGATCGTCATCATTGTTCGAGTCAGGCGACGAAGAGATCTCGCCGTCAAGCTTCACCAGGCCCGCTTCAAGCGTAAAACTCGCCGATATCTTCGGCAACATGTCCTTCGGGTCGTCTGCAGACTCAAATATAAGCAGCGACTCAGAGAGCGTCGACAACTTCGACTTCATCGACAGATCTACTTCTGTTCGTGAGTTATTCGCCGATCTATACGACGGTGTCACCGACCCTGAAGAGGAAGATGAAATTCCAATATATCATCAAGTCTGCGCAATTTGACAAGCGGATGAAACTTCAGAGGCTTTCGATGATCTTGGAAATCCATACATTGATCCCGCTGATCTTACGCGAGGATTGGGAAACAAATATGTCGGGACCGATCCTCGTCAAGGGTTGCAACTTCCACAAAAAGCTTGGGACAGAGCAGCAAGAGCCATGAATGGCACGGAGCCGATGACTACCACAGCCACGGCAGAAGAGCTGCAAGCATACCAATATAAACTCTCCTGTGCTGGGCGAGAACTTGAGAAACAGACGATTATACTCGAACAAAGAAAAGCCGCAGCCTCTGCATCGAGCGCGCGAAGGACAGAGCTAAGTCGACAGTCAGGAACCTCGGGAGATAACCACAGAGCATCACGTGCAAGGGAAGGTCTCGCCTGGCGCACTTACCTGAGCACGAGCGAGAGAAACTGATCCATAACCTCGACATGCCATTTATGTCGATTGATACAAGAGGTAATATCATCCCCAAAACACCGGAAGCTGCGTATATGGCGACTCTATATACTAGCATCAAACCCACCGGCAGGGGACCCGAGAGAAGCACTGTACCAGATGGCCATGGCAGGAGTTGGAGTCATGGGAGCAGCATTCGCAAGTCCAAGCACACCACAACCTGAAAGTGCTCCAAGGCGAAACAGCCCTAGGCCCAACGTGGTGGCGCGAGATCCTCCACGAGCGGACGTGGCGAGAAATACAGAGGTGCAAGATCGAGTTGATAGAGCGCGAGAAAATAGATCCAGGCGACATTCGCTGGAAGTTGATGAAGACGTTATGTGTGGGCTCCCCTGCTTTACTCGACGAGTTCGCAGGACGAAAGTTCCTTCTGGTTTCAAGTTGCCAGACGGTTATAAAAAGTTCGATGGTCTGCAAGATCCCGAAGATTGGTTAATCGACTATCTAGAAACAGTGAAACTGTTGGGTGGAACGAGAGCAACAGCCATGCAGAGCGTCCAAGTTCATCTTAGTGGAGCTGCAAGATCTTGGATAAAAAAGTTGCTAGTAGGATCCATCGACAGCTGGGAAACTTTCGAGGACTTATTTGTGAAGAACTTCCGTTCCACGCGCAAGAAACCCACGTCCATAGAGCAATAAAGGGCTTGCAAGAAGAAGTATGGTGAACCAATGAGAACGTACATCCAGCGTTGGAACATCATCAAAAATTCGGCGGAGAACGTATCCGACGAAAGAGCAATCCACGCATTTATCGGGTGGATCCAAAGGCAAGACCTAATCGAGGACTTGGGTCGATCCAACCCGAGAACAATTGCAGAGCTTATGGACATAGCAAATCGCTAGGCAGATGGAGAAGATGCCGTCCATAATAAACGGCATAGGTCACCAGAGGAGGATCACAACAGAAATAACAATCAAAATAGGCGACGATTTTCTCGTCAGTACTCAAACTACGACGTTCCTGGCCAAGTAGCGGTTGGCTTCCGAGGAAATAGTGGAGAAAATAATCGGGAGGAATACCAAAGAGGTAGCGAGCAGCACAATGATCACAGGGATGCGCCAAGCTCCAGCAGGCAAAATAATAGGCCAAGGTTCCAAAAGCCATACAATATATCACCCGGAGATATGCTAAACGGACCGTGCCAGATGCACTTTTATCTCGACAACAATGGTAAAAGATAGACAGGTCATCTCCAGAAGGACTGTCGAACTTTCCAAGCTTTGCACAGATATGCAGGAAATGCCAATGCACAAGCAGCAAACAGGAGGCACTGATACGTCTCCAACGTATCTATAATTTCTTATGTTCCATGCTAGTTTTATGACAATACCTACATGTTTTGCTCACACTTTATATCATTTTTATGCATTTTCCGGGACTAACCTATTAACAAGATGCCGAAGCGCCAGTTCCTGTTTTCTGCTGTTTTTGGTTTCAGAAATTCTACACAGGAAATATTCTCGGAATTGCGCGAAACAAAAGCCCACGGCCCTATTTTCCACGGAGTGTTCCAGAAGTCCGAAGGAGAGACGAAGAGGGGCCACGAGGCGGCCACACCAGAGGGGGGCGCGGCCCCACCCCTGGCCGCGCCGCCATATGGGATGGGCCCCTCGGGACTCCATCGACGCTGCCCTTCCGCCTATATATTCTCCCAGATGTGAAAACCCTAAAGCAGTCAGTCATATTCCATGAAGAGTTCCGTAGCCGACGCCATCGCGAAGACAAGTTTCGGGGGACAAAATCTCTGTTCCGGCACGCCGCCGGGACGGGGAATTGCGCCCGAGTCATCTCCATCAACACCACCGCCATCTTCATCGCCGTTGTTGTCTCCCATGATGAGGAAGGAGTAGTTCTCCCCTGAGGGCTCTACCGGTAGCTATGTGGTTCATCTCTCTCTCCCATGGTGTGATCTTTATGTGATCATGAGCTTTGTGATCTAGTTGAATATGTAGATGTTACTCTTGTCTATTATGCACTTTAGACGTTACTTTAATATGAAGTCCGGAGTCACTCTCCACGGTGTGATGGTGACAGTGTGCGCATCGTGTGTGATTCCTTTATGACGTTGTGGAGCTTGTTTACTCCGGCTTGAGGTGTGCTTTTGTAGCCCTACACAATGAATGGTGTTTGTTATCCAACAAGAGAGTGTTTGAGAGTAGCATCTATTTATTCAATTATGTGATCATTGTTGAGAGTGTCCACTAGTGAAAGTATGATCCCTAGGCCTTGTTTCTAAGCACTGAAACACCATTTTCAACAAGTTCTGCTACATGTTTGCTTGCTTCCATTTTTATTTCAGATTGCAATTACTACTTATAATCATCCATATTACTTGTATTTCACTATCTCTTCGCCGAACTAGTGCACCTATACATCTGACAAGTGTATTAGGTGTGTTGGGGACACAAGATACTTCTTGTATCTTAATTGCGGGTTGCTTGAGAGGGATATCTGACCTCTACCTCCCTGAGTTCGATAAACCTTGGGTGATTCACTTAAGGGAAACTAGCTGTTGTTCTACAAACCTCTGCTCTTGGAGGCCCAACACTGTCTACAAGAATAGAAGCACACGTAGACATCAAGCTATTTTCTGGCGCCGTTGCCGGGAGGTAAGGTAAAAGGTATTCACATCCTCCGACTACTAAGCTATTTCCTAACACTGTTGCCGGTGTGTGAGTGCTCGAAGCTATTTCCTTTAGATTCTGCAATTTTATCTTTTTGTCTCTTATTTTTATTTTCACTAGTTAGGCTTAATGGAAAACAACAAAAAAATTAGAGATCTTTATGAACTTTATGTTGAGTTAGGACATGAGGTGTTTGAAGAGAAAAATAAAAAACCTATGGAACTTTATATGCATGCTAATGGCAATGTTATTGGTATGAATGCTTTGAACACCATTGTTGCTAATGCTATGGAAAATTCTAAGCTTGGGGAAGCTGGTTTTGAGGAGCATGATATTTTTAGTCCCCCAAGCATGGAGGAGACAATTTACTTTGATGATACTTTACCTCCTATATATGATGATTACAATGATGACTATCATATTTTCAGTCCACCTACTATAGAGGAGAAAATTAATTATGATTACAATATGCCTCCTATATATGATGATTATGGTGATGAGAATAATAATGATAGGTATCTTATTGAATTTTCTCCCACTACAATTAATAGTAATGATTATGCTTATGTGGAGAGTAATAATTTTATGCATGTAGCTCATGATAAGAATGTTTCATGTGATAGTTATATTGTTGAGTTTCTTCATGATGCTACTGAAAATCTTTATGAGAGAGGACAATATGGTTGTAGGGATTTTCATGTTACTAAAACACCTCTCTTTTTGCTTAAAATCTTGAAGTTGCGCTTGTCTTGTTTTCCTATGCTTATTGCATTATGCTTACATGACTTGTTTATTTACAAGATTCTTTTTCATAGGAAGTGGGTTAGACTTAAAAGTGTTTCTTATTTGCTTTTGATGCTCTCTTTTGCTTCAACTCTTATTTCTTGCGAGAGCATCATTAAAATGAGCTCATCTTAATGGCTATAAAGAAAGCACTTCTTGGGAGATAACCCATGTTTTTATTTTGCTACTATTTTGTTGTGTTTTGGAAGTTGTTACTACTGTAGCAACCTCTCCTTATCATGTTTATTTCGTTTTTGTGCCAAGTAAAGTCTTTGATAGGAAAGTTGATACTAGATTTGGATTTCTGCGCAGAAACAGTTTTTTAGCTGTCACGAATTTGAGTTGATCTCTCTGTAGGAAACTCGTAAAATCCTAAAAAAATTCATGCGTGATACTCAGATATGTACGCAACTTTCGTTCAACTGGAGCTTTTCCATCTGAGCATGTTAAGTGCCTCAAAAAAATTCGTCTTTACGGACTATTCTGTTTTGACAGATTCTGCTTTTTATTTAGCATTGCCTCTTTTACTGTGTTTCAGTGGGTTTCTTTGGTCCATTAAATTTCAGTAACCTTTGGTAATGTCCAGAAGTGTTGGGAATGATTGTGTCCTTGCTGAACATGGGAATTTTTGATTATGCACTAACCCTCTAATGAGATTGCTTTGAGTTTGGTGTGAAGGAAGTTTTCAAGGATCAAGAGAGGAGGATGATATAATATGATCAAGAAGAGTGAAAAGTCTAAGCTTGGGGATGCCCCCGTGGTTCATCCCTGCATACCTTATTGATGAAGTGATTCTCTAGCACGTCTTTACTTACCCTTCCTCTGAGCTGTCTGTGCTTGGGAAAGTTGGGGTGTACCTATTGATGTGGCTATCTAAGATTCTTAGCAATTGTTATTGCTTCGAAATACAAGGACGTTTGCGTCATTCTTAGCATGATTGGTTCGCCAATTACTAAGCGAAGTTTGATTGTGTTGCCAAGTTCATTTGTTCAGGCGCACATATTCGATCAAAGTGTTAGGTTCATCCCAAAGCTCTCAAGACCATATCGTTTGCTTTGTAAAGCAAGATCACTTCTCGAACTCAATGATATACCTGTGGATCGTGATATTCTAGTTGTCTTTCTAGAAGTATCGCTATGTTGCCACATGACCGTGTTGTCAAGTTAGTGAGTAAGTTGGTTCTTTGAACTGCTCCTTTCTCCAAGCAATCTTACTGGATAACCCTGGACTAGTTGGTTGAGCTTAAACAACAACTTGGAGAGTTGAAAGACAAAAGCTCTATCCGACATGATTCTTCTTAAAGGGATGTTTAGTTTTGTTTGTGTTGAAGTAAGGAAGTATATCCTTCATGGATATGCTATCTTCCCAAATCTTTGATTTGAGATTGGGCTATCGTCAAATCAAATCAAGTTCTGAGGACTATCTTCATGATGTTTATACTCATGGTGTTTAGCCTGAGTACATTTTCATGTCCATTGGCCTGACCAATATTTCTGCCTCGTTCATGCAACATATGATTCCCTGATGGGGTATCTTGATAAGTTTGTTATTGAGCCCATCAATGACATTCTTATTTCCTCCATGTTTAAAGAGGTTCATATTGCACATTTGGCACTAATATTGGAAACTTTTGAGAACAATCTTTGTGTCATCATGAAGTATGTGTTCTGGATGTTGGAAGTGACCTTCTCTGGTTCACGTGCACTTGCTGAAAGATGTCGTCGTGGATCTGAGTCGAGTACCCTTTGTTTTCCTCGGGAATCATCGCAAGTCGGTCAGGCATGTGCGAAGTATTCTTGAGATGGAAGGTTGTTACCTCCATTCCTTGAAACGTTCCTCTATGCACCCTAAGCCACTGCCTGATTTGTTCAAGAAAGATAAGAAGCTTAAGAACTTCAAAATATTCTTTGATGTCCCCACAAGGACTCACTTGCGTTACATTGCAAGTTCATATGCACGCAATTGTCTTTGGCAGTCGCAACCATATGTATTACGCAATCGAGCTCAATCCTTTGGAGATTGACAAGGCTATAACTTCAGAATCTAGCGACTTTACCTAGGTGGTAACTGTTGCAATTTCTTTCTATCCAGATATGCAGAGTCTAAAATATCTTTACACCTAACCTAAGCTGAATCTCAAGCAACAATGATGGTTAATGTTTATCAAGGATTTTTGACATAGGTTTCTTTGTAAATCCGGCAAGATCGATGGCATGGTTAACACAATTAGTCGGGAGACCTAATGCCAAGATTCTTGAAGTAGCAAGAATAACCACTCTCCATAAGGATCTTATGTGACTCATTCTAGGAGTTTCCCTCATAGCATCTTTTCAATTCCGAAGTCTTGACCTTCGCTTGATGACCTATTGAAGGCTAGTTAATAGCCTAATATCGGTGACTAGAACATCAAGGAGAACATTAGAAGCAGAGTTGATAAATGTCTCTAGGTCAATCCCTTGAAATCATTTCTCCGGTGACAACAACTTCGTTCGGAGAAATTTCACTCACCGCTGATCCTTGGCACTTCCCTAGCCAATACCCTTCCCTTTCCGTTGGCCAGTACATGAAACTCTACAATTTACACGTTGTGTGAATTTGTCAGTCATCTAGGCCCCAGCCTTTTGAGTAGACAAACACCATTTCATGTACTCATGCCAGAAAAGGGACTAGGATTTTTGAAATCCAAAGTTGCTCTAGTTTCATAATAATTTGTGCTTCCACGAGTCACCCTCTGTAAGAGTGCCTCGTCATGGTATCAAAGGCAATTTAACTCCTCGCTACCTTGTTCCTTCGTAATCTTGTAAAGCGTGGAGCAATTGCCTACCAAATTTGAAACTTCTTCAGTCCCCTCATTTATCTTGACGTGTTTCATGTTTGTTAGCTCAAGAGTTGTTTTTAAACACTCCTTCCATGAGTTGACCATGAGATACTCGATCTTTGTAAAGATCCACTGTCTAGTGTTATTCCCTCTTTCCTTTAGGTGTAGTTGAGCAACAACTTCAAAGGAAGAAAATGAAGCGCTTCATTCATGGTGTTGTGGGTCAACTTCTTCATGGTGTCTTGGATCAACTTCCTCAACAAAGATGATCAGTGTGGTATCAACAAGCTCGTTGAAGACCGGTGTAGTCCATGTTACCTTCTCTTTTCCTACCTTAGGAATCTCGGGGACGAGATTCTTGTAAGGGGGATAGAGTTGTAACATCCCTGTTTTGCTAAACCCTAATTAGGAGTTGTTTGTGCATCATGAGCATCATATAAAATGCATTAGGAAAATTTGCATTTCAGTTAAAGTGGAAACCCAAAATGTATGCAAACCTTCCTCTATTTTAAATTCTCCCAAATTGTTTCAAATCTTGAAAAACAAAATATGTGGAACCTCAAATACATGAGGAATGTCACTAAATATTTTCCCTAAAGTTTTTAAGTTATTTTGTATTCCTAAAGGGTTGCAAATGCCAAAATATATTTGCTTTTAACCCTGTTTTAAAAATTTCAGGGAAATCCTCAAAGGGCAGGGGGTTTGGGGCAAACATGCCCTTGTCTTCTTCCACCATGCAGGCAGACACCTGCGTGTGGCCGCTCCGGCCGTCGATCCTCGCTAGGATCCTCGCCGCCGCTCGCCGCCCTCGGCGAGGGGATAAGACCTCCACGCTGACGCCTCCCTCTCTCTCCCCTATCTCTTCCCTCTCCCTGGCCCTCTCCTCCTCTTCTCTGCGCGCACGCGAGCCGAACCATGGCCGCCGGCCATCGCCGTTCCTCGCTGCTACGGCCACCCACGAGCTCCCCCGAGTAGCCCATCGGCTCCAATGGCATTTTCTTTTTTATTTCTTTTATTTTCTGTTTTGTTAAACATATGACATGTGGGGCCCATCGTCAGAAATTTAGTAATTTCCAAAATGTTTAGGAAAAAGAATAAAACCCTGACAGTGGGTCCGACTGTCAGATTTTTAACATTTTCCAGAAATTCCAGTTTTGAATTAAATCTTATTTAATTCATAACTAATTCATTTTAAATCAGAAAAATATGTATAATATATCAAAATGTTCAGAAAAACATTCTCTACAAGTTTAGATGTAATTCATGCATCATTGCAACAATTAAAACTGCATAAGTAGTGAAATCCTAATTAACCCCTCTCATATGTCGGGGTCCGATGCCGGAACCCCTTTAATCTGATGATGCACCTAGGGTTTACTCAATTCCATTAATATGACATATCATTCATACTTGTATGCGCATTGCATCGATGCCATGTGTTGATTGTTATTTCTCTCTTTATAGTATTTGCTTCTTCGTGATCGATAGAGCACGAGTCTGAGACAATGAAGATCGACAGCACCGAAGGTTAATATTTTTCCCACCGACAAACAAGTCAAGTACAAGATTATCGAAGATGCACTTTGGTTTGTCAGGGACAAAGGCAAGCCCTAGCCTGGTTCATATATGTTTTCGAAATGCTTTTATTTCTGGTTCCTACATATTGCACACGATTCAACTGTCTTTTATCGGTAGGTAGAGTTATCCTATCTACTGCATGTTCCACCCTTGTAGCCTCAAATCCATGATCCACTGCTCCTAGCATAACTAGGTTTGGCATGTGTGCACCGCTAGAGCCTTTATATCTTTATGCTTAGCCATGCTTAGTTTGTTACGCTGCTACTCCGGTCTTCGAACTGGAGCCTTACAATGAAATGAAACTAGCATGACAGGTTGACGTGGTAAGTATAAAGATGTTGTTAAAAATGATTAAAGGCTCAGACGAGAGGCCACATTGGGATGTGGTGGGTTGTTTCGTTTCTGCCGACCCTAGGAACCGAGTTCTCGCCTCTTGAACCAAGATTGAGCGTACAACCACACGAGGCCCTATTATGGTACCCTCTCGACTCACAAACTTGCCTAGTAGATTCCATGAGTCACATAGTTTGCGCGTTATCTGGTCATATGCATTGCATTTTGCTTGGGGTAAAGGTACATAACAGGCAGGTAAGCGTGGTGGCTGGGGGTTGCGGCCTCTGGGGAAACCCACCTCGGCTCACATCGTTAAGGACCGACTTCAGGACTTGACCCGTTACGGCGGAACAATCCTTAGCGCGTGATTCATGGTCTCGGCGACTGATGACCCACAAGTATAGGGGATCGCAACAGTCTTCGAGGGAAGTAAAACCCAAATTTATTGATTCGACACAAGGGGAGGTAAAGAATACTTATAAGCCTTAACAACTGAGTTGTCAATTCAAAACCTGGAAAATCACTAGCAACAGTGGTGATGTGAAAGTAGCAGTGATATGAGAGCAGTAGTAACAGTAACACGGCAGAACAGTAATATGAGAGCAATGGCACCAGAGAATAGTTGATACTACTTCCAATGACATGAAGAACAAGTATATGATGATGCAAGATGGACCGGGGTTCCCAGCTATCTACACTAGTGGTAACTCTCCAATAACAAGTGTTGGGTGAACAAATTACAGTTGGGCAATTGATAGGATTGATAAGGCATTAAGAAAGAACATCAATTCATTAATCATGTAGGCATGTTTTCCATATTTAGTCGTACGTGCTCGCAATGAGAAACTTGCACAACATCTATTGTCCTACCAGCCAGGCCTCAAGGGAAACTACTGGATATTAAGGTACTCCTTTTAATAGAGCACCGGAGCAAAGCATTTGGTGAAAACATGTGTCCCTCACATCACCGCCATCCCCTCCGGTTGTCCCGATTTCACACTTCGGGGCCTTTGGTTCCGGACAGTGACATGTGCATACAACTTGTAGATACAATCTAAGCAATAATTATAGAGCTCAAATCTAAGATCATGCCACTCGGGCCCTAGTGACAAGCATTAAGCATAACAAGATTGCAGCAACAATAACTTCACAAACTTTATAGATAGACTAATCATAATGTATCATCCATCGGATCCCAACAAACACAACACCGATTACATCAGATGAATCTCAATCATGTAAGGCAGCTCATGAGATCATTGTATTGAAGTACATGGGGGAGAGAATACCAACTAGCTACAGCTAGAACCCGTAGTCCATGGGGGAACTACTCACGGAGCATGATGGAGGCGATGGCGTTGATGGAGATGGCTTCCGGGGCACTTCCCCGTCCCGCAGGGTGCCGGAAGAGTTCTGTCCCCCGAATTGAGTCGCGGCGGCGCCCGGAGTCTTTTCGGAGTTTCGTCAAGTGGTACGGTGTTTTTAGGTCGAGGGATTTTATAGGCGAAGAGGCGCGGGGGCACTGGGGCGACACCACAGCCGGCGCGGGCCCAGCCAGCCGCGCCGCCTTATGGTCTGGTGGCCCTCCGCCCCTCTCCGACTCTTCTTCGGTGTTCGGATGCTTCCGGAAAAATAGGAGGTTTGGCGTTGATTTCGTCCAATTCCGAGAATATTGCCCGAACAGCCTTTCGGAACCAAAACAGCAGAAAAAGGAACGGCACGTGGCATCTCGTTAATAGGTTAGTTAAAACGCATAAAAACATCATAAAGTGCAAGCAAAACATGTAAGTATTGTCATAAAACAAGCATGGAACGAGAAATTATGGATACGTCGGGGACGTATCAGCATCCCAAGCTTAGTTCCTGCCGTCCGAGGGTAAACGATAAAAAGAATAATTTCTGTAGTTACATGCTACTTACATAACCTTGATCATACTATTACAAAGCACATGAGATGAATGAAGTGACTCAAGGCAATGATCTATAGTTGCTAACAAATAGATAACATATAGCAAAACTTTTCATGAATAATACCTTCAAGACTAGTATCAAAATTCTTGCACAAGAGTTAACTCATAAAGCAATAAGTTCAAAGTAAAGGCATCGAAACAACACAAAGGAAGATATAAGTTTCAGCGGTTGCTTTCAACTTGTAACATGCATATCTCATGGATAATTGTCAACACAAAGTAATATGATGAATGCAAATATGCAAGTATGTAAGAATCAATGCACAGTTGACACAAGTGTTTGCTTCTAAGATGGAAGGAAGTAGGTAAGCTGACTCAACATAAAGTAAAAGAATGACCCTTCGCAGAGGGAAGCATCAATTGCTATATTTGTGCTAGAGCTTTGGTTTTGAAAACATAAAGAGAGCATAAAAGTAAAGTTTTGAGAGGTGTTTGTTGTTGTCAACGAATGGTAGTGGGCACTCTAACCCCTTGCTAGACAAACCTTCAAAGAGCGGCTCCCATTTTATTTTATTTTTGGGTGGCACTCCTTCCAACCTTTCTTTCACAAACCATGGCTAACCGAATCCTCGGGTGCCTGCCAACAATCTCATACCATGAAGGAGTGCCCTTTTATTTTAGTTTTATTATGATGACACTCCTCCCCACCTTTGCTTACACAAGCCATGGCTAACCAAATCCTTCGGGTGCCGTCCAACAATCACATACCATGGAGGAGTGTCTATTTTTGTTAATTAATTTGGGACTGGGAATCCCATTGCCAGCTCTTTTTGCAAAATTATTGGATAAGCGGATGTGCCACTAGTCCATATGAAAGTTGCCCAACAAGATTGAAAGATAAACACCACATACTTCCTCATGAGCTATAAAACATTGACACAAATCAGAGGTAATAAATTTTGAATTGTTTAAAGGTAGCACTCAAGCAATTTACTTTGGAATGGCAGAAAATACCACATAGTAGGTAGGTATGGTGGACACAGATGGCATAGGTTTTGGCTCAAGGTTTTGGATGCACGAGAAGTATTCCCTCTCGATACAAGGCTTAGGCTAGCAAGGTTGTTTGAAGCAAACACAAGTATGAACCGGTACATCAAAACTTACATAAGAACATATTGCAAGCATTATAATACTCTACACTGTCTTCCTTGTTGCTCAAACACTTTTACCAGAAAATATCTAGACCTTAAGAGAGATCAATTATGCAAACCAATTTCAACAAGCTCTACAGTAGTTCTCCACTAATAGGCTTAGACTACATGAAAAAACTTAATCATGATCTACTTGAGAGCTCAAAACAATTGCCAGGTGTCAAATTATCCAAGACATATGAGGCATTTTCCTTTTCCAACCAAATAAGTATTGTAGCTTCCAACTTTTATCATTGAACATTAAAAGTAAAACGAAGAACAAGTGTTCATATGAAAAAGCGGAGCGTGTCTCTCTCCCAAACAAGGATTGCTAGGATCCATCTTTATTCAAACACAAACAAAAATAAAAACAAACAGACGCTCCAAGTAAAGCACATAAGATGTGACCGAATAAAAATATAGTTTCAGGAAAGGATAAGTTGATGAAGAAGGGGATGCCTTGGGCATCCCCAAGCTTAAACGCTTGAGTCTTCTTGAAAATATGCAGGGATGAACCACGGGGCATCCCCAAGCTTAGACTTTTCACTCTTCTCGATCATATATCATCCTCCTCTCTTGACCCTTGAAAACTTCCTTCACACCAAACTTCTCACAAACTTCATTAGAGGGGTTAGTACTCAAAAAATTTGAATCCACCTTGGTCCTGTAGTGGCACATTGCAAGAACTCAATAAAACATTAGCTACAGCCCTCTACGTCTAGAAAACCTCGCTTAAAGTCCACAAGAGACAATGCAAAAAACAGAGACAGAATCTGCCAAAACAGAACAGCCAGTAAAGACGAATTTTAAATAAATACTTCCGTTGCTCAAATCAGAAAACTCAAAACTAATGAAAGTTGCGTACATATCTTAGGAACACGCACGTAAATTGGCATATTTTTCTGAGTTACCTACAGGGAAAACAGCCCAGATTCGTGACAGATAGAAATCTGTTTTTGCGCAGAAATCCAAATCTAGTATCAACCTTCGATTAGAGGCTTCACTTGGCACAACAAAACACAAAACTAAGATAAGGAGAGGTTGCTACAGTAGTAAACAACTTCCAAGACACAAATATAAAACAAAGTACTGTAGCAAAATAACACATGGGTTATCTCCCAAGGAGTTCTTTCTTTATAGCCATTAAGATGGGCTCAGCAGTTTTAATGATGCACTCGCAAGAAATAGTATTTGAAGCAAAAGAGAGCATCAAAAAGCAAATTCAAAACACATTTAAGTCTAACCCACTTCCTATGCATAGGAATCTTGTACACAAATAAATTCATGAAGAACAAAGTGATAAGCATAAGAAGATAAAACAAGAGTAACTTCAAAATTTTAAGCATATAGAGAGGTGTTTTAGCACCATGAAAATTTCTACAACCATATTTTCCTCTCTCATAATAATTTTCAGTAGCTTCATGAACAAACTCAACAATATAACTATCACATGCAGCATACTTTTCATGATTTCCAAACACATAATTTTTATCAAGTTCAAGAATAGTGGAATTAAAACTTTCAAACTTACTTTTATTAATAATATAACAAGGTAGTTGATCAATCTCAATAGATATGGGACTCATAGAATAAGTCAAGAACTCTCCAATCCCATTTTCATTAGTAGTACAATTAATATTATCAAGTAACATAGGACCATCATCTAGAGCTTTATCATAAACATTTGCCAAGCAAAATTCTTTAGTACCATGCATTTCGACATCAGGCACAAACAAAGCATTATCATAAGATTTATCAAAGTAGCATGGATTATCATAAATAACAGTAGCATAATTATTCTCACAAGCATTACTCATAGGTACTATTTCAAGAGAATCCACAGGAACATAACATTCAACCTCTTCCGGTAAGCATGGAGGACAATCAAATAGTGTAAGAGATAAAGAGTTACTCTCATTAGAAGGTTGGCATGGGTAGCTAATCCATTCTTCCTCCTTTTGTTCATCACTCTCCTCTTCTTTTTCATCCAATGAGCATTCAGGTTCATCAATTTCCTCCTCTTTTTCATCCAATGAGCTTTCAGGTTCATCAATTTCTTCTTCCACCGGTTCCTGCAAATTGTGAGTGCATTCTTGTGCATTAATGTGTCTCTCTTTATAATCAAGGATATAAGGATTCCTACTGTAGCATTCTATGCAAGAATTAAGGATAGTAGAGACATAATCTTTAAGGCCCTTACAAACAACACAAGTTTCATAATTCTCAACCATGAAGGATTCTATCTCGGAGGCTCCCATAAATAAGACAAATTGTTCTACCTCTTCGAACCCATAATGAATATAGCAATTCCGATTATAGTTCTTAATTAAAAATTCCTCACTAAAGCCACATTGAAATTTAAGATGTTTAGTATCCTGTTGAGAGCAACAGTTTATATTATGGCGTTCAAGCAAGATTTCAGCAATTGTATTCAATTTTTCTATCATAGCACTCATTATTTTACCAGTTCTTGATTCTCTATAATTATTATAACATTCTATAAGCTCCAAGTAAGTGGTAGGTTCTCCCATAACAGCAATTTTTAATTTATAGATTTTTCAAATTTTTATGGATTTTTGGGTATATGAGGAAAATAAAACAAGACAAAAAGTAACTAGGCAAAAGTAAACTAAGCAAACTAATACTAGACAGAAATAAACTAAGCACAAATAAACTAGACAAAAGTAAACTAGCAAAACAAAATAAAATAAAAGTAGAGAGAGGTAGAGTGTACTCCCCAGGTGAACTTATGAGTAGAGCTATGCCTCCCGGCGCAGGAAAATAGTCTTGATGACCCACAAGTATAGGGGATCGAGTCTTCGAGGGAAGTAAAACCCAAATTTATTGATTCGACACAAGGGAGGTAAAGAATACTTATAAGCCTTAACAACTGAGTTGTCAATTCAGCTGCACTGGAAAATCACTAGCAACAGTGGTGATGTGAAAGTAGTGATATGAGAGCAATAGTAACAGAACACGCAGCAGTAATATGAGAGCAATGGCACCAGAGAATAGTTGATACTACTTCCAATGACATGAAGAACAAGTATATGATGATGCAAGATGGACCGGGGTTCCCAGCTATCTACACTAGTGGTAACTCTCCAATAACAAGTGTTGGGTGAACAAATTACAGTTGGGCAATTGATAGGATTGATAAGGCATTAAGAAAGAACATCAATTCATTAATCATGTAGGCATGTTTTCCATATTTAGTCGTACGTGCTCGCAATGAGAAACTTGCACAACATCTATTGTCCTACCAGCCGGTGGCAGCCGGGCCTCAAGGGAAACTACTGGATATTAAGGTACTCCTTTTAATAGAGCACGGAGCAAAGCATTAACACTTGGTGAAAACATGTGTCCCTCACATCACCGCCATCCCCTCCGGTTGTCCCGATTTCTGTCACTTCGGGGCCTTTGGTTCCGGACAGTGACATGTGCATACAACTTGTAGATACAATCTAAGCAATAATTATAGAGCTCAAATCTAAGATCATGCCACTCGGGCCCTAGTGACAAGCATTAAGCATAACAAGATTGCAGCAACAATAACTTCACAAACTTTATAGATAGACTAATCATAATGTATCATCCATCGGATCCCAACAAACACAACACCGATTACATCAGATGAATCTCAATCATGTAAGGCAGCTCATGAGATCATTGTATTGAAGTACATGGGGGAGAGAATACCAACTAGCTACAGCTAGAACCCGTAGTCCATGGGGGAACTACTCACGGAGCATGATGGAGGCGATGGCGTTGATGGAGATGGCTTCCGGGGGCACTTCCCCGTCCCGGAGGTGCCGGACGAGAGTTCTGTCCCGAATTGGAGTTTCGCGATGGCGGCGCCCCGGAGTCTTTCTGAGTTTCGTCAAGTGGTACGGTGTTTTTAGGTCGAAAGGGATTTTATAGGCGAAGAGGCGGCGCAGGGGCACACCGCCACACGGCCGGCGCGGCCCCGCCAGCCGCGCCGCCTTATGGTCTGGTGGCCCTCGGCCCCTCTCCGACTCTTCTTCGGTGTTCTGGATGCTTCCGGGAAAATAGGAGGTTTGGCGTTGATTTCGTCCAATTCCGAGAATATTGCCCGAACAGCCTTTCGGAACCAAAACAGAAAAGGAACGGCACTGTGGCATCTCGTTAATAGGTTAGTTCCGAAAACGCATAAAAACATCATAAAGTGCAAGCAAAACATGTAAGTATTGTCATAAAACAAGCATGGAACGACAGAAATTATGGATACGTCGGGGACGTATCAGCATCCCCAAGCTTAGTTCTCGTCCCGAGCAGGTAAACGATAAAAAGAATAATTTCTGTAGTTACATGCTACTTACATAACCTTGATCATATTATTACAAAGCACATGAGATGAATGAAGTGACTCAAGGCAATGATCTATAGTTGCTAACAAATAGATAACATATAGCAAAACTTTTCATGAATAATACCTTCAAGACTAGTATCAAAATTCTTGCACAAGAGTTAACTCATAAAGCAATAAGTTCAAAGTAAAGGCATCGAAACAACACAAAGGAAGATATAAGTTTCAGCGGTTGCTTTCAACTTGTAACATGCATATCTCATGGATAATTGTCAACACAAAGTAATATGATGAATGCAAATATGCAAGTATGTAAGAATCAATGCACAGTTGACACAAGTGTTTGCTTCTAAGATGGAAGGAAGTAGGTAAGCTGACTCAACATAAAGTAAAAGAATGACCCTTCGCAGAGGGAAGCATCAATTGCTATATTTGTGCTAGAGCTTTGGTTTTGAAAACATAAAGAGAGCATAAAAGTAAAGTTTTGAGAGGTGTTTGTTGTTGTCAACGAATGGTAGTGGGCACTCTAACCCCCTTGCTAGACAAACCTTCAAAGAGCGGCTCCCATTTTATTTTATTTTTGGGTGGCACTCCTTCCAACCTTTCTTTCACAAACCATGGCTAACCGAATCCTCGGGTGCCTGCCAACAATCTCATACCATGAAGGAGTGCCCTTTTATTTTAGTTTTATTATGATGACACTCCTCCCCACCTTTGCTTACACAAGCCATGGCTAACCGAATCCTTCGGGTGCCGTCCAACAATCACATACCATGGAGGAGTGTCTATTTTTGTTAATTAATTTGGGACTGGGAATCCCATTGCCAGCTCTTTTTGCAAAATTATTGGATAAGCGGATGTGCCACTAGTCCATATGAAAGTTGCCCAACAAGATTGAAAGATAAACACCACATACTTCCTCATGAGCTATAAAACATTGACACAAATCAGAGGTAATAAATTTTGAATTGTTTAAAGGTAGCACTCAAGCAATTTACTTTGGAATGGCGGAAAATACCACATAGTAGGTAGGTATGGTGGACACAGATGGCATAGGTTTTGGCTCAAGGTTTTGGATGCACGAGAAGTATTCCCTCTCGATACAAGGCTTAGGCTAGCAAGGTTGTTTGAAGCAAACACAAGTATGAACCGGTACATCAAAACTTACATAAGAACATATTGCAAGCATTATAATACTCTACACTGTCTTCCTTGTTGCTCAAACACTTTTACCAGAAAATATCTAGACCTTAAGAGAGATCAATTATGCAAACCAATTTCAACAAGCTCTACAGTAGTTCTCCACTAATAGGCTTAGACTACATGAAAAAACTTAATCATGATCTACTTGAGAGCTCAAAACAATTGCCAAGTGTCAAATTATCCAAGACATATGAGGCATTTTCCTTTTCCAACCAAATAAGTATTGTAGCTTCCAACTTTTATCATTGAACATTAAAAGTAAAACGAAGAACAAGTGTTCATATGAAAAAGCGGAGCGTGTCTCTCTCCCAAACAAGGATTGCTAGGATCCATCTTTATTCAAACACAAACAAAAATAAAAACAAACAGACGCTCCAAGTAAAGCACATAAGATGTGACCGAATAAAAATATAGTTTCAGGAAAGGAACCTGATAAGTTGATGAAGAAGGGGATGCCTTGGGCATCCCCAAGCTTAAACGCTTGAGTCTTCTTGAAAATATGCAGGGATGAACCACGGGGGCATCCCCAAGCTTAGACTTTTCACTCTTCTCGATCATATATCATCCTCCTCTCTTGACCCTTGAAAACTTCCTTCACACCAAACTTCTCACAAACTTCATTAGAGGGGTTAGTACTCAAAAAATTTGAATCCACCTTGGTCCTGTAGTGGCACATTGCAAGAACTCAATAAAACATTAGCTACAGCCCTCTACGTCTAGAAAACCTCGCTTAAAGTCCACAAGAGACAATGCAAAAAACAGAGACAGAATCTGCCAAAACAGAACAGCCAGTAAAGACGAATTTTAAATAAATACTTCCGTTGCTCAAATCAGAAAACTCAAAACTAATGAAAGTTGCGTACATATCTGAGGAACACGCACGTAAATTGGCATATTTTTCTGAGTTACCTACAGGGAAAACAGCCCAGATTCGTGACAGATAGAAATCTGTTTTTGCGCAGAAATCCAAATCTAGTATCAACCTTCGATTAGAGGCTTCACTTGGCACAACAAAACACAAAACTAAGATAAGGAGAGGTTGCTACAGTAGTAAACAACTTCCAAGACACAAATATAAAACAAAGTACTGTAGCAAAATAACACATGGGTTATCTCCCAAGGAGTTCTTTCTTTATAGCCATTAAGATGGGCTCAGCAGTTTTAAATGATGCACTCACAAGAAATAGTATTTGAAGCAAAAGAGAGCATCAAAAAGCAAATTCAAAACACATTTAAGTCTAACCCACTTCCTATGCATAGGAATCTTGTACACAAATAAATTCATGAAGAACAAAGTGATAAGCATAAGAAGATAAAACAAGAGTAACTTCAAAATTTTAAGCATATAGAGAGGTGTTTTAGCACCATGAAAATTTCTACAACCATATTTTCCTCTCTCATAATAATTTTCAGTAGCTTCATGAACAAACTCAACAATATAACTATCACATGCAGCATACTTTTCATGATTTCCAAACACATAATTTTTATCAAGTTCAAGAATATAGTGGAATTAAAACTTTCAAACTTACTTTTATTAATAATATAACAAGGTAGTTGATCAATCTCAATAGATATGGGACTCATAGAATAAGTCAAGAACTCTCCAATCCCATTTTCATTAGTAGTACAATTAATATTATCAAGTAACATAGGACCATCATCTAGAGCTTTATCATAAACATTTGCCAAGCAAAATTCTTTAGTACCATGCATTTCGACATCAGGCACAAACAAAGCATTATCATAAGATTTATCAAAGTAGCATGGATTATCATAAATAACAGTAGCATAATTATTCTCACAAGCATTACTCATAGGTACTATTTCAAGAGAATCCACAGGAACATAACATTCAACCTCTTTCGGTAAGCATGGAGGACAATCAAATAGTGTAAGAGATAAAGAGTTACTCTCATTAGAAGGTTGGCATGGGTAGCTAATCCATTCTTCCTCCTTTTGTTCATCACTCTCCTCTTCTTTTTCATCCAATGAGCATTCAGGTTCATCAATTTCCTCCTCTTTTTCATCCAATGAGCTTTCAGGTTCATCAATTTCTTCTTCCACCGGTTCCTGCAAATTGTGAGTGCATTCTTGTGCATTAATGTGTCTCTCTTTATAATCAAGGATATAAGGATTCCTACTGTAGCATTCTATGCAAGAATTAAGGATAGTAGAGACATAATCTTTAAGGCCCTTACAAACAACACAAGTTTCATAATTCTCAACCATGAAGGATTCTATCTCGGAGGCTCCCATAAATAAGACAAATTGTTCTACCTCTTCGAACCCATAATGAATATAGCAATTCCGATTATAGTTCTTAATTAAAAATTCCTCACTAAAGCCACATTGAAATTTAAGATGTTTAGTATCCTGTTGAGAGCAACAGTTTATATTATGGCGTTCAAGCAAGATTTCAGCAATTGTATTCAATTTTTCTATCATAGCACTCATTATTTTACCAGTTCTTGATTCTCTATAATTATTATAACATTCTATAAGCTCCAAGTAAGTGGTAGGTTCTCCCATAACAGCAATTTTTAATTTATAGATTTTTCAAATTTTTATGGATTTTTGGGTATATGAGGAAAATAAAACAAGACAAAAAGTAACTAGGCAAAAGTAAACTAAGCAAACTAATACTAGACAGAAATAAACTAAGCACAAATAAACTAGACAAAAGTAAACTAGCAAAACAAAATAAAATAAAAGTAGAGAGAGAGGTAGAGTGTACTCCCCAGGTGAACTTATGAGTAGAGCTATGCCTCCCCGGCAACGGCGCAAAAATAGTCTTGATGACCCACAAGTATAGGGGATCGCAGTCTTCGAGGGAAGTAAAACCCAAATTTATTGATTCGACACAAGGGGAGGTAAAGAATACTTATAAGCCTTAACAACTGAGTTGTCAATTCAGCTGCACCTGGAAAATCACTAGCAACATGGTGATGTGAAAGTAATGATATGAGAGCAGTAGTAACAATAACAGCAGTAACAATAATATGAGAGCAATGGCACCAGAGAATAGTTGATACTACTTCCAATGACATGAAGAACAAGTATATGATGATGCAAGATGGACCGGGGTTCCCAGCTATCTACACTAGTGGTAACTCTCCAATAACAAGTGTTGGGTGAACAAATTACAGTTGGGCAATTGATAGGATTGATAAGGCATTAAGAAAGAACATCAATTCATTAATCATGTAGGCATGTTTTCCATATTTAGTCGTACGTGCTCGCAATGAGAAACTTGCACAACATCTATTGTCCTACCAGCCGGTGGCAGCCGGGCCTCAAGGGAAACTACTGGATATTAAGGTACTCCTTTTAATAGAGCACCGGAGCAAAGCATTAACACTTGGTGAAAACATGTGTCCCTCACATCACCGCCATCCCCTCCGGTTGTCCCGATTTCTGTCACTTCGGGGCCTTTGGTTCCGGACAGTGACATGTGCATACAACTTGTAGATACAATCTAAGCAATAATTATAGAGCTCAAATCTAAGATCATGCCACTCGGGCCCTAGTGACAAGCATTAAGCATAACAAGATTGCAGCAACAATAACTTCACAAACTTTATAGATAGACTAATCATAATGTATCATCCATCGGATCCCAACAAACACAACACCGATTACATCAGATGAATCTCAATCATGTAAGGCAGCTCATGAGATCATTGTATTGAAGTACATGGGGAGAGAATACCAACTAGCTACAGCTAGAACCCGTAGTCCATGGGGGAACTACTCACGGAGCATGATGGAGGCGATGGCGTTGATGGAGATGGCTTCCGGGCACTTCCCCGTCCCGGCAGGGTGCCGGACAGAGAGTTCTGTCCCCGAATTGGAGTTTCGCGATGGCGGCGGCGCCTGGAGTCTTTCTGGAGTTTCGTCAAGTGGTACGGTGTTTTTAGGTCGAAAGGGATTTTATAGGCGAAGAGGCGGCGGGGGGCACTGGGCGCCACACCACAGCCGCGCGGCCCAGGCCAGGCCGCGCCGCCTTATGGTCGTGGCCCTCTGCCCCTCTCCGACTCTTCTTCGGTGTTCTGGAGGAAAAATAGGAGGTTTGGCGTTGATTTCGTCCAATTCCGAGAATATTGCCCGAACAGCCTTTCGGAACCAAAACAGCAGAAAACGGAACTGGCACTGTGGCATCTCGTTAATAGGTTAGTTCCGGAAAACGCATAAAAACATCATAAAGTGCAAGCAAAACATGTAAGTATTGTCATAAAACAAGCATGGAACGACAGAAATTATGGATACGTCGGGGACGTATCACAAGGTAAAGGTCGTGGTCAACCTGTAAGGGTATATTGCCCCTACGCGTGGTTTTGGTAATTAATGACAACCCCTATGGACTAATGTTTTCATTGAGTTTATATGAAGGAATATTCCATAGGTACTACTTGTACTCCATATGTTGGATTCAAGTATGGATGCCATGAAGATAAAGATATACCTTGTGTATTGGCATCAAGATCATCGGTTTGAAGATAAATATGTGATATGATCAACAAGAAGAAATGAAGATGGAGTTCTTATGTGGAACTCAATATTAGCCATGCTCTATCTTAAGTGAGTATGAGAAGATACAAGGTTGAGTCGTGCAAGTTCAAGATGAGCATCTCAAGTGGATCACATGCTTGAAGCTTGCCGTCCATTTGGTGACATTGGACATGTGAAGATGTGCATCAATGGAGCTTTCCCATCATAGTGTATGGGGGAGCATTTGTGAGTCTTCACAAAGCAACATTGGTCAAGTGAGGCATTCCGGCTTGAGTGGAGCGTGAAGAGCTATCATCAAGATCAAGTGGGATGCGCAAGGCAAAGGTATGACCTTGCTAGGTTTTCCTTTTACCGGTCTCAAGGTGGTTGTTGGGAGACCGGATTATAGGATAGATAGCCGCACTATCAAGAGGGGCTTTCGGTTGGGTAACTTGATCACATCGTCTTAGGGAGCTCAACCCTGTGCATACTTTGCATATCCTTATTGCTTCTTGGTGTTTCTCTTTGTGAGGTTCTTGAGCTTGTTGCTAGCTTTACAACAAGCCCAAGTTCATCGAAAACGGAATCCGCATGCATCTTCTATTGCGTTTTCGAGTTTGGACGTCTTCACCGTTTCTTGACGGTGGGAGACTCCCTCTCTAAAAACATCTAAAAATATCCTGTGAGGAGTCTCCATATTTCCAGTTTTTGTTGGGGTTCTATTTGTCGTTATCTTTCCAACAAAATTGGTTTCATGTCATTCGGGATTCGGGAGCAATAGTTATCAAAGAAAAAGGAAAAAGAGAAAATATAAAAGGAAAAAGAAAAGAGGAGGAAGGGCCCGGTTGGCGACGGTCCGCGGGCTGCACGCGGCCCACCCGGGCAGCCGGTTGGCGGCCCGGGGCCGCCCGCCCACCGCCGTCCGACCGCCTCCGGCCGCTGGACCCTCTCCACCGGAGCCTTGGGCCGTGTCCACGACGCCCGCCCGGCAGCCCCGGTCCGGCCAGATTCTACCGGGCCGCCTCCCGCCGGAAGGCCCACGCGGCCTGGCGCCCCGCGCGGCCACAGGCCCGTGCGGCGCGCTGTGCCTCCGCCGCCCGGTCGGTGGGCCGGTCCGGCCAGACGCTGACCGGCCTCCCGGCCCGCTCGGTCGGCCGGCTGCTGGCGGGCACTTCATCCGATTTTTATGCGTTTTTCACCCCGTTTCTTTCCCAACGGTTATTTCTTCTTCCCCCACTATAAATACCTTTCTCCTACCTTGAGACAACTAGTTCTCCCCTTTTCTCTCACCTCCATTGTTGCATTTGAAGAAGTTGCTCTCTCCCTTGATTCCTCCAACCATTCTTGCTCATACTTGAGGATTTGAGAGAGGAGATCTAGATCTACACTTCCACCAAACCATTTCCTCTCTAAGTGAGGGAATCTCTTGGGATCTAGATCTTGGAGTCTTTGGTTGACTTTCCCCCTTGTTCTTCCTCTCCAATCTCATCCTAGCATTCGTTGCTTTGGTGGGATTTGAGTGTGAAGGACTTGAACACCTCCGGTGTTCTTGCTTTGCATCATTGCATAGTGTTGAGCTCTCCACCACGATTTGTTCGAGTGAGAGACCGTGAGCTTGTTACTCTTGGAGGGTGACCTCCTAGTTGGCTTGGTTGGTGTCCCGGTGATCTCTTCGTGGAAGATTGTGAAGGGGCCCGGGCTTCTCCTTCGTGGAGCTTGTGAAGTGGTTGTGGAGCTTGCCATCTCCGGAGCGGAGGAAAAGCTAACCATAAGGAAAGGGCCATTATCCTTCGTGGGTGTGGTTCGGAGAATAGGGTGAGCCTTCGTGGCGCGGGGAATCCTTCGTGGGACCTCCACTCCTCCAAACGTGACGTACCTTGTTGCAAAGCAAGGGAACACGGGAATACATCCTCGTCTCCGCGTGCCTCGGTTATTTCTATACCCGAGCTCTCTTTCCTTGTGATAGCCATCGTGCTTGAAGTACATATATCTTGCTATCACTTGTGCTACATATATCTTGTGCCTATCTTGCTTAGCTCTAGTTGCTATTGTTACACTTAGTTGAGCTTAGCATATTTAGGGTTTGTGCTTGTAAACTAAACGATAGTTTAATTCCGCATTATTACAAGACAAATCCGTAAGAGTTTTTAATTGCCTATTCACCCCCCCTCTAGGCGACATCTCGATCTTTCAATTGGTATCAGAGCAAGGTCTCTCCTTGTTTAAAGGCTTCACCGCCTTGAGAGTAAAGATGTCGGCTAGTAACTTAGTGCACAATGACACAATTATCTTTGTTGGCACAAATTATCTTTTGTGCCGAAATTGCTTACTTTGCAAACTTCGGACCTTGTGTCCAAACATTGAGCAATTTCTAGATGTAGGTTTTTCTCCTCCGATGGACCCTCAAAATCTATCTTTAGAGGATGAGAAAAACTTACATCTTGAAGCTCTAGTATCTAATGAGCTTGTATTCTCTTTGAGACCAGATTTTCATAGGTTCTTGATATATATAAAGCGAAAATCGTCTCATGAGATGTGGATCAAGCTTAAGGAAATGTTTGGTGGATCCACTTCTCATTTGGTTGGTGGTGTCTCCGAGGAGCTCTCTTCCCCTTCACATCATGAAGAGCTCCAAGTTGCTTCCACCTCCGGCCGTGATGAGTTCTCATCTTCTTCCACTTCACCAACGTGTAGCAAGACACGAGGTAATGATATGGTGAGTGGTGAGGAATATCGCAATGTTGATATTGTGCTCAATAGTGATGATTCTTCATCTCTATCTCATTGCAATACTTCCTCTTTGGACTTAAACACATCTAGCATTAAAAATAATTTACATGCTTGTGTTGATAGTCCTTGCATATCATGTGCAAATTGCTTACATAAATCCCATGATGATATGCTTGCCTTGTCTTGCTCCCATAATCAAAATGTTTCTATTTCCTCTAGTTGTTTGTTGACTAACAATGTAGAGGAAACCGAACACTCTATGGATCAAGACATGTTTTCAAATGAGGATTCAAGAATTTCTTCATCTTCATCCTCCGGTATGCACATGTGCCTTATGGCAAATGGATCAAAGGTATCTCCTACTTTGACTCCTAACACTTCCTCTAATGATGAGAGTGATGATGATGATAATGATGAAGAATATAATATCTTGGTGCATAATATGGCAATGGTATATGCTTCTCTTCATGGTAATAAAGAAGCTCGTGCTAATCTCGAACACTCTATGGATACCTTAAGTAAATATAGGGAAACCATAGTGGAGTTGGAGTCCCATGTTGAAAATGGGGAAATGAGATTCACTCTCCTCAAGCATGAGCTAAAAGATGAGAAGCATACTAATTTTATGCTCACACAAAAATTTGAATCCTATAAGCATGAAAATGAGAAAACTATTGTTGATGCTTGTGCTACTAACTCTACTTCTTGTGAAGCATCTATCCTAAAGGAAAATGTTGAGTTGAGAGCTCAACTTGAGTTGCTAACTAGCAATTATAGGAAATTGGAAGAAAGTCATAAAAAGCTCTCGGGCTCTCATGATGACCTTCTAATTTCCTATGATGGGCTAAAGTTAGCTCATGAGGCTAGTATCACTAAGGTAACATCTTGTGAGCCTCATGTGGACATTAGCACAATCTCTACTACAAATGCTAAATTGCCATGTGCTAGTCCTTGTAATCCATCTAGTCAAACTAGTGATACACCTTGTGTTGGATTACTTGCTTTGCCTTGTTGCTCTAACAATGAAGCTTCTACTTCCTCTAGTACTTGTATTTATACTAACCATGTAGAGGAAATCAAAGAGCTTGAGGCCCAAGTCCTTTCTTTAAAGAAAGACTTGGAAAAGCGTCATGAAGGGAAATCCGCACTTGACAAGATGCTAAGTGTGCAACAATCCCCCAATGACAAGAGTGGGCTTGGATTCAACTCCAATAACAAGAACAAGTCCAAGAGCAAGAGCAACAAGAATAAGGGCCAAGACAAAGTCAAGGATCTGGCCAAGTTGGTTTGCTTCAAGTGCAAGATTGAAGGGCATCATGTTAGATCATGCCCATTAAAGAAGAAGAAGCACTTGAGTAAGAAACAACATGGGAAACGGCCACAAGGTCAAGGTCAAGCTCATGCTCGACCTCAAGTTGAAGATAGGCCACTTCCCAAGAAGAATCAAGATATTGTTCCCCAAGAGAAGAAATCAATAAAGAAGAGAAAGGGGAACACTTGCTACTTATGCCGTGTGAAGGGGCACTTTGCTTCTTCATGTTTAAGTGGTACCTTATCCAACCCTATCATTGTTGATAATGATTATTCTCTTGGTAAGGATAAGGATGGCAATGTGTTTGCCAAGTTTGTTGGAACTCAAAGTGGTCTCAAGAAAAGGACCATTTGGGTTGCCAAGCCTATTGTGACTAACATCTTAGGACCCAACTTGGTTGGGGACCAACAAGCTCAAACGTGATCAATAGGTGCATGAGGAGGTCATTGGAGACTTGGCTAATTCATGAAGAATTAAGGGATCTTCATATATTATGTTTTGACCAAGCCAAGTCGTATGGACCATCAACTATATCTTATATCCAATGTTCCTCTGTGCGGTAACTTATACTTCAACTCTTCATATTCATTGTAAGTTTGTTTGTATCAAATATGTGTTTGTATGTGTTGAGTCTTACTTGCCTATCTTGTGTATTCAAGTATGTTTGTTTGTCTCATCAGATACTTGTGTATTGTTTTGAGCCTAATGCATCTTGATGATATCTTATTTGGCTCTATTTGAGTGATCAATGGAACATCCCATTTTGGGGGAATGATATGCATTGTGCATCTCTCTTTCTCTAAAATGTGTGCACATGGGTATCACCACTTAGTATTGATATTGCAAGATTATCTAGTCACTATGTGGTATGACATACTCATGAGAAATTCAAATTCTAAATGTCCATTAATCATCTCTAGTTGAATTTTAGTTGCCTCTTGTTTAGAAGAAATGCTTTATCACATTATGGGGGAGTAATATGTTTTGTACATATCACAAGCCTAGAAAATGTGAACATATGAGGTTATGCCACTTAGAGTTGATGCTCTTAATTATCTTGTTCCTAGGTGGCAAGTTTGCTCAAACAAGCTCCACTTCTATTAAAAAGCCTTTATTGGCTCATCTTATGGATTCTTGTTTGAGTAAGAAATTCTTGCCTGTTTTGCTATGTTTGATGGATTTCTTTGTTCCATTAACTTTCAGTAACTTTGTGCAATGTCCAGAAGTGTTAAGAATGATTTTGTCACCTCTGAATATATGAATTTTCAATTATGCACTAACCCTCTAATGAGTTTGTTTTGAGTTTGGTGTGGAGGAAGTTTTCAAGGGTCAAGAGAGGAGGATGATACAATATGATCAAGAAGAGTGAAAAGTCTAAGCTTGGGGATGCCCCGTGGTTCATCCCTGCATATTTTAAGAAGACTCAAGCATCTAAGCTTGGGATGCCCAAGGCATCCCCTTCTTCATCGACAACTTATCAGGTCACCTCTAGTGAAACTATATTTTTATTCAGTCACATCTTATGTACTTTACTTGGAGCGTCTGTTTGTTTTTGTTTTTGTTTTTGTTTGAATAAAATCGGATCCTAGCATTCTTTATGTGGGAGAGAGACACGCTCCGCTGTTGCATATGAACACATATGTTCTTAGCTTTATTCTTAATGTTCATTGCGAAGGTTGAACTACCTCGTTCATTGATATATGGTTGGAAACGGAAAATGCCGCATGTGGTAATTGGTATAATGTCTTGAATAATTTGATACTTGGCAATTGTTGTGCTCATATAGATCATGTTTAATCTCTTGCATCATGTACTTTGCACCTATTAATGAAGAACTACATAGAGCTTGTTAAAATTTGGTTTGCATGATTGGTCTCTCTAAGTCTAGATATTTTCTGGTTGAGGTGTTTGAACAACAAGGAGATGATGTTAAGTCATATAATACTTACAATATGTTCATATGTGAGTCTTGCTGTACCATTTTATACTTGAGTTTGCTTCAAACAACCTTGCTAGCCTAGCCTTGTATTGAGAGGAATTCTTCTCGTGCATCCAAATCCTTGAGCCAAAATCCATGCCATTTGTGTCCACCACCTACCTACCACATGGTATTTCTCTGCCATTCCAAAGTACATTACTTGAGTGCTACCTTTAAAATTCTATTCTTTGCCTTTACAATACATAGCTCATGGGAAAATAGCCTTAAAAACTATTGTGGTGAAGAATATGTTCTTATGTATCTTATTTCTTAATAAGTTGCTTGTTGAGCGGTAACCATGTTTCTGGGGACGCCATCACCTTTTACCTTTGTTGAATATCATGTGAGTTGCTATGCATGTTCGTCTTGTCTGAAGTAAGGGCGATTTTCATGATCAAATGGTTTGAGTATGCATATTGTTAGAGAAGAACATTGGGCCGCTAACTAAAGCCATGAATCATGGTGGAAGTTTCAGTTTGGACACAAAACCTCAATCTCTTATGAGAATATTATCTGTTGTTGAATGCTTAAGCATTAAAAGAGCAGTCCATTATCTGTTGTCTATGTTGTCCCGGTATGGGTGTCTAAGTTGAGAATGATCAAAAGAGAGAAATCCAATGCGAACCTTCTCCTTAGACCCTTGTACAGGCGGCATAGAGGTACCCTTTGTGACACTTGGTTGAAACATATGTTATGCAATGATAATCCGTGTTAATCCAAGCTAATTAGGACAAGGTGTGGGCACTATTAGTATTATATGCATGAGGCTTGCAACTTATAGGATATCTTATACATAACACATATGATTTATTACTACCGTTGACAAAATTGTTTCTATGTTTTCAAAATAAAAAGCTCTAGCACAAAAATAGTAATCCATGATTCCCTCTGCGAAGGGCCATTCTTCTACTTTATTGTTGAGTCAGTTTACCTATTCTTTCTATCTTAGAAGCAAACACTTGTGTAAACTGTGTGCATTTATTCTTACATGTTTACCTATTGCACTTGTATATTACTTTGTGTTGACAATTATCCATGAGATATACATGTTGAAGTTGAAAGCAACCGCTGAAACTTATATCTTCCTTTGTGTTGTTTCAAAGCTTTCTACTAAGAATTTATTGCTTATGAGTTAACTCTTATGCAAGACTTATTGATGCTTGTCTTGAAAGTACTATTCATGAAAAGTCTTTGCTATATGATTCATTTGTTTACTCATTGTCTTCATCATTGCTTCGAATCGCTGCATTCATCTCATGTGCTTTACAATAGTATTGATCAAGATTATGATAGCATGTCACTTCAGAAATTATCCTTGTTATCGTTTACCTACTCGAGGCGAGTAGGAACTAAGCTTGGGGATGCTTGATACGTCTGAAACGTATCCATAATTTCTTATGTTCCATGCTACTTTTATGATGATACTCACATGTTTTATACACATTATATGTCATTATTATGAATTTTCCGGCACTAACCTATTGACGAGATGCCGAAGAGCCAGTTGCTGTTTTCTGCTGTTTTTGGTTTCAGAAATCCTAGAAAGGAAATATTCTCGGAATTGGACGAAATCAACGTCCAGGGGCTTATTTTTCCACGAAGCTTCCAAAAGACCGAGGGAGATACGAAGTGGGGCCACGAGGCGACGCCACACTAGGGCGGCGCGGCCAGGCTTGGGCCCGCGCGGCCCTAGCGTGTGGGTCCCCCGTGACTCCTCCGACTCCGCCCTTCCGCCTACTTAAAGCCTTCGTCGCGAAACCCTCTGTACCGAGAGCCACGATACGGAAAACCTTCCAGAGACGCAGCCGCCGCCAATCCCATCTCGGGATTCAGGAGATCGCCTCCGGCACCTGCCGGAGAGGGGAATCATCTCCCGGAGGGCTCTTCATCGCCATGATCGCCTCCGGATCGATGTGTGAGTAGTTCACCCTGGACTATGGGTCCATAGCAGTAGCTAGATGGTCGTCTTCTCCTCGTTGTGCTATCATGTTAGATCTTGTGACCTGCCTATCATGATCAAGATCATCTATTTGTAATGCTACATGTTGTGTTTCTTGGGATCCGATGAATACTGAATACTATGTCAAGTTGATTATCAATCTATCATATATGTTGTTTATGTTCTTGCATGCTCTCCGTTGCTAGTAGAGGCTCTGGCCAAGTTGATACTTGTAACTCCAAGAGGGAGTATTTATGCTCGATAGTGGGTTCATGCCTCCATTGAATCTGGGACAGTGAGAAAGTTCTAAGGTTGTGGATGTGTTGTTGCTACTAGGGATAAAACATCGATGCTTTGTCTAAGGATATTTGTGTTGATTACATTACGCACCATACTTAATGCAATTGTCTGTTGTTTACAACTTAATACCGGAAGGGGTTCGGATGATAACCTGAAAGTGGACTATTTAGGCATAGATGCATGCTGGATAGCGGTCTATGTACTTTGTCGTAATACCCTGATTAAATCTCATAGTACTCATCATGATATATGTATGTGCATTGTTATGCCTTCTTTATTTGTCAATTGCCCAACTGTAATTTGTTCACCCAACATGCTATTTATGGGAGAGACACCACTAGTGAACTGTGGACCCCGGTCCATTCTTTACATCTGAAATACAATCTACTGCAATTGTTCTTTACTGTTCTTCGCAAACAATCATCATCTTCCACACAATACGTTTAATCCTTTGTTTTCAGCAAGCCGGTGAGATTGGCAACCTCACTGTTACGTTGGGGCAAAGTACTTTGATTGTGTTGTGCAGGTTCCACGTTGGCGCCGGAATCCCTGGTGTTGCGCCGCACTACACTTCGCCGCCATCAACCTTCAACGTGCTTCTTGGCTCCTACTGGTTCGATAAACCTTGGTTTCTTTCTGAGGGAAAACTTGCTACTGTACGCATCACACCTTTCTCTTGGGGTTCCCAACGGACGTGTGTTAACTGCACGCATCAGTGCACTAGTAGGAAAACGCTTATAGGTGGGATTTAGTTATGTGGCGCACCACCAAAAATGCGCCACAGAAAGTTATTTTGTGGCGCACCAGACACGGTGTGCCACAGAAATAGCTTAATTTTGTGGTGCACCAACAACCCATGCGTCACAGAAACTAGGTGGGGCCAGCCCCAACCATTGGTTTCACTATTTCTATGACGCACAGGACCACGTGCGCCACAGAAATAAGACCTTCTGTGGCGCACTGCTCCTGGTGCGCCACTGAATTAAGACTTTCTGTGGCGCACGTGGGATAGTGCGCCACAGAAACTACACATTTCTGTGGCGCACATGAGTTCCATGCGCCACAGAAGTTTTTTTTGGCTCCCCACGCAACTCCACCCCCCTGGATCGCCTTTTTTACCTTTGTAAAAAATGAAAGAAATAGATAGAAATTTCAAAAAATAAATTCCATCAAGATGCCCATGCATTATGTCATCTTTTACCACTAAAAATTAACAAACATAAATTAGACTTTTTTTGCAAAATTGTGTGGGAAAATCATCAAACTGGATTTCTGGTTGCATACGAACTCGAAAAAAGACGCACAATATATCAAAATGATCCCACGAAAATTCTACATCGGAATTCACCTGGGCTTGCCTGGTTGGACAATTTTTAGAATCCCCAAATTCGAAAAGAGTAAAAAGTTACGGCCAGTTAAAGTTTTTTGGTTGCAAAATACAAAAAAAGAAAAAAAATTCTGTGGCGCACCAAGTGCCCATGCGCCACAGAATTAACGTCCAAAATTTGAATTTTCTGCCGCCCTCCTCCACTTCTCCTCCACTTCTCCTCACTACTCCTCCACTTCTCCTCACTTCTCCTTCTTGGATGCAAAATTCTCCTCCACTTCTCCTCCTCCTCCTCCTCCACCACCACCACCACCACCACCACCTCCTCCGGCCGGCCTCCTCCTCCACCACCACCAGCTCCTCCTCCGGGGAGGCCTCCTACTCCGACGACCTCCTCCTCCGGCCGACCTCCTCCTCCTCCTCCTACTCCAGCGACGACCACCTTCTCCTCCTCCTCCGGCGACCACCACCTCCTCCTCCACCACCACCACCTCATCTTCCTCCACCACCTCCTCCACCACCACCACCACCTCCACAACCACCTCCACCACCACCACGTCCACCACCTCCTCCTCCTCCACCACCACCACCACCACCACCACCACCACCACCACCACCACCACTACCACCTCCTCCTCCTCCTCCTCCTCCGTCCTCCTCCTTCACCCACCCCCACCCACCCACCCACCCAGCGAAATATAAAAAAATTTTAAAAATTCCGCGGCCCCAGATCTAGATCTGGCCGCCATTTTTTTGAATTTCAAAAAAAAAAATCTGTGGCGCACCACCGACGGTGCGCCACAGAAATAAGTTTCTATGGCGCACCACCGCTGGTGCGCCACAGAAATAAGACTTTCTGTGGCGCATGGGCCGGTGCGCCACAGAAACCTTATTTTTGTGGCGAGAATTCAGTGGCGCACCGCCCATGCGCCACAGAATCATTTTTTGGTGCGCCACAGATGAGGCTTTTCCTACTAGTGGTGATGTCATCAAAATCACCGAATCCTCCGTAATGGAGCAACCGACTATTCTCGTAACTCGAAGAAAACTACGATATTCGATTCAACAATTTACAACCTATACATGACTACTTCACAGTCATCCATAGGCTCGGGGGCTACTCCCATCGGAAGCGCTAGTCGCGCACCCGATAAAAAGATGAAAGCCTCGTCGATAACAATAATGGACCCGAAGGTTATAGCAATCCAGGTTCGAGCCCGGGGATTCGAATTTGTGTAGGGTAACGGTGTTTTGCTCCTGCAGTTAGCCAGTCTTGATTTATCGAGTGAAACTAGGCTAGTTATTACATCCCTTACGTAAGTTCAGGCTTCTCTCGAGCTTGTAACTTTCTGGAAGACCCGATAGATTTAAAAATCATCGGATCATTTAAAGGATTCGAAAACATCGACATCAACGTTAGGTTCTTCGAGTAGTACAACTTGAGTCTACGCACGGTTGCAAGCACCCGCCCATAGACTCGGGGTCTAATCCCATCGGGATTGCTCTTCACGCACCCGATAAACAACAACTTGGACTCTACATCAAGCACAAGATTCAACATTCTTCAGCTGATCAAGATATTCGGATGCTGGCAGCTTTATTCCATGCTTGAAGCCTTTCTTCGGCCAGTCACTCGGGAGCTACTGATGCGGGCATTACCCTTCGCGTACCTGGCATTATCCTACCTCCTCTGGCCTAACAGGGGGCCCACGAGGATCACCGTAGCCCAAGATGGACTAATACGTCGGTTGCATTGGTGGAAAGATGGAAGGAGGCGGATTCTTACAGAAAAGGCAAGGAAACATCGTATAAGGAAAGGATAGATAGATCTTATTGTAATCTAGTCGAATCCGTGCAGGACTCTCGGGACCTGGTCTCCTATATAAAAGTCAGGAGAGGGCCTACCGGATTCCTACCCTCACAATCACATACAATCCCTCATACACCAAACCCTAAAAACCTTGCCACCCGACGAGATCATCACCATGCAGTCTATCGGCTTCCCCATTATAACATTTTTCATCAATAATCAAGATCAGACAAGTAAGAGTAAGGGTTTACCTCATCGAGGTCCCCGAACCAGGGTAAATCTCGCGTTTTGCTCGTTTAATATCCGATGTCTCGTGCTAACCCACGGGATTCGGCAAACCCTAAACCCCTCATGGTGGGCATTGCCGATGAGAGTTTCTCACATTTTTTACCTTATAGCTACAGATTAAAAATTTCTAATATTAAAATTGCTTTGAATGATTATTGCAAGGGGTAAAAAGAAAAAAAAATATAAAATTGGATTGTTATGTTCATTCGGTATTACTTTTGTTATAAATAGGAGATTTTTGTGATCTTTCCATTTAGTGATAGGTCTCTGGGAATGAATTTTTTATGTTACATAAGTAGGTTTTATTTGAAGGAAATTATCTATCCTAAATGAGCAATTTCACAAAAGATTAAGTAGTAGGCCAATTTATCTTTTGTTAGCCTCCATATAAATCAAGAATGATAATTTCTTGTGATTTTATTTACCATAAAGTAACCAAGTTATTCCAAAGTCCACCCGCATGGATGCGGTCTGCTTAAATAAAGATCTATCGTTCTCGATAGCTCCCACTCCAGTCCTCATGCGCTATCCCTCGAAGCTTCCCCACCGACCCAAACCCTCACCCAAACCCTAACTCAAGGACATGTCGAAGGGTGGCATTTGGTTCCAGCCGGCCGCAACGACCATGAGGCCAGCAGGTCTCGCTTCGGTACCGGCGGCAATGGAGGCCACCGCTTCTTCCGTGCAGCTGCACAACGACCACTTCTACCTCCCGTGCCACGCTCGGGGCGGCGCCTCCGAGTGGAGGTGTATACGGCTCGGAAGTTCGTGGAGGCCGGCATGCCTTTGCCATTGCCGGATATCCACCTCCCGCGGGTGTCGGTCTCTGCCATCCCCGCAGGCGGCCCTGCTCACTTCGGCGATATCATGCGGCGGCAGCCCTACCTATCACCAAATCTGCGGCGATACCCGGCCTATACCATCGAGTCGCCGCACTGGCCTTGGTGGTTCGAGGCCGAGCACGAGGAGAGGCGGGCGAGTAGCGAGATGCACCTCGAAGATCTCGATGACGATGATGTGGACTACTAGGTGCCACAGGCGCACGCCCAGCCAGCCGTGGAACCCTAGTTGCCGCTGCAGGTGGCCCCCGTGAAGGAGGGGGACATGATTTCATAGGACGCGCCGCACTGGCCTTGGTGGTTCGAGGCCGAGCACGAGGAGAGGCGGGCGAGTAGTGAGATGCACCTCGAAGATCTCGATGACGATGATGTGGACTACTAGGTGCCACAGGCGCACGCGCAGCCAGCCGTGGAACCCTAGTTGCCGCTGCAGGTGGCCCCCGTGAAGGAGGGGGACATGATTTCATAGGACGACGAATGGCCTGGCTATGCTTTTACCGCAGCACGGATGGGCTGCCCCATCTAGTCGCAGTACCACACGGCCAAAACCTATTACGTGGAGCCTCTTTCATGGGTCACGGGTTTCCAGCTGGAGCCGTACTACTAGTGCTGGCCCGTTGAAGGGCTCATCGAGGATCCGTTGGAGGACGATGGCGTCCTCGACTACGAGCCAGTGCATACCGAGCTCACAAACTCCGAGGCAGAGGAGCGTGCCAAGCGGATTGGCCTCCTCGAGGAGGCCATCCAACGCTCGTTGCAGGGGGCCGCACCGGCACGGGTAGCACCTGTAGCGGAACAGCTGCTGCCTCCTCCTCCGACACAATTGTGTGGCCGCCGCATGTCTTCATCGACCTCAGTGACCGGTCGGCAGCTCCAACTGCGGGGCTGCATTATCCTTTGTTTTTTGCTTCTTTTAATGTAAAGAGGATTACTTTTGTCTCAAATATATGAATTAATTTACCGTCTACTTTTTTTGCGACTGGAGACGGTTGAGGGTCCTCCCATCTGCAAACGGACCGATGTCATTTTTTTGCCGGTCGGCACATACTACCGAAACGGATCGATTTCGTGTCCATCGGTGTCCTGTTGGAGATTGCCTTATCATACAATTAAGTATATGATTATTTACTACCATATATGCCACCTTGATATATGGTAGTAACTAATATCTCGCAGATTCTAGTTAAGCACCAGCTGATTGTTTCGCCCAGAGGGGAAAACTCCCGTATAGTATGCATTATAACCAGGAGTGTCTCACATAATTAATAATGCATAGGTATGTAGGGGTAATATGTAGTATAATTGTTCGATCTGCAAATCATATTGCAAGCGTATCATCTCGGAGGTCTTTTCTTATCCATGTATGGAATGTGCCCCATTTCGGGAAAAAAATATATGCAGTGTGCCAATTAATGTGTCATTTTATCAATTAGGGCATGGACAGATCTCGTAGTTAATTAGGATCCTACCGTCCTTATATATATATATACTGAGGTGAGTTAACGCCATTACATTCGTCTAGTTGGTATCGAACAAAAGATCCTTCCAATGAAGAAGGGCAGCGTGGTGGCCGTGGTTGCCCTATTGTTCATGGTGTGCCTTGTTGGTGGAAAGTGTAAGCAAGTCACCAATGGACTATCATATTGTTTACATTCTCTCGCAGCTAATCCCCTATAAAAATTTTAGAATTTTTTTTCTGAAACTATAGAATATTATGCACTGACAATTATAGAATATTTCATATGCAGGTCGTCCTGAAACCCGAAGGAGCTACCAGGATAGCCATAGCCGTGCCAACACGACTACAGTAGGATTATCGTTAGATGAGAGCAAGGTTACCTTCAAATTTTGTATCCCTAGGGATCGCGATGGCAAAGGCGACCCAGTAATCATCATACATTACTTCTGTTGCGTCACTCTGGAAGGCACACCTTGTTATGATACCGTAAAAGAATGTCAGGCAGATTGCCCACCCCTAAAATCAAAATAAGGGCGTGTATTACTGAAACACACAAATAGCTTTGCGCTATTCGAATAATTTTGTTGTTGTTGAGTTCGACTCTAATTTTCCCAGAGTAGTTGCATGTACCCCTTACCATATCGTGTCTGACTGTCTGTCTCATTGACATATCCTTTCTCTTAATGGGAGGCACTATGGAATATTATTTCTTGCGGCGTGAGGTGGTGTACATCGATTAAGTTTGATGCCAGCCAACTCTAATTTTATAGTTGGTGGTAATTTGCGTACATGTGTATGGATGCAATGAATTTAGTCTGGAATCGCAGAATCTGGAATTTGATATCAATTTTGGCCGTTTGGATTGCGCTTAGAATTAGTGCGCGGAAACGCGACGAAATTCCGAGCAGGGGCTGCCTCACGTGCAAAGAGCTTGACCTCAATTTGGGTGATTTTTTTTTTGATAATACATTCTTTTTCTTTATTTCCAAAAAATACTTATTTTTGATAAATTTCATAAATAATACACCGTCGAAGTACCGTTTCCCGATTAGTACTATTTCGGGCAATGCTAATCCGACTGGTCAAAATTCGGTGGACCAGTCTAAGCGGCATAGAAGGAGAAAAACGTATCAGAAAAAAAGTTAAGCCGATAGGCCCCTGTCGGGCAAGCCCAGCCCAACAAGCACCTATCGGGGAAGACCAACCCGATTACCCTGATGCATGATTCTTTCTCCTGCACACATTTTTCTACCCATGTGTGCTAGGACAATTCAGACCTATCAGTTTCTGTAATGTTATTTACAAGATTGCTTCTAAAGTACTGGCGAATAGGCTTAAGATGATCTTGCCTGAAATCATTTCGGAGGAACAGTCTGCCTTTGTCCCAGGGCGTTTGATCACGGACAATATTATTGCAGCATATGAGTGTCTACACTTTATGAAAAGGAATGGCCCTCAAGTGCATCAACATTGTGCACTGAAGTTAGATATGAGGAAGGCCTATGACCGTGTTGAGTGGTCTTACCTCAGGGCAGTCATGCTGAAAATGGGTTTCCATCGCCAGTGGGTGGAGCTAATTATGAGCATGGTTTCATCGGTCTCCTTCTCTGTCCTCTTCAATGGTGCGCCTCTGGAGAGTTTTCAGCCTTCGAGGGGCCTTCGACAAGGCGACCCTATTTCCCCCTATCTCTTCCTTCTTGCAGCAGAGGGCCTTTCGGGCCTCCTAAACCAGAGTCGCCATTCATCGCATCTCCAAGGGATCAAGGTGGCACCTTCAGCGCCAGCTGTTAACCACCTCCTTTTTGCTGATGATAGCCTGCTGTTTGTTAAGGCAAGTGATGAGGGTGCAATGCAAGTGAATACTATTCTGGAGAAATAATGTAATGCCTCGGGACAGCAGGTGAATCTGGATCAATCTTCGGGTTTTTTCAGTAAGGGCTGCACGGAGGCAAGAAGACAGTCGGTAAAAAACATTCTGAACGTCCCTAATGAGACCCTTAATGAGAATTATCTGGGTATGCCATCTGATGTGGGGAAGTCCAAGAATGGTGCTTTCAAGTATCTAAAAGATCGCATGTGGAAGAAGATACATGGATGATTGGAGCAACTTCTAGCTGCGGCGGGGAAGGAGGTTCTTATCAAGGCTGTGGCCATGGCGATTCCAATTTTCTCCATGTCTTGCTTCAAGCTACCCAGAGGCCTGTGTGAAGCCATCAATGCAATGCTCAGGAGCTTCTGGTGGGGTAGCAAGGATGGGAAACGGAAGACCTGCTGGGTGTCATGGGAAACAATGTGCTCCCCAAAATTTTCCGGGGGAATGGGCTTCCGCGACATCGAGATTTTCAATATGGCTATGCTGGCGCGCCAAGCCTGGCGCATACTTCAGAACCCGGATGCCTTGAGCTCTCGTATTCTGAAGGCGGTGTACCATCCATCCTCTGATTTCCTTGAGGCGCAGCTTGGCTCTCACCCATCTCAGGTTTGGAGGGCGATCGTGGAGGGGAGAGACGATATGAAGCAAGGCCTCATTAGAAGGATCGGCACGGGGGAGAACACGCATGCATGGAACCAAAATTGGTTGCCGCGTGATCATATGCTCAGGCCCCTTGCTTGCCTCGAGGCTGACGGAGATCCCCCGGCGCGGGTGTCAAGTTTCATTGATGCCACGTCGGCGACGTGGAATACCGAGCTACTCCGTACATGGTTCCTTCCCATGGACGTGGAGGTGATCAAATCCATTCCCCTGTCAACCCGGCGCTTCAATGACAGATGGGCATGGCATTACGATAAGAAAGGGGTTTTGACTGTGAGGTCCATGTACCATCTCCTAGTCAATACGAAGAAGCGAAGGGAGGATTGGCTCGACGGCAGAAGTGCAAGCTTAGATACCAGGAGAGATAGTATGGCGTGGTGCAGGTTATGGTCCGCAAAAGTGCCTCCGAAAATACGTGTCTTCTTGTGGCGGTTGGCGCACCAGTCCATCCCTACGGCGGATGTTCGCTGCCGAAGGAATATGGCCTCGTCGAGTGCATGCTGCCTGTGTGGGGCGGCTAATTCCTGGAGTCACTCACTTATCGACTGTGCAGCAGCCCGATGTGTATGGGCTTTGGCCGACGAAGGTGTTGTGGAGCACCTGTCCAGGACTGACACTCCTTAGGCTAGACTATGGCTGGCGGAGATGACGGAGACCCTCTCGCAGGACGATTTCACCCGCGTGGCCATCACGATGTGGGTGATATGGTATGCGAAGAGGAAGATTATATATGAGGAGGTTTACCAAAGCCCTCTCTACCCATCTTTTCATCGAAGGCTTTCTAAGGGACCTGGCTATCCAGAAGCCGATCGAGGGAAGAAGGGGAGCTCCGAAGCAGGTGCACCCAAGGTGGATCCCACCGGCACCGGGATGCGTGAAGCTAAACGTGGATGCAGCGATGCGGAAATCTTCTCCGGGAGGCGCTGTAGTTGTTGTCTGCAGGGGCGAGGCAGGTGATTTTATGCGTGACATAGGCATCCCCAATGGGCCTGCCGAAGATGGTACCCGGGGTTTATTGAAGGCCCACAAGTCGAAGAATATGAAGTTCGGAAGCCCAGTTAGTATTAAGGAAAGTTAGAGTTGTATTAGGAAATATAGAGACTTGTAATTTTACGGGACGGGTTAGAAACCCTTCCGGACTCTGTGTATTACGAATCCCTCGGCTCCGCCTCCTATATAAGGGGGAGTCGAGGGACAAAGAGAGGATCGAATCAATTGTCAACATAACCCTAGTTTCTTAATCGTCGAGTACTTTTCGGCTGAAACCTTCGAGATCTACTTGCCCTCTACTTCCAACAAAACCCTAGTCTACAATACGTAGGCATTGATAAGTTGATACCCTGTCAATTGGCGCTGTCTGTGGGAATCGAACCCACGACCACGTGATACTATCGAGAACCTGGACTATGAACTTCGACGGGTCCAAGAGATTAGAGGGAGCTGGAGCAGGCGTGATACTAATATCACCTGAAGGTGACAAATTAAAGTATGTCTGACGGTTGACGTTTCCAAACGCGTCTAATAATGAGGCAGAATACGAAGCACTCATACACGGGATGAAGATGGCGAAGGCCTGTGGTGCAACCCGACTAAAAATCTTTGGCGACTCACAATTGGTGGCTCAGCAGGTCATGAATCAATGTGATGCAGTCAATGAGAGTATGATAGCATACAAGGAAATGTATAACGAGCTAGAAAAGCTGTTTGATGGATGCGAGGTAAATCACATCAGCAGGTTGAGCAATGATGAAGCCGATGTTCTTGCAAATATCGGGTCGCAATGTCTCGCAATTCCACCAGGCGTGTTTTGGGAGGAAATAGCCGAGAGATCTACAAAGTCGAAGAAACCAAAGAAGAAGGAGAAGGATGAGAAACCCTCGGGGGCTACAAAAGTAGCATCGGAAGAAGAAGAGGAACAGGATCTAGTAATGATGGTGCAAATTCCATGGATGCAGGTGTACATATCATACATCCTAAGGAAAGCAATACCCGACGATCCAGTTGAAGCAAGGCGAGTTATTAGACGTTCTAAAGCCTTTACTGTGGTCAAAGGGGAGTTATACAAGCGAAGTATTTTGGGAGTGTTACAAAGGTGCGTCACACCCGAAGAAGGACGGCTAATGTTGAAGGATGTACACGAAGGAATATGTGGTCATCATGCAAGCAGTCGAGCCTTAGCAGCCAAGGTTTTCAGAGCAGGATTTACTGGTTGACAGCAATCGAGGATGCAAAGGAAATAGTTCGTACTTGCGACGCGTGCCAGAGATTTGCCGCAAAACCTCACTCTCCAGCATCAGAATTGATGCCAATACCGCTGTCATGGCCTTTCGCGCAGTGGGGCCTCGATATGGTGGGAAAATTACACAAAGCTTCGCCAGGAGGATACGAGTACATGCTCGTCGCTGTCGATAAATTCACGAAGTGGATAGAAGCAAAGCCGATAAATTCACGAGACGGAGCGTCTGCAATCAAGTTCGTGAAAAACATTGTCTTTCGGTTTGGAGTACCCCATAGCATCGTCACGGACAATGGTAGCAATTTTACATCCAAGGAATTCAAGGAGTATTGTGTGGAGGTAGGCATCAAACTACACTTTGCATCAGTTGCGCACCCGCAGACTAATGGTCAAGTCGAGAAAGCCAATGGTATCATCTGCAATGGTATCAAGAAGCGTCTGCTGGAACCGTTGGAGAAAGCTCGACATACTTGGACAGAGGAGTTGCCTAGTGTGTTGTGGAGTATTCGAACAACACCAAATACAGCGACACAAGAAACTCCATTTTTCCTGGTCCATGGAGCGGAAGCAGTAATGCCGATAGAAATAGAACACGATTCTCCGAGAGTAACGGAATATGACGAAGAGGCATCAAGGAAAGCATTAGAGGATGATGTCGATGCACTGGATGAAGCTCGAGACAAAGTATTATCGCGGGTCACTAAGTACCAACAAGATCTGAAGAACTATCACAGTCGACGATTGCGACCACGATCCTTCCAAGTAGGCGACTTAGTTCTTCGGCTGACACAAAAAAGCCATGAAAAACTCGAGTCGCCGTGGCTTGGCCCTCACATCGTCAGAGAAGTAATCGAAGGAGGAGAATACAGAATCAAGGACAAGAAGACAGGAGTCGCCGAGCCAAACCCTTGGAAGGTGGCGCATCTCAGGCGTTTCTACGCCTAGAAGTCGAAATATAGTCTTCCTTGTAAACATACAATGTACTGAAACGCCCGCGAGTTTTCAGACGCACTCTTTTCCTTTTTCAGGGCACCGAGTGGGGCTAAAAAAGGTGTTTAATGAGGAGGACTCGCGGTGCGGCAATATAATAAAGATAGTGGAAATATACATCTTTTTCTTTGACAGGCTCGGGGGCTTGCGCCCAGAAGTTACAAATATATATATACAATGCCGACGAATACAACTTGCAAAAAATATTTCGCCTTGGTGCAAAGCACCTCGCAAAATAAAATGACGATACAAAATAGTGATCAACAAAAAAAGGTCGGGGGCTAATACCCGCAAATATAGTACACTCAATATAATTTATTTTGCCTTGGTTCAACCTCGCATACACAATAGAGAAAATCGCCACCAAAACGCTCGGGGGCTTGATGAGAAAAAAGAAGAAAAATATATCCAGCGGCTTTACAATATAGATTATGTTCACAACATACAAGATGCAACTACTGAGAAAACTCGACAATATAAAGGAAAAACTCTCAGTTACTACCTAGTATATCATCTATGGTTATTCGCTCATTATTTGTAGCACGAGTACTATGTTCAGCATAGCTACCCTTCACGAAGAATTCAGCGTCCATCTGAAGAAGTTCATCCATCATCTCTTCTGCTACAGGGGTCACAACGTCATCAATTTTGCCGATGTTCCTCTTCCTTTTTGACATCTTGGCCAGGCACTTGGTAACAATATGACTCATATCTAACTTTGGATAGCAGATTTGTATCATCATCATAGCAAATCTTGCGCCGGCAGATAATTGGGCCCGCACAAATCCATGGATTCGAGGTGCATCCCGAAATTTATCCATCAGAGCAGTAAGGGTTTCTGGCATCTTGTTGCGCGGGAACATGGTGCTGTAAGCTAAGGACAATGTCCTTGTACAGAAGTCGAGGAAATCACGGACCTGACTCACACGATCTTGAAATATGACAATTTGGCGGGTACATTCAGGCGTAACCCAAAAGTTGGAACCATGTTCCGAAGCAAGTCTGAGAAGCACATTGGATCGAGCTTCAACACGTTGATCCTCGGCAGCGGTATCCAAAAATGAACCTGTTTCAGTGGAGAAATCAGTAAGGAAGGAAGAACAGCAAGAACAACATCAAGCACGGTCGAGTGAACGAGGTATACCTGTCATATCCAAGCTGGAGTCATTCATCAGTTGATGCATGTAATTCTCTCGAGAAGAAGCTTCGGCAGCCTCAGTAACCGCGGCCTCTTTTACAGCTAGAGCATCCTGAGCCTGCTGAAGCACAACTTTTTCCCTCTCCAATGATTTTCGAGATTGCTCCATTATTATAAGTGCTTGCTTCTTCATAGACTGAAGCTGTTGGCGAAGTTCTTTCAAGTGTTGTGTTGAACCCTTACTCGAGGAATCTTCGATAAATTCATCATCAACAGGCATTTTCTTCGAGTAGGAGGAAGCAGGAAAAGCTTCGGAGGGACGAAGAGTTGAAGTGTAGTTATCAAATATCAACTGGAAATAAAAGTTTCGACATCAATCATCAAGCAACGATAGATTTCCATTGATTTTCAAAGTGTTTACATGGATATTACAAAAGGAAGGTTCCTAATGAACTAAGGGGGCAGTTGTCGTCAAAGCTACTATGGCGACAGCATCAAAAGAGAAGCAAAACAAAAGAGAAGACAAGGTTGTCTGCTTGACCTCCGGCTTCGATGAACTAGGAGCGGGAGTTGGCTTGCATCCGAGGTAGGCGAGGATTTTCTTTGAGTTTGGTTTGGCAGCCTTAATCAACGACTGCCACCTCTTCGTTTCCATCTCCTTCGTGTCGCCAACTCTCGTCCAGTCGACATCTTGTTGGCTGTCAGCAACCAAGGCGATAGTGCCTTCAACACCAACTTTCAAACTTTCTTGGCGAAGTTTGAGCCCAAGATCTTCTTGAGAATTGAAGCACTTAGCGAGAGCAGTAAAAGTCGTGGGTTCTTCCTTCTTCGTGAAGAAGTAGGGAAAAAGCCGCGACAGACCTTTTCCTAGATTCGGCAAGGCCTTCGCGCGCCTCATCTCCATGGATCTCAAGGAGGGAAAGCGCGTCAAGAAGGCGATCACCTTCAGGATTTTCCAGATCATAATCTTGCTGCGTTTTCCCTAAATGAGTAAAAAGAAGGTTGTCAAGAAAAAGCGAGCAAGGACAAATATAATGACTCAAAGAAATGGCAAGGATCTGAGTACTTACTAACAAAATGTCGACTCTGCGACTCCAAGCGAGTAAGAATTTCTATTTCACGAGCAGACTGCTGAGCTATATTGTCGCTCAAAGAAGTTTCCGCGTCATGAAGTATTTTTCGAAGATCTTCGACGGCGGCAACATCTGCTTCAGCTTTCTTGCGAGCTATTTCGCTTTGCTCTAACTTGATAGCAAGAGCGTCAGCGCGTTTGTTGGATTCCGCAAGATTTTCTGGCATAATAAACGACAGTAAAATGTTATGACAAAATAATGGAGTATATTCAGCAGAAGAGGCAGATAAAAATAGTACCTTCAAGCTTCTTGGCATGGTCACGGTACCCGACGAATTGGGTACCGAGACGGATAAATTCCTTCATCAAAGGCTGAAGAGAAGACCAAAGGAAAAGAGAAATCAATATAGGAAGTGAAAGTTCGACAACACCTAGCAAGAAACAAAAGGCAGCTGAAAGTACTGAAATGCTCGAAACGTAAAGAAAAAAAGTGATAAACTTACGTCATCCAATGAAGGAGTCGTGGAACTACCAGTTAACAGGATAGGCTCCTTGGCTGGTTCTACCCTAGCTCTCTTTGGTGAAGAGGCTCGGGGGCTCGCAACTGGAGTTGGATGCTCTGTGTCTTGTTGAGGAGGCGAAGTTTCGTCCCCATCAGGTTGAGCTTCAGAGACAACTAAAGTACGGGACGTACTCGTTCGAGCAGTCGCGTCAATAGGTGGATTTTCATCCTCGTCGCCACTACAATAAATAAGTTGACAAGATAAGAAACAATATAGACAAAATATCGAGAACAAACAACAAAGAGCAGCAAGAACTTACGAGCTGACAAGAGCATCTTCATAAGGATTGAAAGTTTTCCTTTCAGCATCAGGAACAACTTCTTCTTCACGAGATGCGCCGGCTTTGGAGGTGCTGGAATCGACAACCTCGTCGCCTTTTCTCTTGTTCTTTGGAGAAGCAGCTGGGGGAGGAGAGTGTGTCGATGCGGTAGCCTCGGATTCAACTTCCTTTTCAGAGGATGCCGCGGATTTTTGAGAACCTGCGATTTCACTCTCAGGGCGAGAAGTACCATGGTTGTCGTCGGTGACAACAGCCCGTTCTTCGACTTCTCCACCTTCAGGAAGGGGAGGAAGAGAAGCTAGAACTGGATGATTCTACAAAGACAAAGAATGTCGACAAGAAGTTATGCAAGGGATGTCAGCAAAAATAGTAGTCGACAAAAAATAGTCAAACAAAAATTACCTGAGGGAGCGCGTTGGTGGCGCTATATGGTGTCACACGGCAAGATGACGGGACGGTGTCTTTCTTGCTAAGCGACGAGATTTTTCGGACAAGTTTTTCTAAGTCCTTGACCGACAAATATACCGAGAGGCTATCCACATCTTTGTCGCCAGCATACATCCAGAGGGGGTTTTTGCGAGCTTGCAGAGGCTGCACCCTAATCCTAAGGAAATACGCCGTGATTTGGATACCCGACAATTCTTGTCTACGGGTATTTTGAAGCTGGTGAATGCGTGTCATCAGCGCCTCTGTCGCTGCTTTTTCTTCATCGCTAGCCTCTGCATCCCAGGACCGGCGGCGACAGATTTTTTCGTTGCCATCAAAAGGGGGAATGTTGTCTTCCACCGACCCATGGTTCTCCTCGTGGATATACAACCATTTTTTGCGCCACCCTTGAACTGAGTCAGGGAATTTGACGTCAAAGTACTCGACATCAGGGCGGACACAGATCACGCCGCCGCCTATGTTATAGGCAACGTTGGGAGAGCCATTACGACGAAGGAGGAAAATGCGCTTCCATAAAGCCCAGTTAGGTTGGACTCCAAGGAAAGATTCGCAAAGAGTGATAAGGATCGAGATGTGGAGGATGGAGTTGGGAGTAAGATGGTGAAGTTGCAATCCGTACACAAAAAGCAACCCACGCAGAAAATCGTGAATGGGGGAAGAAAGGCCGCGGATGAGGTGATCAACGAAACTGACCCGGTACTCCATAGGAGGGGATGGATAGCTCTCCTCGCTGGGGAAGCGCAGCGAGTCTTTCTTCTTGCTGATCCCAAGCTTCTTCAGCAAGTTGATATCTTGGGTGGAGATTTTGGATCTCTCCCACTCAGTGCTCCCCAGATCCGCGGTCGCCATCTTGGACTCAGGAGTGCTGTGCCTAGTGAGTCTGCGTGGTGGCATCAACAAAGGCGTAGGTGCAAAACGAGAGTATGGTTGAGCTCAGAAAGAGTTGGGCGCAATGGGGGTTTTTTGCAGAGGAGACCAGAGGTGCGGCGCAAGCGAAAGATTGACTGGAGGAAGAAGATGACCTTATATAGAGAATCTGCGGAACAACGCACCGTTGGATGGAATAATTGTGGGATGGATGATGTCCACGTGGCTAAGGGGTAAAATTGTATTTTGACTGTGAAGGAACAGAACAGGGGCTATAGTACGTGCGCCAGAAAAAGCGGAGGACGTGTGTCCCCCACTTGCACGACGTGTCAAATTGATGAGGGTTTTGGGCCCGCAAGACAGAGAGAGCGTTGCTCGCGTCTTCCCGATACATTGGTCGTTGCTATCGTCATCACCGACGTCACTTTATAAATGAAAAAAGATCGGCTTTGATAATTTGAACATTGGCGACAAAGAGTGATGACTGGTAATTTCGAGAGCCTTTGATCAAATACAAGTTTTTGCTCAAATGCTCGGGGGCTACTTTGGAAAAAAGAAAAATTCGAGTATAGCAAAATAGAAAATGGCGAGAGCCTATGACCAAATACAAGCATTTGTTCATAGCCTCGGGGGCTACTCCCATCGGGAGCACTGGTCGCGCACCCGATAGATATGAAAAGTTCGAGAAAGAATGACAATATAGCGGCATAAGGCGTTAAAGTGTTGAGCCTACAACCAAGCACTAGTACTTGGCTGTAGCCTCGGGGGCTACTCCCATCGGGAACGCTGTTCGCGTGCCCGATAAAATTAAAAAAAAAGAAGAAAGAAGAAGAAGAAGTGAGCATATTTCGAGTTATACAAATAACTCTACATATACTCCCATCGGGAAGGCAAAATAAGTCATCTGTTGACTCAATAAAATGTGCTATTCCAACAGCCGAAAAAGCACTCGACAATATATTCTCAGAGCGCCAAAGTCGCGAATAATCTCTGAATGCCGCAAAACTTTGCGAAGGTAAGACCCCAGATCCGTTCTGAGCGGCGTGGCACCGTCTCTGACGTCGGTTTGTTACTTTTTCCGTATCAACAGATACGAAGAAAAATCCGATAAAATATGACTGGGACTCGACAGAATGGTAAGACCTTAAGCGGCACCTGTCGAGTTAACACCAGTATCCCGAGATCATGTCCAGGGACGTGATCTTGAAGTAGGTTTTTGCGGATTGCCACTAGAGCAGTTAACTAGTACCTGATCCGTCAGATGAACTAGCCCCAACTACCATTATCCCTGTACAATATATAATTGTGTGTCTAAAGATATGTGATACGTCTCAAACGTACCCATAATTTCTTATGTTCCATGCTACTTTTATGATGATACTCACATGTTTTATACACATTATATGTCATTATTATGCATTTTCCGGCACTAACCTATTGACAAGATGCCGAAGAGCCCTGTTTTCTGCTGTTTTTGGTTTCAGAAATCGTACAAAGGAAATATTCTCGGAATTGGATGAAATCAACGCCCAGGGGCTTATTTTTCCACGAAGCTTCCAGAAGACCGAGGGAGAAACGAAGTGGGGCCACGGGGCACCGCCACACTAGGGCGGCGCGGGGGGCCCGCGGCCCTAGCGTGTGGGGCCCCCGTGACTCCTCCGACTCCGCCCTTCCGCCTACTTAAAGCCTTCATCGCGAAACCCTCTGTACCGAGAGCCACGATACGGAAAACCATACTGTGACGCCGCCGCTGCCAATCCCATCTCGGGGGATTCAGGAGATCGCCTCCGGCACCCTGCCGGAGAGGGGAATTGATACGTCCAATTTGCATCACTATTTTGTATCATAATTTGCTGTTATTCATTGATATATTTCATATTGGGACACAATACTTATGTTATTTCATCTATTTTGCATGTTTCATCATCATTGGAGGATCAAGCACCGGAGTCAGGATTCTGCTGGAAAAAGCACCGTCCGAACGCAATATTTCGGAAGATCAATCGTGGAAGGGAATTTCACGTAAATTCCTATTTTTCCAGATGACGGATGGAGCCAGAAGGGGAAGAAGAGAGGGGCCACAGTGGGCCCAGACCAGGCGGCGCGGCCCATGGCTGGCCGCGCCACCCTATGCTCTGGGGGCCCACGACCCTTTCGCCTCCTTTTCTTCGCGTACTCCTTCGTCCCGAAAACCTAAGCCACAGAGGGATCCTCACGAAGGGTTACAGCCGCCTCGCGGGGCGGAGAACACCAGAGAGAAAGAGCTCTCCGGCGGGAATCCGCCGGGGAAATTCCCTCCCGGAGGGGGAAATCGACGCCATCGCCATCGTCATCGAGCGGGACATCATCTCCATCACCATCATCATCATCTCCACCATCTACACCGCCATCACCACCGCTGCACCTCGTCATCGCTGTAGCAATTCGGGTTAAATCTTGATTGTTTGATAGGGGAAACTCTCCCGGTGTTATTCTATACTTGTTGTAGATGCTATTGAGTGAAACCATTGAACCAAGGTTTATGTTCAGATTGTTATTCATCATCATATCACCTCTGATTGTATTCCATATGATGTCTCGTGAGTAGTTCGTTTAGTTCTTGAGGACATGGGTGAAGTCTAAATGCTAGTAGTGAATTATGGTTGAGTAATATTCAATGTTATGATATTTAAGTTGTGGTGTCATTCTTCTAGTGGTGTCGTGTGAACGTCGACTACACGACACTTCACCATTTATGGGCCTAGGGGAGTGCATCTTGTATTCGGTTGCTAATTGCGGGGTTGCCGGAGTGACAGAAACCTAAGCCCCGTTAGTATATCGATGCAGGAGGGATCGCAGGATCTCGAGTTTAAGGCTGTGGTTAGATTTATCTTAATTACTTTCTTGTAGTTGCGGACGCTTGCAAGGGGTATAATCACAAGTATGTATTAGTCCTAGGAAGGGCGGTGCATTAGCATAGGTTCACCCACACAACACTTATCAAAACAATGAAGATTAATCAGCTGTATGTAGCGAAAGCACTAGACTAAAATCCCCGTGTGTCCTCGGAACGTTTGGTCATTATAAGTAATCAAACAGGCTTGTCCTTTGTGCTAAAAAGGATTGGGCCACTCGCTGCAATTATTTCTCTCGCATTTTATTTACTTGTACTTTATTTATCCGCAATATCAAAACCCCCGAATATTTGTCGTGAGCATTTACAGTGAATCCTCATCGAAACTGCTGCCAACACCTTCTGCTCCTCGTTGGGATCGACATTCTTACTTATCGAAGATACTACGATACACCCCCTATACTTGTGGGTCATCAAGACTATTTTCTGGCGCCGTTGCTGGGGAGTGAAGCGCTATTGGTAAGCGGAATTGGTAAGGAAATTTACTGTTTGTGCTGATTTTATTTCTGCCTGCTGCTATAAATCATTATGGAGAGATCTTCTCTTCAATTTCTATTTGGGAAATCTACTACTACTGCAACGGTAGTGGATGAAGCGCCAGGTGAGGAAGTAGTACCATATAAAATACCTATGAAAATTATTGAACGTGTTATGGATAACCGCTATGAAGGGGATGGAACTGTCCATCCTGGTGATCATTTACTGTTTTTGCATGAATTATGCGGTTTATTCAAATGTGCAGGTATTTCTATGAATGAAGTTAGGAAGAAACTATTCACTATATCGTTGTCTGGTAAAGCGGCGCACTGGTATAAATTGCTGAAGAATGGTGATTCTATTGATTGGGAGGACATTGTGCCTTTATTCTATTCCAAATTTTATCCTCCAAGTGAAATTCACAAAGATCGGAACCGCATATATAATTTCTGGCCTCATGATGGAGAGAGTATCGCCCAAGCTTGGGGGAGATTGAAGTCTTTAATGCTCAAATGCCCCATTCATGAGCTTCCTGGTAATGTTATTATTGATAATTTCTATGCAAGACTTTCTTTTCAAGACAAGACCTTGCTGGATACTTCTTGTTCTGGATCATTTACACGCAAGAATGAAGAGTTTAAAAGGGACCTTCTTGATCGGATCCAAGAAAATACTGAAGGATGGGAGAACGACAAAGATAGAGAATCAGGTATAATTTATGATTATAAATGCATTGAAGCTTTTATGGATACTGATAAATTTCGTAATATGAGTGCTACATATGGTCTTGATTCCCAAGTTGTTGCAAATCTTTATAAAGCTTTTGCCTCTCATTATGAACTGCCTAAGAAGAATTTTGATAAGTATCATGAACCATATAAGGATAAAATTGATTCATCTGTAAACAAATGTGTAGTGGTTGAAACTGTTGATAATGTTATCCCTGAAGCTTATATTGAAAAAACTCCTTTCCCTGCTAAAATGAAGGAGTACTCTGTCATATCTAGTGCGGTTAATAAAAGTGAAAAGAAACCTAAAGAACTGAAGAACAAATTAAAATTGAACCTGCTGTTGCTATAGTTAAAGATCTTGTGACTGAAAATGTGGAGGATGGTCATATTATTTTCTGTGAAGATGCTTCTAATATTGTTTCACATCCTAATAAATCCAAACAAGTTAGTGTTCCTATGCTATCTGTTAGAATTGGTGATCATTGCTATTATGGTTTATGTGATATTGGTGCAAGTGTTAGTGCTATTCCTTATGAACTTTACACGGAGATTATGCACGAAATTGGTTCTTGTGAACTTGAAGATATTGATGTGGTTATTCATCTGGCTAATAGAGAGACTATTTCTCCGATTGGTATTGTTCGAGATGTGGAAGTTCTATGTGGTAAGATTAAATATCCTGCTGACTTTTTGGTACTTGGTTCTGCTGCTAGTGATCATTGTCCTATCATTTTTGGTAGACCTTTTCTAAATACTTGTGGAGCTATTATAGATTGTAAGAAAGAGAAAATTTTGACTAGATTTGCTGGTGAACCTTATGAATTTAACTTTTCTAAATTTACCAAAACTCCTTATAAAGTTGACTTGCCTAGTAATGATTTTAAAATGGAGCAGTGTGCATCTATTGTTCTTGTTCCTAATAACCCTTTGCAGCAACATTTGGAGAATAGTGAAAGTGAAGCTTTTAGGAAAGAAAGAGATGAGCTTGAGGAAATTTTTCGTCGCCAACCTATTCTCAAGCATGATTTACCGGTGGAAGATTTGGGTACAACACCGCCACCAAAGGAAGATCCTGTTTTTGATTTAAAGCCTTTACCCGATAATCTTAAATATGCTCATATTGATGATAAGAAAATATATCCTGTTATTATTAGTTCTAAGCTTTCAGAGATTGAGGAAGAAAGGTTATTGGAAATATTGAAGAAACACCGAGGAGCTATTGGCTATACTCTTGATGATTTGAAAGGGATTTCTCCTTCTATTTGTCAACATGCTATTAATATGGAAGAAGATGCAAAGCCTGTTGTTGAACATCAACGTCGTCTAATTCCGAAGATGAAGGAAGTGGTAAGGAATGAGGTATTAAAACTCCTTGAAGCTGGTATTATATATCCTATTGCTGATAGTAGATGGGTTAGTCCTGTTCATTGTGTTCCTAAGAAAGGAGGAATGACTGTTGTGCCTAATGATAATGATGAGCTTATTCCTCAAAGAATAGTTGTAGGTTATAGAATGTGCATTGATTTTCGAAAAGTTAATAAAGTTACTAAGAAAGATCATTACCCTTTACCCTTTATTGATCAAATGTTAGAAAGGTTGTCTAAAAATACTCATTTTTGCTTTCTTGATGGTTATTCTGGGTTTTCACAAATTGCTGTTAAAGCTAAAGATCAAGAGAAAACCACTTTTACTTGTCCTTATGGAACTTATGCTTATAGGCGTATGCCTTTTGGTTTATGTAATGCTCCTGCTACTTTTCAAAGATGCATGTCTGCTATTTTTCATGGTTTTTGCGAAAGTATTGTAGAGGTGTTCATGGATGATTTTTCTGTCTATGGGAATTCTTTTGATAATTGCCTGCGAAACCTCGATAAAGTTTTGCAGAGATGTGAAGAAACTAACCTTGTTCTTAATTGGGAGAAATGCCACTTTATGGTTAATGAAGGAATTGTATTGGGACATAAAATTTCCGAGAGAGGTATTGAAGTTGATAGAGCTAAAGTTGAAGCAATTGAGAAAATGCCCTATCCGAGGGATGTTAAAGGTATTCGTAGTGTTCTTGGTCATGCTGGGTTTTATAGGAGATTTATTAAAGATTTCTCTAAAATTTCAAAGCCTCTTACTAATCTTCTTCAAAAAGATGTACCTTTTGTTTTTGATGATGATTGTAAGGAAGCTTTTGAAACTCTAAAGAAAGCCTTAACAACTGCTCCTATAGTCGAACCTCCTGATTGGAATTTGCCTTTTGAAATTATGTGTGATGCTAGTGATTTTGCTGTAGGCGCTGTTCTTGGACAGCGGGTAGATAAAAAATTAAATGTTATTCATTATGCTAGTAAGACTCTTGATGCTGCTCAAAGAAATTATGCTACAACTGAAAAAGAATTGTTAGCTGTAGTCTTTGCTTGTGATAAGTTTAGACCCTATATTGTTGATTCAAAAGTTACAATTCATACTGATCATGCTGCAATTAGATACCTTATGACAAAGAAAGATGCAAAGCCAAGGCTTATTAGATGGGTACTTCTGTTGCAAGAATTTGATTTACATATTATAGATAGGAAAGGTGCTGATAATCCTGTTGCTGATAATTTGTCTAGATTGGAAAATATTGCTTATGATCCTGTTCCTGTTAATGATAGTTTTCCAAATGAACAATTGGCTGTAATAAAGGTGAGCTCGCGAGAGAGCCCTTGGTATGATTATGCTAACTTTATTGTTTCGAAGTATTTGCCTCCAACCTTTTCAGCTCAGCAAAGGAGGAAATTCTTTTATGACTTGAGGCATTATTTTTGGGATGACCCACACTTATATAAAGAAGGAGTAGATGGTATTATGCGAAGATGTGTTCCTGAATATGAACAACAGGAGATATTGAATAAATGTCATGGAAGTGTTTATGGAGGACATCATGCTGGAGATAGAACCGCGCAAAAGGTTCTACAATCAGGTTTTTATTGGCCAACACTCTTCAAAGATGCAAGGAAATTTATTTTATCTTGTGATGAATGTCAAAGAGTTGGTAATATCTCCAGACGCAATGAAATGCCTATGAATTATACTCTTGTTATTGAACCATTCGATTGTTGGGGATTCGACTTCATGGGTCCTTTCCCTTCTTCAGACGGTAACACTCATATACTTGTCGCTGTTGATTATGTTACTAAATGGGTAGAAGCTATACCTACAAAAAGTGCTGATGGTGAGACCTCTATAAAAATGCTTGTAGATATTATATTTCCTAGATTTGGAGTACCTAGATATATTATGACTGATGGAGGTTCTCATTTCATTCATGGAGGTTTTAGAAAAACTCTTGCTAAGTATGGTATTAATCATAGAATTGCTTCTGCTTATCATCCTCAAACTAGTGGTCAAGTAGAATTATCAAATAGAGAGATTAAAGCTATCTTAGGAAAGACTGTTAATAAATCTAGGAAGAATTGGCCTAGCAAATTGAAAGAAGCACTATGGGCTTATAGAACTGCTTATAAAAATCCTATGGGAATGTCACCTTATAAAATGGTTTATGGAAAAGCTTGTCATTTACCTCTAGAACTAGAGCACAAAGCTTATTGGGCTGTTAGAGAACTAAATAAAGATCCTAAATTAGCCGGTAATAAGAGGTTGTTGCAATTAAGTTCTCTAGATGAATGGAGAAGTGAAGCTTATGAAAATGCTAAACTCTTTAAAGAAAAAGTTAAGAAATGGCATGATAGAAGGATCATCAAAAGAGAATTTAATGTTGGAGATCAAGTTCTATTGTATCGGTCTCGTCTCAGATTCTTTGCAGGGAAATTACTCTCGAAGTGGGAAGGACCATATGTTGTTGAGGAGGTGTATCGTTCAGGAGCAATTAAAATTAGCTCTCTCCAAGGCAATGCCACACAAGTGGTGAATGGACAAAGACTAAAGCATTATATCTCGGGCGATTCTTATAATGTTGATGTTGATATTATTCAAGTGGAAACACCGGAGGCTTTCATCAAAGGACAAATTGACAGTCCGCCAGAACTGGAGTTTGAATAGGTAACAGTATAGGTAATAAAAAGTCCGCGTTTACCTTTCCGAACATTATTTCTGCTGTTTTTAGAAAATATGAAAAATTACGGAATCGAAACGGAGTGGAAAAGACGCGCGAGGGCGTGCCACCATAGGCCGGCGCGGGCCCCACCCTGGCCGCGCCGACCTATGGTCTGGCCGCTCGGCGTCCCGTTTCCACTCGTTTTCGATCCTGGAACCTTCCTTTTGTCGTAAAAATATTTGCTATATAATCCCCGGACCCTGGAGGTCCGTAATATCGTTTTCTCGTCGTATTTTGTTTCGAGCTGTTTTCTGCCAGGATCTGCTTCGGATCTAGATCCATCATGTCTTCGTCGGGAACTCAGAAGGACAGCTTCTTTGAGGACGTCGTCAACCCGTACATGAACGAGCTGAAGATGCACCCCAAGGAGTTGCAGCTCGTGGATGGAGAGTTGCAGATCAAAGATGTCCAGGGTCCTAAGGGAGAAGGGAGCTTGGAAGACAGGATGGAGAAGCTGGAACAAGAGGTTTTCAACTACAAGAAGATGGCTGAGCGTGAAGTGGATATCTTTCACAAGATTGTGTCTGAACTCATTGATGGACACAAGAAGGAGACTGCAAAGCTGTGGGACGATATCTTCTCACTTCACGACACCACCAACAAACTCCAAGCTCAACTCTATGATGTCCATAATCAGAACTGTGAGTATGAAAACAGGTTTAAGCGCATAAGTCATGCTGCTAGTTTCAGGTTTCCGGAAACCAAGATGTCTTTTGTTGATGGAGGGCCTCTTCCATGGAAGTCTGATGACGACAAAGATTCACCATCATCACCGAAGGAGTAATTCATCATCGGTATTGGCATCCCCTTGGTTTGTTCCAAGCTTGGGGGAGTGCCGCGGTATCACATCATCACCACCTTTATCTTTTACTATCAAGTAGTGTCATATCATGAGTAGGGAAGTTATCATATGAAATAGTATGCAATGTGGAAGTATCTCTCTTAGTTAGTTATCTATGTATCCGTTGGTGTGAGTTATCGTTATGGAATATTAATGAGAAGTCTTATCATTTACTTTTTGCACACCTTATTTTAGTTTGCAATCTCCATTATATGATTACTCTTGACATGAGTATGAGTATCACTTTGGGAGCATCGAGTAAATCTATTTGGTTTTGGCAAACTTAGCATTGGTCAATAGCAACAACATCCTGATGTTTAATTAGAAGAGAGAAATACACTTAGATATATTACTCTATTATCTCTATGCTTAGTATTCTAGAGTTAAAATTGCTTGTGCTTATGAGAAAGATGCATGATTGTTTCTATCATATGTATATTTGTTTGTTTCCCTCAACCTTTATGCTTGCTATCAAACCTTGCTAGCCAAAGACCTGTATCGAGAGGGAATGCTTCTCATACATCCATAACCTTAGACCAAACCTATGCCATTTGTGTCCACCATACCTACCTACTACATGGTATTTTCTGCCATTCCAAGTAAATACTTCATGTGCTACCTTTAAATTATTCAAACTACTACTCCTTATTTGTGTTAATGTTTTATAGCTCATGAGGAAGTATGTGGTGTTTTATCTTTCAATCTTGTTGGGCGGACTTTCACCAATGGACTAGCGGCACATCCGCTTATCCAATAATTTTGCAATAAGAGCTGGCAATGAGGTTCCCAGCCTCAATTAATAACTTTCATTAATAATTCTCTTCACATGTTTTGCTCTGAGTTATCAGTAAGCAACTTAATTTTGCAATAGACACTCCTCCATGGTATGTGAATGTTGGAAGGCACCCGAGGATTCGGTTAGCCATGGATTGAGAAAGCCAAGGTTGGGGGAGTGTCACCCATAATAAAACTAAAATACATGTGTAAACAAAAGAGAAGGGGGATGATCTACCTTGCTGGTAGAGATGCCGTCTCTCATGGGAGCCGCTCTTTGAAGGTTCGTTTGGCAAGGGGGTTAGAGTGCCCGCTACCATTCGTTGACAACAACAAACACCTCTCAAAATCTTACTCTTATTCTCTTTATATGATTTCAAAACTTGAAAAGCTCTAGCACATGATTTAATCCCTGCTTCCCTCTGCGAAGGGCCTGTCTTTTACTTTTATGTTGAGTCAACCTATTTCTCTCTATCTCAAGCAAGCAATTGAGTTGTTGTGAACCAATCATTTATGTGATCAGTTAATCATGTCTTTTATACTTTCTTGTTTAGTACCAATTTTATCTGAATGAATATGACTTTGAAGTTATCAATGATTATGAAGAGATTGTTATGCTTAAATATGAAGGCTCAGCTATAAAATCTAATATGAAAGCTTTGCTTAGAAGTACAATCCGTTAGTAGTTCTCTGACCAAGAACGAAGTTTGCCATCACCAATTATGATTTCTTATGCACCTTTACTTGTGATTTCTCTTTACTTATTTCGAGATGAGTTATATGAGGAAGTTGTTTACTAGAATGTCTTGTGTGAATGAATATGATGCTTCTTGTCCGTATTTTATTTATCGACTCTTCACTCCATAAACATGTGGTCTTGTTTATCGAGCTCAGTTTCGCTTGGGGACAAGCGAGGTCTAAGCTTGGGGGAGTTGATACGTCCAATTTGCATCACTATTTTGTATCATAATTTGCTGTTATTCATTGATATATTTCATATTGGGACACAATACTTATGTTATTTCATCTATTTTGCATGTTTCATCATCATTGGAGGATCAAGCACCGGAGCCAGGATTCTGCTGGAAAAAGCACCGTCGAACGCAATATTTCGGAAGATCAACTGTGGAAGGGAATTTCACGTAAATTCCTATTTTTCCAGATGACGGATGGAGCCAGAAGGGGAAGAAGAGAGGGGCCACTGGGCCCAGACCATAGGCGGCGCGGCCCATGGCCTGGCCGCGCCACCTATGCTCGGGGGCCCACGACCCTTTTCGCCTCCTTTTCTTCGCGTACTCCTTCGTCCCGAAACCTAAGCCACGAGGGATCCTCACGAAGGGTTACAGCCGCCTGCGGGGCGGAGAACACCAGAGAGAAAGAGCTCTCCGGCGGGCAGGAATCCGCCCCCTCCCGGAGGGGGAAATCGACGCCATCGCCATCGTCATCGAGCGGGACATCATCTCCATCACCATCATCATCATCTCCACCATCTACACCGCCATCACCACCGCTGCACCTCGTCAGCAATTCGGGTTAAATCTTGATTGTTTGATAGGGGAAACTCTCCCGGTGTTATTCTATACTTGTTGTAGATGCTATTGAGTGAAACCATTGAACCAAGGTTTATGTTCAGATTGTTATTCATCATCATATCACCTCTGATTGTATTCCATATGATGTCTCGTGAGTAGTTCGTTTAGTTCTTGAGGACATGGGTGAAGTCTAAATGCTAGTAGTGAATTATGGTTGAGTAATATTCAATGTTATGATATTTAAGTTGTGGTGTCATTCTTCTAGTGGTGTCGTGTGAACGTCGACTACACGACACTTCACCATTTATGGGCCTAGGGGAGTGCATCTTGTATTCGGTTGCTAATTGCGGGGTTGCCGGAGTGACAGAAACCTAAGCCCCGTTAGTATATCGATGCAGGAGGGATCGCAGGATCTCAGAGTTTAAGGCTGTGGTTAGATTTATCTTAATTACTTTCTTGTAGTTGCGGACGCTTGCAAGGGGTATAATCACAAGTATGTATTAGTCCTAGGAAGGGCGGTGCATTAGCATAGGTTCACCCACACAACACTTATCAAAACAATGAAGATTAATCAGCTGTATGTAGCGAAAGCACTAGACTAAAATCCCCGTGTGTCCTCGAACGTTTGGTCATTATAAGTAATCAAACAGGCTTGTCCTTTGTGCTAAAAAGGATTGGGCCACTCGCTGCAATTATTTCTCTCGCATTTTATTTACTTGTACTTTATTTATCTGCAATATCAAAACCCCCTGAATATTTGTCTGTGAGCATTTACAGTGAATCCCTCATCGAAACTGCTGCCAACACCTTCTGCTCCTCGTTGGGATCGACATTCTTACTTATCGAAGATACTACGATACACCCCCTATACTTGTGGGTCATCAGAATCATCTCCCGGAGGACTCTTCATCGCCATGATCGTCTCCGGATCGATGTGTGAGTAGTTCACCCCTGGACTATGGGTCCATATCAGTAGTTAGATGGTCGTCTTCTCCCCATTGTGCTATCATGTTAGATCTTGTGAGCTGCCTATCATGATCAAGATCGTCTATTTGTAATCCTACATGTTGTGTTTGTTGGGATCCGATGAATATTGAATACTATGTCAAGTTGATTATCAATCTATCATATGTGTTGTTTATGTTCTTGCATGCTCTCCGTTGCTAGTAGAGGCTCTGGCCAAGTTGATACTTGTAACTCCAAGAGGGAGTATTTATGCTCGATAGTGGGTTCATGCCTCCATTAAATCTGTTGACAGAAAGTTTTAAGTTTGTGGATGTGCTGTTGCCACTAGGGATAAAACATCGATGCTTTGTCTAAGGGTATTTGTGTTGATTACATTACGCACCATACTTAATGCAATTGTCTGTTGCTTGCAACTTAATACCGGAAGGGGTTCGAATGATAACCTGAAAGTGGACTATTTAGGCATAGATGCATGCTGGATAGCGGACTATGTACTTTGTCGTAATGCCCTGATTAAATCTCATAGTACTCATCATGATATATGTATGTGCATTGTTATGCCTTCTTTATTTGTCAATTGCCCAACTGTAATTTGTTCACCCAACATGCTATTTATCTTATGGGAGAGACACCACTAGTGAACTGTGGACCCCGGTCCATTCTTTACATCTGAAATACAATATACTGCAATTGTTCTTTACTGTTCTTCGCAAACAATTATCATCTTCCACACTATACGGTTAATCCTTTGTTTTCATCAAGCCGGTGAGATTGACAACCTCACTGTTACGTTGGGGCAAAGTACTTTGATTGTGTTGTGCAGGTTCCACGTTGGCGCCAGAATCCCTGGTGTTGCGCCGCACTACATTTCGTCGCCATCAACCTTCAACGTGCTTCTTGGCTCCTACTGGTTCGATAAATCTTGGTTTCATACTGAGGGAAAACTTGCTTCTATACACATCACACCTTCCTCTTGGGGTTTCCAACGAACGTGTGTCAATTGCACGCATCAAGCACTTTTTCTGGCGCCGTTGCCGGGGAGATCAAGATACGCTGCAAGGGGAGTCTCTCACTTCCAATCTCTTTACTTTGTTTTTGTCTTGCTTTACTTTATTTTACTACTTTGTTTGCTGCACTTAAATAAAACATAAAAAAATTAGTTGCTAGCTTTACTTTATTTACTATCTTGTTTGCGTTCTCTACATTAAAAACACAAAAAATTAGTTACTTGCATTTACTTTATTTAGTTTGCTTTATTTACTACTGCTAAAATGAGTAATCATGAAGTTGAAGTTCGTTCTTTTAAGCAACAAGTTGTGGTTGTAAGAAATATTATAATGTTTATGCTTCTCCTCTTGATAATACTTGATTCACACTTTCTGCGCCTAGCTGAAAGGCGTTAAAGAAAAGCGCTTATGGGAGACAACCCATGATTTTACTACAACACTTTTGTTTTATATTTGAGTCTTGGAAGTTGTTACTACTGTAGCAACCTCTCCTTATCTTTATTTTATTGCATTGTTGTGCCAAGTAAAGTCTTTGATAGTAAAGTCAATACTAGATTTGGATTACTGCGCAGAAACAGATTTCTTGCTGTCACGAATTTGGGCAGGGTTCTCTGTAGGTAACTCAGAAAATTCTGCCAATTTACGTGCGTGATCCTCAGATATGTACGCAACTTTCATTAATTTTGAGCATTTTCATCTGAGCAAGTTAAGTGTTTCTGTAAAATTCGTCTTTACGGACTGTTCTGTTTTGACAGATTCTGCCTTTTATTTCGCATTGCCTGTTTTGCTATGTTTGATGGATTTCTTTGTTCCATTTAGCTTTGTGCAATGTCCAGAAGTGTTAATAATGATTATGTCACCTCTGAATATGTAAATTTTTGATTATGCACTAACCCTCTAATGAGTTTGTTTCGAGTTTGGTGTGGAGGAAGTTTTCAAGGGTCAAGAGAGGAGGATGATACAATATGATCAAGAAGAGTGAAAAGTCTAAGCTTGGGGATGCCCCCGTGGTTCATCCCTGCATATTTCAAGAAGACTCAAGCATCTAAGCTTGGGATGCCCAAGGCATCCCCTTCTTCATCGACAACTTATCAGGTTCCTCTAGTGAAACTATATTTTTATTCAGTCACATTTTATGTGCTTTACTTGGAGCGTCTGTTTGCTTTTATTTTTGTTTTTGTTTGAATAAACTCGGATCCTAGCATTCTTTATATGGGAGAGAGACACGCTCCGCTGTTTCGTATGAACACATATGTTCTTAAGCTTTATTTTTAATGTTCATTGCGAAGGTTGAACTACTTCGATCATTGATATATGGTTGGAAACGGAAAATGCCGCATGTGGTAATTGGTATAATGTCTTGAATAATTTGATACTTGGCAATTGTTGTGCTCATATAGATCATGTTTAAGATCTTGCATCTTGTACTTTGCACCTATTAATGAAGAACTACATAGAGCTTGTTAAAATTTGGTTTGCATGATTGTTCTCTCTAAGGTCTAGATATTTTCTGGTTAAGGTGTTTGAACAACAAGGAAGACAGTGTAGAGTCTTATAATGCTTGCAATATGTTCTTATGTAAGTTTTGCTGTACCGTTTCATACTTGTGTTTGCTTCAAATAACCTTGCTAGCCCAAAGCCTTGTACTGAGAGGAAATACTTCTCGTGCATCCAAAACCTTGAGCCAACACCTATGCCATTTGTGTCCACCATACCTACCTACTACATGGTATTGTTTCTGCCATTCCAAGTAAATACTTCATGTGCTACCTTTAAACAATTCAAAAATTATTACCTCTTATTTGTGTCAATGTTTTATAGCTCATGAGGAAGTATGTGGTGTTTTATCTTTCGATCTTGTCATTTACTTCGGACAGACTTTCACCAATGGACTAGTGGCTCATCCGCTTATCCAATAATTTTGCAAAAAGAGATGGCAATGGGGTTCCCAGCCCCGATTAATTAACTTGCATTAATAATTCTCTTCACATGCTTTGCCCTGATCAATCAGTGAGCAACTTAATTTTGCAAAAGAAAAAGAAAAGAAAAAATATAGACACTCCTCCATGGTATGAGATTGTTGGAAGGCACCCGAGGATTCGGTTAGCCATGGCTTGAGAAAGGAAAGGTGGGGAGGAGTGTCACCCATAAATAATAAATGCATGTGTAAACAAAAGAGAAGAGGGATGATCTACCAAGGTGGTAGAAATAACGTTCTTCATGGGAGCCGCTCTTGAAAGTCTGGTTGATAAGGTAGTTATAGTACCCGCTACTATTCATTGACAACAACAAACACCTCTCAAAACTTTACTTTTATGCTCTCTATATGATTTCAAAACTTGAAAAGCTCTAGCACATGATTTAATCCTTGCTTCCCTCTGCGAAGGGCCATTCTTTTACTTTATTGTTGAGTCAGTTTACCTACTTCCTTCCACCTTAGAAGCAAACACTTGTGTTAACTGTGTGCATTGATTCCTACATATTTGCTTATTTGCATTCATCATATTACTTTGTGTTGACAATTATCCATGAGATATACATGTTGAAGTTGAAAGCAACTGCTGAAACTTAAATCTTCCTTTGTGTTGCTTCAAAACTCTCTACTAAGAATTTATTGCCTTATGAGTTAACTCCTCCCATACTTCGCATAGGTTTTCACTGACTGCCACATCGAGATGACCGTTGTGACCCTGTCTGGCGACTCGGGGGGCGATCTCGCCACCCACACGCCGGTCAGGGAGCCGACGGCCCGGGAGGACGGCGGTGGTTCGCCGGAGCGGTTATCTGGTAGCCGTTTCTGGGTGCTGCATCCTGATGAGGACCAAGATGTGGGGGACGACGACAGAGACAAGGACGGGGAAGGAGTTGGTGCCCAGTCTGTGGGGGTCGGAGACAGGTCGATAGCCTATCTGTGTCGTACGCCGTCGCCGGTGTCTGACGCAGATCTTGCTGAGAGATCGTCGGAGCTGACTCGACGCCATCGGAAGAGGATCACGCGCCGTGATGGACAGCGTTCGGCGGCTAGAGCAGCGCTGGTTTTCAGCACCTGCGAAGGTACGATCTCTTCCCCATCTTTGCCGTTGGGCATTCAACAAAGGGAGCCAGTCTGTAAGAAAATGCCGGTTCTGGAACCGTCTGTTTTCTTCTATGATACTACGGAGGGGTGGTCGGTCGTTCGTCGGCGACGTTGGTCGCCGGCGTCCGACGTTGGTCGCCGGCGTCCGACGTTAGAGCTCAAGATCCGAAAAAAACGGAGATTTCAAAAAAGCATGATGTGGGCCTAGTCGGGTTGCGGGCTTGTGCCAACAGCAGAGTGCGTCTGGGTGGCCCAATTTGGGTGAAAAAACATGCTGCCCAGGCTGATGTATCGAGCGGTGGGCGAGCTGATCGTGGTCCTACGATTGTCAAAGTTGGAGACGCTGTCGCTGGGCAGGCTTTCCAAAAGTTTTTAGGGCTAACCTGGACGAAGTGCGGTACTGGGGCTCCTATCGTTCGCCGCCGCCGTGTCGAGATGAACGGCGACAACGACAGGGGGGATTCAACCCAGGAAGGGGTGGATTCAATCCAGGGCGAGGAAGCTATGGTGGTGGCCGTGCAAATTTCAGTAATGCAAGGGGAGGATTCGTTCCAAGGGGATGCCATGGTCAAGGCCCTGGCCGAGGAGGATCAGGGTTTGGCGCGGGCCGTGGCTATCAAGGTAACGCCTTCTCTGGTTTCGGTGGTGGCCGCAACTTTGTGCAAGGTGAATCTAGTGGATCCGGTAATATGCATAATGGACAGTATGAGGGCAATAGAGGTAGTAACACTGGTTTTCAGAGAGGGGGTTCATACAATTACAATTCTGATCGTTTTGGACATGGAGGAAATAATAACATATGGAATTCTGGGCGTGGTGGTGAGTTTGTGAATCGTTCCCGTGGACAGGGGACGGAGGGATCTGCGCGGAACAGTTTTGACGCTGAGTTCTTGCAGCAAACTGTCCAGGCTGTTGTAGCCGCGGTTACGGCGGCTACCAAGGTGACCGAAGTGCCGATTGTACAGCCTTCCACTGCTATTGGGGTGGGCAGTACTACTGCTGCTGCTACAGTACCCGGTGAACAACATTTGGAAGCGCCGGTGGCGGTGCCCAAACCAAGTGTGCAACAGCCGGGGAATGCTCAGGTGGTGGCAGAGGGAATCGAGAATGCTGCGAAAGGAAAAGAGAGTGAAGATCAGGGTCCTTTGAAGAAGAAGAAGAAGGATGATAGAGCGTGTTGTTTTCGTTGCAAGAAGCCGGGACATTACATAGATGATTGTCCTGCGCCGTTTTGCGACATTTGCGAATCCATCCATCATGCTACACAAGCTTGCCACTTGTTGAATGCACCAAAACCATCTGCAATTCTCCATGGATATGCCAATGAGGCACTCATGTTTTTTGAATTGCAATGTGGTGCCTTTAAGCCCAAGGTAGAAAATCCAAAATTGGCCAAAGTGACAGTGGATGGCGATGTGTTAACTATACCAGAGATTATTGAGCAGTTGAAGAAGATTGTACCATCTGATAAATTTGTTTGGGAAGTCTTTCATCTAAAAGATAATGTATTTCGTGTTAAGTTCCCTAGTAAATTGGAGGTTCAAAGATTGAATTTTTTTGGCACGTACATCTGTACAGATAGAGAGTCATCTTTGTCTTTTGACATATGGTCATCATTGGAGGAGCCTTCGTATATGCTCCCTGAAGTCTGGGTGAGGGTCTCAGGGTTGCCATCGGATATTAGGACGGACTACTTATCTTTATGGGGAGTAGGAACATTATTTGGCAAGACACTTGATATTGATATGGCCTATACTCGCAAAAATAAAGAGCTTAGAATCAAGATTGGATGTCTTGATCATAGGCTCATCCCAACAGATAGTGACATGTTCATCAGGAGGGGTTTCTTTAAACTCCGTTTTGAGGTGGAACTTGAGGAGAAATCTAATGAAGTTAACATGGTGGATGCAAACAACGGTTCTGATGGTAATGATGGTGCAAACCAGGGTGATGAGAAGCATGCGGGAGGTCATGATATGGAGACTGACAAAAAAGGAAATGACATGGAAGATTTATCCAAGAATGATGATCAAGAGGATTCTCATATGCATAATGGGGTTGAGGGAATGCAAGAGCAATTGTGCAATTTAGATGCAATACAAATTGGAACGCTGCATGTAAAACTTGCTCCTACAGGTATTTGTTCTGATGTAAAAAATTTGAATCAAAATGATTACTTGTGCAACGCTATATCTCATGCTGTTTTTGTTCCACAAAATGACGAAGTGCGCGCGACTTTTGATGTAGATATGATGCAAAAGGAATGTTTTCTGGGCTCTGACGCAACTGGTGACTGCGAGACTGCTATTGGGCAGCAGTTGGCCACTGTTCCCTCGGGATCTGTCGCTGCCTGTCCGGTGCAGCTGCTGGCGACCAATGGCGTGGCGCCGCAGCAGTTTGGCCGACAACAGCCACTGGTTCAGGGCTCCAGTGGTCCTCTGTCACCGGCCTCGCTGGTTGTGCGCGGGAATCTCGCTGACGCGGTCGGCCAGGTGCGGACGGCCAAGAGCAGGAGCAACAACGTGGGGGGATGTTCTGCGCTGATGGTTGGGCGTCGTGTGGTAGCACCTGTTTCTCCGCTGCCGCAGAAGATCAAGTGCATGGGGACATAGGCAGATTCATCAGTTCTTGGGATCGGTGCCAATGAGTGGCCACCGATTGGCACTGTTGCACCTGCTGTGATGAAGGGGGGATTGACTATGCATGATAATTCTACAGACAAGAGTATGTTAGATATTACTATGGATGAACACGATAATTATATAGTTGATATGGAGAAAGTTCATATAAATAGTACTGATAATTCGTCTTACTCTTTATCTGATGATAATGTTTTTGATGTTGTAGGGTCGGTTGTGGAGCCCAAATTGGTTAATTCATTGGAAATGACTAATGAAGGGTCTACAAATAAGGGTACGGTGTATACAAAAGGGGAGTCTAGCAACATTAGTTTCTAGGGCAGGATGGGGATTGCCTCACCTCCAGTGACTGATGGTAAGCTTTCAGATTTTCCTTATATTACACCATCTCCTGCAAAAACTACTATTTCCCTGTCTCTAATAGAATGTGCCTCTGATAATGTGTCAGTCCGCCATACTATGGAGGAGGTTATTGCTTTTGGGGGTATTCCTAAACCCTCGTGTGTGAGGACTAGTCAGAGGTTGGGGGGCCATATTGATGTGGACATGCCCCAGATGGAGAAGGCGATGTTAAATGCACAGTTGAGAGATGTTTCTCCTTGTGTAGGTAAGTCTTCATCTCCTAAGTTCTCTATTGTTGATATGTCGGAATCTGATATCATACATAAAGCCAATAGATTGGGTATTTCCTTAGGACTTTCAGAAGGGGAGATTGCGAAATCTATTAGAGGAATTAAGATGTTAGAAGAAGAGCGAATTTTAACAATTTTACAAAAAAATGTAGAAGAGAATGTGAATAGAGAGGAGGATCCTTCAACTCTGGTAATGTCTAAAGTTTCTACCTTATGTGAAGATCTGATTGAGGATGATGGTATCCCACTGGATTTGGATGATCGTTTGGAACATCTACAACCAGTAGTCAATAAAAAGAAAGCTAGGGTGAAAAAAACTTACGATACAAATAATATTCGTAAAAGTACTAGGAAAAGAATTAAAAAACAATTTTCCTAATGCAGAATTTAAAAGGAATGAATTGGAATCCTGGAGGTTTTGGGGATACCGCTAAGCATTTGTTTGTTAAAGAAGCTATTAGAGAACATAAATTAGATTTTGTAGCCTTATTGGAGACTGGAAGATCTAATTTCTCTATTCCTTTTTTAAATCAACTTGCGGCGGGTTATAGTTACACTTGGTTTTGTTTACCACCTCATGGCCGATCTGGAGGTATTTTAGTTGGAATAAATTCAGACACTCTTGAGGTGATAAAGGTGAGCACTGGAGATTTTTGTGTAAAACTCCATGTCAAGTGTAAAAGAGATGGTTTTGAATGGATTCTCGTGCCAGTCTATGGGGCTGCCCAAGATGCACATAAAGCAGAATTCTTGGCCGAATTAGTGAGAATTTGTGAGTCAGAAACATTACCTATGTTGGTAGGTGGTGATTTCAATATTATTCGAAAGCCCGAGGAAAAAAATAATAATAATTTCAGAGCGCGTTGGCCTTTTGTGTTTAATGCGATTATCGAACATTTGAACTTACGTGAAATTGCTCTTTCGGGGAGACAGTTCACGTGGGCGAGTCGTCGAGAGGAACCAACGTACGAAAAGCTAGACAGAGTCCTAGCTTCCATTTCTTGGGAACAAAAATTTCCCCTTGTCACTGTTCGTGCATTGACAAGGGCGGACTCGGACCATACACCGATTCTTATTGATTCTGGAGTGAAGGCTCACTTGGGCAATAAGCCAAAATTTTCCTTTGAGTTGCATTGGTTGCGACAAGAAGGTTTTATTGAGATGATTGAAAAAGAATGGAATTCAGTGATAGTGGGTTTGAATCCGATGGAGGTATGGTTGAATAAACTTAGGCATGTAAGAAAATTTCTTAGAGGATGGGCGAAAAATCAAAGCGGGAAGTACAAAAAAGAGAAAGATAGGTTATTAGGGATAATTGATTTTTTGGATGTGAAAGCCGAAACAAATATCTTGACACTATCGGAAAGGACAGTTTTAAAAAAGGCAAATGAAGATCTAAATAAATTAAGGAGAGAAGAGGAGTCTAAATGGGCTCAAAGAGCGAAAGTGAAACACATCCAAGAGGGAGGAAATAATACAAGGTATTTTCATTTGATTGCAAATGGGAAACATCGCAAAAAGAAAATCTTCCAATTAGAACAACATGAAGGAACCATTGTTGGGGAGGACAATTTACAGGTCTATATTACTGAATTCTATAAGAAATTATTTGGGGCACCGGTTCCGAATAATATCTCGTTGGCTGAAGAAGAAGTGCAGGACATTCCTCAGATATCTGATGTTGAGAATGATATTTTGATATCACAGTTTTCTGAGGAAGAGGTTCATGATGCGCTATTTCAAATGGAACGTAATAAAGCTCCAGGTCCGGATGGATTTCCTGCAGAGTTTTACCAAAAATGTTGGGATATAATAAAGGATGATTTGATGACGCTTTTTAATCAGTTTAGTAGTGGGGATTTGCCTCTCTACAAATTGAATTTTGGTGTCATCACTTTATTACCCAAGAAGGAGGATGCGGTCCAAATACAACAATATAGACCTATTTTCCTGTTGAATGTGTGTTTCAAATTTTTTACTAAAGCTGGCACAAATCGTATAACGGGGATTGCCCCACGTGTTATAAAACTGACACAATCTGCCTTTATGCCAGGGAGGAACATATTAGAAGGGGTGGTCATTCTTCATGAGACAATTCATGAGTTGCATAGTAAGAAATTGGATGGGGTCTTATTTAAGATCGATTTTGAGAAGGCCTATGATAAAGTGAAATGGCCTTTTTTACAACAGACATTGAGAATGAAGGGATTCGCTCCAGAATGGTGTCGAATTGTGCAACAATTTGTTCAAGGGGGAAGTGTTGGGGTAAAAGTGAATGATGACATTGGTCATTATTTCCAAACAAAAAAAGGGTTGCGACAAGGTGATCCGTTGTCTCCGTTACTTTTCAATATTGTAGTGGATATGTTAGCCATCATAATTGAACGAGCAAAAAATGATGGTCAAGTGGGGGGACTTATTCCTCATCTTGTTGAGGGAGGAATCTCTATACTACAGTATGCCGATGACACTATACTTTTTATGGAGCATGACCTTATGAAAGCTGTTAATATGAAGTTAATTTTATGCCTGTTTGAAGAACTCTCAGGGCTTAAAATTAATTTTCATAAGAGCGAGATTTTTTGTTTTGGGAAGGCAAAGGGAGAGGAGGACCAATATAAGCAGATTTTTGGATGCGACGCTGGTTCCTTACCCTTTAGATACTTAGGTATTCCTACCCATTACAGAAAACTCAGGAATTCTGATTGGTACCCAGTGGAAACTCGGTTTGAATGCAAATTGGGATGCTGGAAAGGCAAATTACTATCCTATGGGGATAGACTTGTCCTTATCAATTCAGTTTTAACGAGTTTACCTATGTTTATTCTATCTTTTCTAGAGATACCTGCTGGGGTAAGGAAAAGATTGGATTTTTATAGGTCTAGATTCTTTTGGCAATCCGATGAAAATAAAAGGAAATATAGACTTACAAAATAGAATATTGTATGTCGGCCCAAAGAGCAAGGGGGTTTAGGTATTGAGGTTCTGGAACTTAACAATAGATGTTTATTGAGTAATTGGCTTTATAAACTTCTTAATGAGGAGGGGATGTCGCAAGAATTGCTACAAAATAAATATTTAAGACACAAGACATTATCCGGGGTACAAACTAAGCCTACAGATTCTCCCTTTTGGAAAGGTTTGATGGGGGTGCGAGACGATTTTTTCAGTAAAGGATACCTCAAGATTGGTAATGGTGAAGCAACTCGTTTTTGGGAAGATACATGGTTAGGAAAAAAGTCACTAGCTGAACAATACCCATCCTTATATAATATTGTGCATCACAAGGATGTGTAACAGTAGCTCAAGTGTTAGCACAAACGCCACTGAATATCAGTTTCAGGAGGTTGTTGGTGGGAAACAAATGGACTCTGTGGTTACAGTTATGCCAAAAACTTATGGGGGTTACTTTAAATGATGAGAATGATCGATTTATTTGGAATTTAACAGCCAACGGTTTGTTTTCAGTCAAATCTATGTATGAGGATCTCATGAATGACCACACTCCCTTTCTACGAAAATACCTATGGAAAGTTAAAGTACCTCTTAACATAAAAATATTTATGTGGTTTCTGAGTAATAAGGTGTTACTTACGAAAGATAATTTAGCTAAAATAAGGTGGAATGGGTGTACAAAATGTGCTTTTTGTGGGGAACAGGAGACTATTGAACATCTCTTCATCACTTGCCCTTTAGCTAAATTACTTTGGCGCACGGTCACTTTCACTTTTGACCTCCCACCTCCAGCCAATATTATAAATATGTTTGGTAATTGGTTAAATGGAGTTGATAGACAATCTAAGGCCTTCATCCGAGTTGGAGTTTCGGCCTTATGCTGGTCTATATGGAGGGCGAGGAATGACATTATGTTTAACAAAAAACAATCTTTTCACTTTTTGCAGGTTATCCATATTGTGGCACATTGGGTTCAGTTTTGGGCTCTACTGTCACCGGAGGGACAGCGGGATGCTATGGCTACTGGATGCACACGGCTCCAGATGGTCGCTCAGGATATCTTGTGCCAGGCTGGCTGGCGGCACAATAGGCGGCTACATTGATGAGTAGTCTATTTTTGCTTTGTTTCTTCCGATGGTTGATTCTTGTTTCAATCCTCGGTGATGCTTGAGATGTAATAAACTATATAATACTCGTGAACATCTTAATAAAAGGCCGTGTGCATCATCATGATGCAGAAGCCGGGGTTTTACTCCCCATTTCGAAAAAAAATGAGTTAACTCCTATGCAAGTCTTATTGATGCTTGTCTTGAAAGTACTATTCATGAAAAGTCTTTGCTATATGATTTAGTTGTTTAATCATTGTCTTTACCATTGCTTCAAATCACTTCATTCACTTCATATGCTTTACAATAGTATTGATCAAGATTATTATAGCATGTCACTTCAGAAATTATCCTTGTTATCGTTTACCTACTCGAGGGCGAGTAGGAACTAAGCTTGGGGATGCTTGATATGTCTCAAACATATCCATAATTTCTTATGTTACATGCTACTTTTATGATGATACTCACATGTTTTATACACATTATATGTCATTATTATGCATTTTCCGGCACTAACCTATTGACAAGATGCCGAAGAGCCATGTTTTCTGTTTTTGGTTTCAGAAATCCTACAAAGGAAACATTCTCGGAATTGGACGAAATCAACGCCCGGGGCTTATTTTTCCACGAAGCTTCCAAGACCGAGGGAGAAACGAAGTGGGGCCACGGGCGCCGCCACACTAGGGCGGCGCGACCGGGGGCCCACGCGGCCCTAGCATGTGGGGCCCCGTGACTCCTCCGACTCGCCCTTCCGCCTACTTAAAGCCTTCGTCGCGAAACCCTCGTACCGAGAGCCACGATACGGAAAACCTTCGTGACGCCGCCGCCAATCCCATCTCCGGGATTCCGGAGATCGCTCCGGCACCTGCCGGAGAGGGGAATCATCTCCCGAGGACTCTTCATCGCCATGATCGCCTCCGGATCGATGTGTGAGTAGTTCACCCCTGGACTATGGGTCCATAGCAGTAGCTAGATGGTCGTCTTCTCCCATTGTGCTATCATGTTAGATCTTGTGAGCTGCCTATCATGATCAAGATCGTCTATTTGTAATCCTACATGTTGTGTTTGTTGAGATCCGATGAATATTGAATACTATGTCAAGTTGATTATCAATCTATCATATGTGTTGTTTATGTTCTTGCATGATCTCCGTTGCTAGTAGAGGCTCTGGCCAAGTTGATACTTGTAACTCCAAGAGGGAGTATTTATGCTCGATAGTGGGTTCATGCCTCCATTAAATCTGGGACAGTGACAGAAAGTTCTAAGGTTGTGGATGTGCTGTTGCCACTAGGGATAAAACATCGATGCTTTGTCTAAGGATATTTGTGTTGATTACATTACGCACCATACTTAATGCAATTGTCTGTTGCTTGCAACTTAATAGGAAGGGGTTCGGATGATAACCCGAAGTGGACTTTTTAGGCATAGATGCATGCTGGATAGCGGTCTATGTACTTTGCCGTAATGCCCTGATTAAATCTCATAGTACTCATCATGATATATGTATGTGCATTGTTATGCCTTCTTTATTTGTCAATTGCCCAACTGTAATTTGTTCACCCAACAAGCTATTTATCTTATGGGAGAGACACCACTAGTGAACTGTGGACCCCGGTCCATTCTTTACATCTGAAATACAATCTACTGCAATTGTTCTTTACTGTTCTTCGCAAACAATCATCATCTTCCACACTATACGGTTAATTCTTTGTTTTCAGCAAGCCGGTGAGATTGACAACCTCATACGTTGGGGCAAAGTACTTTGATTGTGTTGTGCAGTTCCACGTTGGCGCCGGAATCCCTGGTGTTGCGCCGCACTACATTTCGCCGCCATCAACCTTCAACGTGCTTCTTGGCCCCTACTAGTTCGATAAACCTTGGTTTCATACTGAGGGAAAACTTGCTTCTATACATATCACACCTTCCTCTTGGGGTTCCCAACGGACGTGTGTCAATTTGCACGCATCAATATGCAATAAAATCGACAAAGTTATTGGATGATTGTAAAGTTGGAGATTTTCCTTGATTCTTCGATTCAAGCAAAATCTCGGGGGCTACTGACATAGGCATCCCCAATGGGCCTGCCGAAGATGGTACCCGGGTTTATTGAAGGCCCACAAGTCGAAGAATATGAAGTTCGGAAGCCCAGTTAGTATTAAGGAAAGTTAGAGTTGTATTAGGAAATATAGAGACTTGTAATTTTACGGGACGGGTTAGAAATCCTCCCCGACTCTGTAACTTGTGTATTACGAATCCCTCGGCTCCGCCTCCTATATAAGGGGGAGTCGAGGGACAAAGAGAGGATCGAATCAATTGTCAACATAACCCTAGTTTCTTAATCGTCGAGTACTTTTCGGCTGAAACCTTCGAGATCTACTTGCCCTCTACTTCCAACAAAACCCTAGTCTACAATACGTAGGCATTGATAAGTTGATACCCTATCAATGGGCGCCTCAACTCTGACGCTGGATGGGATCACAGACCCGACGACTATGGAAGCCGTCGTCTGTCAGGAGGCCATGGCGTTGGCTCATGATCTTCTGGTGGATCGTGTGACGGTTGCGTATGATTGCTTATCAGTTGTCAACGCTATCCACAGCAATTTTGCTGGGAGCTTTAGTGTAGTTATTGATGAGATTAAGGAAGTGGCAAATTATTTGTCGCTGGCTTCGTTTAGACATGAGAATAGGGAGTCAAATAAAGAGGCTCTCCTACTGTTTATGGTTTAAAAAATAAAGAGGCTCATAGACTGGCACGCTTCGCCACCTCCAGCGGAGTAGGACGTCGGGTTTGGTTTGATCAACCACCTGACGATCTTTGTATCATATACTTTGTTATGAATGAATAAAGTGCCATGTCGTTGCTAAAAAAAAAAGTGTGCTACTGCTGCTTGCATGCTCTCCTTAATTAGCCAAAGATTTGGAACCTGCTCTGCGTGTAGCAGTGGCTTGAGCGCGGTCACATGCCAATTGTGTTTGGCTAGCCCGACCAGAGCTAGTCGGGTTCAGCTAGCCCGATTTGTTCTGTTGGTAGGTGGGGTCTAAAAGATTTCTGCAGTCTGATTAGCTTAGCCCAAAAAGTACTGGAGAAAAAGAGATACCCTCTCCCCGACGCGAGCGAGCAGAGACCCGGCGGCGTCGCGCAGGCCCCCCTCCCTCCATGACCTCCGCCTCCACGGGGTATCATCCCCACCCTATTCCCCCTGGCCGCGCCCCTCCTCGCCCTGTACTAATCCTAAGTCACAGGCACGGCCAGACGGCGACGGGAGGGTGAACGGCGAGCGGCGGGCGGCAGCAGGCTAGATGTGTTCAATGAAGCTTCTCCCTGGCCCTCCCCAAGACAACGTTGCCTTGGCTTCATCTTCCCCGTCGGATGCTCTCAATGGAGCCATTTTCTGAAATTTTCAGGCCGCCGTATGCTCTGATCTATAGCCAGCACATTGCTGTGACCGCGCTCTACGCCCTGATATACAGCTTGGCCATCTAGTTGGCCATCCTCATCGAGTCCCTGGCACAGAAACTCAACTGAGACGAGAGGCACGCGAGCAAGCTGAAGCTCCTTGTTATAGGCGTCATTAGAGTGGTTGCTTGTATTAGATACAATAAGTATAATTGTGTTGAATACCCAGCCCGGAGAGGGTCTCCTCGCGCAATTCTTTGCAAGCCGTTGGATCCTTGCAGGTAGCGTTTCTGGTACGTTGGATTGGGCTGTCTGAGATGAACTTTTGTTACCGTCGCACCCGTTTTGGCCATTTGTACCCCGACTGGCCCTTATTACGGGCCCCAGGTTACAGAGATGGAGGTGGTACGTGAGCTAGGGCCTATAGGGTAACCCAACTCAGCTACCCCTTGGGTCAACTCAGCTTTATTCTCTCCCAGATAGTATTTGTTAAGTACCCAGATACACCTCTCTTACTTCACAAAGGTAGCATGGATCACTCCAGGTTTCATGGATACAAGTAGCAGAAGGGGGAGGAAATGAGAAAGGAAGGAAGGGTTCAGAAGCAGGTGGGAGGAGACAGTTCTTCAGTTTTACAGGGCTTCCAAAAGCAACGAACGAGAGAGATGCCTAGGCTATTTAATCTCTCCATCCTGTGGGTCATCGTCAGCTGTCGCTCCCTTGTTGGTGTGACGTAGCCTGGAGCTTTGGCGACCGTCGGATCAGGCGGTCCACTCGGGACCAGAGAATCGAGCGTTCCTCCTTCTCTCTCGCTTGGCCTGCTGAAGCTTCTCTTGATCTTCAGTAGAAGCAGCCTTGATGATTTCTTTCTCGATCGATGTCCTGGCCTTGCGTCTGTTAGTAGGAGCAGGGTTCGTGACAGTATTATATGACGCCGCCGCCGCTCCGCCGGCACAGGCTGCTCAGTCCCACGCTTCCCCCCTTCGTCTCCGCTGTCCGCTCCCTGCCTCCCGGCGCCCGCGATGCTCCTCCGCCGTCACAGGGGAACGAGGTCCATCTCCCCACGGTATCTCCGGCGGCGACCTCTCCTCCGCTGGCTACGCGCACCTCCACGGCCCCCACAGGCCACAGGTAACCAATCCACCCGCCTCCTGTCCAATTAGGTCCTGGGCCAGCTTATCTGCGTATGCGTCCAACGACTGGGCGGCGGCGGCGTCGGTTTGGGTCGCAGCGAATTTGTTGGCTCCCAAGTGGGTGCGGCTGGGCGAGGTCCTGGAGGCTTGTGTCAGAGATGAGGAGGATGGTGGCGGGGGAGACGCGGCCGTGGACCAAGTCGGCGTATGCATGGACATAGTCGAGGTCCTAGGAGACGTCGGCCGCGATCTGGACAGAGCCAGTACCGAGGAGGAGGTTGTTTTCGCTGCTGCTACTGGCGGTGTCGGCGCTGGAGGTACATATGGGTTTAGGCGAGGTAGGCAGCGAGCGCCGCCGAGGAGGGCATGGTCGCGTGGAGTTGGAAGAGGGCCGCGCCGCGGAACCAATGGGAGAAGCATTTTTTCGGCGGGAATCTAGGGGACGAGTACGAGCAGGAACGTCTTTGTCCTCTTCAAGCTTTATGCGGATCGAGATTTCTTCTTGGAAGTTGATTTGGGAGCCAACGATTTCAGCTGCCCTCTTTGGAGCCATCCAGCTAGGAAACATGCACATGTAATATCCTCTCAACCCTCTCTTCCTTTATTTTGTGCTATGGCAATTGGCAATTCATCTGGCGCTACCAGTTGAGCAATTAAAATTTGCTCTATTGTTGTAGTTCTATTATTGGTTCCTTAAAACTGACGTGCCATTTCAAAAATGCAGACTTATTCGTTTTCGCTATCTTTTATGTCAATGAGTGATGCTGCACCCACTTTTAAAGCTGACGAGGAAGGCAATTTTTATAGCTGGAACAAGGACAGAGTGCTAAACGGAACCAAGAGGAGAGGTAACACACTGATCTGATCATATGTTTGATTTTGCAGTGATGCGGAATATCTCATGTTGTATGTGTATTGCAGCATCATTTGAATTTGATGAGGAGAGAGTCAGGACCTGGCTTCTCATGTTTAATTTGGGTACTAGCATGCAACTGTAATATAACAGAGAGCATAAACAAAACTTTATACTCTTGAATGCCTAACAATTTGGCATCATTCACAGCAATATTTTTGTCCATGAAGGGTTGCCAAGTGACTTCTTTGTTTACCGTTGACTCCTTTTGTTGTAGTTTCTGTTTTATTACTACTCCATCCGTCCCAGAAAAAGCTGCTCAAGTTTTTCTAGATACGCGGTTGTATCTTGACATGTTTTTAGTGTGTAGATACATCCATATCTAAAAAAAGTTGAGCAGCTTATTTTGGGATAGAGGGAGTACATGTTATGCGATGAGCCAATGAGTCCTGGTTCATCTGTGACATACCCATCTGCTCTCTCTACTTTTTTGTCAGAGGGGAAATGCAAGTTGAAACCTTACTGGTACCAGTCTACGGTTTTGCACAAACTAGATGGACATAGGTTTGGCAAATAAGGTGATAGAGCATCATCGAGCTTCTAATTTATTAATATGTTCCGTACTAAAACTTGATACACCCGGTTGTCCTTTTTTTCGTAGAGAATGACATACTTAATAAGTAGCTACAATTTTGCTGCCACTCTTAGTTGTGCCTTGTGAAGCAAGAACCGAGGTTTGGACTGGTCCTGATACCAAGATATTGTGATATGAGAGTAATATGTAATATTGCAATAGAGTGTCATCATTTTCCTATTAGGTTTAGTGATATATTAGTATGCACTTCTAAAGTCTAGACTGAACATCGCAACAAAAATAAAAATAAATATGTGACATTAATTCATTATATAGTCTGACTCTTAATTTTTAGTTTGCCTATGGGTTGTAAAACCGAGTCATGTGATTGTGTAGCCTGTTGAGATTTTCCCCCTTTTTTTGTTTTGAAGTTCATTGATAAGTAGGTCTGTGAGATGCCAATCAGTCCAGGAGTGTTTTTCCTCTACGACAAACTATTTTTGCTTATTCATATGGTATCTCCAATTGTTTATTTCATTTTGTGATACCAGCTCTTAGATGGGTTCCCATGGTAGTTACTGCTGGGTTCATTTTTGTAGTCCAAATGCTTGGCATATAGTCTGCCCATCTAAGTATTCGGCACAAAGGTGCACTAATTCTCATGTTGGTATATATTAAGGGAAGTGTGATTACTTTCACCATACATGTTGGCTTCATTTATTTATTTAAGAAGACCATGGTCTGTTGTTAGGCTATTTATCTGCTCTGGAAAAATAAACATTGGAGTGTTACTCATTTTAGCTTAGTCTGCTTACATACACAGGGATCACGTCGTACATTAATCATACAATTTTACATTCTTTCTGTAAATGCAACATGTATTATCTGGTGGTCATATTGCTCTATTCCTGACTGTTTTCTATCTTTCAAGAAAAAATTGCTTTCCTTCTGAGTTTTTTATTTGTCTTAGTCTGACTAGCTAAATTAACATATACTTTTAATTGCCACGAGAAATAAGTATGGACTATATGTGTGTGTGGAGCATGGTTAGAGCTTGAAAAGTCTATTTGTCTGCAGAATTGCGTTGAAAGTCACTCAAAGCAAGGATTGCCTTGCCGGACCACTCTGACATGCTGCCCGCCACAATTTTACGTTTCCGCTTCCTGTGGTGTCAAATGTCTGCAGGATTTATCACGCTATTAAATTTGAGGCGAAGGCTTATTGTGTAATTTTGTTCTAAAAGCTATGAAGAAAGTGCTTGGGTAATGCCCATTAGTTACATGTGTTAACTTTGTCCAAACATTCGTTGGTGCGGTAATTAATATACGTTACCTACATATTTGTACTCTTGCCGCTAATATTCAAAGATCATTTTTGTCCATAGTTAAACAAAGCTCACACATTCAGAACATATTGCATGTTGGATTGGTAAGATGTATTTCAGAATCATTTTCTGGACAATGGCTAAAGTGCAAGTAGCATGCTTCCATGCCTAATCAATTGTAATTGTTGGTCATTCTGGAGATAGACATGTCTCACCAACTAATTCAGCTGCACATATGAAATGATTGTTTAGCACAGATATGGCTGGTGATATTAGTATAATCTCCTTTTTTTTAAAAAAAAAACAGTCCTATAATGTCCGATTCCAGTTATTTTTCGATAAAAGGGCGCTTCATTACCCAAAAGTTTTAAGCATTAACACTGTTCCAGTTATATCATAAGTTTCTTTTATTCATGGATATTAGGGTCTTTTCTCATAGGTTTAAAGTTGTACTTCTACAGATTATGTGATCTAACTCTATATGGAACTTGAACATGCCTCTAAGCTGCTGTAAGTTGGGTTGGCTGTGAGCCGTTTGTCCAAAGAGTCGTAATAGGATATCCTAAATGACTAAATCATGCTTCAGCTTTCAAGAATTCCTGTGACCGAATTTTTGTGTGTGGATCATTATTATTAACAATAATGAGTCCTAAGAGACCGAGCGAACAAGGGACATGTATTGGGATACTGAACATCAATATTAGGCTTAATTTACCAGACGGACAAAAGTTTCAGAGATTAGTTCTATGCCCCGGAATTTACCTTGCTATGCTTACGCTTAAGAGCATTCTAAGCACTATTCTTGACAAACCTCTTTTGCTGGTATACGCGATACTATGGTTTGGTTTAGTAGTTGATTTAATAAATAGAGTAACAATATAAGAAAAATTTACATAACGTACTCCAAGATAGGGAGTGCTTACGCACAATCTGAGGTACGTACAAACGGCAGAGAAGACAACGACTCATTGTGTCAATAAGAGTGATCTTTTGTTCAGCATTTATAAGGCCATCTGAGTAATCTAGATGGGCATGTCTTCTTTTGTTTTAACCTAAATATATATACTTACTACCTGCTGCCTATGTAGACGCTACGAGTTATCTCGCATGGCGGTAGCGCAGCATATGATTGTGCAGCTTGGCCTGAGTATGTATGCTGAAGGTTTATAAAGGCTGGAGTCGGAAATGCGTGGCTTGGTTCAGATACGATATGCTTACTTTTGGATTTACCCTTCGAAAAACTTATGGAGACCCACGGTTGGTAGAGCTGCGCGCTTGGGACATGCCCTAGGACAGTTTTTTTCCACAACCGCTGATGCTTTAAGAATTAGGAGCCATCTTGGGCTGTGGCCCACCACACCATTGTCTCCTTCATTGGTATTCTTCGCGCTGCGTGAGACAACAAACTCCATCGGTCCCTTCCCTGCGGCCACTAGCCGTTGCCACCCACGGCACCTTGCCGCCCTCTTCCACCGTAACCCCTAAACCCCAAGTTTCCTTCCTCACTTCTGCCAGTGATGCCTGTTAGAGCAATATGCTTGTTGTGTTATCAGGGGGCCAAAGGCCACAATATATAGTACATGTACAGGTGCACATATGCAGAAAGCCCCCTAACATATGGGGAAACTACAATAGACAAATATATACATCTAACACCCCCCCCCTCAAACTCATGGTGGATCCACAACACTGAGTTTGGAGAGTAAGAAATCATGCTGCCCTCGAGTTTGTGCCTTCGTAAAGAAATCCGCCAACTGCAAATCTGAAGGCACATAATGAACCGCAACAACATCATCCTGTACCTGTGCACGTGTGTAAAAAGCATCAACACCGATATGCTTGGTCAGCTCATGCTTGACCGGATCACGTGCAATACTGATAGCACCTGTACTGTCAGACAAAAGTGGAGTGGGTGTCGTAACAGAGACCCCAAAATCTGCAAGCAACCACCGTAACCAAGTCACCTCAGCAATCAACAAAGCCATAGCCCGCAACTCAGCCTCAACACTCGAACGGAAACTGCGACCTGTTTCTTCGTCTTCCAAGCAACAAGCGAACCACCAAGAAACACACAGTAAGAAAGCGAACGACGATCCGTAGGATCACTCGCCCACGTAGCATCCGAATAGCACTGGAGCTGGAGAGAGCTGGAACGGGGAAAGAAAAGGCGACGAGTGATCGTGCCACGAAGATAACGAAGAACACGGAGGAGATGACTATAGTGAACAGTGGTAGGAGCTGAGACAAACTGACTCAGAATATGAACAGGATAAGAAATATCAGGACGAGTGACAGCAAGATAAACAAGACTGCCAACAAGATGGCGATAACGGGTGGGATCAGGAAGAGGATCACCATCAGTAGGACGAAGCTTAACATTAAGCTCCATAGGAGTATCGACCGTGCGCTCATCCCCAAGAGCAGCACGAGCAAGAAGATCCTGAATGTACTTCTCCTGAGAGATAGAAAAGCCATCAGAAGTGGAGGAAACCTCAATGCCAAGAAAATAGCGAAGAGGACCAAGATCAGTCATAAGAAACTGATCACGAAGACGAGCCTTGACGAAGGCAATATACTCGGGATCATCACCAGTAATGATCATATCATCAACATAGAGAAGAAGAAGAGTACGTCCACGAGGAGAAGTGTGAACGAAAAGTGCGGGATCATGAAGACTAGGAGAGAAACCAGCAGCAGTCACCACAGCGAAGCGCTCAAACCAGGCACGAGGGGCCTGTTTGAGACCATAGAGAGAACGCCGAAGACGACAAACCATCCCATCGGGAACAGAATACCCAGGAGGAGGCTGCATGTAAACCTCCTCACTCAACTCGCCATTAAGAAAAGCATTCGAACATCAAGCTGGGAGACAACCAGCGGCGAACAGAAGCAACAGCAAGAAGGGTACGCACAGTAGTCATATGAGCCACGGGGCAAAAGTCTCATCATAGTCACGGCCGTGCTCCTGCTGAAAGCCACGAGCCACAAGACGCGCTTTATAGCGCTCAAGAGATCCATCGAGCGAGTCTTAATTTTATAGACCCACTTACACGTGATAGGACGAACACCAGAAGGGGGAGAAACAAGATCCCAAGTACCAGTGCGCTCAAGCGCAGCGATCTCCTCAGCCATGGCAAGCTGCCATTCAGGATGACGCTCGGCATCCCGATAAGAAGTCGGCTCGGAAACGACAGAAGACCATACTGACTAGGAGAGTAACGAGCTGGAGCGCGACGAACAGGCCGTGAAGGGGGAAGGTCATCAGCGGAGGACAACTCATCAGAAGAAGAGGAAGAAGGGACAACATCAGAAGGATCCGAAACCGGAGAACGAGGAGTACTAGGGGGACTAGACGGAGGAGAGGATGGCGCCGAAGGAGGCGCATCAGGACTAGGAGGGGGAGGAGACGGGATAGCAGGGAGGCATCCGAAAAAGAAGAAAAGAGATATCATCCACCGGGTAAGTACCCGAGGTGGGGCGAGGATAGAAGGGACGCGTCTCATCAAATGTGACGTCACGAGAGATGCGCATCCGACGACCAACGGGTCCCAACAGCGATAGCCCTTATGCTCATCACTGTATCCGAGAAAACACACTCAACAGACTGAGCGGTCAGTTTAGTGCGTTCGCGAGGAGGCAGAAGGACATAGCAGACGCAACCAAATGAACGGAGAGTCGAGTAGTCTGGAGAAACACCAGAGAGACGCTCGAGAGGAATGCCACCCTGTAGAGCAGCGGAAGGCTGAATGTTAATGAGGTGGGCCGATGTAGCGACAGCCTCAGCCCAGAAATGTGGCGGAAGAGAAGAGGCAATCATCAGAGCACGGGTGGTCTCAAGAAGATGACGATGCCTACGCTCGGCGACGCCATTTTGAGCATGCGCGCCGGGACAAGAGAACTGGGCGAGGGTGCCCTCCTCAGCAAGGACACCACGAAGGTGCTGAGAGATATACTCACCAGCAGAATCAGCACGGAACACGCGAATGGGTGAGGAATACTGAGTGCGGACCATGGCCGCAAAACGCTGATAAATAGAGAGCACCTCACTGCGAGAGCGCATGAAAAACACCCAGGTGTACCGTGAAAAATCATCAATGAATAAGATATAGTATCGATGGCCCCCTTTCAAGCGAAGGGAGCCGGACCCCAAACATCTGAATGGACTAAATCGAACGGTCGCTGAGAGACAGACACACTAGTAGGATAGGGAAGCTGAATCTGTTTGCCTAACCTACAACCCTGACAGTGTAACGACCCATCTCCAGAGACAGACCCCAGAAGGCCACGATGAACCAAAGACGACAAGCGAGAGTCACAAAGGTGACCAAGACGATGATGCCACTGCTGAAAAGAGCCGGTGACAGAGGCAACAACCGGAGGAGAACTGGCAGATGAAGTGGCAGCGGAAGGAACACGAAGCCGTCTAACTCCCAAAGCCCCGGAGACTGACGGCTACGAGGACCAGCTCCAACCAGGGCATGTGTGCGACGATCCTGAACCGCACAAGACTCAGCGTCAAGAATGACGCGACAACCAGAATCGGTGAGCTGGCTAGCAGAGAAAAGGTTCATCTGAAGGCGAGGAACATGAGAAACATCAGGGACAGAGAAAGAGGGAGTAGAAAGGGTGCCTGTACTAGAAACAGGAATAGAGGTACCATCAGCCGTGACAACACGGACAGGAGAAATAAGAGACCGAAGAGCAGAGAGAAGACTCAGAAGTCATATGAAAGGAAGCTCCAGAATCCAGATACCACGGGGACGTACCTGACTGTGTAGAAAGTGGTGGTCGCGCAGTGCCAGAAGAGCCAGTCACAGAACCAGCAGTGCCCGACGAGGAAGAGACTGGAGTAGCGAGCAGACTACGAAGACCCCTGAGAATGTCCCGATCGAGAGTGCAACTGCAGAAGATCCTGAAGAGCCAGCCTGCTGACGATCCTGGAACTGCTGACGTAAACTGGGATCTCGCGTCCAGCAGGTGGAGGAAGTGTGGCCAACCTGGCCACAGTAGGTGCAATGAGGACGAGGGCGGAGACTCGGACCACGAGGCTGCTGACGTAAACTGGAATCCCAAGCATCAAGCAAGCAGTGAAGCTGCGCTATCTCATGCGCAGAGAGGGGCGCGACTGGAGAGGTCGACGTACAAACAGGTGCCGACGAGGAGCTATCATCCACACGTACAGAGGCCACCAAAGGGGGCGACGGAGAGCAACACGCCGATGAAGACAGAGTCGGCAAAACGCGGTCATAACCACGTGAAGAGGCCACAAAAGTCGATGTAGAGCGGCAAGCCGACGCAGACGAAGTCGACGAAGCGCGGCCATAACCGCGGGAAGAGGCCGCAAAAGTCGATGTAGAGCGGCGGGGCGACGTAAACAAAGTCGGCGAAGCGCGGGCAGAGTCGCGTGAAGAGGCCGCAAAAGTCGATGTAGAGCGGCGAGCCGACGTAGACGGAGTCGGTGAAGAGCGGGCAGAGCCGCGTGAAGAGGCTGCAAACGACGACGAAGAATGGCTAGCCGTCATACACGGAGGCAGCGGACAAATACCAAGTACCGAAGGGAGACCCAAAGAGAAGGCGGGATCAGCGGAAGAAGACATAGCTGGTTTTTTTTTTTTTTTTTGCTTTTTTTTTGCTTTTTTTTTGGATCAAATCAATGGAGAAAAGAGAGGGCACCGAGCCGAGACCGATCGGGAAAGCAGGCAGGCGGCCGCGCTAGACCGATCGAGAAGAGCAGGCAGGCGGCCGCGCGAGGCGTCGGGGCGGACGGGCAGGCGGCCACGCGCGGGAGAAGATCGAGCCAGGCCAGTGCGGGAGAAGATCGATCCAGGCCAGTGCGGGAGAAGAATCCAGGCGAGGCAGGGGCAGACGAACGAGACGAACGAGCGGGCCGGCGGATCGGATCCAGGCGAAACGGGCGGGCGGATCCAGGCGTGAATCGGCCGGGGCGCCACACGCGGGACGAGCGGCGTGGACTGGCGATCGATTGGAGAAGATCGAGAACAAGAAAATAGAGAATCCAGGCGTGAATCGAGACGAACAGAGACGGGCGACGGAACAAGAAAACGTCGCCGGGATTAGAGGATCAATTTAGCTCTGATACCATGTTAGAGCAATATGCTTGTTGTATTATCAGGGGGCCAAAGGCCACAATATATAGTACATGTACAGGTGCACATATGCAGAAAGCCCCCTAACATATGGGGAAACTACAATAGACAAATATATACATCTAACAATGCCATGGTTAGCCGCGTTGTCCCTGTCTCCGCTGAGGGTGGCACTGTCTTCCTTCTCGGTAGGTGACCGCCACCTAATGGGCTAAATCCTAGGACGCTCCTGCCCCACACGTCGGGAGGATAGCTGACCAGTTTAGCATCAAATAGGAATTGCCATTTTTTGCGTTCCTGGCCAGCTTCAGTGAGGCCCACCGAGTAGAACAATTCGAGCGTGCCTCATATTGCTGAAAAAACTTAATATGCGATAATAGACTTCACACCTGCACGGCTCCCGTGGTAGCATGACACTAGTGGAAAACAGGGCTTTCGTGGGAGCCTTTTGTCGCGGGCGCGCCTGCACCCGCGACAAATGGCCTGGCCACGTCGCCCAGAAATCATGTGGAAAACAGGGCTTTCGCAGGGCCTTTTGTCGCGCCCTTTTGTCGCGGGCCGTATCTCGACCCGCGACAAAAGGTGTCTGAGTGCTGGGGCTTCCTGTCGGCACCCCTTTTGTCGCGGGTCGTAATACGGCCCGCGACCAAAGGGCCATGGCTATATATAGACACGCAGCCACCCCCCCCCCCACCTCATTTTTTCCTTGGTGGTGAAGGTGGAGGTGTATGCTAGCTCATTTTTTCTACATGTGCACAAGAGGTGTTCGATGGAATGCTTGTAAGAGGGATGCCACTTGATTTTATTTGATAAGATTTCTCCTCTTTTTGATCCTAAAAGGTTAGCAACTATTTTCTCGTATATATATACATAGTCCGTACAATACTAATTTTAGAAAGGTGATTGCATCTGATACATATATAATTGTACTTATGATGCGATGAGTCATCCATGGATGTACGGTAACCGATGTGCCCCCGCTTTAGAGGGCGTGAATTCTTTCCTGCTTGTGGCCGAGGCCAACAAGTCGAAGCAAGGTTTTATGTGCTGTCCATGTCTAAAATGTAAGAACGAGAAGGATGACTCTTGCTCAAGAGACATTAAGAGCCACCTGCTTCGGTTTGGATTCATGTCCAGCTACAATGTTTGGACCAAGCACGGAGAAGAAGGGGTTATGATGGAAGACGGCGATGAAGAAGAAGATAACGATGACTAGTACCGATCTATGTTCTCTGAATGCGATGATACCGCAATGGAAGACAATGAAGAAGAAGGAGGTGAAGAACAGGCAGCAGATGATCCTGTTGATGATGATCTTCGTCGGGCCATTTCTGATGCAAGAAGAGACTGTGGCACGGATAAGGAGAGGTTGCAGTTTGACAAGATGTTAGAGGACCACCACAAATTGTTGTACCCAGGTTGTGAATATGGGCAGAGAAAGATGGGTAGCATATTGGAATTGCTGAAATGGAAGACAGAGGTCGGTGTGACTGACTCGGGTTTTGAAAAATTGATGATAATATTAAAGAAGTTGTTTCCAAGAAATAACGAATTACCCGTAAGTACATATGAAGCAAAGAAGCTTGTCTGCCCTCTAGGATTAGATGTGCAGAAGATACATGCATGCATTAATGACTGTATCCTCTATGCGGTGAGAAGTACGAGAATTTGAATAAATGCCCGATATGCGGTGCCTTGCGGTATAAGATCAGAAAAGATGACCCTGGTGATGTCGAGGGCGAGCCACCCAGGAAGAGGGTTCCTGCGAAGGTGATGTGGTATGCTCCCATAATACCACGGTTGAAACGTTTGTTCAGAAACAAAGAGCATGCCAAGTTGATGCGATGGCACATGGAAGAACGTAAGAAAGACGCGATGTTGAGGCACCCCGCTGATGGTCGGCAGTGGAGAAACATCGGGAGAGAGTTCCCGGATTTTGCAGGGGAGGCAAGGAACTTATATTTTGGTCTAAGTACAGATGGCATGAATCCTTTTGGGGAGCAGAGCTGCAGTCACAGCACCTGGCCCGTGACTCTATGTATCTACAACCTTCCTCCTTGGTTGTGCATGAAGCGGAAGTTCATTATGATGCCAGTGCTTATCCAAGGCCCAAAGCAACCCGGCAACGACATTGATGTGTACCTAAGGCCATTAGTCGATGAACTTTTGGAGTTGTGGGGCAAACCAGGTGTACGTGTGTGGGATGAGCACACCGAGCAAGAATTTAACCTACTCGAGCGTTGCTATTCGTAACCATCAATGATTGGCCTGCTCTTAGTAACATTTCAGGACAGACGAACAAAGGATACAATGCATGCACACACTGTTTAGATGAGACTGAAAGTAAATATTTGGGAAAAAGCAGAAAAGTTGTGTACCCGTTCAATCGTCGTTTCCTTCCGCACAAGCATCCCTTAAGGAAAAAAGGCAAGCATTTCGATGGCGAGGCAGACCGTCGTCCGAAGCCTGTAGTGGTGCTGATATATTTGACATGGTCAAGGATTTAAATGTTATCTTTGGAAAGGGTCCAGGCAGTCAACCTGTTCCGAAAGACGCCGACGGACACGCGCCCATGTGGAAGAAGAAATCTATATTTTGGGAGCTAGAATATTGGAAATCTTTGTGTGAATATTCTAGGTTTTCTGGGCGTGTATGGGAAGTCAAAAGATACAACAGAAGCACGTGAGGACCAGAAACATCATAAAGGACGAGACGGCAAGCATCCAGGGAAGTTTGAAGGGCCTGCCAGCTACGCTGTTACCAAACAAGAGAAGGAAATATTTTTTGAAGCCCTATTCAGTATCAAGGTTCCGTCTGGTTTCTCATCGAATATAAAGGGAATAGTAAATATGAAGGAGAAAAATTCCAGAACCTAAAGTCCCATGACTGCCACGTGCTTATGACACAATTGCTTCCGGTTGCATTGAGGGGACTTTTACCAGAAAATGTTCGACTAGCCATTGTGAAGATATGTGCATTCCTCAGCGCAATTTCTCAGAAGGTAATGGATCCAGAAACTTTGTCAGGGTTACAGGCTGATGTGGTCGAATGTCTTGTCAGCTTCGAGTTTTTGTTCCCACCATCCTTCTTCAATATTATGACGCACCTCCTCGTTCACCTAGTTGAAGAGATTAGAATTCTCGGTCCTGTATTTCTACACAATATGTTCCCCTTCGAGAGGTTCATGGGAGTCTTAAAGAAATATGTTCATAACCGCGCTAGGCCGGAAGGAAGTATCTCAAAGGGCTACGGAACTGAGGAGGTCATTGAGTTTTGTGTTGACTTTCTTCCCGACCTTAAGCCGATTGGTGTTCCTGAATCTCGGTATGAGGGGAGGCTGACTGGAAAAGGCATACTAGGAAGGAAAGCAAAGGTGTGCAGGGACAAGATTTCTTTCAATCAAGCACACTACACAGTTCTATACAATTCCATCTTGGTGGCTCCGTACATCGAGAAACACAAGAATGTTTTACGAGAAATAAACCCGGGGCAGCCCGAGTCCTTGATTACACGTCAACACATGAATACCTTCGGCAGTTGGTTGCAAAGACATCTCATGAATACCACTGTTGTAGAGCAGCTGTACTTGTTGGCCAAGTTACCATCTTCAAACATATGTACATTCCAAGGGTACGAGATAAATGGGAATACATTTTACACGATCGACCAAGATAAAAAGAGCACCAACCAAAACAGTGGTGTCCGCTTCGATGCAAAAGACGAGAATGGGAAGACCACCACATATTATGGGTATATAGAGGAGATATGGGAACTTCACTATGGACCCACTTTTAAGGTCCCTTTGTTCCGGTGCAAATGGGTGAAGCTCAACGGTGTACATGTAGACGATAAGTACGGTATGACAACAGTGGATCTCAACAATCTTGCGTACATGGACGAGCCATTCGTCCTAGCCAGCGAGGTGGCTCAAGTTTTCTACGTGAAGGACATGTCTAGCAAATCGAGAAAAAGAAATCAACAAAAGAATACATCAGCCGAGGAGCCAAAGCGCCACATAGTTCTTTCGGGGAAAAGAAACATCGTGGGAGTGGATGACAAGACGGACATGTCAGAAGATTATAATAAGTTTAAAGAAATGCCGCCCTTCACGGTGAAAATTGACCCAAGCATCTTGCTAAATGATGAAGATTCTCCATGGCTACGGCGTAGAAGATCACAACAGTAGATGGCGATGTAATAATGTATTTTTCATATATATTTACCAAGACAATCTCTACATTTATGTAATAATGAGAACCGTAGCTTGGAGGGAAATTTTTCACGGGCTTGAAGGGAAATTTTTCCGAGGAGCAGCTTCCGAAGATGCCGTAGGGCGTGTGCACCAACGACATCTTCGAGAAGCTGCGCCACGGGAGATTTCCCAACCCTTTTCTTCATCCATGGGAACGAAACTCTGCTTGGCTTGTTGATCTGCTTGGCAAGGCGTATCGATGCTCCTTTTATAGGCACGTCACCGCTTCTACTTTGTCTTGTTCCTTCGACAGGGCGTCGTGCGCTACATGCTTTATCTCATCGAGCAGTGCGTCCACCCACGCGTCCTTATCCCGCCGACAGCTTTTGTCCCGGTTGCACCCACCAACCGTGACTAAAGGTTACCGACACATCCTTATCCTGCCGACAGCTTTAGTCCCGGTTGCACCCACCAGCCGTGACAAGCCTAGATAAGCCTCCCCCAGTTGAGGCCACTATCATTTGTCCCGGTTTGAGCCTCCACCCGGGATGAAAGTTTCCCGCGCCACTGCGTTCCCGCCTATTTTCTTCCCGCGTTCCGCCTTCGTCTTCCCGCCATTTTTCCACTATATAAATGTAGGCTTTGCCTCCATTTACATATCACATCTAGACTCATATCTGCAAACCTCATCACTCTCTCCCATGGCTTCCATCGTATGTCTAACACCCCGGAGGCGGAGGCGCTTTGCGCCTCGAACTACCCCTTCCCGCCCGGCTACCGCGTCCCGACCGGCTGGTTGCTGAGCGTCGGAGGCGTACCGGTCCCTCCTATCCCTCTAGGTGTGCCACGCGAGATGGACATCACGAACCACTACTATTTCGAGCTCACGCCTGAGCAGCGGAGGAATCCCAGTGGCATCCCGACTACAGCCCGACTTGGGACAACTTCTTCATCAATCGGCGTGGGAGGGCAGTTGCCAGGTACGAGGAGGACGGCCCGCCTCCTTCGAACTTCAACGAGGCCGGCCGTCGGATGTGGTGGCGCGGCCGGACTCTCCGGAGCGTCATGGCCTATCGTGGCCCCCGCCTGCGCTACCCTCAATCCCAGCCCACGCGTGGTCACCCGCCGAGGTTCGACAACCGCGACCCTGATGCTAGCGACGATGACGTCGGCGACTATGATGACTACAGTGGCGACTATTATAGGGCTAGGCACGACTATGATTGAATGGCTCCAACATTCGAATCTGGCCATGTATCTTATTTTTCAGTTGAGCTCTGTACTTTAATTTCAGTTTAATCGTAATAAATTTCGTGTCAACCACTTTATTGAACAAAAACAACCGACAACGACTTTATAAACTAAATTTAAACTAATAGAACCGACAACGACTTTACTTATTGAAATTACAATAAAATAGATAAATTACTAGTCTAGTCTCTACTCGTCGTCGGAGGTTGTCTCCGTCCAAATGTCATCCCACCGAGGGTCGCTTTCGGTCCAAGTTGTATTCGGGTTCTCGAGCTCGAAGGCGGCGACTGCCCGACGGTGGCGCCTGTTGGACCTGCGTTGTGCCCTAAGGTTAGCGAAGAACGCGTCGGTGTTGTCGACATCGTTGGGGAACTGTGCCCTCCACTGGCGCATCAACTGCTCGTCGCGCTCGGCGATGGCGATCTGCACCTGGCGGTGCCGGCGACGGTCCTCGTCGTCGACGAGGCACGATGGTGGCGCGATGAACTCCGCCTCCTCTAGCGATTCAACATCCGGGAAGTTCATGTCGCGCCCGGCCGCCGAAGCGCCACGCCGCCGCCGAAGCGCGCGCCGCCAGCTCCGGCGTGTCGTACGTGCCGAGGGTGAGGCGGAAGCCACCGGCGCGTATCTCGGCGGTGAACCTACCGCTCGGACGCACTCGAACGCCACGGAAACCGGACGCCTCGACGACGTGGAGGCATCCCGAGATGAATGAGCGGAGGCGGTGGCGACGTGTGGTTGCGCCCGCACTCGTCGCTCTATATAGCGCACGCGGGCATGGCACGTGTAAGCGGTGGCTACACGTCGCACGCCGGTGTCGGCGGGGCAAGGCACGTGGAAGCGGTGGCGACACGTCGCACGACGGCGTCGACGGGACGCGACACGTGGCACGGCGGCGGTGCACAGGGGTGAAACATACATGACTATCAATGTTTCATATGATGCGAGATGCAAATAGGTATATGGATGTCATATTCATGTTCACTAGCTTTTTCTGATCAATATTCATATATAAAACATTTGTATTTGAGTTACCATTCAAAAGTTATTAAAATAATAGTTTTATTAATTTAAAATAGAAAAAAGAAAAGGGGTCTGAGAGGGTATGAGCTGATCCGCGTCCAATGGCTGTAGGCCGTTGGATTCAAACGGCCACAGCCGTTGGATGCGATGTGCCTCGGATCAGCCCAAACCCCCTTTTGTCGCGGGTGGTGGCTCAACCCGCGACAAAAGACCCCCCTTTTGTCGCGGGTTGAGCCACCACCCGCGACAAAAGGGTGTTTGGTATAAAAGCTCCGCGCGTCGCGGGCCAAGCCACAACCCGCGACGACTGGAGGCCAAACCCTAGCTATAGCGCCGCCAGGCTGCCCAAATTTGGAGCGCCGCCGACGCCGACGCCGCGCCTCTCCGCCGCTCCGCGACCTCCGCGCGCGCCGACCTCCTTCGCGCGCCGCCGCGCTCCTCCCCTCGCGCGCTCTCGGCGCCGCGCCGCGTCGACCTCCTCCGGCGCCGCCGCGCCGCCTCGACCTCCTCCTCCGCCGCGCCGCGTCGACCTCCTCCTGCGTCACCGCCGCTCCTCAGGTAGCACGACGCCACGCCACGCCGCCGTCGCCGCGCCATAGTGGCCAGTAACGGCGCCGCCGGCGCTTCGGCCATTTTTTTTAATTTTTTAGTTTTTAGTTAATTTGTTTTATGTAATTTTAGTTAATTTTAGAAGTTAGTTAGTTAGTATAGTTTTAGTTTTAGATTTAATTAGTTAGTATAGTTTTAGTTTTAGATTTAGTTATTATAGTTTTAGGTTTAGTTAGTATAGTTTTAATTAGTTTTAGGTTTAGTTAGTATGTATTAAGTTAATTAGTATATGTATTTAGTTAGTTAGTTTAGTTAATGAGTATATTTATGTATTTAGTTAGTTAGTATATGTATGTATTTAGTTTGTTAATTAGTTTATGTATGTATTAAGTTTTTCAATTCCGATAAGATAGATATACCCGACGCCGACACCGGCCCTCTCCCTCTTGCAAACGCGCGTCGCCGACACCCTCTCCCTCTCGCAAACACGCGTCGCCGACACCCTCTCCCTCTCGTAAACACGCGTCGCCGACACCCTCTCCCTCTCGTAAACACGCCTCGCCGACACCCTCTCCCTCTCGTAAACACGCCTCGCCGACACCCTCTCCCTCTCGCAAACACGCGTCGCCGACACCCTCTCCCTCTCATAATTAAACACGCGTCTCCATTAGGGTTAGGGTTTGGTTAGGGTTAGAACATGCACTTATAGATTTATTTTTTTGCAGAAACAATGGATCCATTCGAACGGGACTTGGAACATGAAGACTATTTCGCGAACATAATCCACAATGGAGAAGCCGGCGGATCAGGTCACTACTAGAAATTCCCAGATTTCCGACGGTGTATCTTAATATCCGACGACCCGTCGGCTAATACATTAATAACCGACGGTAGCTTGAATGTTTGACGGTTATCACCAAACTCTCGGGTATAACTTTCAATAACCGACGGTATATTCAATTATGCGACGGGGTATAACCAACTGTCGGTTATCCTACTGACTGGCCGACGGTTTGTAAGAATATCTGACGGTTTTGCTTTCACCGTCAGCGATTTGCTTTTATAGCCGACGGTCATACGGTAACTCTCGGCTATTCTTCACAATGGCTGACGGCCTGAATGTACTGTCGGTCATAACTGGAGATATTTGACGGGAAATAGTAATAACCGACGATGACGTTAGCCCTCAGAGATATGTTTCTATGGCTGACTTGGCTAAGCATGTGGTATGATGCATCGTGGTGGGCAGCGGAGGCTTGCACTGCGTGCAGAACAAGGAAATCACGTGACTGTGAGGAGCTCACGGGATGGTGGTGGACGAGCTCATGGGTTGTGATGGCCCCGACTGGGGTTCCGCCGGTACACCATTGCGGTCGTAGCGGTAGAATGGTGGTGTTCGATGGGACGAGCATTAGAATTATATATATATATTTCGAACACCACTTTTCATATTTCTTAGATCATATTTAGAATTTAGGAAAAAGTGAAAGCCAATGAAATACATGAAAAGGTTTAGATTATCCGAAGCAAGCATTACAATTTTGCATTTTTTTTTTGGATAGGATCGAGCTACATATATACATTAGTACTTAAATATGCATTTTCCTTGTACTTGAAGGTCTTTTTCTCCATATAGTTTACATTAGATTTATATATCCGGTAAATATTTTCACCAACCCACCAATCTATTTCTTTATTTTTCATGAACGCTCTAATATATTCCTCTAATTTTTGCGATCTTGCAATTTGGCAATAAAATTTCTCGCTCCTCACAGCTGGGCCCAAAAGCCCAGGTAAACACTAGTACTCCCTCCGTAACCATTTATTAGAGTTTTACGTACTTCGAGAAAAAAATTAAACGTTAACTTGGTCAACAAAATATAACATATATATCATAAAAGTTATATCATTGGATTCATATTCTCAAGAATTTTACAATCTTATAATTCTTTTAAGTAAATAACTTATACTTTTTCACCAATTTAATGATCAAATGTTTTTTCATGAAGTGAGAAATATCCTAATAAACTGGTATGTACGTAATATATTCTCGTAACGTACTAACGTATTTATTCAGTGTGTTACTCAATTTATATTATATATATCTGATAAATGATATTTTGGCGCGCACGCAGCGCGTATGCTCATATGTTCAAAGTTTATATAATTCTCACCACGCGGGAGATTTACGCGCGTCGACGAAAAACTAAACCGCGTGCTTATCTCGTATGTGTGCTGCCCCCAATTTAAACCGCGTCCTTATCTCGTTCGTGCACCTAATTTTCGCTCCACTAATCACGATCCCTGCCTTCCTCCTACGACCTCCAGAGATGACCTCGCCCTCGACCAACCTCCACACACATTCACACCAAGCCGAGGGGCAGGAGGCGAGCGGCCGTCAATGTCAAGGACGCTAGAAGAGGGCACTATTCCTCCAACACTTATCGCAGCACCGGCGTCTCATGCTCGAGGTCGACGGAGCTGGTATAATTCTCCGTCCGTTGTTTGTCTCCTCTAAGTCTGTACTTCTCATGGTGCAGCAAGATCAGATCCATGGCGGATGGGTATTGGGTCTGGCACGTGATCATCTTTTTCAGCTGCTAACCAATTGGCCTCTCATCTGTATCTACGTACATAGCTCAGATTCATCCTTTCTAACTAGTACTAATCAATTGTTGTCTGATCTTCTAAATTTGAGCAGATTCCTGTTTGCACCAATTGGAGCCAATAGCCGTGGCGGCAGTGGCCACGACGACAAGATCAAGTCTTGGCAATCCTGGATTCTCGATAACTAACAAAAGCAGATTTATTTTGTAGTTCTCCTCTCCGACTCTCTCCCTGTCTTTGTATTGGCTTCTCTCAGCATGTCTATTTCCGTTTCTCCATATGTAGGATGCGGTGACAACTACGTCAGCGAGCTTAGCAGGCCACCTGTGCGCGCCGGAGGCGGCCAGATCCGGAGCCACCGGAGGTTAGTCCTCCGCCGGCAGGAGCTGAGGCGTCATTAACCACCAATACCGTGTATCACTGCGCCACGGGCTCGCCGTCGCTGCTTCTGGACTTGGACGCACTGGACTTGTAATTGCGATCACATTTTTGTGTAATTCTTTATTGCAATCCATGAAATCTCTGCAATGCTGAATATATTTAGTTGTCATCAATTTTTTTTATTTCTTGGATGTATACGAAATCTTGGGCGACACCGGATAGAACAAATGGAGATACAACAAACGTGGATTTACAAATCTTGGTGATATAATATATCAACAAGAGCTGAAATAAAGGAAGAGTGAATCAGAAAAACAAAATGAACCGACAATTTGGTTTTCCTATTTTAGATCGTTAGAAATTTGGGAAGAGAAGTCCTTGACCAACCTTTCAAATATATAATGCGACCCAAATAGTAAATAATCACAGTAAACTGAAAGTTTATTTATCATCTTGGTCATAATCAACTCCGACGGGTTAAATGTACCGTGCACTATTGCGAAAACTGACGGGATACATTTACTCTTGGATAATATATATCCTACGGGGAACTGTCGGCTATAGCATCGTCAAGTTACTATGTGGTGGCTCGTGGCCATATCATGTCCGACGGCTCCCTGTCGGTTTATTACCGTGGGAAAAGATACTAGCCGACTGTACCGTCGGTTATGTCTGTAATGGCCGACCAAGCGTATCCGACGGGAGATTGCCGACGGTGAACCGTCGAATATAAGTGTATCCGAGGGTAAATTAAAATACCCGACGGTAATTTAACCCTCGGCTAAAAGGGGATATCTAGTAGTGGGTCATGGAGAAGCCGGCGGCTCAGGTCATGGAGAAGCCGGTGGCTCCGGTCATGGAGAAGCCGACGGCTCCGGTGATGGAGAAACCGACGGCTCCGGTGATGGAGAAGCCGACGGCTCCGGTGATGTCGAGGTATACGATTAGTATAGAGGCATTAATAGAATTCTATATGTACATATGTATATAAATTAATTAATTTTTATTCTCTTAGGCCTCCGAAGATAAGTTGGAGAAACGAGGCCCGGCAAAGAAAGACCACTTCACAATTGAAGCTATATCACCGAAAGGCCAACCTGTGGCACCCCAGCTGTCGGAACGAAATTTAAAAATCAGTGCGGAGTTCTGGTTAGGGATTCTCTCCCGATCACTATTAGAGAATGGAACAAGTCCAAGAAGGTGTCCGAAAATCAGGTTGCCGATAGGTACAAAGACACACTTTTTGACGACCTCATGGCACATTTCACTTTGCCAGATTTGGGATCGGAGTCTGAGAATGCTAAGCAGAGGGCGCTAGTGAAGAAATGGGCTCTTAAGAAGATGGGGGAACTTTTCCGGGCGTATAAGAACCGGTTATGGGCAACTTATAAGGCCGAGAAGAAGCCTCCAGTATTCGAGAACTATCTAGCGAAGCAGGAGCATAATTGGGAAGAATTTGTGAAGTACAAAGAATCGGAGGAGGCTGTGAACCTGTCCAAGAAAAACAAGAAGAATGCAAGCGAAAAGAAATATCACCATCATACGGGGCGAGGGGGCTACGAAGTAGCCATGCCTAAGTGGGATGCACAAGAGGCTGAGATGGAGCGAAATGGGATCACTCCAGAACCCACGCGAGAAGGATGGGACATTAGGGCTCGAAATTGGTTCCTCGCGCATGGCTGTGAGTATGACATGAAGACAGGAAACATTGTTGAAAGTGACAGCAGGGTTAGGGTACCCAGGGAAAAATGGATTGAAGTGACGACAGATATAAAGGCGGGAAAACTAAACTTTGCTCCCGATAGAGAGAAAGACTTGCTGACGCTTGTCCTCGGTAATCCTGAGAAGGGTGGACGAACAAGAGGCTTCGGCCCTAGTGTTCCGTGGTCGCTTGGGTTTCCGGCCGACGCGGAGACTTATAGAAGCCGAGCGAGAGCTAAACAACGCCAGCTGGAGGTGCAGAATGACAGATGGCCGAGTTCCAACGCCGACTTGACCAGCAGCAGCGGGAGATTCAGCAGAAAGAATCGGAGATAAATGAACTAAAAGGACAGCGCCAGCCAGATAATACCGCCGCATATCTCAGTAGCGAGACAGCAGCGTTGCCGACTCGGAGGTGGCACCGCCTTTAAAGATGATAGATGGCAGTCCTGGCGACCCCGTGGATGGAATCAAGGAGCAAACACCTTGTGATCTCCATGACGTGTTCAGGAACGTATCTGTTAAGGTGGCGGTCGGCTATGTCTTACCTGCATTTGGAGCTGAAGGTGAGCCGGCAACATGGCATGGCAATGAGATTCCAGCTGGCTATGCTCGTGTCGGGGTGGATTCAGTTGTACCGTCGTGGGAGACATTGCAGCTCGATATCCCTGGAGGTGATGGGGGGGGGGGTTTGTTACCACCCGATTTTGGCCAAATCAGGAGATAAGTGAAGATGGGCTTGAAGGACGTACACGTGGAGCATCTTCGAAGCGGCCTTGCGCTAAGAGTTTGGGCTAAGTTGCCCATGTATCTGTAATATAGTAGATCGCATTGTGTTTAGAATTAACAGATAGAGTCTGGCCCGTGCACGGTTAGGTGCACGCCTCAATTAGAAAGTCCCTTGGACTATAAATATGTATCTAGGGTTATCGGAAAAGAAGGACAATCACGTTCACAACAAACACAAATCAGGCGCATCGCCACCCCTTTCTTCGAGGGTTTCTTCCGGGTAAGCATCATTGCCTAGATCGCATCTTGCGATCTAGGCAGACACGTTTATTCGTCTACCTTGTACGCTCGTGCTGAAGCGTTGTTGATGGCGAGCAGTATTACTTATCATTAGGTGTTTAGGGGCTTGCATTGATGCTTTCTCGTGCATATCTCGCATGGCAATGCCGTCCTCGACACTAGCTGCGCTTACACCTATCTGGGTGTAAGGGCAGCATCTTGCTTGTTCGTTACTTAGTAGATCTGATCTGTTATAGTTGCTCCTTGCTCCGCAGGGATTAGTTTAATATCTGCATAGTTAGGCCTTATGCTGGGGTCGGATGATCCGGTAGTGCGTTAGGTGTTGTTCACCGTCCCTGCAAGGGATGATCCGGGAATCAACGTTATGTTGGTTTTTAGGCCTCTTGTAGGGGTAGTTTGCATCATCTTCCGTAGCTGCTAGGCCCGATCACACGTAGGACGTTCCGGTTATGCGGTGAAAACTCTAAACTGTCGTAGATCGGTTTAGCTTTGTTTTGATCAAGCAGGATCCCCATGTCATTGCAAATCCAACGTGAACCATGGGGCGATCGGCTCTTTGAGCCGATCCACAGGGCAACCCGAGAGCCGATAGGGCTCGTATTTAATGTTTACGTGTCTACCATGAACAATCGAAGCACTCTAACACCTTCCTGATCGGGTCTAGGTCAGGTGGCACGCCTAGCAACCGCCAGGACGTGGCTGGAAGATTTGCGGGACGACGAGGTGCCAGGTCCACTAAGCGGCCTTGGGAGCCTCCCGGCTCTTCGTGTTGCTTAACCATTGCCCGTCGGTGGGTTTTGGAGGGTAACACATTTTGGCACGACATCTTCTGCAACATCCACGTCAACACCGACACCCGAGATGGCAGAGGAACAGATCACATACGAGGATCTCCCTGCTGAACACAAGAAGAAGTACGATGAGCTGAAGGCCATCGTTGATGCCGAACTCATCGGCTCCTTTGAGAAGACCCGTTCGCACGACTTCAGGTTCAAAGGCTTCACGCCACAAGGCGTCCTCGACGGGTTGGATCTGTCTCTCCCTCGAGGAACGTACTGCAGCCCCTGCGACAGAGATCAACTACGTGGTGGCCCATTCGTTGCATCGGCATTCCGAGAGCATGGTAAATACGGTGGAGCGCGTTGCGCTCCTGTGGTGCAAGAGATCATGAGGCACCAGTACTCCCCTTCAGGACCTGCTCTAGGGACTCACCAGGGAGAGGTGCAACTCCACACCAGGCCACCATTGCCGTACTCGATGGCAGCTCCACAGCAACAAGGTTCACCGGCATACGTTGTCTACAAGGTTGGAGGTGATCCGGCGACTACCAGTTCTTGTATGAACCGCCCAAGGAGATCCCACACGGATACGTGTGCACGTTTGTGCCGGACGCAACAACCGGACGCAGCGATCCAGCTCCAACAGAGGGATGGCCGAGCAGGAGCAATTGTTCCGCAGGAGGACGACTGCAGGCGGGGAGTTTGGGAGCAGATGCTGAGAAACAAGCGTGGCTAACCAAGTATGCCGCTGCACCAATTCATGACAGCTCAGTTGCCACGTCCTCCACCGCGGATCAGATCGTGCAGCCCCGAGAGATCAGTTCGGCATTCTGCCGAAGAAGAAGATAATCGGCTATTCCAAGCCGTACCCCAGTGAGTTTGACCTGATCCCACTGCCACCTAAGTACCGGCTCCCGGACTTCACCAAATTCAGTGGGTCAGAAGGATCTAGCTCAATCGAGCACGCGAGCCGATACTTGGCCCAGTTGGGCATGGTTTCAGATCGGATCAGCTACGGTGAGGTTCTTCTCGCAATCCCTCACCGGTCCAGCTTTTGGATGGTACACCTCGTTGCAGCCAAATTCAGACAATCATGGAAGCAAATGAGGAACAGCTTTCACACCCAATATCATTCGGAAGCTACTGAGCTGGTATTGTCGAACTAGCACAAGTTCGGCAGAGGCGAGAGAGACGGTGTCTCGAGTACATTCAGCGTCAGATGTCAAGAACCGATGCTATTCGGTTCATTTAACGAGAAAGAAGCGAGCTGGCGGCAGGCCTTGCAGCGTCATTCAAGGATCTGACGTTCCAAGTGGAGTACAACCGGGCGCACATGGTCCGTAGACTGACCTTATATGAACAACGCCATCCAGAACCGTACCAGGACAAGTTCAAGCGCGCGATAACCCTGGTCAATGCTGAGGATGAAGATTCGGAAGATCAGGAAGTCGTAGTAGCCGAATGGACTCGGACGCAGTACTGTGTCCTGCAAATGGGTGAACCCACCAGGGCCTCCAAGAGGGTTGGACTTTGATGAGCAAACGAACAGATCTTCGATCTGCTACCGAAAGAGAAACATGAAGCTACCCGAAGGCCACAAGATCCCCACGGCACAAGAGATGAACAAAAGTCCATACCGCAAATGGCATCATACGTTCACGCACGCCACCAACGACCGCAGTATTGCGCTCACAAATCAGATGGCGATAGAATCAGGCCGATTAACTTTCGGACAGTTTGCCATGAAGGTAGACATGCGTCCGTTTCCGGACGTCAACATGGTGGACCTAAGCCACTCCATAAGGGAGCCAGGTTCTCTTTCGATGTCAATATGGCAGGGCTTGTGATCCGCCATGGCAAAGATAAAGCGGAGAGCAACTCTCGTGGCAAAGATAAAGAGGAGGCCGTTCCACGCGACCGGCCCCAAGATGATGATAGACGGTACCTACCGAGGAGGAGGTGAGAAGCATACGGTATCAGCGCCCACTCTCCGTGCATCTCCTCAACAAATACGAGCAGCAGTACGACCGACGTCGACGCCACGACGAAGACGACGAAAGATATCGTCGGTCAGATGCAGCGGACAGGAGGTATCGTCAGCATGATAGAAATAACGACGGGTACAAACCTCACGCTAGAGGGAGGTCAAGGGAGCAAGACAACGTGGATAAGCACTGGGACTGTCCTTTCTTCAAACATTGCTGGGACTCCGGAATGAGCCGATTGCCAACAATCGAGAATTGCCCGAATGCAAACAGAAAGGAGGAGGACAAATGAAGTTTCTGTTCGAACGTCTAGGGCCTCTCCCACCTCAGTAATAAATGAGCCGAGTCATCTCAAGAAGAAGACTTTGAGGAGTCGATGAAGAAGATAGGTATCACCGACCAAGGTGGTGCCCCGATGGACTCAGCCATTCGCGTAGGTGCAGCGGCGCGGAACTTGGAAGAAGCCGAGGCACGTACTGTACGTTGAGAAGAGCACGGCCCGATCTGGCCGTGAAAATTCAGCAAACATTGGAGGCGAAGGCGCGCCCGCCAAAGAAAGTATGGCGCCCCCAAAGGCGAAAGCCGATGCACAGCATTAGCCGATGCCGATAGGCACGGCCGATACAAACATGGTATCCGTGATCCGACGGAGTAGCAGGTCCAAGACAATGGACGTGGCAAGGCCGATCCCTGAGATCGGCCCTCAAAAAATGAAAAGCAAAGGATCTTATCTCCAGCATGCCACGTAGCTACAGTGGAAATCCAAGAAGTTGCAGACCATCGTCAAGCATTGCAATGAAAAGGGAGGCCGATTCCCACAATCGGCCAAAACTATCCTTAAGCATACTTTTGTCTGTGTTCAGCATTGATCCAACAGATGCCTAAAGAGCCGATACCATCAATTACTTGACAGAATCGGCTCGGGGGGCACATAGATGGACAAAACACGAGGATACGAGGCTTGGAGTGGATGTCAAATGCCCAGCAGAACAGCTCAAGTATGGGGGCCGATGCAATCGGCCAATAAAAAAACGAAAATACAGAAATTTTGGGCACAGCCGATGCGTAGACATCGACTTAAGAATTCAAAGCCGATGCACGGCCATCGACTCAAGGGATACGACTGTTACAAGCAGAAGCCTAGTGGAGCAGTCACCAAGGTGCGTAGCGAGGTTCTACTGAAACAGTCCCTTAGTGGAATGGTTGGTGGCTCCGTTGGCAAATCTTCAAGATCAGCAGCGCCTGCGTAAGCATGCAGATCAGGTTAAGATCATGAGAACAGCCGATGACCATTCAATTGGCTGTGACGTTTCCTCCTGGGGCTTGGCCAAGGTGACGACTTCATCAAATATCTTCACCAGAAGCTGCATCAGTCTGCCCGAGGTAATGAGCCAATCTGAGCAGCAAGACGCAACAATGGAGTTGGGAAGAGTTTAAGGGCCACTACGTTTGAGGCTTCTTAGTTCAAGAGAGCTGCTGGTCCTTCCAGAGCCATCCTAATGCATGGTCTCCTTGGGCGTAAGCTTTCCTGCCCTGTTTTGATGAAGAGCTGGAGTGGCTCGGGGGCAGCTCGCCTTGAAGGTTCTCTGCTATTGAAAGCCGATTTGGTCAGAATCGGCTGACGCTGCACTACAGTTAGGAAGCCGATGGTGGCCCATGCGGCTGGTACACTTTTATTCTCGCCTGGACTGAGGCTCGGGGGGCAGCTGGCCTTGAAAGTTCTTCGCTCTGAAGAGCCGATGGTGTTGAAATCGGCTGTCTCCGCATCACTGCTCGTTTAAAAAGTGGTGAATTATCAGGAAGGGAAGGATGCGGCAGCAGGAGGTCTGAAATTTAAAGTTAATGAGAGAATGGACGTTATTTCAGGAGCTTGCTGCTAAGTCTAACATTACATTCAGTCGGATCTGCATTCCCAAGATCTGGGGGTTTGCACGATTATAACTGGGCCCTGTCTGATCGAGAGTTTGGAGGTTCGGATGGATCTATCCTGAGATTTATCGTGAGGACCGATGCGGTGCCATCGGCTCGTTGAGCATCGACCGAAGTAACAATCGGCGGACTCAGTACGAAGGACAATCGGCTGAATTATCATAAAGGAAGTCGGCAAAATCAAATTGGGGAAATTCTTCATTGATAGACAAGATTTCTTACATAAAAGAGCTGATTGCTCTCAAAAGGAAGAATTAGGGGTACATTTCCCTATCTACTACCGCTGGCCCTAGGCTAAAGTCCTATTTAGGGGCCATTGCTGCCCTCATCATCGTCGTCGTCTTCTTTGCCGGCGTTGCTCCCGGCCGGCTGCCTCGCTGCTGTAGCGGCCGCCGGCGGGACCCTCGTTGTCCTCATCCTCCTCGTCGCATCGTCGTCCTCGCCGTCGAAGTCGCCGAGGTTCCCGGGCCAGGGGCAATGGCGTTTGGCCGGCGGCTCGTCGGAGCTGTCCTCCTCCTCCTCCTCCTTCTCACCTCCTCGAGGAGTGACCCCGTCCCAGAAAGGCGGTCGTCGTCGCTTTCCTCCACCGCTTCCTCATTGGCGAGGAAGCGGAGGTCACTCTCCCCGTCGCTGAGGACTTGTCATCCCGAACAGACGGAGAAGTCGTGGTCTTCTTGGTCCCACGCCTGTTGGGGCGAGGATATCGTACGCTGCGTACCCCACTCTGGTGTTGATTCCCGGATGGGAGAGGACACGTAGGAAAGACCCGATGAAGTGGAGGAGGAAGAAGAGGAAGACATGGCGGTGGAGGAGGTCTTTTGGAAGTACTGGTGCGAGGAGGATGAAGAAAGGAACTGCAAGAAGTGGCTAAATAAAAGGGGGATATAGCAATTTAATGCTTAAGCAGTTTCTGAGGACGTGGTGCCAAAACCGTCAAATCGTGCAGAGAAGGTGGGAAGGCAAGGCGTCATGATGAGAAAATACTGCGACAGTTCTGCTCTGCCACGACATGACCCCTCGAAGGAAAAACAGATGGTTTTGATATTATCATTACCAAAACCAGGGGGCATGTGTTACCACCCGATTTTGGCCAAATCAGGAGATGGGGGTGAAGATGGGCTTGAAGGACGTACACGTGGAGCATCTTCGGGTTGCGCTAAGAGTTTGGGCTAAGTTGCCCATGTATCTCGTAATATAGTAGATCGCATTGTGTTTAGAATTAACAGATAGAGTCTGGCCCGTGCACGGTTAGGTGCACGCCTCAATTAGAAAGTCCCTTGGACTATAAATATGTATCTAGGGTTATCGGAAAAGAAGGACAATCACGTTCACAACAAACACAAATCAGGCGCATCGCCACCCCCTTCTTCGAGGGTTTCTTCCGGTAAGCATCATGCTGCCTAGATCGCATCTTGCGATCTAGGCAGTACACGTTTATTCGTCTACCTTGTACTGCTCGTGCTGAAGCGTTGTTGATGGCGAGCAGTACTACTTATCATTAGGTGTTTAGGGGCTTGCATTGATGCTTTCGTGCATATCTGCGTGGCAATGCCGTCCCGACACCTAGCTGCGCTTACACCTATCTGGGTGTAAGGGCAGCATCTTGCTTGTTCGTTACTTAGTAGATCTGATCTGTTATAGTTGCTCCTTGCTCCGCAGGGATTAGTTTAATATCTGCATAGTTAGGCCTTATGCTGGGGTCGAACGATCCGGTAGTGCGTTAGGTGTTGTTCACCGTCCCTGCAAGGGATGATCCGGGAATCAACGTTATGTTCGTTTTTAGGCCTCTTGTAGGGGTAGTTTGCATCATCTTCCGTAGCTGCTAGGCCCGATCACACGTAGGACGTTCCGGTTATGCGGTGAAAACCCTAAACTGTCGTAGATCGGTTTAGCTTTGTTTTGATCAAGCAGGATCCCCATGTCATTGCAAATCCAACGTGAACCATGGGGGCGGCTCTTTGAGCCGATCCACAGGGCAACCTGAGAGCCGATAGGGCTCGTATTTAATGTTTACGTGTCTACCATGCAGGAACAATCGAAACTCTAACACCTTCCTGATCGGGTCTAGGTCAGGTGGCACGCCCTAGCAACCGCAGGACGTGGCCGAAGATTTGCGGGATGACGCGAGGTTCCAGGGTCCACTAAGCGGCCTTGGGAGCCTCCCGGCTCTTCGTGTTGCTTAACCATTGCCCGTCGGTGGGTTTTGGAGGGTAACAGGTTACACTCCGAGAGGTGCTGGGAGAAATCATTCTCTGGGAAAAGAAGAACATCAGGCTGCCAGGCTGGGTAGCCCCTAGTACCCGCCGTCCTGGTCACCATCACCTCCTCCAGGTGATCGCAGGCCACCATCACCTCCTCCTACTGATCACATGTCGACACCATCACCCCATGGGTACGACGTCGACCACGACATCCGTAGTCCATCTCCATCTCCAGCGCCGCCGCCTCCGCCCACTAAGACTCGGTATGCACCCGGCCGGAAGCATTTCAAGAGTCCCACCCGCAAGTTGTCGCCCCTCCCAAAAGTACCAAAGGTTCCTCCCCCCCCCGTCCTTGGGATCTTACTGTCGAGGAAAATGCGGCCGCTGTTGCGAAACACAACTATGATCATTTCCAAACCAAAACCTCCAGCGCCAGAGCCATACACCGAGAAGCAAAAATCATATGCTATTTCTTTTCTGAACACACCATCGCAATATGACTTACACGAGAAGAAGGATGACTATACACGCCACCTTGCGAGGGTAATTGATGACAAGGCTAAGAAGAAGAAGGAGGATGATGAGGCTAAGAAGAAGGAGGATGACAAGGCTAAGGAGAAGGATAGTGCTAGCACGAGCAAATCATCAGCCAGGAAGAAGACAAGTGCACCCCTCAAGGCGCCCAAGCAAACGACAAAAGGCAAAAAAAGAAAGGGAGTTCCATTGCTCGGAGAACAGGCCAAACAATCGATCCCAACACTCAAAGTGTTTGATGTTCCCAAGCTGTACGAACAACATGGTGAAGGTTTCAATATGGAAGAAGCTGCAGAGCTAGCGGCTTCGATGGGCTGTACCGTGGAGGAGTTGCTGTGTGCCGCAGATGCTGCACTACCTGACAAGGGATTAACTTGTCAATGCCTACAGATTGTAGACTAGGGTTTTGCTAGAAGTAGAGGGCAAGTAGATCTCGAAGGTTTAGGCGAAAAGTACTCGACGATTATAAAAACTAGGGTTATGTTGACAGTAGATTCGATGCTTTCTTTGTCCCTCGACTCCCCTTATATAGGAGGCGGAGCCGAGGGTTTCGTGATACAAAAGTTACAGAGTTCGGGAGGGATTCGTATCCAACCCGTAAGATTACAAATCTCTATCTTTCCTAATACAAACTATCTTTCCTAACCATCAAATGGGCTTCCGAGTCTTTGTATTCTTCGGGTTCTGGGCCTTCAGTAAACCCCGGGTACCATCTTTGGCAGGCCCATTTGGGGCGCCTATGTCAGTAGCCCCGAGATTTTGCTTGAATCGCAGAGTCGGGAAAATCTCTCCCGTTTATTTTTGTTCGAGAGCTTTTATTCACACTCTACATAAAATTCTATATTGTACAGGGATAATGGTAGTTGGGGCTAGTTCATCTGACGGATCAGGTACTAGTTAACTGCTCTAGTGGCAATCCGCAAAAACCTACTTCAAGATCACGTCCCCGGACATGATCTCGGATACGGTGTAAACTTCGTGTGCCGCTTAAGGTCTTACCATTCGTCGAGTCCCTAATTTATCGGGTACCTAACGCGTCCGTTAGGATTTTCTTCGTATCTGTTGATACGGATAAAAGTAGCAGAGCGCAGTCTTTGGCGATGCCACGCCCACAGAACGGATCTGGGGTCTTACCTTCGCAAATTTGCGGCATTCAGAAATTGATCGCAACTTTGGCGTTCTGAGAATATATTGTCGAGTGCTTTTCGCCTTTGGAATAGCACATTTTATTGAGTCATATTTATGACTTTATTTTGTCTTCCCGATGGGAGTATATGTAGAGTTATTTGTGTAACTCGAAATATACTCACCTTTTTTTTTTTTTTTTTTTTTTTTATGTTTGATCAAATTCATCGGGCACGCGAACAGCGTTCCCGATGGGAGTAGCCCCCGAGGCTACAGCCAAGAACTTGTGCTTGGGTGTAGGCTCCACAGATTAGCATCCTTTGCCGCTATATTTATGATCCTTCTCGATATTTTTATATTTATCGGGTGCGCGACCAGCGCTCCCGATGGGAGTAGCCCCGAGGCTATGAACAAATTCTTGAATTTGGTCATAGGCTCTCGCCATTGCTATATTGTCATACTCGAAATTTTCTATTTTGTCAAAGTAGCCCCGAGCATTTGGGCAAAAACTTTGTATTTGATCAAAGGCTCCAAGAGTATTCGAATATTTAACCCTGTCGCCATTCTCTTTTTATTTTTCTTGTCGACATATTTTCCCTTGTCAAATTCTCTTCATCTCTGTCAATAATCGGGATTTATTTCTGCCTTGTGGGTCCATTGTTCACACCACGTTGACACGTCGTGCAAGTGGGGGACACACGTCCTCCGCTTTTCCTGGCGCACGTTCTGTAACCTCGTCAATGTTGAAATACTAATTTGCCCTTGTTGCCACGTGGTAATCATCTCCTGCATTCTTTCTTCATCCAACGGTTCCGTCGGTTCACCGCACTTCTATATAAGATCTTCTTCTTCTTCCTCGAGCACTTCCGCTCGCGCCGTTCTCTGCTCTCCTCTGCAAAATCTCCCCTTGCGCTCCAGTGCTGCCAAAGCTCTTCTCTTCGCAGCTGCTCGCCATTGCCATTGTTGATGCCACCGCGTCGTCTAACCAGGCACAGCACACCTGACTCCTCGATGGCCGCCGCGGATCTGGGAGCGGCGGAGTGGGAGAGGTCCAAGATCACCAGCCAAGACCTCAACCTGATGAAGAAACTGGGGATTACCAAGAAGCCCAAAGCTGTGTGCTTTCCCAGCGAAGAGAGCTACCCATCCCCTCCAATGGGGTATCGGGTAAGTTTCGTTGATCATCTTATCCGTGGTCTTTCCACCCCCATTCATCCTTTTCTTCGGGGACTTCTTTATGTTTATGGTCTCCAACTTCACCACCTCACACCCAACTCTATCCTTCATATTTCTATCTTTATCACTCTTTGCGAGGCCTTCCTTGGTGTCCAGCCTAACTGGGCATTATGGAAGCGCATTTTCTTTTGTCGCCGTAATGGCTCTGCCAATGTCGCCTATAATATAGGCGGCGTTGTTATTTCCGTTCGCTCCTCTGTCAACTATTTCGACGTCAAACTCCCCGACTCCGTTCAAGGATGGCGCAAGAAGTGGTTGTACATTCGCGAAGAAAACGATGGCTGCCTCGAGGATAATATTCCTCCTTTTGACGGTGCCGAGAAAATCCTTCGCCGCCGTTCTTGGGACGCAGAAGCTACTGAAGAAGAAAGGACTTCGACAGAGGCCCTGATGACTCGTATCCATGAGTTGCAAAATACTCGTGGAAAAGAATTATCAGGCATCCAGATTACTGCATACTTCCTTAGAACTAGGGTGCAGCCTCTTCTCTCAAAAACCCTTTCTGGAATTACACCGGCGATGAAGACGCAGATCGCCTGTCGACGAATTTGGAAGTCAAGGATTTAGATAAACTTATCCGTAGGATTTCTTCCCTTAAGAAGAAAGACTCCATCCCATCCACTTGCCGCGTAAAGCCATACAGCGCCGCCCATGCGCTTCCCAAGGTAAATATTGTCGTGTAATTTGTTTATCGCCTTTTTTTTGTGTATTTATTCACTTCTGACAAACTTTCCCTCTTTTTATACAGGATCATCCAAATCTTGTTTCACTACCTCCTCTTCCTGAAGGTGGGGAGGTCGAAGAAAGGGCTGTTGTCTCTGATGATAACCCAGATGCCCCCTCCTTCACAAATGAACCCGCAGAATCTCGAAAATCTGCGGGATCTGACGAAAAAGAGGATGTCTCTGAAGCCACTGCGTCGGCACAATCTCTTCCTCCCGCTGTTTCTCCAAGTAACAAAAGGAAAAGGGATGATGTCGAAGATTCCGGCACCTCCAAAGTTGACGAAGCTGTTCCTTCGCACCAGAAGGCCGGCTATGATCCATACCTCGAGTCTCTCATCAGTTCGTAAGTATCCTTTTTCTTGCTTACTTGTACTCGAAGATTCTTGTCTATTTTGCTTTATATATCGTCGGCACTTGCTTGTAGCGATGATGAAGAAGAAGTACCAACTGCTGTTTTGGCTGCTCGCACGAGCACGTCACATACATTAGTTGCCTCGGAAACGGCAGTTGGAGAGGAAACTTCGCCTCCTCGACAGAACGTCGACACTGCTACTCCTCCTCCAAGCCCCCGAGCCCCTTTGTCGAAAAGGGCGAAGACGGCGATCATCACGGAGCCTACTCTCCAATTGAGTAGCTCCTCTAACCCTCTTTTGGAGGATGTAAGTTCTTGATTTCCTTGTCATTGTTTATATTTGCTTTTGTTGATTTCTATGTACCACTATCTTTTTCTTATACCGCCATTTCCTTCTATCCTCCCTTTTTTGAACAGCCTTTGATAAAGGATCTTCTTCGCATCGGTACCCAATTTGTCGGGTACCGTGAATATGCTAGTAAAGCTGAAGGTAATGCTTTACTCCTGTTGCTTCTTTTCTTTTGCTCCTTTGTTGTCGAGGGTTTTAACTATATTTATCTTCCTTGGTAGAAAACTGGCGGAAGCCAATGAACGTGCCAACACACTTGCTCAGCAATTAGAGCAAAGTGAAAAGGCTCGCAAAGAAGCTGAGTCAGATGCTGTTGGTGCTCGAGCAGAGGCTGACAAGGCCAAGGCTGATGCTGCTGGTGTCAAAGATCTCCGGAAGAGACTTCACGATGCCGAAACTTCACCGAGTGATCATATAACTGCTCAGTCTGCTCGCGAAGCGGCGATCATCAAACGCATGAAGACACAAAGTCGTCGCTTTGTCGGTAAGCATTTGCACCATTTGTATGCTCTTTTGTTTTTCCTTTTTCGCACTTATTTGTTGACAAAAATTTCTATTTTTATGTTGTCAGATAGGACCTCACAAGAATTTGAACTTGAGGATCCCGACAACGATGCTCTTCTTGACGCCATGTCGTTCCTTGAGTTTCATGGGACGGAAGCACGTGAAGGCATGGATGAAGCCAGGGCGGGGTTGTCGAAGCTTTTCCCCTACTTCTTCCCGAAGAAAGAGGAGCCCGCAACTTTCCTTGGCCTTGCCAAGTGTTTTAATCCTCCCGAAGATCTTGGGCTGAAGATGCGCCATGAGAACATGAAGGTCGCCGTGGAGAGCACTGTTGCCCTAGTTGCTGACAGTCAACAAACTGTTGACTGGGCAAAGGTTGGCGACACGGAGCAAATAGAACAGTCGAGGTGGAGATCCTTGATCAAGGCAGCCAAGCCCAACACGAGGAAAATCCTGGCTTACATCGGGATCAAGCCATCTTCAACTCCTAGCTCGTCAAAGCCGGAGGTCTAGTTGAATGCCTCTACTTTTTCTTTTTAGCGTACCTCTTTCTTTTGGCTTTGTCGCCGTAGTATCGAGAACAGCTTCAGTATCCCTTTAGAAGGTCCTCCTTTTGTAATAGACATGTATATGTTTATGGAAATGAATGGAGATCTATCTTTGCTCAGTGATTGATGTCGAAATTTTTCTCTTTGCCAGTTGATTTTTGACAATTATACGCCAGCTCCTGGTCCTTCCAATATTTCGCCTTCTTCTCCCACAAAGGAAACTCCTGCTGATGCTTCGCTTGTCGAAGATTCCTTGCCGCAAGAATTGGATAAACTTCGCCACCAACTTCAGTACGTGAAGAAGCAATCACTTGTACTGATGGAGAAGGCTCGCAAATCATCTGAAGCCGAGGAAATTGCACTCCAGCAAGCACAAACTGCCATTGCTGAAAAGGATTCTGCTGTTGCTGAAGCCACTGCAGCTAAGTCTCGAGAGGATTCTATGCTCCAACTGCTAACAGATGCTAGCTTGGATATGGCGGGTAAGTTTCATTGTCTTTATCTTGCTGCTTTTCCTTTGCTGCTTGCCTCCTTATCGCTCACTGAGTTGTTTTGAGAAACAATAGGTGCTTTTTTGGATGCTACAACTGAAGATGAGCGTGTTGAAGCTCGTACCAATGTTCTTCTTCGGCTTGCACGTGAACATGGGTCGACTTTTTGGGGCACACCCGAACGAACTCGCCAAATTGTGAGATTCCAAGACCGTGCGGTTCAGGTTCGCGAGTATCTGGATTTCTGTACGAGGACTCTGGCTCTGGTTTATGGTACCATGTTTCCTCGTAATAAGATGCCAGAAACCCTTCCTGCATTGATGGACAAATTTCGAGATGCTCCTCGCATCCACGGCTTTGTACGAGCCCAACTAGCTGCTGGTGCAAGGTTTGCGATGATCATGATAAAGATTTGCTACCCGAAGTTAGATGTAGGGCAAATTGTCCCAAAGTGCCTGGAGAAGATGTCGAAGAGGAAGAGGAACTTCGGCAAATATGATGATATAGTTACTCCTGTTGCTGAAGATATGATGGATGAACTTCTTCGGATGGATTCCGAATTCTTCGTGAAGGGTAGCTATGCTGAGCATAGTACTCGCGCTGTCAATAACGAGCGCTTAACCATAGATAATATATTGGGAAATCCTTGACATTTATTCCGAACTTTGTATCCTGTATAGACGAGCTATATTGTAAAGTCATTGTATTTTATTTTATCGCCAAGCCCCCGGGCGTTTTGATTGCAATATCTTGTGTATTATAATGCGAGGTTGTCCCAAGGCAAGATAATATACATTGTGTACTATTTTGTACGGGTGTAAGCCCCCGAGCTTTTGTTTGATCACTATTTTGTCGATATCTCTTTTTATTTTGGCGAGGTATTTTTTACCAAGGCCGGATGCTTCTTTTGCATTTGTCGACACTGTGTTTATATATATTGTATCATGTAGGGGAAAACCCATGATCTTGTCGAGAAGAAGATATATAATTCCACTATCTTTATTATATTGCAGCACCACGAGCCCGCCTCATTAAAAACCTTTCCCGGCCCCACTCGGTGCCCCGAAAAAGGAAAAGAGTGCGTCTGAAAACTCGTGGGCGTTTCAGTACATTGTAGCTTTACAACGGAGGACTATATTTTCGACACCTAGGCGTAGAAACGCCTAAGCTGTGCCACGTTCCAGGGATTTGGCTCGTCAATCCCTGTCTTCTTGTCCTTGATTCTGTATGCTCCTCCTTCTATTACTTCTGTGACGATGTATGGTCCTAGCCACGGTGACTCGAGTTTTTCATGACTTTTTTGATTGAGTCGTAAAACCAAGTCACCAACTTGGAAAGATCTTGGCCGTAATCGTCGACTGTGATAGTTTTTCAAATCCTGCTGGTATTTGGCGACTCGCGACAGACTTCATCGCGAGCTTCGTCGAGTGCGTCGACATCGTCCTCCAAAGCTTTTCTCGAAGTTTCTTCGTCATTCTGCGACTCGTGGAGAATCGTGCTCTATTTCTATCGGCAAGACTGCTTCAGCTCCGTGGACCAAGAAGAACGGCGCTCCTCGTTGTATTTGGTGTTGTTCGAATACTCCACAAAACACTTGGTAGCTCCTCGGCCAAGTATGCCTAGCTTTTTCCAAAGGTCCTAGCAGGCGCTTCTTGATGCCATTGCAGATAATGCCATTGGCTTTTTCGACTTGACCATTGGTCTGTGGATGTGCGACAGATGCAAAGCTTAGCTTTATGCCCACTTCCGTACAATATGCTTTGAACTCCTTGGATGTAAAGTTACTGCCGATCTGTGACGATGTGAGGTACTCCGAAGCGAAAGACAATGTCCTTCACGAATTTTATTGCGGACGTCGCGTCGGTGAGTTTATCTTTGCTTCTATCCACTTGGTAAATTTGTCGACAGCCACCCAAGTACTCATATCCTCCTGGCGAAGCTTTGTGCAACTTGCCCACCATGTCGAGACCCCATTGAGCAAAGGGCCAAGATAGTGGGATTGGCATAAGTTCCGCTGCTGGTGAATGAGGTCTTGCCGCAAACCTTTGACACGCGTCGCAAGTGCGCACTATTTCCTTTGCATCCTCAATTGCTGTGAGCCAATAAAATCCCGCTCTGAAAACCTTAGCCGCGATAGCTCTGCTACTCGCGTGGTGCCCGCATATTCCTTCGTGCACATCTTTCGGGATGATTCTTCCTTCTTCGGGTGTGACGCATCTCTGTAGCACTCCCGAGATACTGCTTGTACAACCCCTTTGACCACAGTGAAAGCTTTTGATCTCTGATTATTCGCCTTGCTTCAACTGGATCGTCGGGTAGTGTTTTCCTTAAGATGTATGATATGTAAGCCTGCATCCATGGAATTTGCACCATCATGACTAGCTCTTGCTCTTCTTCTTCGTCTGCTGTGTTTTTGGCGATACCCGAGGGTTTCTCTTTCTTCTCCTTTGTTTTTGCTGGCTTTGTTGATCTCTCGCTAATCTCTTCCCAGAACACGCCTGGAGGGATCGCAAGGCATTGGGACCCGATGTTTGCAAGAACGTCGGCTTCATCATTGCTCATCCTGCTGATGTGGTTTACCTCGCAACCATCAAATAGCTTTTCCAGCTCGTTGTACACCTCCTTGTATGCCATCATACTTTCGTTGACTGCATCGCATTGGTTCATGACTTGCTGTGCCACCAATTGTGAGTCGCCGAAAATTTTCAGTCGTGTTGCACCGCAGGCTTTCGCCATCTTCATCCCGTGTATCGAGCTTCATATTCTGCTTCATTGTTAGACGCGTTTGGGAACGTCATCCGCAAGACATATTTCAACTTATCGCCTTCGGGTGATACCAAGATTACGCCTGCTCCAGCTCCTTCCAATCTTTTGGACCCGTCGAAATTCATGGTCCAAGTTCTCGATAAAGGTCCTGTTTTGTAGCTCCATCCACTCTGCGATGAAATCTGGTAAGACCTGCGATTTTATTGCTTTTCTTTTTTCATACGTGATGTCCCGAGGGGAAAGTTCTATTCCCCAAAGGGAGACACGACCCGTAGCTTCGGGTTGTTCAATATATTTGACAAAGGAGCTTCATTGACCACTATTATCGGGTGCGCCGAAAAATAGTGTCGCGTTTTCTTGCTGTCGTGAAAACTCCATATGCCAGCTCTGATATTGCGGATACCTCTGTTTTGAAGGCGACATTTCGCTGATGAAATATACTGGCCTTTGAACTCCATGGAGCTTGCCTTCTTCTTCTCTTTCGACTACTAAGGCCGTGCTGACCACCCGAGGTGTGGCTGCAATGTACAAGAGGAGAGGTTCTTTTTCTTTAGGCGCCACCAAGATTGGTGGTGTCGAAATTGCTCGCTTGAGGTTCTCGAAGGCTCTGTCTGCTTCTTCGTTCCACTGGAATTTTTCCCTTGCTTGATCAATGCGTAGAACGGCAACGCCTTTCTCCTAGCCTGGCGACGAACTGCTTAAAGCTGCGACTCGTCCCGTTAACTGCTGTATTTCTTTCAACTTTGTTGGCTTTCTCATAGTAACGATAGCCTGTATTTTTCGGGATTAGCTTCAATCCCTCTTGCGATACTAAGAACCCGAGAAGCTCTCCGCAGGGACTCCAAAAGAGCACTTTGTCGGGTTCAGCTTGATGCAGAACTTGTCGAGGTTGTCGAAGGTTTCCTTCAAATCTTCGATCAAAGTCGCCCTTTCTTTGATGTTATTACGACATCGTCAATATAGACTTGTACGTTTTTTCCAATCTGTGTTGCTAGGCATTTTTGCATCATCCGTGATATGTTGCTCCCGCGTTTTTCAAAGGGCATTGTTTTGTAGCAAAACACGCCATAAGGTGTAATGAACGCTGTCTTGGCTTCGTCTTCTTCTTTTAATCTGATCTGGTTATAACCAGAATATGCATCCAGGAAGGAAAGACGTTCGCATCCTGCCGTGGAGTCGATGATTTGATCGATCCTTGGGAGGGGAAAGTGATCCTTTGGACAATGTTTATTGAGACACGTAAAGTCGACGCACATGCGAAGGACTATTGTGTGTTTTTTCGGCACCATCACTGGGTTTGCACCCACGTGGCTTCAGTAGATATTTCTTGAATCCAGCATCTTTGAGTCGATCTATTTCAGATAACATGGCTTTGCGGCTAGGCTCAAAACGCCGCAAAGGTTGCTTTATTGGTCTTGCGAGAGGATCTAGATTGAGGTGGTGCTCGGCGAGTTCCCTGGGTACTCCTGGCATGTCAGCTGGACACCATGCGAAGATTTTCCAGTGCTCACGGAGGAACTCGACGAGCGCGCTTTCCTATGCGACATCCATGTTTGCGGCAATTGACGTCGTTTTCTTTGGATCTGTCGGGTGAATCTGTACCTCTTTTGAATCCTTAGCTGTGTTGAAAGTTGGCTCCTTAGATCTCCCTACCTCTGGCGACACATCATAGTCAGTGAACCTTGGCGCCATATACTCTGCTTGCATCCCGAAAGTTTGACAGTCGGTGAAAATCCTTGTCGCACTTATCGGATAACGCAAAACTTCCTTTTATTGTGATAGGTCCCTTGGGCCCAGGCAACCTCCAACAGATATGTATAATGCGGCACTGCCATGAACCTAGCATATGCTGGTCGTCCCAACAAAGCGTGATATGCGACGGAAATCCACAACTTCGAACTCCAAATTCTCTATCCTGTAGTTCTCTCGGGTTCCAAACTGAACGTCGAGGTTGATTTTGCCTGGGTAACTTCTCTGGTGTAATCCCATGGAAACGTGTGTCATTGGTTTCAAGTTTGCTAGGGATATGTTCATCTTCCTCAATGTATCTGCGTACATAAGGTTTAAGCTGCTGCCGCCATCTATGAAAACTCGCGACACGTCGAACCCAGCAATTACTGCGGGTAGAATAAGTGCTGATTGTCCTGGTCGAGGAACTTGCTGCGGATGATCCGCAATTGTGAAGCCTATGTCTTGCCCCGACCAATTTAGATACTCGACTGTTGGTGGAGGCATCTTTTCTGCCATAAACACCTGTCGAGATATGACCTCTGCGCCTGTTGGACGGCCTAGCTTTCTGAATCATCAAAACTGCACCATTGGAATTGGGATCGACATATGGGGGTGGTTGTGCTGCCGCTATTCTGAGCTGGTGTCGATTTTCTTCGGTTATTGCGGGAGGAGGTGGAAGGTGAATCTCACTCCTTGGCTCCCGAGGATTTCTGGTATTTGCTTGGGCATTTGCGATTCCTGCGGCTCGCAACATTGCCTGAAAATTGCGGCCTTTCTGAGATGTCCTGACTGTCTCTTTCCATTGTTGTCGAGGTAAAAGTGCATTTGACACGGACCGTTCATCATCTCCTCGGGAGACACGTAAGGTCTTTGAATCCTTGGTCCACTATTTTGTCTGCCGCGAAAATCACCTCTATTGTCGCCTTGTTGTTCGTTGCTTCTTTGATAATCGTCTCGACTATTTCCTCCAGAGTTTCCTCGAAAACCAGCCGATATATGGCCGGGAGCATCGTTGTTGTAGAACTGGCGAGAAAATCGCCTTCTATTTTGAAAATTTCGACCACGATCCTCTCTGGCGACCTGTGTCGCTTGTTATATATTGCGTCTTCTCCATCTGCCCACTTATTAGCTATCTCCATCAATGCTGAGATTGACTTGGGGTTAGTTCTCCCCAAATCCTCGACGAAATCTGCTCGTCGGATTCCTGCTACGAACGCATCTATGGCTCTCTCGTCAGATATATCCTCTGCCGAGTTTTTAATAATGTTCCACCTCTCGTATATATTTTCTCATCGACTCGTCATGTTTTTGTCGACACGCTCGTAATTCTTCCAACGACGCGGGTTTTTTGCAGGTGGATCGGAAGTTCTTCACGAAGATGTCCTCAAAGGTTTCCCAGCTGTCGATGGAGTTCAAGGGGAGTTTCTTTATCCAAGATCTTGCGGCACCACTCAGGTGAACTTGGATACTTTGCATAGCTGTTGCTCTGGTTCCTCCTACCAGTTTTACCATCTCGAGATAATCCACGAGCCAATCCTCGGGATCTTGCAGGCCGTCGAACTTCTTGAAATTCTCGGGTAACTTGAACCCTTTTGGGACTCGAGTTTTTCGCACTCTTCTCGTAAAGCATGGGAGCCCACACATATCTTCGTCGGCTCTGGCGAGCTGACGGTCCCTCCTTTCTTGTCGCGCTCTGTCCACCCTTGCTTGGACTGCTGTGTCTCTTGCTCCACTTGCTCGTGGTGGGTCTTGAACTGCTGCGGTGTGTCGTGGACTATTTTGTCTGGGATTTTCTTCGGGAGGCGTTGTTGCAAACGCTGTTCCCATAACTCCTACTCCAGCCATCGCCATATTGAACAATGGTTCTCTCGGGTCCCCAGGAGGTGGTCTGGATGCCAAGATGTATGCTTGTGTTGCCATGTAACCTGCCTCTGGCGTTTTCGGGATGATATTTCCTCTTTCGTCGATCGACATAAAGGACATGTCGAGATTTTGGATTATGTTTCCTCTTTCTGCTTCAGGTATGTTTTGCAGTCGAGACATTGCTCTCCTCCGAGCTTCTCTGTGACTATCTCCTGTATTTCCTGAAAGGCGACTTAAATCTGCCCGGCGTCTGCTTGATGCGAAGCTGCTTCTTTTCTCCTATTCAAGGATGCCGTCTGTTTTTCCAACTCTCTGCTTACTCGAGCAAGTCTATATTGATATGCTTGAAGTTCTGTACAGTAGCGGTGTTGGTCATGGGTTCTGAACCATCCATGGCTTTCGCAGCCCTATCCCATGCTTCTTGCGGGAGTTGGACTTTGTTGCGGGGAGGGTTCCCGATATATTTGGTGCCTAAACCTCTTGTGAGAGCGGGATCGACGTATGGATTTCCCAAATCATCGAAAGCCTCTGATGTTGGCGGGTCTGATGTGCCTGCCCCTTCTACCACATAGATCTGATGATATTTTGTGCATTGATTTTTGTCGGGACTGGTGACATCATCGTATAGAGTGGTGAAGACCTTTCCGATGGCAGCAGACTTGTCGATGAAGTTGAAGCTGTCGACGCTGTCGGAATCGCTGCTTATAAAGGAGTCCGCAGATGACTCGAAGGATGTGTTGCTGAAGATCTTGGCGAGCTTTCCGCTGGCCTTGCTGTCGACGAAGCGTGTCGATGAAGACTCCTCGTCACTCGACGAAAAGTTAGAATCGTCCAAATCCGCGGGACGGAACTTCGAGACGGTAGGATCCTTCCTTGTTGACGCCAAATCGGAATTTTCCGAACGTCATGATGATGGGCTCCTCCAGATAGGCACATGCATCCATACGGGAGGGCGGGTGAGGAATAAAATTGAATAGATCAGTTTTTTCCTTGTTACCTCGATCCATTGCGTTGCTTGCAGTCGATGAAGCCGAAGATCTTGAACGTGCCATCGAGATCAGATCCTTGCAGCCTCTAGTTCCCACAGACGGCGCCAATTGACAAGGGCGCCCCAAATGGGCCTGCCAAAGATGGTACCCGGGGTTTACTGAAGGCCCAGAACCCGAAGAATACAAAGACTCGGAAGCCCATTTGATGGTTAGGAAAGATAGTTTGTATTAGGAAAGATAGAGATTTGTAATCTTACGGGTTGGATACGAATCCCTCCCGAACTGTAACTTTTGTATCACGAAACCCTCGGCTCCGCCTCCTATATAAGGGGAGTCGAGGGACAAAGAAAGCATCGAATCTACTGTCAACATAACCCTAGTTTTTATAATCGTCGAGTACTTTTCGCCTAAACCTTCGAGATCTACTTGCCCTCTACTTCTAGCAAAACCCTAGTCTACAATCTGTAGGCATTGACAAGTTAATCCCTTGTCACTACCCACTACTGACATAGCTCCTAAATTTGTCTACGGGGCCGACTTGGTCAGCAGAGAGCAGCTGCAAAAAATGCCAACGCATATGCGGAATTTGCATCAGTGGTACCTTGATGCGTGCAAGGAGAACCAAAGGTACATCGTGGCGAAGATCCCACGTGAATATTACTACCGAAAGGAGGAGATCCATATTGAGATCATTGAACTCTGGCAGTTATTCAATTTAGAAGCCCTCGACAAATCTCTCATGAGCTGCTATTGCTTGTAAGTTGTTAACTACATCTAAGTTCATTTTCATTCAGTTCATGTTCGTTTTCATTGCATATACTCATTATATCTTATGTGTTCTCTTATGCAGACTGAAGATCAGTGAATGCAAAAGTAATAATATTATCAATATTGGGTTTGTTGACCCAGATAAAGTACATGTTGAAACGGTAAAGCATAAAGGCGAAGAAACGGGGGAAACCTACTAAGGTTTTTGGGGGAGCAAAATTTCTGTGATTCAATATTGTTTCCTTACAACTACGAGTGAGAGTCTTAATGATCTTTTATGCACATTCAGTTTTGCTTACTCGATGTTAAGTGTAATTCCTGACGTATATACATAAACATGTGCAGCTTCCACTGGATTCTACTAGACATTCAACTTGATAAGGGAATAGTTGAAGTAAGGGACCCAATGAGTAGAGGCCTGGACGGGTTCCGCGACCTGCAGAAGTTGCTCCAAGTGTAATTTCCTTCATCGCCGCGCTATATCTTTCGTGAGATATCAATTAATTATCCACTCATTCAATCATTCTTTTGCCTGGCAGGACTTGGAAAGCTTTCAAGAAAAACATTAAGGGTACCTGGGCAGAGAAGCTAACATTTACTCCTGTACCGTGCGCCCAGCAGCCACAAGGGACGAATCTATGTGGATACTACGTTTGCGAGTTCATTCGCATGTTAACCACTGAGAAGCAGAACAATAATAAATTCAACGTAAGCAATAACATTCACAACTTTATTTATTTTCGTCAATATTTCGTTATCAACATTGATATAGTCATACTCATCTCATTTTCCTATATAGGTCGACTACATGCGGGACACACTCCAACCAAAGGAACACCTACTAGAAATTGCGGAGGAAGTGGCGGGACTTTTGCTTAGAGAAGTAATAGACAGCAACGGCTTGTTTAGTCCAAATAGGCGCTCTCCCTCTCCCGATGTTTAATTAGTCCCGGTAGTCGTGAGCTCATGTATATATATATGTAAGGGGAATCGACTTTTGTTTCCAATATTTGGTTGATCAATCTATACCACGTAGAGGACCTTTTGCCGCGGGTGGTAATACCGTCCGCGACATAAGGGTCTGTCCCCTGCGCGCCCTGCGTCTGCCACGTGGTCGACCATATGTCGCGGGTGGTAAGAGACCCGCGACAAAAGATAGACCTTTTATCGCGCCTCCGTTGTCGCGACTAGCCGCCCGCGACAAAAGGGGCTTACCACCCGCGACATTAGGCCTCTTCTCCACTAGTGTGAACACACAACCGCGTGATCTCGTGTGGCAATTGAGGGTGCGACCCTACGGGAATTTGCCAGGAACTTGCATGTGTTATAACTCTAAAAAAAAGCAGCCACATGTCAACTGCTAGATGGGACACCTTGCACGGTCGCACCGGCTTGCCGGTTGTGAGGGTTTAGACCTGCTAGCATTCTTCCATCTCTAGCTCCTCGGCGGTTACGGTGCAGTTTTGCAGAGTTGCCCCAGAACCACATGGACACACTTTCCTTGACCCTCTTAATCACCGCTCGCACACAAAAATAATCGCGCAAAGCTACTTGGCACAAGACATGCCATGTAAGAATGCATGGTAGGCGGCGCGGCAAAGCGCGCGTATCGGTCTAGTTATTAATCATTCTCGTTGTATTTGAAAGCAGCGCACTTCCTCGTTATTTTAATTGAAAGATTAGTACACGACCTTGAACTAAATACACAGGTACATATGTTTCTGAACTGAGGAGGAAGTAGTACCAGCTCTGATCGGTGCATCAGTTCAAGAACGGACATGTTACTCCCTCTGTTCAGAATCAAATGACTAGATTCACATGCATCTAAATAAATTTGAGTCATTTAATATTGAACGGAGGAAGTATATATTCATTCCTTTTTAGCATATTATTCTGGTCCAGTCTTAACAAAAAGTGAAAAATCCCTTTTTACCATATTTTCGAAAATGGTAAATCATGATCTGCGTTTTCCGTCCTTCTTCTCTCAGCGCACCATTTGTCCCTCTTCCTGAATCCGGATGAAGGGAAACGAACGAGAGGAGGCCCACCCACATTCGCATTTTTATCTTTTCCACCCCCTCCTCTGTACGTCTCACATCTTTGTAGTTCTTTCCGCTCTTATTTTCTATAGGCATCTCCAACAGGGCTATGCATTTCGGACGCTTAAATTGATCGTGTGCGTCCATTTGCATCGCCCTAAATGGACGAATTCGACTGCGCATCCGTTTGCACCGGGGGTGTTCCCAGGGGTCTGACGCATAAAAAGAGCAGGAAACATTGTTTTCATTCAATAAAACTCATAATTGGTAGAGAAAAAAATTTACAAGGGCTACCAAGGCCAGCTATGTGGGATCCCAGGCAACTAGGGTGTCATATACCTACGGTTACTGGGCCCATAGTCTTTCCCTGGAAGCAATCACTCGGGGAAGTTATTCACGAGTGAGGCTCCACGAGGCGTAAAACCCTCTTGGAGACATCAAGCTGGAGCGGAAGACAGGCTCGGGGAGGAACTCCCTCGCGGAGGTTCCCGAGCCACCAGCCTCTCTAGCTTAGAGAGCCTTCTTTGGAACGATAAGATCGACCAAGGGAGCATCGATGCCACCCAGACGGGCCCTGACTTCGGGAGTAAGCAAGGGTCTCCCAGGCTGCAAGACAAGCGAAGGCCTGCGCCTCCCGCGTCATGGCTGAGCTCACAAAGCTTCGCCCCGAGGAGACAAGATTTCATTGCACCTTTATGATTAAAGCGGACTCGACGAGGACCGGAATACCAAGACCCTGCCCTTGCCACTTTGGTGCAAGACGGGGTGGCCGACACAAGCTGCCAACGGAGGCGTCATGGATGACATCAACGTCTTCCATGAACCGCCGCTTTAATCAGCTATGGACTGTGTCCACCTTGTAACGGGCGGAGAGTTTCCCGCCCTCAGTTTGGAGGTGTGGAAACCCTTCCCCCTCAAGATATTTCGAGGGGAAGAGGACGAGCTCCTCTATAAAAGGGCTAGCCTTGCTAGCGTAGAAGGGGACGATCCCAGACGATCACAAACCCTAGTTATCTGTACGGTCATCTTCTTCATTGTGACATGCAATACATCCACCAAAGCAGGAAGTAGGGGTGTTACCTCTCCGAGGGCCCTGAACCTGGGTAATTGCCGTGTCTCTCTTTGCAGTGTCACCTACGGGAGTTCGTTGGTGTTTCTCTGAGTCCCCTGTGTTCGAACCTCTCGGGTTCGGTGATACCCGTGTTCCTTCGTGGACACGAATCTCCGGCATTTGGCACGCAAGGTAGGGGACTCAAGCGCGCCAGCGTTTTTCTCCGACACCTTCATCACGATTGCCACGAACGATGGGCCGCTCGACTCGCTCCCGCCACGCCGTGACCTCGTGCCGGGGGCGGCGCTCTTGGTGGCGCAGGAACTCCTGCGCACTCACCCCCTCGGCAGCAGCCTCGACCAGTGGCTCTCCTACATCAACGGGCTTACCCGCGCCCTGGCCAGAGCACCCACGGCCGGAGCAGACGAAGCTCCAACGCCACCGCCAGCCCTGCTCCTCGACCAGGAGCCCACTCCACTAGCGCCGCACCACTGCGCCGGCTGCGCCGGGTGTGTCCTCCATGGGGGCATGCTCGGCTGTCGAGGCAATCGACGCGGGCGGCAGGGGGCTGAACCATCTAGGCACCGCAACGGACACACCCCTCAAAGGGTCGTCCCACTGGGTGTCCCTGAACGTCAAGCCGCCCTACGGACCCTCTACGCTGTGCGACAGCGCCGAGGAGAGAGGCTCCATTCGTACATCAGGCGCTTCGGAATGGCTATTCGGCGGATCCTCAGATTCCCCGACGCGACCCTCTACAACGCCTTCATAACAGGGCTCACGCACGTCCGACTGCGCAACGCCCTCAACGCCTTACATGTGGGTGCTCTTATGAGGGGAAGGCTCTTCGCGCTGGCCGGAGAGTACACTAGCCGGGACGAGGCGGTAGCGGCCGCACCTCGTCGCGTCGCCTGTCTCCTAGGAGGAGCAAGCACTCAAGGTCCTGCCGGGTACCCGTGGCAGCACCCCTGAGCGATCGCTGTTGCGGTGCCTTCTGGGCACGTGCAGCGCCTCAAGTGGTCACCGCAGACCATCGCCTTCACTTTTCGGGATCATCCCAGAACTACCGACCTAGTGGGGGCGCTCCCTTTGGTGTGCTCCCCTATCATCTGCGGCTCCATGGTCTTCCGGACTCTCATAGACGGTGGTGCGAGTCTGAACGTCCTTTCCGCCAAAGCCTTCGAGAAGCTGGGCGTGTCCAGCGACCGTCTGAGAGATACGAAGTCGTTCACTGGGGTCAAGGATGGGACCACAGTGCCCATTGGGCAGGTGCAGCTCCCCTTCATGGTCGGCGTCCCAGGGAGCTACCGCACCGAGTACATCGACTTCGTCGTCGCCCACATCAACCTGCCGCACAACGCCATCCTCGGCGACCCTGCGTTGTCACGGTTCATGGCAGCAACTCACCACGCCTACAACTTCCTCAAGAGGCTAGGGACCGGTGGTGACATCATCACCATCCACTGTGATGAGGAGGACCCCGCACGCACTCTGGAGTGCGCGTTCAAGACCGCCGCCTTCATGCATCCGGACGGCGACGAAGACATGCAAGTGCTCGGGGGCTCGCCAGGCAGGAAAGATTCGGCTCCCGACTCAATCCTCCGTGAGGTCAACCCCCCAGCTTTTGTGGCCGCCCTCGCCGAGGAGTTGCTGGTATCGCCTCCAGGGAAGAGAAAGGCTGAGTTAACCACCAAAAGGACGGCCACCAAGAAGGTGACCCTGGGCTCTAACAAGTCGGACATCACCGTCATCATCGGTGCCAACATCCTGGACAAATAGGAAAGCGCGCTCGTCACCTTCCTCCGGTCAAACTCTGATATGTTCGCAAGAACACCGTCGGATATGACTGGTGTACCCAGGAAGGTGATCGAGCACAACCTAGCGGTCTACTCGGGAGCACGCCCGGTGAAGCAGAAGTTGCAGCGTCAGGCGCTGCAGAAGCATCAATTCATCATCGAAAAAGTAGAAAATCTCAAGGAAGACAAGATTATCGAGTCCGTCGTGCACCCCTACTGGCTGGCTAATCCAGTCATTGTGCCCAAGCCAGCGGGAGGAGGACGCCTTTGCATCGACTTCACCGACCTTAATAAAGCCTGCCCCAAGGGTCCGTACCCACTGCCTCGCATCGACGAGATCGTCGACTCCACCGCTGGGTGCGATCTCATGTGCTTTCTGGACGCCTTTTCAGGTTACCACTAGATCAAGATGGCTAAGGAGGATGCAGAGAAGACAACTGTTACACCGGCATGCCCTTCGGTCTCAAAAACGCTGGGGCCACCTTCCAGAGGCTAATGCACATCGCGCTCGAAGAACAGATGGGGCGGAACGCGGATGCCTACATCGACGACATCGTGGTCAAAACACGCGAGGGGGAAACTCTCGTTGAGGACATCCGCGAGACCTCCACCAACCTCTGCAAGGTCAACATCAAGCTCATCCCCGCCAAATGCATCTTCGGCGTACCTTCGGGCAAGCTCGTGGGATTCCTCATGTCGCATCGCTGCATTGAGGCTAACCCGGACAAGATCCACGCCATCGAGGAGATGAAGCCGCCGCGGAAGCTCAAGGACATTCAACGTCTCACGAGACACTTGGCGGCGCTTGGGCGTTTCATTGCTCGCCTGGGCGAAAAGGCCCTGCCTTTCTTCAAGCCCATGAAGAAGACATGCGAGTTTAAGTGGACCCCGGAAGCAGACGAGCTGTTCGCGGCACTCAAACGGTACCTCACTAGCCCCCCGGTCATGGTGGCGCCACGGACCCGCGAGCCTCTACTACTATACATGGCGGCCACTCCACGCACAACCAATGTGGTCCTGGTGGCAGAACGGGAAGGAATACCCCTCAAGAAGAAGGCATCTAAGTCCAAGCCCAAGCCGCCGGACCTCTCCGTGGAAGGTACGTCCACAGACGGTGTGCTGGAAATGTTGCAGGGTGATCGCGCCGAGACCGTACAGCCGGATGACCTCGACGGACCTTCCGGGAAGCCGGCCCTCGCGGAGGCTCTCGAGCCTTCCCTAGAAGGAACCTCGGCCTCCCGGTTTGTGCAACACCCGGTCTACTTCGTCAACACGGTGTTGCGCGATGCTCGTGAGCGGTACACCCAGCAGAAGCTCCTCTACATGCTCCTCATAGCGTCCCGGAACATTTGACCCTACTTTCAGGCACATCCGCTCAGCACCAAGTACCCGCTGGAGAACGTGCTGCACAACCCTCATGACCCACAAGTATAGGGGATCGCAATAGTCTTTGAGGGAAGTAAAACCCAAATTTATTGATTGGACACAAGGGGAGGTAAATAATACTTATAAGCCTTAACAGCGGAGTTGTCAATTCAGTTGCACCTGGAAAAGCACTAGTAACAGGGGTGATGTGAAAGCAGCAGTAATGTTGGAGCAATAGTAACACAACAGCAGTAGCAGTAACACAGAGGAGATGACACCAGAAAGTATTCCAGTGCGGAGTTGACTTTAGAGCAATGATGATGACAGAAGGACCGGGGTTCCCAGCTATCTACGCTAGTGGTGACTCTCCAAATAACATGTGTTGAATGAACAAATTACAGTTGGGCAAATGATAATTTGAGGGCATGACAATGCAGGCCGGGATAAGATGAAGTTACTGTAGTATTTAATTGGGCATTACAACATAATACATAGACCGTAATCCAACTGCATCTATGACTAATAATCCATAATACATCATCCGAACCTCTTCCAGTATTAAGTTGCAAGCAACAGATAATCGCATTAAGCAATGTGTATAAAGTAAACAATAGAATTACCCTCGGATAAAACATTGTTGTTTTCTCCCTAGTAGCAACAACACATCTACAATCCTAGAAGTTTAAAGTCACTCTCCCAGAAAACTAGAGGCATGAACCTACTATCGAGCATAAATACTCCCTCTTTGAGATACAGACAACTACTTGATCAGGGCAATAACAAGTACCGGAGAGCATGAAAGATCTTAAATAATAGTAGTATAATAATATGATGAACAATCTGATCACAATTCCACAATTTATCGGATCCCAACAAACACAACACCGATTACATCATATGGATCTCAATCATGTAAAGCAGCTCATGAGATCATTGTATTGAAGTACATGGGAGAGAGAGTACCAACTAGCTACAACCGAGAACTCGTAGTCCAGGGGGAAAACTACTCACGAACCATCATGGAGTCGCAGTAGAGGCGGTGGAGTCGATGGAGATGGCTCCGGGGGTCAATCCCTGTCCCGGTAGGGTGCCGAAAGAGGAACTTCTGACCCCCGAAACTCGTCTGGACGAAGGCGGCGACGACTGAACTTTTCATGAACGGAGGCTGGTATATTCAGGGTTTTCGCGAAGGCTTTATATAGACGGAGAATTTAGGTCGGTGAGGTGCCGGGGTGGCCCACACCATGCCTTGGCGCGGGCCAGGGTCTGGCCACGCCAAGGGGTGGTTTGCCAATCATGCATGTGCATGGCCTGATCGATTTGGTATGGTTGGTTGCTTCTATCTCGTGCGACCGATAGGGACTTAGAGCATCCCCAGCCGTTGGAGGCCCTCGGGGCGAATTCCAGATGAAAATAACCCCGGATTGGATCAATTTTTGGCATGTGGGGCAGTATATTTCCAGTCGTGTGCTCCCCAAGCGGCGTTTCCTAGCATGCCCGAAAGGTGTTTGACTATGCCATGCTAGACACAACGCGCCGTCCACCCGACCATGTCCGGCCAGCTTCGACTAGGCGCACCGTCCGCAGGCGTGGCGTGCTTGAGCCTGAGCAGGAGCGGCTCGAAGAGATCCTGGAGGCCGAGCAGGGCCTCGTCGAGCGGGCCCTCGATGCGCATCGCCTCGGCCTCCGTCTCGTACACGGCGCGCAGCGCTGATGCCGCCTCGGTGAGCCGCCGCACGCGGTCGCGGCTGGCGGCCTTGCTGGTCGTGCGGCCAAGGAACCCCTCCGCACGGCCTCGTCCCCTCGCGCCACCGCCTCCTCGATGGTGTCGCGCAGCTGGTCCATGCGCTCCACGAAGGCGACGACGCTCTCGGTGTCAGCCGGGTTCGCAGGGAGCTACGCGGCCTCCCCCGCCAGGGAGGACACCAGGCGCAGCGACGCGAGGAGCGGCTCGGCGGGGGCGACGACGCGGTCGATGGGCGCGCGCAGGGCGCTCGTCGCCACGGACTTGAAGTGGAGCTTGGTGGAGGAGGACGGCGAGGAGCTGGATGGAGGGGCGGCGCGGCGCAAGGGCGTAGGGGCGGCGCGGCGGCGTGGTGGTTGCTTCGGGGGAGAGAGAAACGTTCGGGACAGAGAACGTGGGGGAGAAAGAGGAGACACGTGGGCGTGGGCGGTTGGTTTTGCTCCAGCCGGAGTCCCCGAGAGATCCCTGGGAAACCGAGGATGTCCCGGGGAGTCCGGACGAAATTATGCCGTTTTCCGGACGAAAACGAGAACCTGGGGGCGCGACTAGGCCTTTTTTCGCCGTCCAGATATAAAAAACGGCTTGTGGGGGGCTTCTCGGGGAGACGAGTGGAGATGCTCTTCCACTCGTCTCCCCGAACAGGCCCCCGTCGTGCCATTTTTTCATCCGGGCGGCGAAAAATGGCCCAGCCGCGCCCCCGGTTCCACGTTTTTCGCCGGATTTGGGCTTTCATCCATCCGTCGAGCCCACGCCAACCCCGGCCTAGGGAGCGCGGGGACTCCGGACGAAGCAAAGCGCGCGAAACGGCGAGAAATCTCTCCCGCGCTTTCGTTTCGTCTTCGCCGTGGAGGTGGCCCCCGACCGGCCAGCGACACGCGCATCGTCTTCCGCGCGCAGTTAAGGCTGCCGCCGGTCAGCTCGCCGCGGACGCGTCGCATTCCACACGGCATTAATCCCCCGCGCCAGCCGCGCCTATATAGGCCGCTCCGCTCGCCGCGATGCGTCTCACCTCCCTCCACTCTCCCGATGGCGTTCTCCGACGACGACGGCGCAGCCAACAATGGCTTCCCCCGCCGGTCACTCCACGCGTGGGAGGGGCACCTCCTCCACCAGGCGGGGTACCCCTGCCCGCCGGACACGAGGCCTCCTGGCGGCGGGTGGTGGCTAAGTCGTGGAGGCATACCAATCCCGTCGCCGCCTCGGGGCCAAGCCCTCGACGTCGCCATCGAGGAGGCGCGGATGACAATGACGGACGAAGAGCGCGCCGACCCGCGCCACCACCCCGACAACTATACGAGGTGGAACTCCTACTTCCTCCGGTGGTGGGAGCGGGAGCTGGCTGCCTACGACGGCCCACCGCCTCCGCCTCCGCGCAACAACGCTGCGGGCCGCCGACGTTGGTGGAGCGCGCCGGATAGGACGCTGGCGAACGTCCTCGCGCACATCGAGGGCGGCAACTTCCCGGTGCTGACGATGCCCCCTGCATCGAGCCGCCGCCGGGGAAACGTCGGCAGCCACGGCGCATGGCTGCCAGCTCGTCGTCTTCCGGATCGGCGCCGAGGCCATCCTTGGCGCCGGTGAAAGGAGGCGACGTCTCCGTCGATGCCGGCGCGTCAAGAAGGAGCCGTCGTCTCCACCGCCGACAGAGGGCGCAGCGCCTCGTCATCCGCGACCAACCCTCTCCCGCAGCGTGGGTGGAAGGGGAAGTCGGCGAAGAAGGAGGACGCCGCGGCCGCCACCAACGCCGCCGCAACAGCTCGCCGAGGAGGAGGCGAGCGCGGAGGATGCCGCCGTGGCGGAGGCGATCGCCAGGTCGCTCAAGGACCTGGTGCCCGCCGACAACGCCCTCCCCGAGGATGCCGCCCGAGTGGTCGAGGCGCGGCGGGAGCGCGAGGAGGCGGAGCGAGCGGCGGCCGATGGACCGGCCGCCGCGCGTCAACTCGCCGCCCGCGGCGCCGCCCAACCGCCGCCGGCGTCGCTCGCTACCGCGGCCTGCGACCTCCATCCGCGTCGCCGCCTTCGTCGACCTCGAAGCCTCGGACGACGAATGGTACAAGCCATCCCGCCGCACCGCCCCGGGGAGAGACGCCGGCCAGGGCAGCAGCCAGGCCGCGCCGCCGCCTCGACGACGACGGCTCCGACGACGATGGCGACGACGGCGGCGACTACACGGTGTTCTACCGCCATTTGGGCAGGTAGAGCGCCGTGTTTTAAAATTTACAGTTGTATTCCCCTAGCCGAATTCGAAATATAGTCGAATTCGGTCTCTATGTATGAACTTCGCCTCTATATAGTAAATATCATTAAATTTAGTCTAAATTCGCCCGTTTTTAGCCGTAGTTTGTCAAGTTTCCGTTTTTCAAATTTACATCGTCGTCTTTGACTGAGCACGCGGCTGGGAAACTACTCCTCCCCACGCCAAATTTGCATCCAATCCGGACGTAAATTTCCCCGGATTTCAGCGTAGGGAGGGCAAACAAGTGGAGATGCTCTAAGCTACAGAAGATCGACGGCGAACCATTTATTTAACTCAGCGTTGGTATCTCTTGTAATTTAAATTGAGAAAGAGGGGTATGCTTCCTATGTTGCTTCCAAGCCGGTCAAAGCTAGGTCGATCGTGTCCTATCATCACACCTCTACCTGTGGAGTAGCATGCCAGCTAGCCACTATGGCCCAAAGTTTGCGTCCGATACCAATTAGCATGCCAGCTAGCCAGCCAGTAGCATGTAGCAACTAGCCACTGGATCTTGTCCATCACATAGTCACGCTCCATCGCTTTGTGCCACATGGAGGCCTGCTTTTATTTTTAAAGTTTTAAAAATCATTTATTTATGTGTTTCGAAAATTGTAAAATAACTTCCTCCATGTAGCCAATAATGTACACTATATGCATGCAAAATCTCAATATAAATTATCTTATACTTTAGGCTACACAAAAAATGATGAAATCTCATAAATTATATAGTTATAAGAAAAATGTATTTTCCATAGTATTGAAATTAATCCTCACTTCTACCAAATGATAAAATCTATATGTACACACTTTATAGTTCGAAAATTTTACAGGACATTGTATATTGTACTACAGTTATTAGGCGCATACTTTATATGGATGGTTGACACTAGTCGTAAGTTGATGGGGGGTACACACGTCAACCCTGGCGCTGGACCGTTTGGAGCGCGACATGCTCGACGTACGCGGCGATATGATGGTCAACGTTGATGCGGATCGGCAGTTTTGGGACAATCTGATTAACGCCTACCTGATCGATCTAATTATATTGACATCTAGGTTTATGCATCCAGTAGAGTATACTGATTAGCAACTACGTAATCCGTACAAGCCATATATGGTGAATTCACTTTTCTGCTACTATGCAGCTCACGTCGAGGAGAAGTATGCCACCACCATGTCAATGTGCGATCGTGTCGCTTTAGGATATTCAGATGTTCACCATGTCGTTGACAGTGCCAGGAGGGGCAGGGATTTACTTGCCGCAGGACGAGCTCGCCATGGCCGGCAAATCCGAGACCCCAATATCTTCACCGGCCACGTCATGGACAAGTGGCGGCGTTTCGTGAAGAGCAGGCCTACTTCCATTAGGCCGAGCACCACATACTCACACATGAGAGCATTTTAAATTGTTTTGGCCAAACGCAAAAAGATTTGGGGTGCACCGGATAGAAATCAACGTCTAGTTGTGCCTGTCGCCCTTAGGCCATCTCCGCTACATAATGCACACACTTGGTGCCCCAGATGGAAGACGTGCATCTCTCTACGTAGGTAAAAGCAGGCTGGGTACCACCTGCCAACATCCTAGCCGGCGAATTTCTTCTGTGCCTCCCGCCCCCCCTCTCCTTCGCAAGACGCCTCCCTTCCTGCCTCCGCCTGTTTCGGCGGCCATTTCGCTGTCGGTTTCTCGTTGGCTCGGCCCAAACAAGGTGGCCCGAACCCAATGTGTTCGTCCGTTTGATTGGTAGGCGACGTCGCTTGTGGTCCTTGCATCTCTCACAGCCGCTGGTGTGATTAATAATTTATTTTGACTGGTTCTTGCCTCTCTCAGAGGCGCTGGCGACATGGAGATGGATGATGAGATGTTGATCCATCAACTGATGGACGAGGAAGACGCCTTCGACGCCGACGTTCAAGAGTATTTGTCGATCCTCATTTGTCTTCAAAAAATGCATGTTGCCAAGCAGAAGAAAGGGCCACGTCATGTAGGCTCTACGCTTGGGAGAAACAAATCGAAGCCCCCACAAAGTATGAAGGGTCATACCATTGCTCTAAACCGACCATTTTGCATGCTACATACGCCGACTATTTTTGGAGGCGCTATAGGATGAACAAGAACCGTGTACTCTTCGTGGCGTGAGAGAGTAGGACAAGTACTTCGTGCTGAAGCATGATACCGTTGGCTCGACTGATTTCTCGTCACTCCAGAAGTGCAACTATGGAATCATCAACTATATCAGAAACTTGATCAAGTTGGACGTCAAATTATTAGATTTGTTGTATGTTTTATTTCTATCTGCAAACTACATTGCAAACTGGATGTATTGGTGTGTTTGTGTGTTTAAAAACCAGGAACTACGAAAACAAAAAACAAAAAATCTGTTTCAACCCGTATAGGAAACACGGCTAACAAAGGCCGTGACCAAAAGACCATGTTTCCCAACCAACCGATAGCATCTCCAAATGTGTTTTCTCCCACTTTTTCCCATGCATCTCCAAAAGTCGATTACTATGACGTTGGTCCTCTGTTCGCTTTTGCTCGCATGCAATGCAAATCCTCCATTTGGTTAAACATGACTTGGTGGCGATACCACGACAGCGACCTTGCCGGGGGGGCGAGGAAGCAACCTAGGGAGAGATAAAGATGCGGCCAGTACCCAGTACGTACTACTAGTCTTTGTCTTTTGGCAAAGCTGCTACTACTTTGATAAGGACCAGTGAGAGCCATATTTGTTGGAGGTGCAGCCGTTCAGGAATCTAGTGCGGCAACGGGGAGTGACGCACTGTTCAGGTGTCGAAAAATCATGCTTCCTCCGTCCTAAAAAATATTACTCGGCCTACTACTAAAAAATCTGTACTACTCGACCTCGCCGCACTAGTGTGTTTAGATTGGTAGTATACTGCTACTCGACCTCGAGTTCATTCATTGATCGGCCTAAGGAGTAAGGACACACGATCGACCTCGAGTTCATTCATTGATCGGCCTTGCACCTTTGCCTGCGAGCACGCTATGCATATAGATGGTTCGTTCGCACGCAGCGTCAAGTTATCGACATCAAGTGCTTCACCAATCACCATTAATGGAGCTTGTTGTTGCGGGAGGCATGCGTGCAATTTGGCTCTCGCATATCCTGTTCTCTCTCCTCGCTGGTTTTTTTTTTTCCTGATTGCAGGCTGGTGGTGTCGTGCTGCTGCCAAGATCTCTGTACACTCTAGGATCTGCACAGCTGTGGATTCTTCTGTACGTGCCCAACAGCTTTCAATAACGGGTAGAGAAAACGCAAGCTCACGGTCAATGCAAAGCAGCTATGGATCAAGGTTTTAATTTCCCCAAGAAACATGCACACAAGCCGGCAACTTCCGGACACATCACACATGCAATTGAATTGATTTATATTTAGGGGGTGTGATGGATTGATATTGCGTTTTCTGTCATGACCAAAATATGTAGCTGAGGGCAAAATGGGTAAATGCATTAGAAGGGGTGGAGACGTAGTTGCATGGAGGGAAAAGTAACACAAGATTTATAGGAGAAGCACATTTGCTCTTATTATTTCGCGGCAAAGCTCGGGCATTTATCTTTGTCTTTTTGTAGATACATATGTCTCTATAACTAAAATATGTCAATATACCTTCTTGTCTAAACAGAGTCGAGCACTTTTTTTAAAGGCGGAGGAAATATTAATGTTACGTGTAGTGGGTGTTAGGCCCATGAGTCTATCCATATCGTCCACTAATGCTCCATTTATGCCGCCAAAAACAAGTGAAGAGTGAAATTAAATACACAAATACATGCAGAAAAAGGAACGTACGAACTACCCTCCGGATCGGTTTAACAAGCAGTGAGGACGCAATTTAAGATAAAGTTTAGCCATTAATTTGGTAAATAAAATATAAATTATATGCCTACAAAATCTATACCAATAGATTTGTATTCAAAAAATCTTTTCAATGATATAATTTTTGTGACATATTTTTTTTCATATTTTGTTGACGAAAAGAATGGTCAAAGAAATTTCTTAAACTATGTGTGCGCGTGTTAAACTGATCCTGAGAGAGTAGTTATCTTCCTTACTCCGTTACGTTCTATTTGAGTCTTCATTTTAGAAAAAAAATATCAAACCATTATTGTATTTAGTAGTACTACTCCGATGTGTAAACAACCAATCCATGTTTCACGAAAATAATGCCATCCAATAGATAGAGCGGGGCCACAGTTCATTTTCCGTATTTTTATTCACTAAAAGCTGAAATGTAGATTAATATTTATCAAAAATTTCTCTAGAATGTAGATTAAATAAGAACAGATGAAGTATGCAATTCGCATTCCCATGCACATGTAGGAATCTAGGGTCACTTTGGTTGCTCGCATGGGTTTTCCCCTTGTTTGCCGATTTGGCCGCCAGATTCTGCATTAATTATAAGTAAATAGCGCCTTGGCCTATTTTTTCACTTCAATTGAATGCCCGAAGCTCTTGGCTGCATGAAGGAACCAGTTTTTTTTCGATAAAGATGAAGGAACCAGTTATGCCATATTGTTTGGATGGACATAATTCGGGTTTTGGGTAGGGGCACTAGTGGAGAACATGCCTTTCGTCTCAAGCCCCTAGGAGCAACAGTCCCGGTTTTGAGCTAAACCGGGTCCATTGAGGGGCACTGGTCCCGGTTTGTGATACAAACCGGGCCTAAAGGCCCCCCGGCAGGGCGCGGCAGACCGTGTCAGGGCTCGGATGCCTTTGGTCCCGGTTTGTATCACAAACCGGGTCCAAAAGGCCCCCCTTTGGACCCGGTTTGGATTACCAACCGGGACAAAGTCCCCATCAGCCTATATAAACTTGCCCCTGCCCAAGGTGAGCCACACTTAGCCATTTTTCCACTTCAAATCACAAGAAGGGGTGTATGTTATTTGCTCTCTTCACATGCACAAGAGGTGTTCGATGAATTGCCTAAGTGGTTTTGCCACTTGAGTTCACACAAAAGAAGCCGCACTTAACTGTTTTTTCTCTTCTCGATCAAGGTTAACAACTTTATCATTTCATCTGTCATTGATAAAATGCATGTGTATATATATATCGTTTCACTAATCGTGATTTTCTGTAATGGTTTTTGATAAGCTTAATTATATCATGCAGATGAATCGGCAATGGATGTACATTGACCGACGCTTTGACGAGTTCACTTCGGGCCTGAAGAATTTTGTCACCGTGGCTGAGGCAAACAAACATGGTGGATTTATGTATTGTCCATGTGTTGACTGTAAGAATATCGTAAATTACGCTCACTCGAGAACCATTCACGGCCACCTGCTGCGATCCGGTTTCATGCCGAGTTACTATTGTTGGACCAAGCACGGAGAAAGAGGGGTTATGGTGGAAGGCAATGAAGAAGAGGAAGAGGGTGATGACAACTATCCCATGTTCCCTGAATACGGTGATACTGCAGACAATGAAGACAATGAAGCAGAAGATCAAGAGGCACCAGATGAGCCTATTGATGATGATCTTGGTCGGGCCATTGCTGATGCAAGGATAGCATGTGAAACTGAAAAGGTGTTATCACCAGAATCTGACCGAGCCAGAGGTGGGCCGCGATCAAGATGGACTTGAAGATATACATATAGAAGAGATATGTGAATCGGCCTTATTTACCAAGTTTGGGCTAGTTAGCCCGTGTATCTTAGTTTAGAAATTAGAGTTTGTCTCGTGCACGGTTTAGTGCACGCCCACATTAGAAAGTCCCCTGGACTATAAATATGTACCTAGGGTTTACGGAATAAACAACAACCAACGTTCAACACAAACCAATCTCGGCGCATCGCCAACTCCTTCGTCTCGAGGGTTCCTCCGGTAAGCACCATGCTGCCTAGATCGCATCTCGCGATCTAGGCAGCACGAGCCTGCCTAGTTGTTCATGCGTTGCTCGTACTGAAGCCTTTTTGATGGCGAGCAACGTAGTTATCATAGATGTGTTAGGGTTAGCATTGTTCTTAGCATCATATGCTTACGTAGTGCGACCCTTGCGCATCTAGCCGTCCCTGTACCTCATCATGGGTGCGGGCGGCACCCCGCTTGATCGTTATTTAGTAGATCTGATCCGTTACGGTCGCTCCTTGATTCATCAAGGATTAGTTTAATATCTGCAATAGTTAGGCCTTACAAAGGGTTGGAGGATCCAGCGGCATGCAGGGTGTAGTTTGCTGCCCCTAGACAGGACGTTCCGAGGATCAACCTAGTGTTGGTTTTTAGGCCTTGTCTAGGGCTGGCTTACGTTTACCGTGCGTGAGCGCGAGGCCCAATCGTGAGTAGGATGATCCGATTATGCGGTGAAAACCCTAGATCGTCGTGGATCTCATATGCTTTATCTTGATCAAGCAGGACCACCATATATTCGGCCACCTCGGACGAATCATGGGTGGATCGGCTCCATGAGCCGATTCACGGGACAACCTGAGAGCCGATCGAGGCTCGTATTTAACGTGTACGTGTGTGCCTGAAACTTAGCGAGGCATCATCCACACCTTCCCGACCAGGTATAGGTCAGGTGGCACGCCTTGCAACCCGCATCGGCGCGCGACCGGGAGGCTTTGCGGGCCGTCGCTCGAGGGACGGGGCCAGCCGCAGCCCTAGTCGTTCCGGCTCTACGGTGTGGGCCGATCCTTGCCCGCCGGTGGGTTTTCGACGTCAACACATTCGCACGCCCGGTGGGACCATCTTCAACGACAACCATCTCGCCATCCACATCAGAGATGGCGAAAAGCACCCCGGTCGAGTACGAGGATCGGAATGGCAAAGTCAGGGCCCTCCGCGAGGCCGACCTCATCGGCTCTTCCCACGACGCCCGCTCCCATGGCGTCAACACGGTCGATCTCAGCCACTCCATAAGGGAACCAGGGTTCTCTTTCGATGCCAATATGGCGGGGTTCGTGATTCGCCATGACGCGGACAAAGCGGAAAGCAGCCACACTCGTGGCAATGAGAAAGACGAGGCCGCTCCACGTGACCGGCCCCAAGACGACGATAAACGATACTTGGCCAAGGAGGAGGTGAAGAGCATGCGGTATCCACGCCCATTATCCGTGCATCTCCTCAGCAAATACGATCAGCCATACGACCGACGTCACCGCTACGGCGGAGGCGATCAAAGAGATCATCGGTCTGATGCAGACGGGAGGTATCGTCGGAACAACGACGGGTATGAACGGCGCGCCAGGGGGAGGTCAGAAGAGCAAAACAGCATGGACAAGCACTGGAACTGTCCCTTCTTTAGGCACTGCTGGGATTCAGGAATGAGCCGATTACCAACAATCGGCAACTGCCCAGGATGCACACAACAAAGGAGAAGGACGAACGAAGTTGCAGTGTTCGAACGTCTAGGACCTCTCCCGCCTCAGAGCAAACGGGCTGAGTCATCTCAAGAGAAGACTTCGAGGAGTCAGATAAGGAGATAGGTACCACCAACCAAGGTGGTGCCCTGGTAGAATCAGCCAGTCTCGGGAGCGCCGGGTGCGGCGCGAAGCTTGGAAGAAGCCGAGGCACGCACCTGTGCATGTTGAGAAGAGCGCGGCCCGATCTGGCCGCGAAAATCCAGCAAATAGTGGAGGCAAAGGCGCACCCGCCGAAGAAGGTATGGCGCCCCAAACAGGCTAAAGCCGATGCACTGGCATCGGCTGATGCCAAGGCAGACGCATCGGTACACACAGACATGGCCCAAAAGTGGGCAGCATACGAACAGCGCCATCCAAAATTGTACCAAGACAAGCACGAGCGCGTCACCCTGATCGAGAAGGACAAAGATGAAGGTTCTGCAAGAGATCAGGAGTTTACCAATGTTGAGTGGACCCGGGGGGCAAGACCCGTGTCCTGCAAGGGGGCAAAGCAACCAGGGCCGGTGAAGGGATTCGACTTCGATTTGAGCAAAACGGAGCAAATTTTTGATCGGCTCCTGAAGAAAAAACAGCTGAAGTTGCCCGACGGCTATGAAATCCCCACATTACAAGAGGTAACCGGCAGACCATACTGCAAATGGCATGACACGTTCACCCATGCCACCAACGACTGTGAGGCTTTGCGCGGACAGATTCAGATGGCGATAGAGCAAGGCCGGTTACTCTTCGATCAGTTTGCCATGAAAGTTGACGCGCAGCTATCCCCGGAGGTCAACATGGTCGATCTCGGCCATTGCATAAAACGCGAGCCAGGTGGTTCGTCTGATATCGATAGGGCAGGGCTTGCAGATCGCCGGTGCACGGATAAGCCCGAGAGCATTCGCTCCCGCAGAAAAGGCGAAGAAGAGGCCGATCCACGCGATCGGCCCCAAACGATGAAAAGGAACGCTGACTACAGTGATCGGCCGATATCGTCCTCAACGGACGCTTTACCTATTTTCTGCATTAGCCTAAAGGCGATGGAAAACTAGGGAACGGGTTTGCGTCGGCTGACCAGCTAGAAGAGGTTGAGGGAATCCAGAAAGAGATTGAGAAATTGTTAGACACCCAGTTCATCAGGCCATGCAGGTACGCCGAAGGAATTCCCAACGTAATACCTATGGAGAAAAAGGATGGCCGGTGGCGCGTTGCCATAGACTTTCGAAGCCTCAACATTCTGTGAATAGTCGGATCGACAGCCACAAGGGAAGACGATTCCAGCGATCGGCTGAAGTCACTCATACCGCCCTTGTTTACTATGTGTTATTTCGCATGGTGGGTGGCTGAAAAAGCCGGTATCTTCAATCTCTTGAAGGATTCGGCTCGGGGGGCATGCACACGGAGAAGGCACAAGAATGTACCCAAGGGAGGCCGATTCATAGATCGGCCGGCTAAAAAAGAAAATCGAAAATACAGAAATTTTTGAGCACAGCCGATGCGTAGTCATCGACTTAAGGATTCAAAGCTGATGCACAGCCATCGACTCAAGGAATTTAAGCGGAAGCTTAACCAGAGCAGGCCTTTCATTGAGATTGCCTGGCGACTCGGGCCCTCTCTTCAGTGACTTCCAACCCTGGCCAAATAGCAGGAATAGCATGGACGTGCAGATCAGGCTAGAATCACGAGAAAACAACCGGTGGTCATCCAGGTGGGTTGAATGTCATTTTCACCAAAGGTTGCCCAAGCAAGATTGCAGTACCTGGATTACACGGCCAGGCAGCTCACCACGGAAGCTCTCTGTTGTTAACAACCGAGTCGGTCAGAATCGGCTGACGCTGTACCACAGTGGAGGGGCTGACAGTGGCCCAATGCAGCGGTTCAACTTCACTCTCGCCTTGATCGAAGGCTCGGGGGGCAGCGAGTCAATGGTGTTGAGATTGGCTGGCTCTGCATCGTAACCAGGTTGAAACGAGAGAAGTTTGAAGGAGGGGCCATCATCAGTGGTTAGGCCTCAGACCAGTTCATTACGGCACAGGAGCGTGACATCGTGGGAAAAGCTGTGGGCAAACACTTGTTGAGCAGAGGTGTCAGCTTCAATGTCCGGGTCGTCAGGGTTTCTGGAAGCATTAACCCAGGAGTTGTGTTATCAGGACGAACATCATATTCAGATGATGATAAAAGTCTAAGGGCTTTGGGATCCCAAAGCTACGCGTCGGACCTGTTCGATGGAAAGTGTGAATCTGAAACCCATGGACTGTAGGTTGACATCTGAGGAGTCAATCAGATCGATCTTTTTGCGATTTAGTTGGAAGCTGATGTCTTGCTATCGGCTCATTAAGCAGTTACCGGATTGACAATCGGCGGACTCAGCATAAAAAATCGGCAAAATCAAGTTAAGGGAAGTTCTTCATTAATGAACAAGATTTCTTACAGAGGGAGAGCCGATTGCTCAAAGAAGGGAGAATAAAGGAAAGGTCTATTGACCAATCTACTACTGATAGGCCTATGCTAGTAGATCCTAGTCTATGGACCATCACTGCCCTCGTCGTCGCCTTCAGAACCCTCATCGGCACTGCTGCCGATGGGCTCCTCGTCGCTACTCCCATAGTCCTCTACGGGAGCCTCATCCCCGTCTTCATCGTCGCTGCTGTCGTCGTCCCACCACATGCGGAGGCGTTTCGCCGGCGGATAGCCCTCAAGGGAGTCGTCGTCATCGTCGTCGTCCACCTCTTCCTCCTCCTCAGAGGTGGGGCAGCCTTCCCAGAGAACGTCCTCGCTCTCCGGCTCCGGTTCCTCGTCAACGAGGAACTGAAGATCTTCCTCCCTGCTGGTCAGGGGCTGGTCGTCTTCAGACCAAGCGGAGGAGGCGTGATCCTCCAGGTCCCATTCTTCCAGGGCACGGATGTCCGGCGGTGTCTCGCGGGAGGAGGAAGACCCACAGGAAAGCTCGGAGGAGGAAGAAGACATGGTGGTGCAGGAAGATTTTGGGAGTGCTAATGCGAGGAAGATGAAAAGGGAGCAAGCTGTTTAGAACGGCTAAATAGAAGGGATGTGAGGGAGATTTAATGCCACAGCAGTTTCCGAGGAGGTGATGCCTAGCAGGAAAAATTTTCGGACGCGTGGAGAAGTGAAAGGGGTAGGGTGTCATGATGAGGGATTCTGCGGTGATTTCTGCTCTGCCACGACATGACCCTCCGAGGGAAAGCTTAATGATTTTGGAAATGTTATTTCCAAAACCAGGGGGGCATGTGTTATCACCAGAATTTGACCGAGCAGAGGTGGGCCGCGATCAAGATGGACTTGAAGATATACATATAGAAGAGATATGTGAATCGGCCTTATTTACCAAGTTTGGGCTAGTTAGCCCGTGTATCTTAGTTTAGAAATTAGAGTTTGTCTCGTGCACGGTTTAGTGCACGCCCAACATTAGAAAGTCCCCTGGACTATAAATATGTACCTAGGGTTTGGAATAAACAACAACCAACGTTCAACACAAACCAATCTCGGCGCATCGCCAACTCCTTCGTCTCGAGGGTTCCTCCGGTAAGCACCATGCTGCCTAGATCGCATCTCGCGATCTAGGCAGCACGAGCCTGCCTAGTTGTTCATGCGTTGCTCGTACTGAAGCCTTTTTGATGGCGAGCAACGTAGTTATCATAGATGTGTTAGGGTTAGCATTGTTCTTAGCATCATATGCTTACGTAGTGCGACCCTTGCGCATCTAGCCGTCCCTGTACCTCATCATGGGTGCAGGGGCGGCACCCGCTTGATCGTTATTTAGTAGATCTGATCCGTTACGGTCGCTCCTTGATTCATCAAGGATTAGTTTAATATCTGCAATAGTTAGGCCTTACAAAGGGTTGGAGGATCCAGCGGCATGCAGGGTGTAGTTTGCTGCCCCTAGACGGGACGTTCCGAGGATCAACCTAGTGTTGGTTTTTAGGCCTTGTCTAGGGCTGGCTTACGTTTACCGTGCGTGAGCGCGAGGCCCAATCGTGAGTAGGATGATCCGATTATGCGGTGAAAACCCTAGATCGTCGTGGATCTCATATGCTTTATCTTGATCAAGCAGGACCACCATATATTCGGCCACCTCGGACGAATCATGGGTGGATCGGCTCCATGAGCCGATTCACAGGAAAACCGAGAGCCGATCGAGGCTCGTATTTAACGTGTACGTGTGTGCCCTGCAGGAAACTTAGCGAGGCATCATCCACACCTTCCGACCAGGTACAACCCTGCAACCCGCATCGGCGCGCGACCAGGAGGCTTTGCGGGCCGTCGCTCGAGGGAGGGGCCAGCCGCAGCCCTAGTCGTTCCGGCTCTTGGTCGGGCCATTGCTGCCCGCCGGTAGACGTGAAACAAAAGGAAAGGTTGGCCTTCGACCAGATGATAGAGGATCATAACAAATTGTTATACGCAACTTACGAAGATGGCCATAAAAAGCTAAGTACCACACTGGAGTTGTTGCAATGGAAGGCAGAGAACAGTGTCACTGACTCAGGATTTGGAAAGTTTCTGGCAATAATGAAGAGGAAGCTTCCAAGGGGTAACGAATTGCCCGCCAGTACGTACGAAGCAAAGAAGGTTGTTTGCCCTCTAGGATTAGATGTGCAAAAGATACATGCATGCATTAATGACTGCATCCTCTACCGCGATGAGTACGAGAATTTGGATGCATGCCCGGTGTGCACTGCATTGCGGTATAAGATCAGACGAGATGACCCGGGTGATGTTGAGGGCGAGCGCCCCAAGAAGAGGGTTCCTGCCAAGGTTATGTGGTATGCTCCTATAATACCACGGCTGAAACGCTTGTTCAGAAATAAAGAGCACGCTAGGTTGTTGCGATGGCACAAAGAAGACCGTAAGAAAGACGAGATGTTGAGGCACCCTGCTGATGGGTCCCAATGGAGAAAAATCGATAGAGAGTTCCCGTACTTTGCACAGGATGCAAGGAACTTAAGGTTTGGTCTAAGTACAGATGGCATGAATCCTTTTGGAGAGCAGAGCTGCAGCCATAGCACCTGGCCTGTGACTCTTTGTATATATAACCTTCCTCCTTGGTTGTGCATGAAGCGGAAATTCATTATGATGCCAGTGCTCATACAAGGCCCGAAGCAACCCGGGAACGACATTGATGTGTACCTGAAGCCATTAGTCGAAGAACTTCTACAGCTGTGGTCCATAGCAGGTGTACCTGTGTGGGATGAGCACAAGCAGGAGGAATTTGACCTACGAGCGCTGCTTTTCGTAACCATCAATGACTGCCCTGCTCTTGGTAACATTTCAGGACAGTCAAACAAGGAATACAATGCATGCACGCACTGTTTACATGAGCTCGAAGGTGATTATTTGGATAAATGTAAGAAGGTCGTGTACCTGGGGCATCGTCGATTTCTTAGGCATACCCATCCCGTAAGAAAGAAAGGCAAGCATTACAACGGTGAGGCTGATCACCGGAAGAAGCCTCCCCATCGTGATGGTGTTGATATATTTGGTATGGTCAAGGATCTAGATGTAATATTTGGAAAGGGTCCTGGCGGACGGTCTGTTCCGAATGACGCTGCCGGACACGCGCCCATGTGGAAGAAGAAATCTATATTTTGGGATCTACCATATTGGCAAGTCTTAGAGGTCTGCTCTTCAATCGATGTGATGCACGTGACGAAGAATCTTTGCGTGAACCTGCTAGGCTTTCTGGGCATGTACGGGAAGACAAAAGATACACCAGAAGCACGGGAGGACCAGCAACGTAGGAAAGACCCCAAAAAACTGCATGAGACAGATAAAGGACGTCATTACTCCAGCTACGCTCTTACAAAAGCAGAGAAGGAAATATTTTTTGAATGTCTGAGCAGTATCAAGGTCCCGTCTGGCTTCTCCTCCAATATAAAGGGAATAATAAATATGGAGAAGAAAACATTCCAGAACCTGAAGTCTCATGACTGCCACGTGATAATGACACAGTTGCTTCCGATTGCATTGAGGGGGCTTCTACCGGAAAATGTTCGACTGCCCATTGTGAAGCTATGTGCATTCCTCAATGCAATTTCTTAGAAGGTAATAAATCCAGAAATTCTACCGAGGTTGCAGAATGATGTGGTCCAATGTCTCGTTAGTTTTGAGCTGGTGTTCCCACCATCCTTCTTCAATATTATGACGCATCTCCTCGTTCACCTGGTCGATGAGATTTCCATTCTCGGTCCTGTGTTTCTACACAATATGTTCCCCTTCGAGAGGTTCATGGGAGTCTTAAAGAAATATGTTCATAACCGTGCTAGGCCAGAAGGAAGCATCTCCAAGGGCTATGGAACAGAGGAGGTCATTGAGTTCTGTGTTGACTTTATTCCTGACCTTAAGCCGATTGGTGTTCCTGAATCGCGGCATGAGGGGAGACTAAGTGGAAAAGGCACGCTAGGAAGGAAATCAATGATATGTAGGGACGGGATTTCTTTCACTCAAGCACACTACACAGTTCTAGAAAGTTCCACCTTGGTAGCTCCGTATATCAATGACCACAAGAAGTTTGTACACTCCCAGAACCCGAGGCAGTCGGACAATTGGATTAGACGTGAACACATGTCGACATTCGGCGGTTGGTTGCAAAAACATCTCATGAATAACAACAGTATTGTAGATCAGCTGTACTTGTTGGCCCAGACACCATCTTCGACTGTATTGACTTTCCAAGGGTACGAGATAAATGGGAATACATTTTACACGATCGCCCAAGATAAAAAGAGCACCAACCAAAACAGTGGTGTCCGCTTTGATGCAATAATGAATGAAGGCCCAAATGACACATATTATGGTTACATAGAGGATATATGGGAACTTGACTATGGACCTTCTTTTAAGGTCCCTTTGTTTAGGTGCAAATGGGTCAAGAAAACAGGAGGCGGGGTTCAGGTAGACAAGTTGTATGGAATGACAACAGTGGATCTCAACAATCTTGGGTATAGAGACGAACCATTCGTCCTAGCCAAGGATGTGGCCCAGGTTTTCTATGTGAAGGATATGTCTACCAAACCAAGAAAAAGGAAACATAAGGAAACGAATACATCAAACGATGAGCCAAAGCGCCACATAGTTCTTTCTGGAAAAAGAAACATCGTGGGAGTGGAGGACAAGACAGACATGTCAGAAGATTATAATAAGTTTGATGAAATTCCACCCTTCAGAGTGAACATTGATCCAAGCATCAAGTTAAATGATGAAGATGCTCCATGGTTACGGCCGAAGAAGGTTAAATGATGAAGATGCTCCATCATCAAGTTAATTGAAGAATGTTCATGGCACAAATGAGTATCTCAACATGGCAATCAATTTCCCATTTATTTTTGTGTAATCATGTAACTGTATGTAAGATATTAAAAGTGGAGATGCGTTCACGGGAGTCACTGGAAGATGCCGTAGGGGCGTGCCGAGAAGGGAAATTTCCCAACCCTTTCCCCAACACTGTTAGAGAAGCGCACGGGAATTTTTCCGAGGCACAGCTTCCGAAGATGCCGTAGGGCGTGTGCACCAACGACATCTTCGAGAAGCTGTGCCACGGGAGATTTCCCAACCCTTTCCCCAACACTGTTAGAGGAGATGTAGTCGTTCACGGGCTTGCCGGAAAAAAATTCCGAGGCACAGCTTCCGAAGATGCCGTAGGGCGTGTGCACCAACGACATCTTCGAGAAGCTGTGCCACGGGAGATTTCCCAACCCTTCCCTTCATCCATGGGAATGAAACTCTGCTTGGCTTGTTGATCTGCTTGGCAAGGCGTATCGATGCTCCTTTTATAGGCATGGCACCGCTTCTACTTTGTCTTGTTCTTCGACAGGGCGTCATGCGCTACATGCTTTATCACATCGAGCAGTGCGTCCACCCATGCGTTCTTATCCGAACGACATCTTTTGTCCCGGTTGCACCCACTAACCGGGACTAAAGGTTACCCACACGTATCTCCCACCAGATAAGCCTCCCCCAGATGAAGGCTCCCATCTATTGTCCCGGTTTGAGCCCCCACCCGGGATGAAAGTTTCCCGCCTTTTTCTTCCCGCGCTTTCCACCACTTCCCGCCTCCGTCTTCCCGTCATTTTTTCACTATATATATGTAGGGTTGGTCTCCATTTACATATCACATCTCTAGACTCATATCTGCAAACCTCATCTGTCACATGGCTTCCATCGTATCTCTAACCCCCGGGAGGCGGAGGCGCTTTGCTCGAACTACCCCTGCCCGCCGGGCTACCGCGTCCCGACCGGCTGGTTGCTGAGCGTCGGAGGCGTACCGGTCCCTCCTGTCCCTCTAGGTGTGGCGCGCGAGATGACCATCACGAACCACTACTACTTCGAGCTCACGCCAGAGCAGCGGAGGAATCCCCAGTGGCATCCCGACTACAGCCCGACTTGGGAAAGCTTCTTCATCAATCGGCGTGAGAGTGCACTTGCCAGGCACGAGGAGGACGGCCCGCCTCGTTCGAACTTCAACGAGGCCGGCCGTCGGGAGTGGTGGCGCGGCCGGACTCTCCAGGGCGTCATGGCCTACCGTGGCCCGTGCCTGCGCTACCCTCAGTCCCAGCCGACGCGTGCTCACCCGCCGAGGTTCGACTACCGCGACCCCGATGCCAGCGACGATGATGACAACAACTACGACGACTACAATGGCGACTACTATAGGGCTAGATACGAGTATGACTGAATGACTCCAACAGTCGAATCTGACCATGTATCTTAATTTTCAGTTGAGCTCTGTACTTTAATTCCAGTTCAATCGTAATAAAATTTTCATCATCAGCGTCAGCCACAATGAAGCCACCAGCTCTGGGATAAAAGGGGTATATAAACTAAATTTAAACTAAATAAATCGACAACGACTTTATTGAAAATACAATCAAAAGAGATAAACAACTAGTCTAGTCGATCTACTCGTCGTCGGAGGTTGTCTCGGTCCAAATGTCGTCCCACCGAGGGTCGTTGTCGGCCCAAGTTGTATTCGGGTTGTTGATGCGTGCAATTGACACACGTCCGTTGGGAACCCCAAGAGGAAGGTGTGATGCGTATAGAAGCAAGTTTTCCCTCAGTATGAAACCAAGGTTTATCGAACCAGTAGGAGTCAAGGATCACGTGAAGGTCGTTGGTGATGGAGTGTAGTGCGGCGCAACACCAGGGATTCCGGCGCCAACGTGGAACCTGCACAACACAATCAAAGTACTTTGCCCCAACGTAACAGTGAGGTTGTCAATCTCACCGGCTTGCTGAAAACAAAGGATTAACCGTATAGTGTGGAAGATGATGTTTCTTTGCGAAGAACAGTAAAGAACAATTGAAGTAGATTGTATTTCAGATGTAAAGAATGGACCGGGGTCCACAGTTCACTAGTGGTGTCTCTCCCATAAGATAAATAGCATGTTGGGTGAACGAATTACAGTTGGGCAATTGACAAATAAAGAAGGCATAACAATGCACATACATATATCATGATGAGTACTATGAGATTTAATCAGGGCATTACGACAAAGTACATAGACCGCTATCCAGCATGCATCTATGCCTAAATAGTCCACTTTGAGGTTATCATCCGAACCCCTTCCGGTATTAAGTTGCAAGCAACAGACAATTGCATTAAGTATGGTGCGTAATGTAATCAACACAAATATCCTTAGACAAAGCATCGATGTTTTATCCCTAGTGGCAACAGCACATCCACAACCTTAGAACTTTCTGTCACTGTCCCAGATTCAATGGAGGCATGAACCCACTATCGAGCATAAATACTCCCTCTTGGAGTTACAAGTATCAACTTGGCCAGAGCCTCTACTAGCAACGGAGAGCATGCAAGAACATAAACAACATATATGATAGATTGATAATCAACTTGACATAGTATTCAATATTCATCGGATCCCAACAAACACAACATGTAGCATTACAAATAGATGATCTTGATCATGATAGGCAGCTCACAAGATCTAACATGATAGCACAATGAGGAGAAGACAACCATCTAGCTACTGCTATGGACCCATAGTCCAGGGGTGAACTACTCACACATCGATCCGGAGGCGATCATGGCGATGAAGAGCCCTCCGGAGATGATTCCCCTCCGGCAGGGTGCCGGATGCGATCTCCTGAATCCCTCGAGATGGGATTGGCGGCGGCGGCGTCACAAGGTTTTCCGTATCGTGGCTCTCGGTACAGAGGGTTTCGCGACGAAGGCTTTAAGTAGGCGGAAGGGTAGGTTTAGGGGCGACACGAGGGCCCCACACAACAGGGCGGCGCGGGCCCAGCCCTGGCGTGGCGGCGCCTCGTCGCCCCACTTCGTAATCCTTTCGGTCTTCTGGAAGCTTCGTGGAAAAATAAGACCCTGGGCGTTAATTTCGTCCAATTCCGAGAATATTTCCTTTGTAGGATTTCTGAAACCAAAAACAGCAGAAAACAGCAACGGCTCTTCGGCATCTCGTCAATAGGTTAGTGCCGGAAAATGCATAATAATGACATATAATGTGTATAAAACATGTGAGTATCATCATAAAAGTAGCATGGAACATAAGAAATTATGGATACGTTTGAGACGTATCAAGCATCCCCAAGCTTAGTTCCTACTCGCCCTCGAGTAGGTAAACGATAACAAGGATAATTTCTGAAGTGACATGCTATCATAATCTTGATCAATACTATTGTAAAGCACATGAGATGAATGCAGCGATTCGAAGCAATGATGAAGACAATGAGTAAAAAACTGAATCATATAACAAAGACTTTTCATGAATAATACTTTCAAGACAAGCATCAATAAGACTTGCATAAGAGTTACTCATAAAGCAATAAATTCTTAGTAGAAAGCTTTGAAGCAACACAAAGGAAGATATAAGTTTCAGCGGTTGCTTTCAACTTCAACATGTATATCTCATGGATAATTGTCAACATAAAGCAATATAACAAGTGCAATAGGTAAACATGTAAGAATCAATGCACACAGTTTACACAAGTGTTTGCTTCTAAGATAGAAAGAAGTAGGTAAACTGACTCAACAATAAAGTAGAAGAATGGCCCTTCGCAGAGGGAAGCATTGATTACTATTTTTGTGCTAGAGCTTTTCATTTTGAAAACATAGAAACAATTTTGTCAACGGTAGTAATAAATCATATGTGTTATGTATAAGATATCCTATAAGTTGCAAGCCTCATGCATAGAATACTAATAGTGCCCGCACCTTGTCCTAATTAGCTTGGATTAACACGGATTATCATTGCATAACATATGTTTCAACCAAGTGTCACAAAGGGGTACCTCTATGCCGCATGTACAAGGGTCTAAGGAGAAAGTTCGCATTGGATTTCTCGCTTTTGATCATTCTCAACTTAGACACCCATACCGGGACAACATAGACAACAGATAATGGACTCCTCTTTTAATGCTTAAGCATTTAACAACAGATAATATTCTCATAAGAGATTGAGGATTTGTGTCCAAACTGAAACTTCCACCATGATTCATGGCTTTAGTTAGCGGCCCAATGTTCTTCTCTAACAATATGCATACTCAAACCATTTGATCATGAAAATCACCCTTACTTCAGACAAGACGAACATGCATAGCAACTCACATGATATTCAACAAAGGTAAAAGTTGATGGCGTCCCCAGAAACATGGTTACCGCTCAACAAGCAACTTATTAAGAAATAAGATACATAAGTACATATTCTTCACCACAATAGTTTTTAAGGCTATTTTCCCATGAGCTATATATTGCAAAGGCAAAGAATAGAATTTTAAAGGTAGCACTCAAGTAATGTACTTTGGAATGGCAGATAAATACCATGTGGTAGATAGGTATGGTGGACACAATTGGCATAGTTTTTGGCTCAAGGATTTGGATGCACGAGAAGTATTCCCTCTCAATACAAGGCTAGGCTAGCAAGGTTGTTTGAAGCAAACTCAAGTATAAAACGGTGCAGCAAGACGCACATATGAACATATTGTAAGCATTATAAGACTTTACATCTTCTCCTTGTTGTTCAAACACCTTAACCAGAAAATATCTAGACTCTAGAGACCAATCATGCAAACCAAATTTTAACAAGCTCTATGTAGTTCTTCATTAATAGGTGCAAAGTACATGATGCAAGAGCTTAAACATGATCTATATGAGCACAACAATTGCCAAGTATCAAATTATTCAAGACATTATACCAATTACCACATGCCGCATTTTCCGTTTCCAACCATATATCAATGAACGAAGTAGTTCAACCTTCGCAATGAACATTAAGAATAAAGCTAAGAACATATGTGTTCATACGAAATAGCGGAGAGTGTCTCTCTCCCACACAAATAATTCTAAGATCCGATTTTATTCAAACAAAAACAAAAATAAAAGCAAACAGACGCTCCAACTAAAGCACATAAGATGTGACTGAATAAAAATATAGTTTCACTAGAGGTGACCTGATAAGTTGTCGATGAAGAAGGGGATGCCTTGGGCATCCCCAAGCTTAGATGCTTGAGTCTTCTTAAAATATGCAGGGATGAACCACGGGGAATCCCCAAGCTTAGACTTTTCACTCTTCTTGATCATATTGTATCATCCTCCTCTCTTGACCCTTGAAAACTTCCTCCACACCAAACTCAAAACAAACTCATTAGAGGGTTAGTGCATAATTAAAAATTCATATATTCAGAGGTGACATAATCATTCTTAACACTTCTGGACATTGCACAAAGCTAATGAAAGTTAATGGAACAAAGAAATCCATCAAACATAGCAAAACAGGCAATGCGAAATAAAAGGCAGAATCTGTCAAAACAGAACAGTCCGTAAAGAGGAATTTTTCTGGGGCACTTAAATTGCTCAGATGAAAATGCTCAAATTGAATGAAAGTTGCGTACATATCTGAGGATCACGCTCGTAAATTGGCAGAATTTTATGAGTTATATACAGACGGGGCTGCTCAATTTCGTGACAGTAAGAAATCTGTTTCTGCGCAGTAATCCAAATCTAGTATCAACATTACTATCAAAGACTTTACTTGGCACAACAATGCAATAAAATAAAGATAAGGAGAGGTTTCTACAGTAGTAACAACTTCCAAGACTCAAATATAAAAAAAATGCTGTAGTAAAAACATACATGGGTTATCTCCCAAGAAGTGCTTTTCTTTAACGCCTTTCAGCTAGGCGCAGAAAGTGTGAATCAAGTAACATCAAGAGATGACGCATCAACATCATAATTTGTTCTAATAATAGAATCATAAGGTAACTTCATTCTCTTTCTAGGGAAGTGTTCCATACCTTTCTTGAGAGAAAATTGATATTTAATATTACCTTCCTTCATATCAATAGTAGCACCAACAGTTCGAAGAAAAGGTCTTCCCAATATAATGGGACAAGATGCATTGCATTCAATATCCAAGACAACAAAATCAACGGGGACAAGGTTATTGTTAACCATAATACGAACATTATCAATTCTCCCCAAAGGTTTCTTCATAGCATTATCAGCAAGATTAACATCCAAATAACAATTTTTCAATGGTGGCAAGTCAAGCATATCATAGATTTTCTTAGGCATAACAGAAATACTTGCACCAAGATCACATAAAGCATTACAATCAAAATCATTGACCCTCATCTTAATGATGGGCTCCCAAACATCTTCTAACTTCCTAGGAATAGAAGTTTCAATTTTTAGTTTCTCTTCTCTAGCTTTTATGAGAGCATTTGTAATATGTTTTGTAAAGGCCAAATTTATAGCACTAGCATTAGGACTTCTAGCAAGTTTTTGTAAGAACATTATAACTTCAGAGATATGACAATCATAAAAATCTAAACCATTATGATCTACAGCAATGAGATCATTGTCCCCAATATTTTGAAAAATTTCAGCAGTTTTATCACAAACAGTTTCAGCAGTTTTAGTAGTTTCAGGTAATTTTGCACGCTTTGCACTAGGAGTAGAAACATTTCCAACACCAATTATTTTACCATTGATAGTAGGAGGTGTAGCATCATGTGAAGCATTATCATTACTAGTGGTGGTAATAGTCCAAACTTTAGCTACATTATTCTCTTTAGCACGTTTTTTTGTTTTCTTCTCTATCCCACCTAGCATGCAATTCAGCCATCAATGTAATATTTTCATTAATACAAACTTGTATGGCGTTTGCTGTAGTAACAATTTTATTATCATTATCCTCGGGTTTAGCAGCCATTTTATTAATTAAAGAAGATTGTGATGCAGACATGTATGAGATTCGGTTTTCAGCATTTGAAAGCTTAGTTTGCAAACCAGAAATCTCCATATTTAAATTTTCAAGTTGATTTCCTATATTTTTCAACAAGGCAGATTGTTCATTCATAGTTTTAGTAAACAATTGATTTTGCTCATATTGTGATTGCATAAAGCTCTTAGTAGCTCTTTCAATTTCTAACATCTTTCCCTCATTAGGTGAAATAGGTCGACCATAAGAATTATCATAACCATTACTATTAGCAGAAGGATATGGCCTATAGTTGTTACCAGAATTATTCCTATAAGCATTGTTGTTGAAATTATTATTTTTAATGAAGTTCACATCAACATTCTGTTCTTGGGCAACCAATGAAGCTAAAGTAACATTATTTGGATCGACATTAGATCTACCATTCACAAGCATAGACATAATCACATCAATCTTATCACTCAAGGAGGAGTTTTCTTCAACATAATTTACCTTCTTACCTTGTGGAGCCCTTTTAGTGTGCCATTCGGAGTAATTTATCATCATATCATCAAGAAGTTTTGTAGCCGCCCCCAAAGTAATGGACATAAAAGTACCTCCAGCAGCTGAATCCAATAAGTTCCGCGAAGAAAAATTCAGTCCTGCATAGAAGGTTTGGATGATCATCCAAGTAGTTAGTCCATGGGTAGGGCAATTCTTCACCAAAGATTTCATTCTTTCCCATGCTTGAGCAACATGTTCATTATCTAATTGCTTAAAATTCATTATGCTACTGATCAAAGATATAATTTTAGCAGGAGGATAATATCTACCAATTTCAGTTATTCAATCAAGACGCCCTTGACAAATCTGTCATCAGTTGCTACTGCCTGTAAGTGATTTATTTATGTAATTAAGTCTGTAACTCAGCTCATTGATGGCGTGTAACTCACACGTTCGTTGGGAACCCCAAGAGGAAGGTATGATGCGCACAGTAGCAAGTTTTCCCTCAGAAAGAAACCAAGGTTTAATCGAACCAGGAGGAGCCAAGAAGCACGTTGAAGGTTGATGGTCGCGAAATGTGATGCGGCGCAACACCAGGGATTCCGGCGCCAACTTGGAACCTGCACAACACAACCAAAGTACTTTGTCCCAACAAAACAGTGAGGTTGTCAATCTCACCGGCTTGCTGTAACAAAGGATTAAGCGTATCGAGTGGAAGATGTTTGCAAAGAAAACAGTAAACAAGTATTGCAGTAGATTGTATGCTATGTAAAGAATAGGACCGGGGTCCACAGTTCACTAGAGGTGTCTCTCCCATAAGATAAAAGCATGTTGGGTGAACAAATTACAGTCGGGCAATTGACAAATAGAGAAAGGCATAACAATGCATATACATGATATGATAAATATAGTGAGATTTCATTGGGCATTACGACAAAGTACATAGACCGCCATCCAACTGCATCTATGCCTAAAAAGTCCACCTTCAGGTTATCATCCGAATCCCATTCAGTATTAAGTTGCAAAGCAACAGACAATTGCATTAAGTATGGTGCGTAATGTAATCGACAACTACATCCTTAGACATAGAATCAATGTTTTATCCCTAGTGGCAACAGCACATCACAACCTTAGAACTTTCTGTCACTGTCCCAGGTGTCAATGAAGGCATGAACCCACTATCGAGCATAAATACTCCCTCTTGGAGTTAAGAGTAAAAACTTGGCCAGAGCCTCTACTAATAACGGAGAGCATGCAAGATCATAAACAACACATAAACAATAGATTGATAATCACCATAACATAGTATTCTCTATCCATCGGATCCCGACAAACACAACATATATAATTACATATAGATGATCTTGATCATGTTAGGCAGCTCACAAGATCCAACAATGAAGCACAACAAGGAGAAGACGACCATCTAGCTACTGCTATGGACCCATAGTCCAGGGGTGAACTACTCACTCATCACTCCGGAGGCGATCATGGCGATGAAGAGTCCTCCGGAGATGAATCCCCTCTCCGGCAGGGTGCCGGAGGCGATCTCCTGAATCCCCGAGATGGGATTCGCGGCGGCGGCGTCTCGGAAGGTTTTCCGTATCGTGGCTCTCGGTGGGGGTTTCGCGACGGAGGCTTTAAGTAGGCGGAAGGGCAACGCGGGGGGCCACACACACCAGGTTGGCGCGGCCAGGGCCTGGGCCGCGCCGCCCTAGTGTGGCGGCGCCTCGTGGCCCCACTTCCTTCCCTCTTCACGCTTCTGGAAGCTTCGTGCAAAAATAGGACCCTGGGCGTTGATTTCGTCAGATTCCGAGAATATTTCCTTACTAGGATTTCTGAAACCAAAAACAGCAGAAAACAGCAATGGCTCTTCGGCATCTTGTTAATAGGTTAGTTCTAGAAAATGCGTAAATACGACATATAATGTGTATAAAACATGTAGATATCATCAATAATGTAGCATGGAACATAAGAAATTATCGATACGTTGGAGACGTATCAGCATCCCCAAGCTTAGTTCTGCTCGTCCCGAGCAGGTAAAACGATAACAAAGATAATTTCTGAAGTGACATGCCATCATAATCTTGATCATACTATTGTAAACATATGTAATGAATGCAGCGATCAAAACAATGGTAATGACATGAGTAAAAAAATGAATCATAAAGCAAAGACTTTTCATGAATAGTACTTCAAGACAAGCATCAATAAGTCTTGCATAAGAGTTAACTCATAAAGCAATAAATCAAAGTAAAGGTGTTGAAGCAACACAAAGGAAGATTAAGTTTCAGCGGTTGCTTTCAACTTATAACATGTATATCTCATGGATATTGTCAACATAGAGTAATATAACAAGTGCAATATGCAAGTATGTAGGAATCAATGCACAGTTCACACAAGTGTTTGCTTCTTGAGGTGGAGAGAGATAGGTGAACTGACTCAACATAAAAGTAAAAGAAAGGTCCTTCAAAGAGGAAAGCATCGATTGCTGTATTTGTGCTAGAGCTTTTATTTTGAAAACATGAAACAATTTTGTCAACGGTAGTAATAAAGCATATGAGTTATGTAAATTATATCTTACAAGTTGCAAGCCTCATGCATAGTGTACTAATAGTGTCCGCACCTCGTCCTACTTAGCTTGGACTACCGGATCTTTGCATGCCATGTTTCAACCAAGTGTCACAAAGGGGTACCTCCATGCCGCCTGTACAAAGGTCTAAGGAGAAAGCTCGCATTTTGGATTTCTCGCTTTTGATTATTCTCAACTTAGACATCCATACCGGGACAACATGGACAACAGATAATGGACTCCTCTTAAATGCATAAGAATGTAGCAATGATTATTATTCTCATATGAGATTGAGGATATATGTCCAAAACTGAAACTTCAACCATGATTCATGGCTTTAGTTAGCGGCCCAATGTTCTTCTCTAACAATTTTGCATGCTCCAACCACTAAAATGATAGATCCTTCAGACAAGATGGACATGCATAGCAACTCACATGATATTCAACAATAGTTGATGGCGTTCCCCAGAAGCATGGTTATCGCACAACAAGCAACTTAATAAAATATAAAGTGCATAAGTACATATTCAATACTACGATAGTTTTTAAGGCTATTTTGTCCCATGAGCTATATATTGCAAAGGTGAATGATGGAATTTTAAAGGTAGCACTCAAGCAATTTACTTTGGAATGGCGGAGAAATACCATGTAGTAGGTAGGTATGGTGGACACAAATGGCATAGTGGTTGGCTCAAGGATTTTGGATGCATGAGAAGTTTCCTCTCGATACAAGGTTTAGGCTAGCAAGGTTATTTGAAGCAAACTCAAGGATGAACAGGTGCAGCAAAACTCACATAAAAGACATATTGTAAACATTATAAGACTCTACACCGTCTTCCTTGTTGTTCAAAACTCAATACTAGATATTATCTAGACCTTAGAGAGACCAAATATGCAAATCAAATTTTAGCAAGCTCTATGTATTTTTCATTAATGGGTGCAAAGCATATGATGCAAGAGCTTAAACATGAGCACAACAATTGCCAAGTATCACATTATCCAAGACATTTTAGAATTACTACATGTAGCATTTTCCAATTCCAATCATATAACAATTTAACGAAGAAGAAACTTCGCCTTGAACATTATGAGTAAAGCCTAAGGACATATGTGTCCATATGCAAAAGCGGAGCGTGTCTCTCTCCCACAAAGTGAATGCTAGGATCCATTTTATTCAAACAAAAACAAAAATAAAAACAAACCGACGCTCCAAGTAAAGAACACAAGATGTGATTGAATAAAAATATAGTTTCAGGGGAGGAACCTGATGATGTTGTCGATGAAGAAGGGGATGCCTTGGGCATCCCCAAGCTTAGCGCTTGAGTCTTCTTAAAATATGCAGGGGTGAACCACGGGGGCATCCCCAAGCTTAGAGCTTTCACTCCTCTTGATCATAGTATATCATTCTCCTCTCTTGACCCTTGAAAACTTCCTTCACACCAAACTTCAAGCAAACTCATTAGAAGGTTAGTGCACAATTAATAATTCACACATTCAGAGGTGACACAAACATTCTTTACACTTCTGGACATTGCATAAAGCTACTGGACATTAGTGGATCAAAGAAATGAATCCAACATAGCAAAAGAGGCAATGCGAAATAAAAGGCAGAATCTGTCAAAAACAGAACAGTCCGTAAAGACGAATTTAAAGCTGGCACCAGACTTGCTCAAATGGAAAAACTCAAAACTAATGAAAGTTGCGTACATATCTGAGGATCACGCTCGTAAATTGGCAGATTTTTTCGAATTTTCTACAGAGGACTGTGCCCAGATTCGTGACAGACAGCAATGCTGTTTCTGCGCAGCGATCCCAAATATAACATCAACTTTGTCATAGAAACTTTACTTGGCACAAAAACTTGATAAGGAGAGGTTGCTACAGTAGTAAACAACTTCCAAGACTCAAATATAAAACAAAGTACTGTAGTAAAACATGGGTTGTCTCCCATAAGCGCATTTCTTTAACGCCTTTCAGCTAGGCGCAGAAAGTGCAAATCAAGTAACATCGAGAGATGAAGCATCAACATCATAACTTGTTCTAATAATAGAATCAAAAGGCAACTTCATTCTCTTTCTAGGGAAGTGTTCCATACCTTTCTTGAGAGGAAATTGATATTTAATATTACCTTCTCTCATATCAATAACAGCACCAACGGTTCGAAGAAAAGGTCTTCCCAACACAATAGGACAAGATGCATTGCATTCGATATCCAAAACAACAAAATCAACGGGGACAAGGTTATTGTTAACCGTAATGCGCACATTATCAATCCTCCCCAAAGGTTTCTTCTTAACATTATCGGCAAGATTAACATCCAAATAACAATTCTTCAATGGTGGCAAGTCAAGCATATCATAAATCTTTTTAGGCATAACAGAAATACTTGCACCAAGATCACATAAAGCATTACATTCAAAGTCATTGAATTTCATTTTAATGATGGGCTCCCAACCATCTTCTAACTTTCTAGGAATAGAAGTTTCAAGTTTTAGTTTCTCTTCTCTAGCTTTTATGAGAGCATTTGTAATATGTTTTGTAAAGGCTAAATTTATAGCACTAGCATTAGGACTTTTAGCAAGTTTTTGTAAGAACTTTATAACTTCAGAGATGTGGCAATCATCAAAATCTAAATCATTATGAGCTACAGCAATGGGATCATTGTTCCCAAGGTTGGAAAAAATTTCAGCAGTTTTATCACAAGCAGTTTCAGCAGTTTTAGCAATTTCAGGCAGTTTTGTACGCTTTGCACTAGGAGTAGAAACATTGCCAACACCAATTATTTTACCATTGATAGTAGGAGGTGCAGCAACATGTGAAGAATTAGCATTACTAGTGGTGGTAATAGTCCAAACTTTAGCTACATTATTCTCTTTAGCTAGTTTTTCATTTTCTTCTCTATCCCACCTAGCACGCAATTCAGCCATTAATCTTATATTCTCATTAATTCTAACTTGGATGGCATTTGCTGTAGTAGTAATCTTATTATCAATATCATTATTAGGCATAACTTTCAATTTTAAAAGATTAACATCGGAGACAAGCCTATCAACTCTAGAAGCAAGAATATCAATTTTATCAAGCTTTTCCTCAACAGATTTGTTAAAAGCAGTTTGTGTACTAATAAATTCTTTAAGCATAGCTTCAAGACCAGGGGTACACTCCTATTATTGTTGTAAGAATTCCCATAAGAATTAACCATTACCATTAGCAGAAGGATATGGCCTATAGTTATTACCAGAGTTGTTCCTATAAGCATTGTTGTTGAAATTATTGTTTTTAATGAAATTCACATCAACATTTTCTTCTTGAGCAACCAATGAAGCTAAAGGAACATTATTTGGATCAACATTAGATCTACCATTCACAAGCATAGACATAATCACATCAATCTTATCACTCAAGGAAGAGGTTTCTTCAACAGAATTTACCTTCTTACCTTGTGGAGCTCTTTCCGTGTGCCATTCAGAGTAATTTATCATCATATCATCAAGAAGTTTTGTAGCCGCCCCCAATGTGATGGACATAAAGGTACCTCCAGCAGCTGAATCCAATAAATTCCGCGAAGAAAAATTTAGTCCTGCATAGAAGGTTTGGATGATCATCCAAGTAGTCAGTCCATGGGTTGGGCAATTCTTTACCAAAGTTTTCATTCTCTCCCATGCTTGAGCAACATGTTCAGTATCTAATTGCTTAAAATTCATTATGCTACTTCTCAAAGATATAATTTTAGCGGGGGGATAATATCTACCAATAAAAGCATCCTTGCATTTAGTCCATGAATCAATACTATTCTTAGGCAAAGATAGCAACCAATCTTTAGCTCTTCCTCTTAATGAGAAAGGAAACACTTTCAATTTAATAATATCACCATCTACATCCTTATACTTTTGCATTTCACAAAGTTCAACAAAATTATTGAGATGGGCAGCAGCATCATCAGAACTAACACCAGAAAATTGATCTCTCATAACCAGGTTCAGTAAAGCAGGTTTAATTTCAAAGAATTCTGCTGTAGTAGCAGGTGGAGCAATAGGTGTGCATAGGAAATCATTATTATTTGCATTTGTGAAGTCACACAACTTAGTATTTTCAGGGGTATTCATTTTAGCAACGGTAAATAAAACAAACTAGATAAAGTAAATGCAAGTAACTAATTTTTTTGTGTTTTTGATATAGAGAGCAAGACAATAAATAAAGTAAAACTAGCAACTAATTTTTTTGTATTTTGATTTAGTGCAGCAAACAAAGTAGTAAATAAAATAAAGCAAGAAAAAAACAAAGTAAAGAGATTGAGAAGTGGAGACTCCCCTTGCAGCGTGTCTTGATCTCCCCGGCAACGGCGCCAGAAAAAGAGCTTGATGGCGTGTAACTCACACGTTCGTTGGGAACCCCAAGAGGAAGGTATGATGCGCACAGTAGCAAGTTTTCCCTCAGAAAGAAACCAAGGTTTAATCGAACCAGTAGGAGCCAAGAAGCACGTTGAAGGTTGATGGTCGCGAAATGTGATGCGGCGCAACACCAGGGATTCCGGCGCCAACTTGGAACCTGCACAACACAACCAAAGTACTTTGTCCCAACGAAACAGTGAGGTTGTCAATCTCACCGGCTTGCTGTAACAAAGGATTAAGCGTATCGAGTGGAAGATGTTTGCAAAGAAAACAGTAAACAAGTATTGCAGTAGATTGTATGCTATGTAAAGAATAGGACCGGGGTCCAGTTCACTAGAGGTGTCTCTCCCATAAGATAAAAGCATGTTGGGTGAACAAATTACAGTCGGGCAATTGACAAATAGAGAAAGGCATAACAATGCATATACATGATATGATAAATATAGTGAGATTTAATTGGGCATTACGACAAAGTACATAGACCGCCATCCAACTGCATCTATGCCTAAAAAGTCCACCTTCAGGTTATCATCCGAACCCCATTCGGTATTAAGTTGCAAAGCAACAGACAATTGCATTAAGTATGGTGCTTAATGTAATCGACAACTACATCCTTAGACATAGAATCAATGTTTTATCCCTAGTGGCAACAACACATCACAACCTTAGAACTTTCTGTCACTGTCCCAGGTGTCAATGAAGGCATGAACCCACTATCGAGCATAAATACTCCCTCTTGGAGTTAAGAGTAAAAACTTGGCCAGATCCTCTACTAATAACGGAGAGCATGCAAGATCATAAACAACACATAAACAATAGATTGATAATCACCATAACATAGTATTCTCTATCCATCGGATCCCGACAAACACAACATATAGAATTACATATAGATGATCTTGATCATGTTAGGCAGCTCACAAGATCCAACAATGAAGCACAACAAGGAGAAGACGACCATCTAGCTACTGCTATGGACCCATAGTCCAGGGGTGAACTACTCAATCATCACTCCGGAGCGATCATGGCGATGAAGAGTCCTCGGGAGATGAATCCCCTCTCCGGCAGGGTGCCGGACGATCTCCTGAATCCCCGAGATGGGATTCGCGGCGGCGGCGTCTGGAAGGTTTTCCGTATCGTGGCTCTCGGTACTGGGGGTTTCGCGACGGAGGCTTTAAGTAGGCGGAAGGGCAACGCGGGGGCCACACGAGGGCCCCACACACCAGGTTGGCGCGGCCAAGGGCCAGGCCGCGCCGCCCTAGTGTGGCGGCGCCTCGTGGCCCCACTTCCTTCCCTCTTCACGCTTCCGGAAGCTTCGTGCAAAAATAGGACCCTGAGCGTTGATTTCGTCCAATTCGAGAATATTTCCTTACTAGGATTTCTGAAACCAAAAACAGCACAAGCGGCTCTTCGGCATCTTGTTAATAGGTTAGTTCCAGAAAATGCGTAAATACGACATATAATGTGTATAAAACATGTAGATATCATCAATAATGTAGCATGGAACATAAGAAATTATCGATACGTTGGAGACGTATCACTCATTCATTTGCACTAACAATTATCCTCACTATATTCTTTGTGTTACGCTATATATTAATTATGCAGAATGAAGAAGCTCGAATGCAAAAGAGGCAAGCTCCACAACATGGGGTTCATTGACCCAAACATAGTTCATGAATTTACGGTTCAAAAGTACGCCAAGGACACAGAGGACAACATGCTAATGTTTTTACAGAAGCAAGAAAATAAAGAGGATATATTCTTTCCTTACAGCTTCAAGTGAGTGTTATAACATACATTATGCTTATGCAACTTCCACTTTATTCTCGTAATCATTGAGTTATGCTTGTGCAGATTCCACTTTATTCTCCTAATCATTGAACTTAACAAAGGAGTCGTACTTGTCATGGACTCGAAACGTAAAGAACATGCGGAATGGGCGGACATGGCTGCCATCCTCGAGAGGTAATTTCAATCAATTTCGTATCGGCATCTTCATCTCTTCTAATTCGACGATATCATCAACTAATCAATAACTCATTTACTCATTTTTTCTTTGCCGGACAGGGCTTGGAAACGGTTCATCACTACTGTTCTGGGTAAATGGAAATCGGACCTTATATTTAAAGATTACCCTGTAAGTAGTACTATATATATATATAGCTATGTATTTGAATCTCTTTGATACTTTCTTTCAATACGATGCTTTATTATTAGTTTGATCGAACTATTTTTTCGTAAAGTGTATGAGGCAGGAACCCGGGAATAACTTATGTGGATACTACGTCTGCGACTTCATTCGTGAGATGGCCTGTCACAGGGATGCGGAGGATGCTATACACCACACTCGTGTACGTGAACAATATTTCACAATTAATCTTATTACCATCAATTGTATTGAGTTCCATTCATATATATTGATCTCCTTTTTTAATATAGATGATACGCCTGCGGGACACTCTCATAACGGAGGATCGTATACGAGCAATTCAAGAGGAACTCGCGGGATTCTTTCTTAACGAGGCCATTGCCTCAACTGGAGAGTACTATCGGAAGTTCGTAGATCTTGAACAACTTCGTAGTCGATAGGCATATATGAAATAGATTTAGTAAAGAGGTCCGACTTTATATTGTAAATATGCATGCATTACGTGTACTGTTGACGATCGATGTCTATATATTCATGACGATGTTTTGTGATTTCTTGAATGATATGTATGCATTGCTGAAACTCTGCCGCGGCAGAGAAACGCTGCTCCACCCTAAACCTGTGCCGCGGCAGAGAAACGGCAATTTTCTGCCGCGGCAAAGACTATCCAGTCCCGGTTCGTACCACGAACCGGGACCAAAGGTCCTCCACCTCGAGCGCCCTCGCCGCACCTCGTGGCGGGGCCTTTAGACCCGGTGCAACTGTAAACCGGGACTAAAGGGGGTACCCTTTAGTCCCGCCTTGTTGGTCCCGGTTTAAAAACCGGGCCTGAAGCCCCAAACGAACCGGGCCTGAAGCCCCTTTTTCCACTAGTGGGGTGATGCAAAACACTACGTTTGGGAGCCCACATAAGTTTCGATATGGTCACCTTGCACCCCTATATGGTCAGCTTACCATTTCGCAGTTAAGATTTTAGGGACATACTTTTGATCACACACGCTTAGGACATCAGCAAATACACAATCCATATCACCAGGCCAACTTGAGCCCACTACCACCACCCTGAGATGCACCATTTGGAGCGACGTGGTTTCTACTATGTTGTGCGTCATCTCTGGTTAAGCTTTTTATGCCTCGTCTCTAGTCTTGTCGTCGTGGTGAAACAACAAATGCCATAGGATGGTTTAAGTTGGAGCCGTATGTGCGCTAGAGGATCCGAAGGAGGGTTAAGATTGGGGTGGAAAACACAGAGCTTTGTATTGACTCAAGAACAGCAAGAACAAGGCACAAACTTTCCAAAGGCCAGAGGTTGAAGACGTACGGCTTACTAGCCAAGCCCTACTCGCTACTGATCTCTCCCTGGATCGAACCTCCCACACACGGGTGCCCCACCTCTCCTTATATAGTGGAGACCAGGCTTACAAGGGAAGGAACCCTAGAGCATCTTTGCTTAGCTAAGCTACTTTATAAAGCTACTTTGGCTACAGGAGTGACGCCCTCTTCTGCATCCTCGGTCTGGTGACGCTCCTTGGTCGACATCCGGTACCTTTTTCGTCATCCTCCTGCTTTGGCTTCAGAGCTTCATTTAAAGCCGAACTGTTGAGCTCCTCTTCGTCCTTTGGCCTCAGAAGGAATCTTTGACCAGGGTACACGTATGTTACCGTTGAGATATAACGGATCCTGGTTAACTTAACAAGAATAAACCGGACTCTTTTCTATCCTCAGGATTTGTTTCCTTCGGGCATTCTTCCGGCCTAGATATCACCGGTTGCCCTCATTCCGGCATACCCCTCCTGGTATACCGGACCGTTCCCCTGAACACTTTCAAACCGGACTCTTGCAGTCCGGATTACTTCTTAATCCGGTTTACAAATGCCTCAACATGGCTAATTTGCCTAAGTCTTAACCTACCGGGGGCCATCCTCCCGACATTAGTCCCCGTTCGGCTGAACCATCCAACGGGCCGCACCAGGTTCCTTCTCACTACGCACCGGATTAATCCTTCCGATTTCAATTTAAACTGTAAAACTAGCGATCTACCGGGTCTAACTTATTAAACCGGAATTATCAAAACTCATCCGGAAATCATCCGGCAGTTCCTTCGTTTATACGTCTCCTCGGTGAAACCGGGAATATTTTACAACCTGTGCCTGTCAGAGACATGCGCTGCTCTGACGCTGCGGTGGTTAGCGGGGGTCAAATCCCTCGCTCCCCGCGCGCATTTAATATGCCACAGATGATCCACATCTTCTGGGCGCTTTCGTTGCGTCCGAGACGGTATTGTTCAGCGTGCTACTTAAAACAAATATACTTGAATGCAATGGCCTCAAGTTTGGCGATGCCATTTGGTTAAAGGCAGGCTCCTAGATCTTCAGTGTGGGCAGCCTCGATTACCTCGGCAACCCTAGCATCATCCATACGTAGAGCATCCTTGCCATCTGGGCTTTTCAAGTCATGTTGATGGGCGTTGTTAAGGGGTATCTTTTTGCGGCGGTCGGCTCGATGAGATCATCAACCCCATCTACCCACTTGGCTTAACCGATGACTTGGAGGCGTTCTCGGGGATCAAGGATTCAAGGTTAAACATTTACAATGACCGTATACACTCTGCTATAAGCCAAGGTTTCGGATTTCGTTTTGCAAAATTTACCGGGCCTGGGCGAAATGGGCGAAATTCGGTGGGCTATTTTGGACCATGGGCCGGGCTGTAAATTCAAATGAGGCCGATTTTTTTGAACGGATTGTACTAATACCGGGCCCAAACGAAATGGGCGAATTTCGGACGAAATTCTTTTTTTACGGACGAAATTCGAAACCTTGCTATAAGCAACATGTCCAAACAAGGCACGTTTTGATCATATGCAAGGTTAAACATTTTGACACTGAAATTACCACGAACTTTATATTTATAGGGTGCATAGCACCCGTGTGAAATATTCACGTCCATGTAGGAGTATCTTTCAAGGTGGTGGCTGGTGGCTAGATAATGTGCCGGAAGATCTCGGTATTCTGACATCTCCATACCCCCACTGAGAGTGTAGAAAGAAAGCCTTTCCGTACTTACTTTTTTTCTTTGGAAACTTTGGTCTTTGTGTAATCTGCAGAACTGGTTTTGGCTGCGTCATTGCTTTTGTGATATGAAAGATCACGTCATGTCGATAGATGCTGAGAGTGATATGAGTTGGGAATTGGAGCTGATGGCCGTACATGCATATGCAGGGTCCAAGAGTCACCTTTTTGGTCAGAGGAATTTTTCTCTGCAAATTGAGATTACAGTTACTGTTACCTTAACTTTTCTTGTGGATGCTAGTTGGACCAACTGATGGGTTCAAGAGTCACCTTTTTGGTCAGAGGAATTTATCTCTGCAAATCGGGGTTATTAGGGCACCGGCAATGGAAGCAGTAAGTTTGTTTTGCTCCATTACAACCACCTAGTATAGATAGATGGAGCTACAACTAATTATTTTTACATGTAAAACTAACAATTATTGTTGAGCTTAGCAAAGTACACAACACCATCTTTCTTGCCTCCTTTTACCTCTCTCTTTACACTCTTTTTCTTGTTGAGAAGTGGTCTTCTCTGCGAGCTACAACTTCACTTTTTTACGGGCATAAATCTTCAGTTTTAAGGTTACTATTTTTTTAGGTTCGGTGAAGCATGTGATCGATCGTCTGTTATCAGTGGAATCAGGAATGTTCAAGCAAAGACGACCAAAAACAAAAAAAAATGAGTTTATAAAAAAAGTGGCAAGTGGTGCAGGGCATGGATGGTGTTCATTCCAAAACTGATCATCCCTACGCCTGGACCCTTTTGTCTTGCATCACCCCCTTCTTTTTGTGAGTGCGTACAGTAGCCGAATATGTAGATTCGCACACGGCATCTTTGCTGGGGTCTCCAATGATCAGCATGGGCTTCAAAGGCTAGAAAATTTCAACACAAGGCTAGAAAAAATGAACTAGGTTATTAGTGGAGCATTGGCAAGCCAAAAAGTTGGCAACTATCCAAACAAGAACAAATCTTTTGGCTATGACAAAAAAATTGGTAAGGTATATTTTAGTAGTAATCCAAATACACCCGTAGTGCCAAAGAAGACGTCTCACCTGTGCCGGTCTCACAAACCATCACAACCCTTGGTTGTATCTATGACAGGCGTGGCCAGTCAAACGCTAGGTCTTCAACGGCTCGTGTCGGACGCGTTCTGCCGAATAAAATTTATCTTTTGGGACACGTGGCTCGGCAGCGCATTTGCTCTGGCCTCCCCCAAATCTGTCCGATGCTTCCCGCTGGGATGCTCTCAGATAATGGTATGTGCTATGCAGCCCTGGATCAGAGTACTTGTGTCGCATGAACTGCTTTGTGTTTTTCTTTTCAGATTTTGACATGGGCTGCTGACTGCTCTGCTGCAACAGCATGTGACGTTTTATCAGTACCAAAGAAAAACTGCATCTGAAGTCACAGATCCACAGAGACGCACTCGCTAGCTGGTCAAGCTGCACGAAGCCGTCTCACACACTCGCAACCAGTCGGGTCTTTATGTTCCATACAGGCAGACAAAAGAACCAAGCTATTATTGCATCGATGCAGCAAAGCGCATTTGCAGAGACAGTCCGTGAGTCTGTCACTGTCAGCATGGAGATGTACGTGCGCTTTTGCGTGGGCAACAGGTGTGAGCTTTTTCTCAGCTCACAAAAAAGTGGCCAGGATTTGCCGTGAGCAACACATGGTATACTTTACCAAGGGTGGTGTGACCATTTCAAATGAGAATTAACTTCGTTCTCAGTCACATGATCTCATCAAAGTTTAGTTGTAACATGAGTTGCAACTTCAGACTAGCATAAATCACAATGCAATTTGAATGGTGTAAAATTTGACTGCGCACAAAGTTAGTTCTCAGCCAACCTTTACCAAAAGCAGACGTAGAGACGGACACGGCAAAATACTGACGTCCGCAACCCACGTCTAGGCAAATTGCACGTTGAATTTACTTACAGTTTAATGGAGCCGCACAGCAAAGGACCTGGCAGTCGGGTCCCAGAGCATGTATTATGTTGACGGTATTGCAGAAGCCTCGCGGCAAAGAAAATGTGTGGGTCCTGCTTGTCGAGGCTGTTTCCGTCTCCATTCAGTATGTTTCTTTTACCGATGGTGCAATTCTGACTCTCGATAAACTTTGTGATGTGCCACTACAAAATGATCTCGACAAATCAAGATTTACTGCAATATAATTTGCTAACATGCCATGCTCACGGCAAACCCTTTGCCGAGAGGAATGCTTCCTTTGACGTGTGCCCTGGGCATACTTCCCGTAGTGAGCGCGGCCGGGTCGGTTAAATCAAAACTTTGAGGTAATATGGTACAATATGCATGCTTTGTTTTCAGGTGGATGCCACATGTTGCTCAAATACAGGGTTACAATCAACGACACTACATAACGAGACAACTCGGCTCGACAACTCATTAAGTTAACGAGCAAACTCGTCAAAAACTTGAGTGGGCTTGTTAAGCTTTTCTACTTCACACACGAAATATAGGGGTTTGAGAAACAAAAGTAGCTACTAGAACCCAATCCAGCTGGACCTAGTTTTTAAAAAGCAAACACATGCTATTTTAGACTTTCAAGAATAAATCATATGAAAATTTGCATGTACCTATTATCTTGAGACTTACTCGTGCAAATTTTTGATGCAAAATATGATTTTACTAGGAAGTGTCGCCGCGCTCTTGGCTATACTTTTAGTGGATGTGATCAATGTTAGCTACTCCCTCCGTTCCAAATTAGATAGTGTTGGTCTATATTTACACTGGACTGAGCCAGATAACAGCAACACATTTTCCTACGGAACTAACTTTGATAACACCCATATAATTTCTGTTAACTATCTTGTGACCTTGCTATACGTTTGGAGAAAAGTCACACTCTTTAGTGGCCACCATCTTAGTTCAATTAAAAAGTTACACCAGGAAAATAGTTTAGCACGTCACCATTACATCGTAACCTAGTACAACGGCAAAAGGATATTAAATGCAGAAACTCAATTCGGCACATGGGAGCATATGCTCCTGCCAGCGGAAAAATATTTTGAAATGTCAAAAAAATTCGAACAAAAATTTCTGGGCTTACGTATCGACATTTTACGTACATACATCAAGTTTTACAAAAAATCAACATTTTTGATGACTTGTGTGAAAAAGACAAAAAAACGTCACGTACACTATCTTTTTTTCACCAAAATTTGTCTTTTTTACACACGATTGTAAAAATGTCGGTTTTCTGTGGAACCACTTTGTGAACGTGTAGAGCTTCGAGATATACCTATTAAATTTAATGTCCGAACTATTCAACATTTTAAAAGTGTATTTAAAATAAAATTTAAAAACCGGGAGCATATGTCATTACTCAACTCCAAGAAGAGAGGAGATCAATTAAAGTACAAAAGAATGCTTAAATAAGAACCCCGGCGCTTCGCAGACACAATCATCGTCACCCATAAGATGTAAAGCAACAGGTGAGCCATCAAATAACCACGAAAACTCGGGACCAGTCGCAGGATTCCCATGCAAACACTCATACACCATCATGGAGTCAAAGTGGAGGCGGTGGAGTCGATGGAGATGGCTCCGGGGGTCAACTTGTCTGGACGATGGTGGCGGTAGGGTGCCGGAAGAGGAACTTCTGACCCCCGAAACTTGTCTGGATGATGGCGGTGGCGGTAGGGTGCCGGAATAGGAACTTCTGACCCTCGAAACTTGTCTGCACGATGGCTCCAGCGGTAGGGTGCCGGAAAAGGAACTTCTGACCCCCGATACTTGTCTGGACAATGGTGGCGGCGACAGAACTTTTTGTGGACGGAGGCTGGATGGTTTAGGGTTTTTGCGTCGAAGGGAATTTATAGGCGGAAGGGCAAGATCGGTGGCCGCCTGGGTGCCCCACACCATGCCATGGCGCGGGCCCACCCTTGGCCGCTCCATGGGGTGGTGTGGCCGCCCTGTGGCGCCCCTCCGGACTTCGGCTTCGTTAGGATAAAATATTGACTTCGGATTAGTTTCGTCCAATTCCGAGAATATTTCCCGTACAACTTTTTTGAAATCAAAAATAGCAGAAAACAGGGAACTGGCACTGTGGCATCTTGTCAATAGGTTAGTGTCGGAAAGTGTATAAAAGTGCAATAAAGTGTAAGTGAAACATAGTAGAATTGGTGTATAACAAGTATGGAGGATAAAAAATTATAGATACGTTTGAGATGTATCAGGGACCTTTAAACTTACAGCGGTGATTGGACTTATGTCTTAACAATTCCTATGTTTTCTCATCCCTATGGCCTTAGGATCAATCACTAGGGGTCTATTTGCGCATGTCCATGGCTACACCTATCTATGGCTCCTCTCTGGAAGAAACAACAAAAAGACTATGTTTGCGCTTCACTAATTATGACAACCACAGAAACGAAGTAGAAATTTGCTAGAACACTTACTCATGTAAGTTACTCCACTTCCCTTCCCTTCATCTGATTACATTTTACTTAATTTCACTTTACCTTTCTTGCACTAATTTTACTTCTTGCATTTTAATTTCAGCCCTTATAGTTTATAGTAGAAACCTCTTCAGACACACGCACCATATCTCCTAGCTTTGCATAGAAGGCCATATAAATGGGTTATAGGGCTTTAGAGAATAGATAGTTTACCTTCAGCTCCTTGTGGGTTCGACACTCAAATACTTATTGAATTGTACTACGGTGATCCCCTTCACTTAAGGGTTATCAACGCTCCAAAAAACTTAGGTCAATTTGACTCCGTATAGGTCTCTGAAAGTGAAAAAATACGCAAAACACAAAATTCCTGTTCTGCAGACTTATAAACCAAATAAAGGGGATGATTGGTAAATCTCCATAAATCAATGTAAAACGTGTTATTAACATCTTATATGGTGCAAATATGTGGGAATTCAATATGATAAAGGACAAAGTTCATGTGTACATTTTACATGCATCAACATGGTTAGTGGTTCATTCAAGATCAGCGGCACAACCATCTAGCTTAATGCTTTAGTATGTATTCATTTACTTAATAATTGTTGTTACTCGCGGTTGTGGGAACAACGGTTGGACCAAGAGGCTCTTGTCACCTCTTGCTTTAGGGGAAAGAGTATTTACGGATGTGCTTCTCACAAATATCTTATCACTATTTTATTTACTACACATTTGCACTTCATTTCTATATGTATGCATATCTACAAGAGAATCCTTAACCCTGGCTTATTTCCATCTATTGAACACAACCCAATTAAAAGTAAACTAGATAGGTTCGGTAAACATAAAATAAAATCAACTACCAAGTATTGTAGAGACATTTGCTTAACACCATTTCTCTATTCCGGTAACGTTAGTAGAGACCTTGCTAGTTAGTTTTAATTTTGTTTTAAGTTTGTATTTACTTTCCTTAGTTTACCTTTTTTTTCATCTATTTGAAAAACCAAAAAATTAGTTACTTGTTTCTTTTATCATCATAAGTGAAAATAGCAAAAAGATAAGAATCATGGCACAAAAGAAGCTTGGGGAATATGCTATCCCCAATGATAGTTTTATTCGTGCACCTATAACTCAGCCCGCTGTTGAAGCGTGAAACTAAGAAATTATGCCTAACCTTATAAGTTTTGTTTAGAAGAATCAATTTGGAGGTTCAGCCACTGAGGATTCAAGTATGCACTTGAATACATTTACTGAAATATGTGACATGATGTGCAATAACGATCTCAACTCCGATGCGGTAAATTTACGCTTGTTTCCTTTTTCATTAAGAGGAAAAGAAAAGGACTGGTTTCTAGCTTTCCCCAAAGGCACTATTAATTCATGGGATGAATGTACTAATATATTCATGACTAAGTTTTTCCCTCCATTAAATACTATGCAACTACGCTCTAACATTACAGGTTTTAGACAAGAAGACCACGAGCCACTAGCGCTTGCATGGGAAAGGATGAAGGAAGCCATCATGAACTGTCCAAGTCATGGAATGGAGGACTGGTTCATATTCCATATATTTTATAACGCCCTTAACCCAATGTCAAAATCTATGCTTGATACTGCAGCCGGAGGAACATTCATGAGCAAGAAATTTGAAGTTGCTAGAAGACACCTCGATGATATGCAAAGCAACCATGCCCACTGGCATGTAGAAAGGTCCTTCTCAAGAAAGGTGAACTCAATCACCGAAGGTAATAATGAAGAGCTTACTACAATGGTAGATGAGCTTATAAATATTTCGAAGGGTAAGGAAAATACCCAATTCAATGCCATCACCAATTCTAATTTTGAGGAAGTAGACTTTATAGCAAGAAATCCTTATAACCCTGCATGGAAGAGTCAAAAGTTTGGCTCTAATTTTCAAAAGCAATATACTAATCATGCAGGAGTTCAAAACAACAACTACACTAATGCTAGTGGAGCAAGCAACGGTAATGTTTCTATTAAAAATACTTTCAAAAGTTTTATGCATGCTCAAGACGAACAAAATAATACCCTTACAAAACATACTGAGAATCATAGCACCATGTTAGAGAATTTATCTAACCAAATTGTTTCTCTCAAGAATGATTTTCAAGTTCTACAGGAAAGGACAAAGTGTTGGAGATATGCCCAAGAGGCAATAATAAAGTGGTTATTATAATATCTTTGTGTTTATGATAAATGTTTGCATACCATGCTATAATTGTATTAACCGAAACATTGATACATGTGTGTTATGTAAACAACAAGGAGTCCCTAGTAATCCTCTTGTATAACTAGCTTGTTGATTAATGGATGATCATGGTTTCGTGATCATGAACATTGGATGTTATTAATAACAAGGTTATGTCATTAGTTGAATGATATAATGGACACACACCCAAATGAGCGTAGCATAAGATCAAGTCATTAAGTTCAATTTGCTATAAGCTTTCGATACATAGTTGCCTTAGTCCTTCGACCATGAGATCATGTAAATCACTTACACCGGAAGGGTACTTTGATTACATCAAACGCCATTGCATAAATGGGTGGTTATAAAGATGGGATTAAGTATTTGGAAAGTGTGAGTTGAGGCATATGGATCAATAGTGCGATTTGTCCATCCGATGACGGATAGATATACTCTGGCCCTCTCGGTGGAATGTCATCTGATTAGCTTGCAAGCATATGAATAGTTCATAAGAGATCACATACCACGGTACGAGTAAAGAGTACTTGTCGGTAACGAGGTTGAACAAGGTATGGAGATACCGATGATCAAACCTCGGACAAGTAAAATATCGTGTGACAAAGGGAATTGGCATCGTATGTAAATGGTTCAATCGATCACTAAAGTCATCGTTGAATATGTGGGAGCCATTATGGATCTCCAGATCCCGCTATTGGTTATTGCTCGGAGAGGAGTCTCGACCATGTCTGCATAGTTCGCGAACCGTAGGGTGACGCGCTTAAGGTTCGATGTCGCATAAGTAGATTTGAATATGGTATGGAGACGAAGTTTGTTCGGAGTCTCGGATGTGATCCAGGACGTCACGAGGAGGTCCGGAATAGTCCGGAGAATAAGATTCATATAAGGGAAGTTGATTTCTGGGTTTCGGAAATGTTCGGGATTTTTCCGGTGGTTGACTGGAAGGTTCTAGAAGGTTCCGGAGGGGTCCACCATGGGCCGAGGGGATGCTCCCTGGCCTAATGGGCCAGGGGCACATGCCCCCAAGGCCCAGGCCGGCCAACCCCTAGGGTTTCCTAGGGGGATCAACTTGGGGGAGGGGAAAGCCCTCTCCCCCCTTTGGCCGCCGCCCCCCCTAACCCTAGATGGGAAGGGGGGCCACCCTGGCCGTCTGGCCCCTATATAAAGAGGGGACGGGTGGCTGTCAACACCCGGATTTTTAAGTCCAGATGCCTATTATGTCATTCATCCATAGTTTTAAAAACCGAACCGGTGAGTGAACCGGGCGAAGTGACTGGCTCACTGGTTCATCGGTTCAACCGCTGGCTCAGCCGGTTCAGTTGCGACAAAAAACCGCTAAATTTAATAAATTATTATGCTAATCTTGGGAAATATTAGCATGTAATCCTATATATTGTATTTACTTCTGTAGTATATCACAAATCAAGCCTAGCAGAGGTGTTATTGGGTCGCAGGTGAGCAGGTTTGAGCATTGTGACAGGTCATAGGTTCGAATCCTGCCAAAAACAATATATTTATATACATTTTTTCTGGTTTTTTGCTAATTAGACCAGTGGCACTTAAAAAACCGGACAGGGCGTCGGTTCCGGTTTTTTCCGGTCAGACCGCCGGTCCGGTCCGGTTTTATGCATTCATCGCAATCCCAGGATAATGTTGTTGCGAGGCATAATAGTCGAATATCACAGTCATTATTTATTACAACCCATATTGTCATACAACTTGAATCACATGATCCATATTACACAAATAGTTGATCTATCGATCAACGAACAAACACAAGTTCATAGCGGAAGCGTAAAGATAAAGGGACTCTCTAGTCCACAGGCCAACGCTTGACGTCAGAAAGCTCCTAGTTGTCATAGGCGTCCTGCTGGTCATCGTCTTGGTAGTTCTGTTCATCTTCATACTCTGGCCATTTGAATAGCCAGGAACAAAGCCATAAGTACTTTAAGTATTTGCAAACTAACACTAAAGTAAGTGCTAACTATTGAAGTAATAGTGCTAAGCTCTAGTTTAATTTGCATAAGCCAAATTTTAGTTCACAAGTATGAGATCATGTGCTAACTAGTTCAAGTGGAAACATTAGTGTCATTCCCACAACATTTGTTGTAAATCAACAAGTCACCAAGTTACCATTCATTTCACCAACATTTTCAAAGTCTGACACCGGAAACTGTATGGCCTTTCCAACCGTCCGTGGACACGGCTATTCGAATAGATTGACACTCTGCAGAGGTTGCACACTTGTGCCACAACATTTGATTTCATCCGTCGGAATAACTCCGAATCATCGTAACACAGTACGTGGATCATCAACCATGACCTTTCACTTACATATCCTAGTATGAGCACCTCTCCCCATGAGCTTGGCCTCCCAGTGAAAACCAACTGTTAACCTGGGAACTGCACAGGGCTTGGCCGTACAATTCACCTCAATTCACATCATTTCTCAACAACGGAGGCAGCCTCGACATAACCCCTATGATGTGTGTTCAGAGGGAACCCATACTAAAGTGTATAAACTTCCAGTTAAGCCCTACCCATAATCAGGTATTGTGGGGGTACTTAATATTGGAAAGGTATCGCATTCAAACCAATATCAGGGTTTTATCAAAAATCACTATCTTCTCTTGTTCACATTCAACTTCAAATCATTCAATGGAAATGCTTCATCATTCCAAGGTTTCAAATTCAACAAGTCATAAGTTCCCATCTAGAGTAGTCAAAGTTTTAGTATTTTAGCACTAGCACTAATCATGAGGGGTGCTACATTGCTTTGCTATCTTTGAACTAACTTTGCTACTCTAATAATTTTGTTCACCTAAATCAAGTTAATCCAACTCTTTGAAAACAACAAGTAAAACTTGTATGGTATAAATGTAGAATAGGATTGTGTTAAGAAAGATAAGAATCATGGTGCCTTGCCCAAGGAGGGCTTTGCACTTTGCAAGAGTATTAGCTTGCCTTGGTAGTTCTCTAGGTTCTCTTCTTCCTCCTCTTGGTAGAATCCTTCTTCCTCTTGGTATTCTCCAATGCTAGCGTCTAAATTCGAATACGAGGTATAATCACTAAGCAAGCTCAAAAGCTATACTAAGCTCATAATTACTTCACACACACTATGCTAAGCACACACATAAAATAACTAAGTGCATTTGTTTTCTTTATTAAAGAAAAGTAATTTCCTCTCATTACATATGTAATTAATTATTTCTATTTAGTTCTTGAGAGAAATAATTTCCTCTCATTTAAATCTTCTTAAGATTTAACTCCTCAATAATCATACATGAACTCATATTGACCTAAGTCAAACATTCATTATCATTATTGGAGAAAATGATTTAAATGAGGTAGATCTCCTCATACCATTTTATAATTCCACAAATGATTTAAATCTCCATAAATTCATATAGGAGTGTTTGGACCAGGGGTACAAACACACATGAATTCATTTGGGACAAGATTTAAATGAAGTAAATCACTTCATATGATTTTCATAATAGTTTTGGACAATATCACTTAACTAAACTAGCCATATTGTCCATTAATTCCACTAGGGCATGATCATGCAAAGTGACCACACCATTTTCTTGCAGAAACAATTAGTGTAAGTCAAATGTGAGTTATTGGAGTTGGAATTAATTTAATACCTATTTTGGTTGATTTTTAATAATTATTTGAATATGCAAAAGTCCCTGCCTTCTTCTTTTTATCATTTTATTTCTATAACCAATATTGAGGTGGGACCAGTGGCATGTTGTAGAACTTTTCTGTGGCTTTCCAAATATATAAAGTTTGTCAAATTTGGCCAAGCCAAACAGATTCTATGAATTTTTAAAGTTAGGTCCAGTATTGAATTCAAACTAAATTTATTAAACGAAGTTTGAATTAAAAAGGCCGGCGGGAAAACTAACTAGGCCCAAACATTTAAAACGGCCCAAGGCCAGCCCACCACGCATCTATGCACGCGCGGGTGATGGCATGTAACTCACACGTTCGTTGGAAACCCCAAGAGGAAGGTATGATGCGCACAGCAGCAAGTTTTCCCTCAGAAAGAAACCAAGGTTTATCGAACCAGGAGGAGCCAAGAAGCACGTTGAAGGTTGATGGTGGCGAAATGTGATGCGGCGCAACAACAGGGATTCCGGCGCCAACGTGGAACCTGCACAACACAACCCAAGTACTTTGCCCCAATGAAACAGTGAGGTTGTCAATCTCACCGGCTTGCTGTAACAAAGGATTAACCGTATTGTGTGGAAGATGATTGTTTGCAAGAAAACAGTAAAACAAGTATTGCAGTAGATTGTATGCGATGTAAAGAATAGGACCGGGGTCCACAGTTTACTAGAGGTGTCTCTCCCATAAGATAAAAGCATGTTGGGTGAACAAATTACAGTCGGGCAATTGACAAATAGAGAAGGGCATAACAATGCATATACATGATATGATAAATATAGTGAGATTTAATCCAGGCATTACGACAAAGTACATAGACCGCCATCCAACTGCATCTATGCCTAAAAAGTCCACCTTCAGGTTATCATCCGAACCCCATTCAGTATTAAGTTGCAAAGCAACAGACAATTGCATTAAGTATGGTGCGTAATGTAATCGACAACTACATCCTTAGACATAGAATCAATGTTTTATCCCTAGTGGCAACAACACATCACAACCTTAGAACTTTCTGTCACTGTCCCAGGTGTCAATGAAGGCATGAACCCACTATCGAGCATAAATACTCCCTCTTGGAGTTAAGAGCAAAAACTTGGCCAGAGCCTCTACTAATAACGGAGAGCATGCAAGATCATAAACAACACATAAACAATAGATTGATAATCACCATAACATAGTATTCTCTATCCATCGGATCCCGACAAACACAACATATAGTATTACAGATAGATGATCTTGATCATGTTAGGAAGCTCACAAGATCCAACAATGAAGCACAATTAGGAGAAGACGGCCATCTAGCTACTGCTATGGACCCATAGTCCAGGGGGTGAACTACTCACTCATCACTCCGGAGGCGATCATGGCGATGAAGAGTCCTCCGGGAGATGAATCCATAGTTTTAAAAACCGGACCGGACCGGCGGTCTGACCGGAAAAAACCGGAACCGACGCCATGTCCGGTTTTTTAAGTGCCACTGGTCTAATTAGCAAAAAACCAGAAAAAATGTATATAAATATATTGTTTTTGGCAGGATTCGAACCTATGACCTGTCACAATGCTCAAACCTGCTCACCTGCGACCCAATAACACCTCTGCTAGGCTTGATTTGTGATATACTACAGAAGTAAATACAATATATAGGATTACATGCTAATATTTCCCAAGATTAGCATAATAATTTATTAAATTTAGCGGTTTTTTGTCGCAACTGAACCGGCTGAGCCAGCGGTTGAACCGATGAACCAGTGAGCCAGTCACTTCTCCGGTTCACTCACCGGTTCGGTTTTTAAAACTATGGATGAATCCCCTCTCCGGCAGGGTGCCGGAGGCGATCTCCTGAATCCCCCGAGATGGGATTCGCGGCGCGTATCTAGAAGGTTTTCCGTATCGTGGCTCTCGTACGGGGTTTCGCGACGGAGGCTATTTGTAGGCGAAAGGGCAGGTCAAGAGGCGGCACGAGGGGCCCAGGGGCAGGGCCACGCGGCCGGGGCTGGGCCGCGCCGCCTGTCACCTGGCCACCTCGTGGCCCCACTTCGACCCCCTTCGGTCTTCGGAAGCTCGTGCAAAAATAGGACCCTGGCGGTGATTTCGTCCAATTCCGAGAATATTTCCTTACTAGGATTTCTGAAACCAAAAACAGCAGAAAACAACTGGCTCTTCGGCATCTTGTTAATAGGTTAGTTCCAGAAAATGCGTAAATACGACATATAATGTGCATAAAACATGTAGGTATCATCAATAAAGTAGCATGGAACATAAGAAATTATCGATACGTTGGAGACGTATCAGCATCCCCAAGCTTAGTTTTGCTCGTCCCGAGCAGGTAAAACGATAACAAAGATAATTTCTGAAGTGACATGCCATCATAATCTTGATCATACTATTTGTAAACATATGTAATGAATGCAGCGATCAAAACAATGGTAATGACATGAGTAAACAAATGAATCATAAAGCAAAGACTTTTCATGAATAGTACTTCAAGACAAGCATCAATAAGTCTTGCATAAGAGTTAACTCATAAAGCAATAAATCAAAGTAAAGGTATTGAAGCAACACAAAGGAAGATTAAGTTTCAGCGGTTGCTTTCAACATATAACATGTATATCTCATGGATATTGTCAACATAAAGTAATATAACAAGTGCAATATGCAAGTATGTAGGAATTAATACACAGTTCACACAAGTGTTTGCTTCTTAAGGTGGAGGGAGATAGGTAAACTGACTCAACAATAAAAGTAAAAGAAATGTCCTTCAAAGAGGAAAGCATCGATTGCTGTATTTGTGCTAGAGCTTTTATTTTGAAAACATGAAACAATTTTGTCAACGGTAGTAATAAAGCATATGAGTTATGTAAATTATATCTTACAAGTTGCAAGCCTCATGCATAGTATACTAATAGTGCCCGCACCTTGTCCTACTTAGCTTGGACTACCGGATCTTTGCAATGCCATGTTTCAACCAAGTGTCACAAAGGGGTACCTCCATGCCGCTTGTACAAAGGTCTAAGGAGAAAGCTCGCATTTTGGATTTCTCGCTTTTGATTATTCTCAACTTAGACATCCATACCGGGACAACATGGACAACAGATAATGGACTCCTCTTAAATGCATAAGCATGTAGCAACAATTATTATTCTCATATGAGATTGAGGATATATGTCCAAAACTGAAACCTCAACCATGATTCATGGCTTTAGTTAGCGGCCCAATGTTCTTCTCTAACAATTTGCATGCTCCAATCATTAAGGTGATAGATCCTTCAGACAAGACGGACATGCATAGCAACTCACATGATATTCAACAATAGTTGATGGCGTTCCCTAGAAGCATGGTTATCGCACAACAAGCAACTTAATAAAAGATAAAGTGCATAAGTACATATTCAATACTACGATAGTTTTTTAAGGCTATTTTGTCCCATGAGCTATATATTGCAAAGGTAAATGATGGGATTTTAAAGGTAGCACTCAAGCAATTTACTTCGGAATGGCGGAGAAATACCATGTAGTAGGTAGGTAAGGTGGACACAAATGGCATAGTAGTTGGCTCAAGGATTTTGGATGCATGAGAAGTATTCCCTCTCGATACAAGGTTTAGGCTAGCAAGGTTATTTGAAGCAAACTCAAGGATGAAACGGTGCAGCAAAACTCACATAAAAGACATATTGTAAACATTATAAGACTCTACACCGTCTTCCTTGTTGTTCAAAACTCAATACTAGATATTATCTAGACCTTAGAGAGACCAAATATGCAAATCAAATTTTAGCAAGCTCTATGTATTTCTTCATTAATGGGTGCAAAGCATATGATGCAAGAGCTTAAACATGAGCACAACAATTGCCAAGTATCACATTATCCAAGACATTTTAGAATTACTACATGTAGCATTTTCCAATTCCAACCATATAACAATTTAACGAAGAAGAAACTTCGCCTTGAACATTATGAGTAAAGCCTAAGGACATATTTGTCCATATGCAACAGCGGAGCGTGTCTATCTCCCACAAAGTGAATGCTAGGATCCATTTTATTCAAACAAAAACAAAAACAAAAACAAACCGACGCTCCAAGCAAAGAACACAAGATGTGACTGAATAAAAATATAGTTTCAGGGGAGGAACCTGATGATGTTGTCGATGAAGAAGGGGATGCCTTGGGCATCCCCAAGCTTAGACGCTTGAGTCTTCTTAAAATATGCAGGGATGAACCACGGGGGCATCCCCAAGCTTAGAGCTTTCACTCCTCTTGATCATAGTATATCATACTCCTCTCTTGACCCTTGAAAACTTCCTTCACACCAAACTTCAAGCAAACTCATTAGAGAGTTAGTGCACAATTAATAATTCACACATTCAGAGGTGACACAAACATTCTTTACACTTCTGGACATTGCATAAAGCTACTGGACATTAATGGATCAAAGAAATTCATCCAACAAGCAAAAGAGGCAATGCGAAATAAAAGGCAGAATCTGTCAAAAACAGAACAGTCCGTAAAGACGAATTTTAAAATGGCACCAGACTTGCTCAAATGGAAAAACTCAAAACTAGTGAAAGTTGCGTACATATCTGAGGATCACGCTCGTAAATTGGCAGATTTTTTCGAATTTTCTACAGAAACTTGTGCCCAGATTCGTGACAGACAGCAATGCTGTTTCTGCGCAGCGATCCCAAATATAACATCAACTATAACATAGAAACTTTACTTGGCACAAAAACATGATAAGGAGAGGTTGCTACAGTAGTAAACAACTTCCAAGACTCAAATATAAAACAAAGTACTGTAGTAAAAACATGGGTTGTCTCCCATAAGCGCTTTTCTTTAACGCCTTTCAGCTAGGCGCAGAAAGTGCAAATCAAGTAACATCGAGAGTAGAAGCATCAACATCATAACTTGTTCTAATAATAGAATCAAAAGGCAACTTCATTCTCTTTCTAGGGAAGTGTTCCATACCTTTCTTGAGAGGAAATTGATATTTAATATTACCTTCCCTCATATCAATAACAGCACCAACGGTTCGAAGAAAAGGTCTTCCCAACACAATAGGACAAGATGCATTGCATTCGATATCCAAAACAACAAAATCAACGGGGACAAGGTTATTGTTAACCGTAATACGCACATTATCAATCCTCCCCAAAGGTTTCTTTTTAACATTATCGGCAAGATTAACATCCAAATAACAATTCTTCAATGGTGGCAAGTCAAGCATATCATAAATCTTTTTAGGCATAACAGAAATACTTGCACCAAGATCACATAAAGCATTACATTCAAAGTCATTGAATTTCATTTTAATGATGGGCTCCCAACCATCTTCTAACTTTCTAGGAATAGAAGTTTCAAGTTTTAGTTTCTCTTCTCTAGCTTTTATGAGAGCATTTGTAATATGTTTTGTAAAGGCTAAATTTATAGCACTAGCATTAGGACTTTTAGCAAGTTTTTGTAAGAACTTTATAACTTCAGAGATGTGGCAATCATCAAAATCTAAATCATTATGAGCTACAGCAATGGGATCATTGTTCCCAAGGTTGGAAAAAATTTCAGCAGTTTTATCACAAGCAGTTTCAGCAGTTTTAGCAGTTTCAGGCAGTTTTGTACGCTTTGCACTAGGAGTAGAAACATTGCCAACACCAATTATTTTACCATTGATAGTAGGAGGTGCAGCAACATGTGAAGAATTAACATTACTAGTGGTGGTAATAGTCCAAACTTTAGCTATATTATTCTCTTTAGCTAGTTTTTCATTTTCTTCTCTATCCCACCTAGCACGCAATTCAGCCATTAATCTTATATTCTCATTAATTCTAACTTGAATGGCATTTGCTGTAGTAGTAATCTTATTATCAATATCATTATTAGGCATAACTTTCAATTTTAAAAGATTAACATCGGAGGCAAGTCTATCAACTCTAGAAGCAATAATATCAATTTTATCAAGCTTTTCCTCAACAGATTTGTTAAAAGCAGTTTGTGTACTAATAAATTCTTTAAGCATAGCTTCAAGACCAGGGGGTACACTCCTATTATTTTTGTAAGAATTCCCATAAGAATTACCATAACCATTACCATTAGCAGAAGGATATGGCCTATAGTTATTACCAGAGTTGTTCCTATAAGCATTGTTGTTGAAATTATTATTTTTAATGAAATTCACATCAACATTTTCTTCTTGAGCAACCAATGAAGCTAAAGGAACATTATTTGGATCAACATTAGATCTACCATTCACAAGCATAGACATAATCACATCAATCTTATCACTCAAGGAAGAGGTTTCTTCAACAGAATTTACCTTCTTACCTTGTGGAGCTCTTTCCGTGTGCCATTCAGAGTAATTTATCATCATATCATCAAGAAGTTTTGTAGCCGCCCCCAAAGTGATGGACATAAAGGTACCTCCAGCAGCTGAATCCAATAAATTCCGCGAAGAAAAATTTAGTCCTGCATAGAAGGTTTGGATGATCATCCAAGTAGTCAGTCCATGGGTTGGGCAATTCTTTACCAAAGTTTTCATTCTCTCCCATGCTTGAGCAACATGTTCAGTATCTAATTGCTTAAAATTCATTATGCTACTTCTCAAAGATATAATTTTAGCGGGAGGATAATATCTACCAATAAAAGCATCCTTACATTTAGTCCATGAATCAATACTATTCTTAGGCAAAGATAGCAACCAATCTTTAGCTCTTCCTCTTAATGAGAAAGGAAACACTTTCAATTTAATAATATCACCATCTACATCCTTATACTTTTGCATTTCACAAAGTTCAACAAAATTATTAAGATGGGCAGCAGCATCATCAGAACTAACACCAGAAAATTGATCTCTCATAACCAGGTTCAGTAAAGCAGGTTTAATTTCAAAGAATTCTGCTGTAGTAGCAGGTGGAGCAATAGGTGTGCATAGGAAATCATTATTATTTGCGTTTGTGAAGTCACACAACTTAGTATTTTCAGGGGTATTCATTTTAGCAGTAAATAAAGCAAACTAGATAAAGTAAATGCAAGTAACTAATTTTTTGTGTGTTTTTGATATAGAGAGCAAGACAGTAAATAAAGTAAAACTAGCAACTAATTTTTTTGTGTTTTGTTTAGGTGCAGCAAACAAAGTAGTAAATAAAATAAAGCAAGACAAAAACAAAGTAAAGAGATTGAGAAGTGGAGACTCCCCTTGCAGCGTGTCTTGATCTCCCCGGCAACGGCGCCAGAAAAAGAGCTTGATGGCGTGTAACTCACACGTTCGTTGGGAACCCCAAGAGGAAGGTATGATGCGCACAGCAGCAAGTTTTCCCTCAGAAAGAAACCAAGGTTTATCGAACCAGGAGGAGCCAAGAAGCACGTTGAAGGTTGATGGTGGCGAAATGTGATGCGGCGCAACAACAGGGATTCCGGCGCCAACGTGGAACCTGCACAACACAACCCAAGTACTTTGCCCCAACGAAACAGTGAGGTTGTCAATCTCACCGGCTTGCTGTAACAAAGGATTAACCGTATTGTGTGGAAGATGATTGTTTGCAAGAAAACAGTAAAACAAGTATTGCAGTAGATTGTATGCGATGTAAAGAATAGGACCGGGGTCCACAGTTCACTAGAGGTGTCTCTCCCATAAGATAAAAGCATGTTGGGTGAACAAATTACAGTCGGGCAATTGACAAATAGAGAAGGGCATAACAATGCATATACATGATATGATAAATATAGTGAGATTTAATCCGGGCATTACGACAAAGTACATAGACCGCCATCCAACTGCATCTATGCCTAAAAATTCCACCTTCAGGTTATCATCCGAACCCCATTCAGTATTAAGTTGCAAAGCAACAGATAATTGCATTAAGTATGGTGCGTAATGTAATCGACAACTACATCCTTAGACATAGAATCAATGTTTTATCCCTAGTGGCAACAGCACATCACAACCTTAGAACTTTCTGTCACTGTCACTACAAGAAAAGTTCTGATAGACAACGTCCCAAAATCGTCAACTAAGGGGCATTTTTCGTCGCCTATGGGCCTAACCCGACGATATGGGTTCCGTTGTCGAAACTGCGTCAGGCAAAGTCCAACGACGATTTTTTCGGTCCGTCGCGCTTGGGCGCCCTTCCGCCACGGAAAATCGGACCGTTGCGGAAGTGTTTTCGGGAGCCCGTTGACTGCTGACGTCATGCAAACTGACACGTGGCAGACGCCGTTAACTGCCAGTTAACGGCGTTAACCGGCTGAAACCCCGTGGTAGATGGTAGGCCCACACGAGGCCTGCCACGTCTTAAGCGGGCCGGGCCAGATGACATAGTTTGACCGGTCAACTATATAGCTGGGCTGGTCCATTAGTTAAGTGGGCCGGGCCTAACCTCTAAGGTTGACTGGTCAAAACTTAAATGGGCCGGCCCATTTAACATGTGGGGTCCACCTTACAACAAGGGCCGGCCCAAAAAACAAGTGGGCGGGCCAAAAACAGTGGGTCCCACTTTCTGTTAAAAAGCCGGCCCATTTAGTGTGTGGGGTCCACCGTATAGCAAGTGGGCGGCCCAACAAGCTAGTGGGCGGGCCAAAACACGAGTGGGTCACTTCTGTTAAAGGGTCGGCCCATTTAGTTTGTGGGGTCCACCATATAGCAAGTGGGCCGGCCCAACAAAATAGTGGGCCGGGCCAAAAACCCAGGTGGGTCCCACTTTCCTGTTAAAGGGTCGGCCCATTTAGTGTGTGGGGCCCACCATATAGCAAGTGGGCCGGCCCACCAAGATAGTGGGCCGGGCCAAAAACACGGTGGGTCCCACATTCCTGTTAATGGGCCGGCCCATTTGGTATGTGGGGTCCACCATATATAAGTGGGCCGGCCCAACAAGATAGTGGTCGGGCCAACACGGTGGGTCCCACCTTCCTATTAAAGGGCGGCCCATTTGGTGTGTGGGGTCCACCATATAGAAAGTGGGCCGGCCCATTTGGTATGTGGGGTCCACCATATAGAAAGTGGGCCGGCCCAACAAGATAGTGGGCCGGGCCAAAAACACAGGTGGGTCCCACCTTCCTATTAAAGGGCCGGCCCATTTACCATGTGGGACCACCATAGAGCAAGTGGGCCGGCCCAATAAGCATGTGGAGCCCATTATCGTGTAACCGGGCCGGCCTACTAAAGAAGTGGGCCGGCCCAAAATGAAAGTGGGTCCCACACTACTGTAAGTGGGCCGGCCCAATCTGTTGTAGGGCCCTACTTGTTTGACTAGTCAACTTGCATTAAATTTCATGAGCCTAAAATCTGATTTCAATGATACACACAATTACATACACAAATAAAACAAATAGGAAAATTACAAGGCAATTAATGTGCCCAAATAAAAAAATTACATAGAATCATTGAGGACTTCTATTAGCATCATCAATAACACGTTGACATTTGGCAATCGCCTTGATTGAATCTTGTGTACTCTTTGTCAACATATCAGCTACAGATCTTAAAGCAGCAATACCATGTCTTTTATAAAGTACAGCCTTGAGATATTTACTGTCTGATGAAAGAAATGGTCTAGGTTGACGGCTATGAGAAGATGCATCAGAAGAAAGATCAGAACTTTTTGTGGGCCTCACTGGTAATGAAGATTGCTTCATCACAACTGCATTCTGATAATAATGCAAAAAGAGTTAAACGATGAACTATGCAAACATTTATTATGCAATGTAGATATAAGATAATAACAAGTTGCATAAATAAGACATGTATGGAACTTGTACTAAGCACAAACTTACATCATAATGTTGCACAGGGTCGCTACAGATCCTTTTTTGGCGACTATCTTCTAATGATGACTGCTTCATTAAAACTGCATTCTGGTAACATTGTAAACATAGTTACAACAATTAACTATTCAAACATGTATTACGCAATGTAGAGATCAGATAACAGCATGTAGCAGAAATAAGCACAAGATAAGATAAGATGCATGTACTAAGCACATACTGGCTCACTGCAGGTCCTTCTCTTGCGTGCACTAGTCGTGGTCAACATGCCTATCATTTTAGGTTCAGCCATCAAGTGAAATGCTAATCCTCCTGCTCCATTGTCCTTAATCTGTGTTTAGATATCACATTTAAGACCAAGTCAGCTGGTTTCAAATAACAAAAAACTTGAGCTGCCAAATGAATAAGCCAATAGTTACCAGATATCAGATTAAAACCAACTAGATGTTGCTTTGCATGAGATACGAATTTCAGACATTCAGATTTAGAGTAGGGTAATGCCAAGGTTTTACACATAAAGTAAACTGGCATTAAGAATGACCAAATGTCAGGTTCAAATCACCCTCGAAGTTTCTCCAAGACAAGCATATCAAATAGGCAGAAACATAGTAAAGCATGAATGGCATTGCTATGGCAGGGTTCCAAGTGTTAATCTCTTGCATAAGGAACAATGCATATAGGTTATAGATAATAACGGAAGTAAACTGCCAAAATTACCAACCACGAACTCAGATTCCAACCTTACCTAGCGTCCCCGCTGTTAATGTTGGATGTTCTAATAAGTGGTTCGCATGATCAATCCCAAGGAAAAATAACATTGACAAGTCAGTCTACGATAATACAAAGACCAGACATGCACGCAGCAATAACTATATAAGCTAAAGACGAGGTATAAGAGCAAGCAGATTGGAAATGCACATAGCATGATTATAAAAGCAGTGTGAGAATAGCAGACACGAGAAAACAGCTAGCGGTGAGCTAATGACGTGGTATAAGAACAAGCAGATTGGAAATGCCCATAGCACGACTATAAAAGCAGTGCGACAATAGCATGCAGTACAAAAACAGTTGGCAGCAAATGAATGGGTACAAGGCTATAAATATGTGGATGCACACAGGTGTCAGTAGAATGAACAGGATGGTAGCGACCGGATAATGCTTTTGTACTGTACAACATTTAAACAAACTTCATGCGAAGCAACACATCAAGAAAGTTAACGGCATATGAGATCTGCAAATAACTACACAAAACATGGCTAAAGAAACACCGCGATCTAACGGGCCAGCGTACTAACCAAGCTGCGGCGGGGTGGACGGGGGCGGCAACTTGCATTCCAGCGGCGGCGAACGCGGGAGACGATGAATCGACCCTGTTTCAGTAGAAGCGGGCGTTAGTGAAGCAGATCTGGTTGGCTGGCAAGGTATTCGGTGAAGTTGATACAGCCGCTGCGGCGAGGTAGTCGGTGGCGAGGTCGGCGGTGAAGCAGATCCGTCGGTGGCGAGGTCGGCGGTGAAGCAGATCCGTCGGTGGCGAGGTCGGCGGTGAAGCAGATCCGTCGGTGACGAGGGCGGCGGGGGAGCGGATCAGGTGGGTGGACAGCCAACACGATCAAGGCTACGCTGTGGAGGAGTATGCCGGCGGCGAAGCAGATCTAGTACTGTAGAGAGTCAGAGCTTTGGCGTGTGAGAGTATTTTTGAGCTAATGGGGCGAATGGTTGGTGGGTGGGTGTGGGCCTGTGGGGAGGGTTCGGGATCTAGGCAAGATATTTCATTGTTACCGAATGAGCCCTCCATGGTCGGTGGGTTGTAGCTTCCGGACCAGGGTTAAAAGGGTAAAACTGGTCACGGGATTTTCGAATGGATGCGGCGGGATGATTTGGCGCGTGGCCGAAATTTTCAGTTTCAAGCTACGAGCAGAACGACAAAAATAATGTTCTTCCCCAGGGAGCTCTCATTTCTTCCTCTTCTCTTTCTCTCTCGAGTCTCTCCCACTCCCCCGGCTCCTCTCCCCCTTCTCTCCGGCGGCCTCGCCGGCCGGAGACGAGGCCGACTTCTCTCTGTATATTGTACACCCTCCGAACTAAATTAATTGATTCAACTTTCCTTAGACGTGTATGTATCTAGAGTAAAAACATGTGTGGATACATCCATATTTAGATAAGCAAAGTTGAGTCAGCTAATTTGGATCCGAGGGAGTTAGTGTTGTTGTAAGCTTAGATCCAGTGTTTCCCATGAGCAGAATGGCGCAATGGAGTCGGGGATCTCGTCATCGGCTTCAGATCTGGCCTATGGTGAATCTGGCGGATCTTGCCGGCCAAACCCCGATCTGGTGCCATCAATGTGATGGCGCTAACGGTGAGGCTTGCTTTGGTCAGTGCTTCAGATCTGGCCAATGGGGAAGTCAAGCTGCTAAAGTTCACAAGCTCGGGGCATACGACGGCGTCATCCGTCTTGCCCGTGCACATCTTGGACTTTCAGCGACCCTTCTCAGAGCCAATATGCCGTTGCTGAGGCCCTTCTTCTCCTTCGTCCTGGCGACTACCGGCGACACCGTCCCAAGTGGTGCGTCCCCGGCGACGGAGTTGCTGGAAAGGATGCGGAGCAGAGATCTGATGTGCGGTCGAGAAGGACTCGATTGATTTTCTTCTATATGTTTTGGGGTCCTTTTTGTAAAGTTGCAGGTTCTATTAGTTATTGTCTAGTACTTTTGGTCCTCTATGTAATTTTTTGGACTAGTTTCCATTGGCACTGATAAACTTGAATTTTGACAAGTTCACGAGGAAAAAAATTCCTTTGCACATATGGCCTATCATGTATAAACATTCTTGAGATTTAAACTATATGTAATGTGCCATGCATTAACCCTAAACCATATATATGTAACTAACCCTAGCTGATCAAACCCTACTTAATTAAAACAAATAACCCTAAACTATACGCATGCACTTTATGCGCAAAGGCGCGGGTGCCTCTAATAATGTGTGTGCGCACTCGATCGATGATCCCTAAACCTTATACAACCCTGAAACCCTAATCCCTAATCCCTAAACCCTAAACACCCTAAACACTAAACCCTAGACCCTAAACCCTAACCCTAACCCTAAACCCTAATTAAACCCTATATATAGGCCAACGACACTTAATTGTGCATCAAGCAGGCCAGGGGTGCCTCGCGGTCCTCTAATTAAATTAAATGTGCCATGCATTAACCCTAAACCATATATATGTAACTAACCATAGCTAATCAACCCTACTTAATGAAAACACATAACCCTAAACTATACTAGCTATAACCCGATCTAATAAAAACATGCTCTATATATAGCAGCTAGCTAGCAAACCGTAGATTAACACCAATTAATATATACATGGCCTATATCGATCATGTTGTATAACATATCCCTGAGATTCATTAATTAATTATATAATTATCGTGATAAATTAATTAACTTTAATTTTGACAAGTTCTCTCGAATGAAAACACATTTGATTAAGTTGCCTCATAATATATATATATAATTAGTGTGCATGCATGGCCTACCATGCATTCGTGCATATATTTTAATGTATATTTGAACATATTCTTGGGGATTTCAATCTCTCTCTCTCGATCATCTATATATCGTTGGTGGCCAAAAAACACACATATATATATATGCATGCAATTTATGCGTAAAGGCGCGGGTGCCTCTAATAATGTGTGTGCGCACTCGATCGATGATCCCTAAACCTTAAACAACCCTAAAACCCTAAATCCCTAATCCCTAAACCCTAAACACCCTAAACACTAAACCCTAAACCCTAGACCCTAAACGTACCCTAACCCTAACCCTAACCCTAACCCTAAACCCTAGCTAATCCTAAACCCCAATTAAACCCTATGTATAGGCCAACGACACTTAATTGTGCATCGATCGAGCGGGTCATGGGTGCCTCGCGATCCTCTAATAAAATTAAATGTGCCATGCATTAACCATAAACCATATATATGTAACTAACCCTAGCTAATCAACCCTACTTAATTAAAACACATAACCCTAAACTATACTAGATATAACCCGATCTAATAAAAACATGCTCTATATATAGCAGCTAGCTAGCAAACCGTAGATTAACACCAATTAAAATATACATGGCCTATATCGATCATGTTGTATAACATATCCCTGAGATTCATTAATTAATTATATAATTATCGTGATAAATTAATTAACTTGAACTTTGACAAGTTCTCTCGAATGAAAACACATTTGATTAAGTTGCCTCATAATATATATATAATTAGTGTGCATGCATGGCCTACAATGCATTCGTGCATATATTTTAATGTATATTTGAACATATTCTTGGGGATTTCAATCTCTCTCTCTCTCGATCATCTATATATCGTTGGTGGCCCAAAAAACACACATATATATATGCATGCAATTTATGCGTAAAGGCGCGGGTGCCTCTAATAATGTGTGTGCGCACTCGATCGATGATCCCTAAACCTTAAACAACCCTAAAACCTTAAATCCCTAATCCCTAAACCCTAAACACCCTAAACACTAAACCCTAAACCCTAGACCCTAAACGTACCCTAACCCTAACCCTAACCCTAACCCTAAACCCTAGCTAATCCTAAACCCCAATTAAACCCTATGTATAGGCCAACGACACTTAATTGTGCATCGATCGAGCGGGTCATGGGTGCCTCGTGATCCTCTAATAAAATTAAATGTGGCATTAACCCTAAACCATATATATGTAACTAACCCTAGCTAATCAACCCTACTTAATTAAAACACATAACCCTAAACTATACTAGCTAGCTATAACCCGATCTAATAAAAACATGCTCTATATATAGCAGCTAGCTAGCAAACCGTAGATTAACACCAATTAAAATATACATGGCCTATATCGATCATGTTGCATAACATATCCCTGAGATTCATTAATTAATTATATAATTATCGTGATAAATTAATTAACTTGAACTTTGACAAGTTCTCTCGAATGAAAACACATTTGATTAAGTTGCCTCATAATATATATATATATATAATTAGTGTGCATGCATGGCCTACAATGCATTCGTGCATATATTTTAATGTATATTTGAACATATTCTTGGGGATTTCAATCTCTCTCTCTCTCGATCATCTATATATCGTTGGTGGCCCAAAAAACACACATATATATGCATGCAATTTATGCGTAAAGGCGCGGGTGCCTCTAATAATGTGTGTGCGCACTCGATCGATGATCCCTAAACCTTAAACAACCCTAAAACCTTAAATCCCTAATCCCTAAACCCTAAACACCCTAAACACTAAACCCTAAACCCTAGACCCTAAACGTACCCTAACCCTAACCCTAAACCCTAGCTAATCCTAAACCCCAATTAAACCCTATGTATAGGCCAACGACACTTAATTGTGCATCGATCGAGCGGGTCATGGGTGCCTCGTGATCCTCTAATAAAATTAAATGTGCCATGCATTAACCCTAAACCATATATATGTAACTAACCCTAGCTAATCAACCCTACTTAATTAAAACACATAACCCTAAACTATACTAGCTAGCTATAACCCGATCTAATAAAAACATGCTCTATATATAGCAGCTAGCTAGCAAACCGTAGATTAACACCAATTAAAATATACATGGCCTATATCGATCATGTTGTATAACATATCCCTGAGAATCATTAATTAATTATATAATTATCGTGATAAATTAATTAACTTGAACTTTGACAAGTTCTCTCGAATGAAAACACATTTGATTAAGTTGCCTCATAATATATATATATAATTAGTGTGCATGCATGGCCTACAATGCATTCGTGCATATATTTTAATGTATATTTGAACATATTCTTGGGGATTTCAATCTCTCTCTCTCTCTCGATCATCTATATATCGTTGGTGGCCCAAAAAACACACATATATACGCATGCACTTGATGCGTAAAGGCGCGGGTGCCTCTAATAATGTGTGTGCGCACTCGATCGATGATCCCTAAACCTTAAACAACCCTAAAACCCTAATCCCTAATCCCCTAAACCCTAAACACCCTAAACACACTAAACCCTAGACCCTAAACACCCTAAACACTAAACCCTAAACCCTAGACCCTAAACACCGTAAACCCTAAACCCTAAACCCTAAACCCTAAACCCTAAACCCTAAACCCTAAACCCTAAACCCTAAACCCTAAAACCCTAAACCCTAAAACCCTAAACCCTAAACCCTAAACCCTATAAACACCCTAAACACTAATTAAACCCTAAACCCTAGACCCTAAACACTAAACCCTAAACCCTAGACCCTAAACACCGTAAACACTAAACCCTAAACCCTAAACACCCTAAACACTAATTAAACCCTAAACCATAGACCCTAAACACTAGACCCTAAACCCTAGACCCTAAACACCCTAAACACTAAACCCTAGACCCTCTAAACACCGTAAACACTAAACCCTAAACCCTAGACCCTAGCTAAACACCCAAAACACTAAACCCTAAACCCAGCTAGCTAACCCTAAACCCTAATTAAACCCTATATATATAGGCCAACGACACTTAATTGTGCATCAAGCAGGCCAGGGGTGCCTCGCGGTCCTCTAGTTAAATTAAATGTGACATGCATTAACCCTAAACGTACCCTAACCCTAACCCTAACCCTAACCCTAAACCCTAGCTAATCCTAAACCCCAATTAAACCCTATGTATAGGCCAACGACACTTAATTGTGCATCGATCGAGCGGGTCATGGGTGCCTCGCGATCCTCTAATAAAATTAAATGTGCCATGCATTAACCCTAAACCATATATATGTAACTAACCCTAGCTAATCAACCCTACTTAATTAAAACACATAACCCTAAACTATACTAGATATAACCCGATCTAATAAAAACATGCTCTATATATAGCAGCTAGCTAGCAAACCGTAGATTAACACCAATTAAAATATACATGGCCTATATCGATCATGTTGTATAACATATCCCTGAGAATCATTAATTAATTATATAATTATCGTGATAAATTAATTAACTTGAACTTTGACAAGTTCTCTCGAATGAAAACACATTTGATTAAGTTGCCTCATAATATATATATAATTAGTGTGCATATGCATGGCCTACAATGCATTCGTGCATATATTTTAATGTATATTTGAACATATTCTTGGGGATTTCAATATCTCTCTCTCTCGATCATCTATATATCGTTGGTGGCCCAAAAAACACACATATATACGCATGCACTTGATGCGTAAAGGCGCGGGTGCCTCTAATAATGTGTGTGCGCACTCGATCGATGATCCCTAAACCTTAAACAACCCTAAAACCCTAATCCCTAATCCCCTAAACCCTAAACACCCTAAACACACTAAACCCTAGACCCTAAACACCCTAAACACTAAACCCTAAACCCTAGACCCTAAACACCGTAAACCCTAAACCCTAAACCCTAAACCCTAAACCCTAAACCCTAAACCCTAAACCCTAAACCCTAAACCCTAAACCCTAAACCCTATAAACACCCTAAACACTAATTAAACCCTAAACCCTAGACCCTAAACACTAAACCCTAAACCCTAGACCCTAAACACCGTAAACACTAAACCCTAAACCCTAAACACCCTAAACACTAATTAAACCCTAAACCATAGACCCTAAACACTAGACCCTAAACCCTAGACCCTAAACACCCTAAACACTAAACCCTAGACCCTCTAAACACAGTAAACACTAAACCCTAAACCCTAGACCCTAGCTAAACACCCAAAACACTAAACCCTAAACCCAGCTAGCTAACCCTAAACCCTAATTAAACCCTATATATATAGGCCAACGACACTTAATTGTGCATCAAGCAGGCCAGGGGTGCCTCGCGGTCCTCTAGTTAAATTAAATGTGACATGCATTAACCCTAAACCATATATATATAACTAACCCCTAGCTAATCAAACCCTAGTTAATTAAAACACATAACCCTAAACTATACTAGCTATAACCCGATCTAATAAAAACATGCTCTATATATAGCATGCAGCTAGCTAGCAAAAACGGTAGATTAAAACCAATTAATATATACATGGCCTATATATCGATCATATGTTGTATAACATCTCCCTGAGATTCATTAATTAATTATATAATTATCGATGATAAATTAATTAACTTGAATTTTGACAAGTTCTCTCGAATGAAAACACATTTGATTAAGTTTCCTCATAATATATATATAATTAGTGTGCATGCATGGCCTACCATGCATGCATTAATTCGTGCATATATTTTAATATATATTTGAACATATTCTTGGGGGATTTCAATCTCTCTCTCTCGATCATCTATATGTCGTTGGTGGCCAAAAAACACACACATATACGCATGCACTTTATGCGCAAAGGCGCGTGTGCCTCTAATAATGTGTGTGTGCGCACTCGATCGATGATCCCTAAACCTTAAACCCTAAATAAACCCTAATCCCTAATCCCTAAACCCTAAACACCATAAACATTAAACCCTAAACCCTAACCTCCTAACCCTAAACCCTAAACCCTAATTAAACCCTATATATATAGGCCAATGACACTTAATTATGCATCAAGCAGGCCAGGGGTGCCTCGCGGTCCTCTAATTAAATTAAATGTGCCATGCATATATATGTGTTTAATTTGGGGATTTCAATCGCTCTCTCGTATGTAGCTCTCTCTACTCTCTCTCTCTCTCTCTCTCTCTCTCTCGTTGGTGGCCAACAACACACACATGCACTTTGTGCGCAAAGGCATGCGCCTCTAATAATGTGTGCGCAGTCGATCGATCTAGTTTTGATTAATCATAGCACACAAATAAAGAAGTTGTATTTGAATCCACACAACCTAATCTAAAACACATAACCCCTAACATGGCCTAATTAATTAACCCTTCTCGATCTCTACCTAATTAGTGGAAATTGCACAAAATCAAAAGGGGTCCCTCACTAATTATGCATATCTGCTAGATTGTGATAAACTTTTGCCACATATATATTTGGTGGATGGGTGCATCTTGGCATGTAAACAATTAGTGTTTGCAAATGGCGTTGTCAAAATTTATGTACAAATGATTTCTTTCCATCCAAAGTGCATAAAATGGGAGTTTTAATGAAGAAAGTACAAATAAAACAGCTCAACATGCTTCCACACCCCGATTTTCACACGAAGTAGAGCATATTTAAAGGATAATTCCAGAGTTTTACTATTTTTCAAGCAACTTTGCTAATTTTCCCCCACTCACATGACTTTATGTCGATTTAACGAAAATATGGCGAATTTAAACTACATGGGCGGGATAGTTTGAATTGTGCGCGCGGCAAAGGGAACCGCCTATTCCTCAACCTTGTGCACGGCAAATTACACACGCAACTCCATTAAACGCCACCTACCGACCTTAATTATCACCCCGGCGGCCCGGCCGCATGACCCCCCACCCACCCGTACACAACTTATCCCCGTCCGTGCGAAGAGCTTCCCCTCCCCGTCCCGTCCGTGCGAAGAAGAAGCTTCCCCTCCCCGTCGTTCTTCTCGAGACGCACCGGCGGTCAAGTTGATCCACGGTAGGGCTGCTATCTCTAGCTCAATCATGTATCGGGCAAGACAGCCTAACGATTTATATTTTCTTGATGCTGCTAAAAAAATTCGTCAGTATGCTCGAACTAATTGGCACTTTATAGTTTTCCGCTCGATTTGTCATCGATCAATTTGTTCATTTGCGTGGGCATATAGAGTCAGTTCTGCACTCGATCCGTTAATTTGCTGAAATGCCATGGCAGAGTTTTGTACACGATCTGTTTGCTAAAATGTCGATGGGCATTTTTTGTTTTGTACTCGACATGATTGCTGAAATGCATAATCATGTAGTATAGTTTTGTACTCGATGGATATACATTTCCTACTTCGCCTTAAATTAATCACCAACCACTGTATCTCATAATTAAACAGATGGACAGAACTTGGAAACTGCATGGACACTTATGTTCCCCTTCATATATAAATGGTGTTCAACCCTTTATGGGGTTTATTAGAGCTCATGATGGTCACAACCTGGACGTGTATTGCCCGCGCTGCACATGTATGAATGGTGAGAAGAGGCCTCACCCTGTAGTGGCAGATCATTTACACATTTTTGGGATGGACCGCACATATGTTAGGCGGGTTTAGCATGGTGAACCATATAATGATCCTTTAGCAGGAGAAGCAGATCTTGCTCACACTGTATGTGTGCTGGCATATGTAGTTAATTATTTATATTGATGCTGCCGCTGTTTCAATCAATAGTTTGCATTGCTGTGCAAGGTTCTGTACTCAAATTTAACTTGTTGCAGATGGATGGACGGGAAGGAGAGAAAAAGCGCTTGCTTCAGGAAACGGGTTTCAGCTCTGGGACATGTGCTGTGCCAGATGAGAAGGTAAATATGTAAAACGGCATTTGTTCAGGTTGCATCCCTTAGATGTTTGTCTAATCGGTTGATGTACTAATTGCAGAAGCATAGAGTTAAAGAGGTCTCTCAGTTTGATGGGAGATTTGAAGATGAATCTCAGTTTGATGCACCTGTGGATGGTACTGATGACGAGCCTTTCATAGACGAAGGTCCTGCACCTGAGATTATCCAGCCTACAGAAGGAGGCCGTGGACCGAGTACACAGCTTTGCGTTGAAGTGGATGCACGCCCGGAGATCATCACGGGCGTCCGGGTAGTCTCAAGACCACCCAGCCCTGATGCACCTGTGGATGGTACTGATGACGAGCCTCTCATAGACGAAGGTCCTGCACCTGAGATTATCCAGCCTACAGAAGGAGGCCGTGGACCGAGTACACAGCTTTGCGTTGAAGAGGATGCACACCCGGAGATCATCAGGGGCGTCCCGGTAGTCTCAGGACCACCCAGCCCTGATGCAAAATGTTGAGCTACTTTATGATTCGTACTCTTATGTTCTGGTGCTGTAGTATGTTATGATTTGTACGCCTTTGGCGCTAGATTAAGCATTCAGTGGATGATCGCGTTGCAAAATTCGACACCCACACAATCAGTTCATCGTACAAGTAGTAGCACAATTACTTCTACAGCGATTCCTGCCAGCGCATTAGTTGGTAGCATGAAACACTTTCAGGTACTCCCCTCTGATTCATATTAATTGACTCAATTCTGTCTAGATATGGATGTATCTAGATGCATTTGTTAACTAGACTAACAAACTTGAGTCAGTTAATATGAATCCGTGTAAACCGCCCAAGTCCTCGAGCAGCTAGTTTATTGACTCTGGACTCCAAGCCTCTCGCGGCAAGCCATCGACGAAGCTTTGACCAGTTCCTCTCGGGATACAGCACGCCGGTGAGCTTGCACGGTTGCCATGAGCACTTTCCGGCGGAACTTCCTCTTCAGCGCCCTCAAGCCGCTGCTGCGAGACAGCACGCAGTGCCTCGAGGTGGACGGAATTCTGGATCTCAGGGCGGGTGGTCCGCATCGTCCGGGAACGATCTCCAGCGGGTTAACGAGGACATGCATGGCGGCCAGGGGATTTGTTTTTTGTTTTTTTTTTGGTTTGAGCTTGGGATTTGGGGTTTTTTCGGATAGGGGAGGAGGAACCGAGGAAGAGGAAGGAACAGCCGCGTGCTTGGCGCGTGGCGGTGTGCTTGAATTTCGAATTTTTGTGAAATGTTTCATTTCCCCGCTACAATTCGGGGGTTTCTTGACGCGCCAATGCGTCCCGCCGGGCAGCTTCAAGTAAATTTGGGGTGCCACACTATGGGCCCTAGTTTCAGTGAGACATGTAATGACTAGTCACATCAGTAAGTTCACTGTGTAATAAAATATGTTACCCCTCCCCTTTATGTAGCACCCCTTCTCTCCCGATCGAGTGCCGATTGCCGACGGATGCAAGCCGCTAGCTCGATCCCCTCCTTTCGCCTCCACCGTCCAGGCATCCAGCTTGGAGGGGCAAGCTGCATCTAGCCCAAGCGGATTAGGTAGGACTAGTAATGTTCTCTCCTTTCTCGAGATCGGTTCTTTTTTCCTCTCCTCGATATCTTGCGCATCTCTTTCCTATTCTGGGCAAGGGGTGTCTTTCTGGTCACCCTCGAGCTGGGAGTGATTGATGGGGGTGGGGGCGGGGGCTACCTTTGCTTGGATTGGGGTGTTCTTCCTTTATTTGTCGACATTTGCAACCTTTGTAGTTTCTGCTGATCCTCACTGTATCTTTTGTCAGCTTGTACAGGAAAGGTAAGACCTCGGCGGTGGGGGCAATGGAGCGTAAGGCCACCACGCATGTGGGCAGTTGGCTGAGCCTGAGCTGCGTCCCCAGCCCCGCGAAGCAGGTACTCCGTTTGCTTATCCACTCTTTACCTTTTAAGTGTCTCTCTGGTCTCTGCATCCTCAATCTGTTCCTGTTCTGGAATATGCTTAAAGTAGCACATGTCTTCAGCTGTTTGTGCGTAAAGCCTCTGTGACACCATGCTCTATATTCTCTGTATCAGGTTGGTACCTCCAGGTTCCGTGCTGAGGCTATGGGGAACGAGAATAGCGCCCCACCTGCTGCAGGAGCATGGCCCGATCTGCAGCACAAGAAGCGAAATGCCACTGCCGAGCTGGGCAGGGACCGCCCAGGGGTAATTTTTTTAACCAACTTACCATGATGTAGTCTGAATCTGATACTCCCTCAGATCCAAATTAATTGACTCAACTATCTGTAGATACGGATGTATCTAGATGTGTTTTAGCTCTAGATACTACTGCCTCCATCCCAAAGCTTTGGGCTTATATTATTTTTAGAAAGTCAAACTATACCATGTTTGACTAAGCTTTTACCAAAAATCAGTAACATGCAAAATACAAAATTAATATCATTAAATAGATAATAAAATATATTTTCCTACGGTATCTACACAGTATTATATTTGTTGATAGAATGTTCTAAAATTTTGGTCAAACTTTGCTTGTTTTGATTTCTCAAAAATAAATAAGGCTTAAGCTTTTGGATGGTGGTAGTACATTCATATCTAGACAAAGCTGAGTTAACTAGTTTTTTTGTCTGTCCATAGCTAGTGTTCACGCTGCAAAAGGCTAAGAGCATCCACTATATGCATCAGTCTATCTCATACAGTAATTCAATATCACTGCTGAGGTCTGCCTTTTGTTTTGCTATTCATATGCAGACTGAAACTTTAGGGCCTTTACTCAAAAGGAAGATCAAAACTGCGGCTGATCAGGCTGCCAGTATGTTGATGCCGCCCCCATCTTCTAAATGCCTCTACAAGCACAAGGCCACGCACCAGCTGGGTGGTGATCTTTTAATGAATATGGTATATTTTCTTAATCCACAAAACATGCCTTGATTTTTCTCTGTTTATTGTCGGTTTTTTCTATGCTTGCCAAAAGTTTACAACAACAACAACAACAACCAAGCCTTTCAGTCCCAAACAAGTTGGGGTAGGCTAGAGTTGAAACCCATAAGATCTCGAAGCCAAAAGTTTAGAAACACCAAATTCGTTTGCTTACAATCATCATACAGTAATGTTCATCTACTCCAGTTCCCCTAACCCAACATAAAATGATGTTAATTTCGATTTTTAGATTAAAAGAGCACCATTAGGCGCTGTTAATTACGACTTTGAGATTAAAATGTCATTTGCAATTGTTAATTACAATTTTGAGACAATTGGTTAGTTTAACCTCGATCTCTTCTGCTCTCCATTTTTCCCAACCGAACAAAAATGTAACCATTCCATTCCTCTGAAATGGAACCATTCCATTCCATTCCACGCTGTTTCAGAACCGAACACACCCTTGCATTGTTGTGAACTGTTGTCCATACACGGCCATACCCTTCCACTTACATCTAGCACTATATGCATCAGTCTGTCTCAGAGTCATTCAATATCACTGCTGAGATCTGTTCCCATTCTTATGCAGGCTGAAACTGCTGCGCCTTTACTCAAGTGGATGCAAAATGGGGCTAATGAGGCTGCTGTGAGGACGATGGTGCCGGCACCATCTTCCGAAAACCTCTACAAGCACGAGGCCATGGGCCAGCTGGGTGGTGACCTTTTAATGAATCTGGTATATTTTCTTAATCCACATACATGATTTCATTATTATCTGTTTAATTACTGTTGGCTTTGTCTAATGCTTACCAAAAGTTCAGAAACACTGCGTTTGCTTACAATCATCATACACTAATTTTTCACTTTTCAGTCTGTCTCATCCAGTATATAAACTGTTGATTTCCATTGGCTTCTTTTGTAATCATTTGCATTGTTGTCAACTGTTCTCTATGCACAACCCTATTCTTCCACTTACACCCCGCACTATTTGCATCAGTCTATCTCATAGATTTATTAAATATCAATGATGAGTTCTGTTGCTATTCATATGCAGGATGAAACTTCTGTTCCTCTACTCAAATGGATAAAAAATGATCCTGATGAGGCTGCTGTGAAGACGATGGTGCTGCCACCATCTTCTGAAAACCTCCTCAAGCACAAGGCCACGGGCCAGCTGGGTGGTACCCTTTTCAGTAAGCAGGTATATTTTCTTAATCCTCATACATGATTTGATTTTTGTCTGTTTATTGCCGGCTTTGTCTAATGCTTACCAATAGTTCAGAAACACACACACCTATTCTTCCACTTACATCCAGCACTATATGCATCAGTGTCTCATAGATTCATTTTATATATCACTGCTGATGTCTGTTGCTCTTCAATTTTTATATGCAGACTGAAACTGCTAAGCCTTCATTGGTCAAAAGGATTGCAACTGCTGCTGATGAGGCATCTGCAGAGGCTGCCACCAAGTTACTGTCAGCCCCACCTTCTGGATGCTTATATAAGCTCAAGTCCAAGGATCAGCCGGGCCGTAACCATCCAAGGGTTCGGGTATATTTTCTTAAGCCACATATACATGCCATGATTTATGTCTGATATTATCACTGGCTCTGTCTAATGCTTTTTGGAATTCGGAAACACCAAATTAGCATGCTTATATTCATCATACACTAATTTTTCACTGTTCAGTTTGTAACATAGTGTTATGCACTTGCTTGTCAACATTTGCATTGCTCTGAACTATGCACTTTACACAACCTAATTCTTCCACTTACGTTCAGCGCTACGCACCAGTAGTACCTCCCATGTTTCCTTCACCATCCCGATGCCGAGCTTGCGGGAATATGGCGGGCCCATGTACATACCCCGCATATAACACCTCCTATGGCTCTATCTACCTTTCTAGTAGCTCCTTCACAGAGTTACAGGTATGTATTCTCAGTGGTTTAGCATGAATTGGCATATAGTAAAGTCTTGTTTTTAGTCTTCCTGCTTCTTACATTTGTATCAATTTTCACATGCAGACTGTACCTTGTGAACTTCGTCCAATGATTAACCAGATGTGTCCGCATGAAGGATCTTTCACTATGCATGGCAATGGCAAATTGATGAACACCTACACGGTCTATGAGGTGTATGTCTACAAGACGCAGGCCATCACATATTTGTATGGACATGATTGGAGAAAGTTTGCTTTTGACTACGGTCTGAAGAAGGGCGACGAGCTGAGGATCAGAAACTCAAACGGGCAGATATACGTAACTGCTTACAGAGTTGGAGACACTTCCAAATATATAATATGTAACTTTTTTCTACTCATATCTTTTGATAACTGCATTCTGAGCAGTTGTTCTAAACCATTCCCTCTGTTCTAGCTTGCTGGGTTTAACATGATCAAAGCTGCAGATCCCCTGACGGAACAGGAGCGGATGTCACAAAGGGCAACCACACCAGCACCGGCACCGGCTTCCCACTCTCCTGCATCAGCACCGGTTCCTGTACCAGCTCCGTTTACTGCATCTACCCAGCAGTCCCCTACATCAGCATTGGTTCCTGTAGAGGCCCCATATACTACACATGCCCAGCAGGCTCCTGCATCAGCACTGGTTCCTCTAGCTGCACCGTTTACTGCACCTGCCCAACAGTCTCCTGCATCAGCACCGGTTCCTCTAGAGGCACCGTTTACTGCACCTGCCCAGCAGTCTCCTGCATCAGCACCAGCTCGTGTACCAGCCCAGGCTCATGCACCTGCCCCAGCCAGATCACCGAGGTCTCAGCTCATTGCTGTGGCCACCCGTGTGGTGACCAGGACGCATCTGAAGGCTATGTTCGTGAGTATATGACAGCATAACTGCTCTTATCTTGATGTCTTCTCTGCTCAAAGTCTCACATGGTTCAGTGCATTGGTGCCATTGACTAATTTTTGGTGGTATCTCTTGCTTTGAATCAGAAATTGCCTAAAAGTATCTCCAAGGATCTCAATGCTGGCCGAAGGGGCAAGATATCCCTCGTCATGGAGAGTGAAGGTCTCACCGTGGAGGGACGGTACTCTGTCAGTCCCACAGATGGCCGCTTGGCTGTTACTTCCAGGTGGAAAAAGTTCATTGACGGTGCCAAACTTCGCATTGGATCAAAGTTGAAGGTCAAGATCTTTCGATGCCGCTGTGACATGCTGGTCATAAAGTTCGCGGTTGTCTAGTTCTGTTGTCCCATGAGCCCTTAGCAAATGCATTTGTAGTTATACTTATATAAGGTTATCTTATCTGAACTGCTAATTAATTGTATGGGTGGTAAAACTCTGGCAAGCTTTTGCTCTTAGCAAGTATGTATGTATGATCAGCTATTATGATAACTAATGTTTGTGTTCATCTTAATTTGCATTTCCCTTTTAGAAAAAAACTTAATTTCTATTTTGGCTGACCTGTTAGAGAACTATCAGATTGAACCCACAACATGATTCATATAGATTCATTACACCGAGCCACATGTCTTGACCTTGCGATACACTACTTCCATTAATTAGTGCAAGAAGGCTTACCTGAGCTGCCTGAACCATGGCAGATTCGAATCCACCTTATCTATCTAGAAATACAACCTTTGCAGAAAGAGGATTTGCAGTATGGGGAGGCTGACATTGGGGACCCATGAGCCAGCAGCGTCGTCAACGTTTTAAAGGTGGCAGGAGATCGAAAGAAAAAATAAGCCAAAAATCAGTTGGTAAACAAATTCAAGAAAAGAAACATTTACCTTTCTGAGAGGATGACATGCGGGACCCATGAGGCAGCAGCATCCTCAACTATTTCAAGGCGGCAGGGGATCAAAATAAAAAAGGAAATAGCCAGAAATTAATTAGGGTCAAAAATAAATCCATCAAAGGAAACTTTTATTGTTCATAGAGGATGACATGTGGGACCGACTTGCCAGCTGCGTCGTCATCGTTTCAAAGGGGGCAGGGGATCAAAAGAAAAAGACAAATAGCCAGAAATTAGGGGAAAAAAATAAATCCAACAAAGAAAACTTTTATTGTTCATAGAGGATGACATGCGGGACCCATGAGCCAGCAGCTTCCTCAACGTTTCAAAGTCGGCATGAGATTGAAAGAAAAAGTCAAGTGACATAATATCAGGAGCCAAAAATAATCCAAGAAAAGAAACTTTATTGTACATAGAGGATGACATGCGGGTCCCATTTTGTAGCAGCGGTCTCAACGCTTCCAAGGCGGCACAGGACCGAAAGAAAAATGAAGTAGCCAGAAATCAGGGTGTGAAAAAAATCCAAGAAAAGAAAGATTTCAATTGGGCTGTATCTGGACATCTGGGCCTTCGAACTATCCTGCTGGGCCTTTTGACTCGTACAATTTCAGCCCACTCCAAAACAGGAAAGGTCGGATTTTTCTCAAAAAAAAAACAGGAAAGTCCTATGCTTCGCAAAAACAAAAAACAAGGAGATTCAACATATAAGTTTGTTTATGTAGATATAAAGATTTAATTTATCCGTTTGCAATAGCTCAGAGCGAAATACAACGTTTATTGTCTGCAAAATAAAATATCACATGTTTCTTGTACGGGGAGGCTGACATCGGGGACCCATGAGCCAGCAGCGGAGTCAACGTTTCAAAGGCGGCAGGGGATCGAAAATAAAAAAAGCCAAAAATCAGTTGGTAAAAAAATACAAGAAAAGAAAACATTTATCGTTCTGAGAGGATGACATGCGGGACCCATGAGGCAGCAGCATCCTCAACGTTTCAAAGTCGGCATGAGATCGAAAGAAAAAGGCAAGTGACATAATATCAGGAGCCAAAAATAATCCAAGAAAAGAAACTTTATTGTACATAGAGGATGACATGCGGGTCCCATTTTGTAGCAGCGGTCTCAACGTTTCCAAGGCGGCACAGGACCAAAAGAAAAATGAGGCAGCAGCATTCTCAACAATTCCAAGGCGGCAGGGGATCAAAAGAAAAATAAAGGAAATAGCCAGAAATTAATTAGGGGTCAAAAATAAATCCACCAAAGGAAACTTTTATTGTTCATAGAGGATGACATGTGGGACCGACCTGCCAACAGCGTCCTCATCGTTTCAACGGGGGCAGGGGATCAAAAGAAAAAGGCAAATAGCCAGAAATTAGGGGTAAAAAATAACTCCAAGAAAGGAAACTTTTATTGTTCGTAGAGGATGACATGCGGGACCCATGAGCCAGCAGCTTACTCAACGTTTCAAAGGCGGCATGAGATCGAAAGAAAAAGGCAAGTGACCAAATATCAGGAGCCAAAAATAATCCAAGATTTATTGTACATAGAGGATGACATGTGGGTCCCATTTTGCAGCAGCGGTCTCAATGTTTGTAATGCGGCTTGAGATCAAAAGAAAAAGAAAGTAGCTAGTAATTAGGGGGTGAAAAAAATCCAAGAAAAGAAAGTTGATGGACATAGAGGATGACATGCGGGTCCCTTGAACCAACAGCTTACTCAACGTTTCAAAGGGGGCAGGGGATCAAAAGAAAAAGGGCAAAAATCAGAGGGTGAAAAAAAATCCAACAAAGGAAACTTTTATAGCACACAGAGGATGACATGCGGGTCCATGAGCCAGCAGGTACCTCAACGTTTCAAACGTGGCATGAGATCGAAAGAAAAAGTCAAGTTACCAAATATGAGGTGCCAAAAAAAACTCCAAGAAAAGAAAGTTGATTGCTCATAGAGGATGACATGCGGGTCCCATTTAGCTGCAGCGGTCTCACCGTTTGAGAGGCGGCAGGGGATCGAAAGAAAAAGTCAAGTGACCAAATATGAGGTGCCAAAAATAATCCAAAAAATGAAAGTTTTATAGTACATAGAGGATGACATGCGGGTCCCATTTAGCAGCGGTATCACCGTTTGAGAGGCAGCAGGGGATCGAAAGAAAAAGTCAAGTTACCAAATATGAGGTGCCAAAAAAATCCAAGAAAAGAAAGTTTTAAGTACATAGTGGATGACATGCGGGTCCCATTTAGCAGCAGCGGTATCACTGTTTGAGAGGCAGCAGGGGATCGAAAGAAAAAGTCAAGTGACCAAATATGAGGTGCCAAAAAAATCCAAGAAAAGAAAGTTTTATAGTACATAGAGGATGACATGCGGGTCCCATTTAGCAGCAGCGGTATCACTGTTTGAGAGGCAGGTGATCGAAAGAAAAAGTCAAGTGACCAAATATGAGGTGCCAAAAAATCCAAGAAAAGAAAGTTTTATAGTACATAGAGGATGACATGCGGGTCCCATTTAGCAGCAGCGGTATCACTGTTTGAGAGGCAGCAGGTGATCGAAAGAAAAAGTCAAGTGACCAAATATGAGGTGCCAAAAAAATCCAAGAAAAGAAAGTTTTATAGTACATAGAGGATGACATGCGGGTCCCATTTAGCAGCAGCGGTATCACCGTTTGAGAGGCGGCAGGGGATCGAAAGAAAAAGGTAAGTGACCAAATATGAGGTGCCAAAAATAATCCAGGAAAAGAAAGTTTTATAGTACATAGAGGATGACATGCGGGTCCAGTTAGCAGCAGCGGTATCACCGTTTGAGAGGCGGGGATCGAAAGAAAAAGGCAAGTGACCAAATTTGAGGTGCCAAAAATAATCCAGAAAAGAAAGTTTTATAGTACATAGAGGATGACATGCGGGTCCCAGTTAAGCAGCGGTATCACCGTTTGAGAGGCGGCAGGGGATCGAAAGAAAAAGGCAAGTGACCAAATTTGAGGTGCCAAAAAAACTCCAAGAAAAGAAAGTTGATTGCACATAGAGGATGACATGCGGGTCCCATTTAGCAGCAGCGGTCTCAACGTTTCCAAGGCGGCAAGGGATCAAAAGAAAAAGGAAGTAGCCAGAAATCAGGGGGTCAAAAAAATCCAAGAATAGAAAGAATTTTGGTTCATAGAGGATGACATGCGGGACCCATGATCCTGCATCGTAAACGGCTCGATCGGAGAACGTTGAACGAGATGGCGCGATCTAGAAAAAAACAATGCCAGAGAGGCTGCCATCTGGGCCCTACATCCCTCGGCGGTGCGGATTTGCGTTGACTCGGCCGGCGAACCCGAGATTTCGAGATGCACCACGTCCCGGGCCACCATACGCCACGTTTTGGCCGCTTTCGTCGGGCTAGGTGGCCTCAAAAACGAGAAAAAAAAAGTTTTGACATGCACCACGGAGGGTGATGACCCACAAGTATAGGGGATCGCAACAGTCTTCGAGGGAAGTATTACCCAATTTATTGATTCGACACAAGGGGAGACAAAGAATACTTGTAAGCCTTAACAGCGGAGATGTCAATTCAGCTGCACCTGGAAACAGACTTGCTCGCAAGAGTTTATCAGTAGTAACAGTTCTATGGTAGTGGAAATAGCGGAATAACAGCAGCAGTGAAATAAAGACAGCAGTAGTGATTATAGTAAACAGCAGGATTAAAATACTGTAGGCATAGGGACGGATTTAACGGGCGTTGCATGGATGAGAGAAACTCATATAACAATCAAAGCATGGGCATTTGCAGATAATAATAAAACAGTATCCAAGTACTAATCAATCAATAGGCATGTGTTCCATATTTAGTCGTACGTGCTCGCAATGAGAAACTTGCACAACATCTTTTGTCCTACCAGCCGGTGGCAGCCGGGCCTCTAGGGAAACTACTGGATATTAAGGTACTCCTTTTAATAGAGTACCGGAGCAAAGCATTAACACTCCGTGAACACATGTGATCCTCACATCACTACCATCCCCTCCGGTTGTCCCGATTTCTGTCACTTCGGGGCCATTGGTTCCGGACAGCGACGTGTGTATACAACTTGCAGGTAAGACCATAAACAATGAATATCTTCATGAAACAATAACATGTTCAGATCTGAGATCATGGCACTCGGGCCCTAGTGACAAGCATTAAGCATAACAAGTTGCAACAATATCATAAAAGTGACATCTACGGATACTAGGCACTATGCCCTAACAATCTTATGACTATTACATGACCAATCTCATCCAATCCCTACCATCCCCTTCAGCCTACAGCGGGGGAATTACTCACACATGGATGGGGGAAACATGGCTGGTCGATGGAGAGGCGTTGGCGGTGATGGCGGTGAAGATCTCCTCCAATTCCCCGTCCCGGCGGAGTGCCAGAACGGAGACTTCTGGCTCCCGCGACGGAGTTTCGCGATGTGGCGGCTTTCTGGAGGGTTTCTGGCGATGTCGACTCTCTCGTGCGTTTTTAGGTCGAGGCGAATAAGTAGTCCGAAGGGGGGCGTCGGAGGCCGGCCGAGGGGGCCACACCATAGGGCCGCGCGGGCCCCCCCTGGGCCGCGCCGCCTTATGGTGTGGGGCCCTCGGGCCTCCACCTCCTTCGCCCTTCTGGCTCCGTCAATATTTTGGTAAAATAGGGCCATCTGAAGAAATTCCGAGGATTTTCCCGAAAGTTGGATTTCTGCACAAAAACGAGACACCAGAGCAATTCTGCTGAAAACAGCGTTAGTCCGTGTTAGTTGTATCCAAAATACACAAATTAGAGGCAAAACAATAGCAAAAGTGTTCGGGAAAGTAGATACGTTTTGGACGTATCAACTCCCCCAAGCTTAGCTTATTGCTTGTCCTCAAGCAATTCAGTTAACAACTGAGCGATAAAAGAACTTTCACGAACACATTTGCTCATATGATGTATATATTCTCATGCTATGGCTAATACTTAAGCAGTTCATAATGAGATACATGCAAATAAGATCATCCAACAGCTATGTCAATCATGGAGAAGTACCAACAATTAATAATAAGCACCATGAATCATGTATATAAGCAGGATTGCAATGTTCATAAGAGAATATGATAAAGTGGTATCTCGCTTGCCTGTATTTGATCGGCAAAACATAAATGCCGAGGCACCTCTTGAGTTCATAGAAAGACTAGAAGTAGTGATTTGTCAAAGATAAAAGCATCAAAGTTATACCACAATCAATCATATTTTGAGACAAGCATATTATATTAAGAATGACAGTTGTGCTCTCAAGATAGTGCTCGAAGAAAGAATGGAGACACAACATAAAAGTAAAAGATTGACCCTTCGCAGAGGGAAGCAGGGATTAACATGCGCTAGAGCTTTTTATTTGTAAAGCAGGAGTAAAATTATTTTGAGAGGTGTTTGTTGTTGTCAACGAATGGTAATGGGTACACTAACTCCCTCATCAACCGGACTCACAAGAGCGGCTCCCATTTATTTATTTTTGGTTGGCACTCCTTCCAACCTTTCTTTCACAAACCATGGCTAACCGAATCCTCGGGTGCCTGCCAACAATCACATACCATGAAGGAGTGCCTTTTTATTTAAGTTTTATTATGATGATGACACTCCCCCCAACCTTTGCTTACACAAGCCATGGCTAACCGAATCCTTCGGGTGCCGTCCAACAATCACAAACCATGGAGGAGTGTCTATTTAAGTTAATTAATTCGGGACTGGGAATCCCATTGCCAGCTCTTTTTGCAAAATTATTGGATAAGCGGATGTGCCACTAGTCCATATGAGAGTCCGTCAAAAGTAAATGACAAGGTCGAAAGCTAAACACCACATACTTCCTCATGAGCTATGAAACATTAACACAAATTGAGAAGCATTTTGAAGGTTTTAAAGGTAGCGCATGAGAATTTACTTGGAATGGTTTGAAATGCCATGCATAGGTATTTATGGTGGACACTTTTGGAACAACTTGGTTTTCAGGTGTTTGGAAGCACGAGCGGCGTCACCGCTCAGTACAAGTGAAGGCTAGCAAAAGACTAGGGAGCGACAAATCAAGAGAGCAGTAACTGTCATAATCATGCTTGCGGCAAAATAAATTAACGGAGGCATAAAAGTGATACAAGAACTCTGAAGCAATTATAAATCATCGAGGCTTAATTGACTTTTTGTTCAGTCATATGCATGCGTGAGCATGTGCCAAGTCGATATAAATGAGTTATTCAGAGGAGGATACCACAATGCCATACTTACTTATGAATAAAACAATGCAAGCAAACATCCATGACATGCTACTCATATTAATAAATCGGAACCAAACATGAGAGATCATGAGCTACTAGACTTTCTCAAATAACATATACCTCACATGAACCAACTAAGCATGCTCATATGGATGAGTATATGTACAAAAATGAAAGCAAATAGAGTTCATACCAGCCTCTCACCACAATCAGATTGTCGTAGATCGTCATTATTGCCTTTTCACTTGTGTAGCTTGGATAATATAAAATGAAAACCACGCTCCAGCCACCGAAGACCATTGAACTCATGATGAACTTTACAAACCAAAGAAGAACAGCAAATATTTTTGGTGTTTTCGAATTAGAAATAAGAACGAAAGAAAACAAGCAAACAAAGCAAAATCTTTTTGGGTTTTCTCATAGCAAACTAACGATAGCAAATAAAGCAAACTAAGAGCAAGGTACCAAATAAATAAATGGTGAAGAGAAACAACAGAAATATTTTTGGTCTTTTTGTGTTTTAGGAAAGAAACAAAGTGAAAACAAAAGAATGCAAACTAACAGAAACACAGAAAAGCAGGATGACAGAAATCTGCCAAATCCTGACAGCAGTACAGAAATCGAATTTAACAAAAATCTTCCATTGCTCAGACCAAAAAGTGTTCAACTAATGAAAGTTAGATAACAACCTGGGGCACATGCTCAAAAATTGGCAACTCAAAATAACGTTCTGGCTGTGCGTACGAATTTTTTTGGTAACAGCACAGAATCTGTTTTTGGACAGCACTTCCCCAAATATCATCTCCCTCTCATTAGAAAACCACTCTAAGAGACTAAGCAAGTATGTACAAGTATCCAGCAACCATAATATGCAAAGAATGAGTGATGCCGGTATACCTCCCCCCAAGCTTAGGCTTTTGGCCTAAGTGGAGTTCATTCCCAACGAGGGTCGGGGTTCCACGCCGGTGGATCATACATGGAGTGGTAATAAGGCCCCTGTGCAGAAGAATATCGTGGAGGCTCCACGTGACCATGATGTTGATATGAGGAGCTTGCTGCATCGGATGAAGAGTCGGGATGCTCCTCGGTCTCCTCCACATCTTCCCTCGCACGACGGCTTTCTCTTTCTATGTATGCATTTAGCTCATTTTCTGTGATCGACCACCCGTCCCTGGCATCAAGGTTAAACAAAGCAGGTGCAGGCAATCGTACTAGTTTTTCAATTTTCTTAGTTATACTCCATTTTTTCTTATATAAAGTTATCCTATAATGCAGGTTGTTCAAGTTAGATGCATCTGAAATAAACTCATGTCTAATCATGGAAACCACATCAAGCTTCTCTATAGAAAGCGGAATATCTAAATGGTGAGGTTCTACACCATGCATAGCTAATAAGCGAGAGGCGATAAGACCTCCACAAATTCCTCCTTTCTCACGGTTAGTAGCAAGTCTACAAGCTATTAAAGCACCCAAATTATAAGTCCTATCCTGTTGCAAAGCAGCAGCTAAGAAAGCCAAGTCTGGGACAGATAATTTACCTCCGGTCCTTCTTGCAAGGACGCACTTTGTAATGAAATAGGCAAAGTAGCGGATGGCTGGATGTTGAATGCTACTAATCTTACCATCATCATTGGAGAGGCTCCTCCCATTACAAATCCTTGTATAAAGATCTGAGAGCTCCCGCGGTGTTCCCCTGATCTTCTCGCAGGATCCCCATTGCGGTACTCCAATTGCTGCACAAAAAACACCAAATGGCAAGTTGACAGCTTTATTGTAAATTTTATACTGGACCATGGGGTCGGACCGCGACCAATTGAACTTGAAGTCCTGCACAAAAGACATAGTTAATTTTACATATTGTCTTGGCTCTCCTTCAACAAAACCACTCAGCCCTGCACGAGAGATTAGAGTTTGCACATCTTGTAAAATCCCCGCACTTCTCATAAAGTCCACGCATGGGTAGTAAGAGGGGTATACTCCCTCCTCACGATTGACTCTTGAAACTTGCTGGACTTCCAATTCTTCTTGGTTCAATTGGGGCACACCTTCTTCCATTTTCTGAAATTTTCAACAATCATTATAAAATTTGATTTCAAGGTGTGTAATTGAAGGGAACTACTATAGGAACTTGCTAGAGTACTTCACATGCATCAAAACTAATTTCTTCCACTTAGAACAAGCATGCAAGCTCACTAAACATGTTATCTACAGCAGCAAAATATTCAAGATATACTCAACCAAATGAAATTCTAATTGGACAATCAAAGGAGTCACATACCAAGGAGTAAATGTGCCAAATTTCAGACAGAAATCTGGGCTGAGCAAGGAGATCGAAAAATCGCGAGTTCTTGAGCAGAAACACGAGTGAGAGAAACTTGGTACGAGTTTTTTCGGGAGAGAGAAGGTGCTGGGAGGAAGAGATGGTGTAGTGGGGCAAGGGGTGGCCCACACCACATGGTGGCGCGGCCCCCTTGCTGGCCGCGCCGCCTATGGTGTGGCACCCCCTGGTGCCCCACAGGTCATCCTCTGGTGCTCCCAGGTGCCTCGTCGAAAAATAGGACCAACGGTGTAATTTTTGTAATTTTTAGAGAACTTTGAAAAATGCACATTTCTGGGTATTAAATTAATGATTACTGCGCAGGAAAATGATTTCTAAAATCTTAAATGACCTAAGCATATTGCAAAACAAAAGTGCTACAGCAAATAAAATAAGTGGAGGGAGAAAGAAAGAAAGAAGTGTTGTTTAGCTCTCCTATGCAATAAAATATACTTGTTAACAAGGTTGATCAAGTCTTGCTACCAAATAAATTTTATATGACATAAGAAGAAATAAACCTCAAATCAATCATGTTACCTTATATTGAATTGATATGGATCCAATCACAAGAGTTTGATATTCTTCTTTAGGCTCATATACAGGACAATCAATGGATCCCACTTTGATAGTTTTCACATTAAAAATTGTATTGACTCCACATACTTTATCAATCCTCTTGGGAAAATAGACAGTGTGTTCCTTATTATCAACATTAAAAGTAACCATGCCTTTATTGCAATCAATAACAGCCCCTGCAGTATTAAGAAAGGGTCTTCCAAGAATAATGGACATATTATCATCTTCAGGCATTTCCAACACAACAAAATCAGTTAATATTAAGCAATGCTGAGTAACTTGAACAGGAACATTTTCACATAAACCAACAGGAATAGCAGTAGATTTATCAGCCATTTGCAAAGATATATCAGTTGGTATCAATTTATCTAAATCAAGTCTCTTATAAAGAGAAAAAGGCATCACACTCACACCTGCTCCCAAATCACATAGAGCAGTTCTAACATAATTATTCTTGATGGAACAAGGAATAGTCGGTATACCTGGGTCACCCAACTTCTTTGGAATCTTACCATTGAAGGAGTAATTAGCGAGCATAGTAGAAATTTCCTCATTGGGGACTTTCCTTTTGTTAGTAACAATATCTTTCATATACTTTGAATAAGGAGGCAATTTAATAGCATCAGTCAAAGGGATTTGAGAAATAAAGGTTTCATCCAATCACAAAATTTATTATAATGTTCCTCCTCCTTTGATTTTAGTTTCTTAGCAGGAAAAGGCATTTGCTTTTGAACCCAAGGTTCTCTTTCATTACCATGTTTCTTTGTAATAAAATCTTCTTTAGTATACTTTTTATTTTTAGCATGCTTTTCAGGTTCTTTTTCAATTTCTTCTTTATCAGGAGTATCATTCTTATCATTATCTTCCTCATGTTCATTACCACTTTCAGTTTCAGCATCAGAAATAGAAATACTATTAGGATCATTAACAGGTTCAGAGGATTCTACAACATTCTTATGTTTCTTTTTCTTTTTCTTAGATGGAGCACTAGTTTTAATTAGTTGAGAATCTTGTTCAATTCTTTTGGGATGCCCTTCAGGATATAGAGGATCCTGGGTAGAAACACCACCTCTAGTTGTTACTTCACAAGCATGTTTTTCTTTAGAATTATTTCCCAACAAGTCATTTTGCACTTTAGTAAGTTGATCAATTTGAGTTTGAACCATTTGAAAATGTTTAACAAGTATCTTAACATCATTGGAGGTTCTCTCCACAATACCATGCAATTCACTAATAGCTCGGGAATTTTCCATTAAATGATTCTCTACTCTCATATTAAAGTTTTCTTGCTTAACAATATAATTATCAAATTCATCTAAGCATTGAGCAGGAGATTTTGAATACGGAATATCTTCCCTAGTAAAGTGTTGAAGCGAGTGTACCTCAATCATGGATGAAGGGGGAATTGTCTCACATATATCTTCTATAGGAGGTAAATTCTTCACATCTTCAGGTTTAATACCTTCTCCTTAAGAGACTTCTTGGCTTCCCTCATATCTTCATCATTTAATTTAATCATACCCCTCTTCTTCACTATCGGTGTCGGGGTTGGTTCAGGTGTAGACCAATCATCATGATTCCGGCCTATTTTAGCCAATAATTCTTCAGCTTCGGGTTCTTTTCCTGAAAACACAACCAGCACAACTATCCAGGTATGCCCTAGACTCAATGGTTAGTCCACTATAAAATATATCAAGTAAATCATTCTTTTCCAAATCATGGTCAGGCTGAGCTCTAATAAGAGAACAAAATCTAGCCCAAGCCTCAGGCAATTTCTCTCCATCTTCCTGGTCAAAATTATAAATTCTCTGCAAAGCAGCATGTTGAGCACTAGCAGGAAAGTATTTACGGAAGAAAACATCAAGCAATTCTTTTGGACTTTTAATAGAACCAGGAGACAAATTATTATACCAAGTTTTAGCATCATCCTTTAATGAGAAAGGAAAAATTTTAGCGACAAAGTAAGTACGCATCTTAATATCATCAGAAAACAAGCCACTAAGAGTAGATAACTCAGTCATGTGTTCAACAGCACTTTCTTTTTCAGTACCACAAAAGGGTGTTTTCTCAACAATAGCTATATGAGATAGATCAAGAGAAAAATCATAATCTTTATCCCTAATGCTTATAGGAGATGTGGCAAATTTAGGATCAGGAGACAGTTTATATCTAACAGCATGTTCTGCAAGCAACTTTTTAATTTTTCTTGCATCAGTAGTAGCATTGCATTTTTCAATAAAATCATCATTAAGCTCTACATAATCCTCATCAAGATCATCACTAGAATATTCAACAGACTCAGGTGAATTAACAGGTGTAGCAGCATTAGGAGTTTCAGTATTTTCAATTTGTCTAGACTTAGCAATTGTAGCATCTAGAAAAGATCCCAATGAACCACTATCATCAAGCACAGCAGAAACATTATCAATATTATGAGAATTTTCAGATTCAGCAGAAAGTACCAGCGAAGCATGTGGCGGTGAAACAAGTTTATCAATCACAGATGGTGAATCAAGAGCAGCAGAGGTACTCAGAGTTGTACCTTTTCTTGTAGTGGATGGTAATATGGCGATCTTAGTATCGCGAGGTTTACCCATAATGGAGAATTTGCAGCGAACAATATCAATCCAAGTGAACTTCCAAATAAAGCTATGCTCCCCGGCAACGGCGCCAGAAAATAGTCTTGATGACCCACAAGTATAGGGGATCGCAACAGTCTTCGAGGGAAGTATTACCCAATTTATTGATTCGACACAAGGGGAGACAAAGAATACTTGTAAGCCTTAACAGCGGAGATGTCAATTCAGCTGCACCTGGAAACAGACTTGCTCGCAAGAGTTTATCAGTAGTAACAGTTCTATGGTAGTGGAAATAGCGGAATAACAGCAGCAGTGAAATAAAGACAGCAGTAGTGATTATAGTAAACAGCAGGATTAAAATACTGTAGGCATAGGGACGGATTTAACGGGTGTTGCATGGATGAGAGAAACTCATATAACAATCAAAGCATGGGCATTTGCAGATAATAATAAAACAGTATCCAAGTACTAATCAATCAATAGGCATGTGTTCCATATTTAGTCGTACGTGCTCGCAATGAGAAACTTGCACAACATCTTTTGTCCTACCAGCCGGTGGCAGCCGGGCCTCTAGGGAAACTACTGGATATTAAGGTACTCCTTTTAATAGAGTACCGGAGCAAAGCATTAACATCGTGAACACATGTGATCCTCACATCACTACCATCCCCTCCGGTTGTCCCGATTCTGTCACTTCGGGGCCATTGGTTCCGGACAGCGACGTGTGTATACAACTTGCAGGTAAGACCATAAACAATGAATATCTTCATGAAACAATAACATGTTCAGATCTGAGATCATGGCACTCGGGCCCTAGTGACAAGCATTAAGCATAACAAGTTGCAACAATATCATAAAAGTGACATCTACGGATACTAGGCACTATGCCCTAACAATCTTATGACTATTACATGACCAATCTCATCCAATCCCTACCATCCCCTTCAGCCTACGCGGGGGAATTACTCACACATGGATGGGGGAAACATGGCTGGTCGATGGAGAGGCGTTGGCGGTGATGGCGGTGAAGATCTCCTCCAATTCCCCGTCCGGCGGAGTGCCGGGAGACTTCTGGCTCCCGCGACGGAGTTTCGCGATGTGGCGGCTTTCTGGAGGGTTTCTGGCGATGTCGACTCTCTCTCCGTGCTTTAGGTCGAGACGAATAAGTAGTCCGAAGGGGGCGTCGGAGGCCGGCCGAGGGGCCACACCATAGGGCCGCGCGGGCCCCCCTGGGCCGCGCCGCCATGGTGTGGGGCCCTCGGGCCTCCACCTCCTTCGCCCTTCTGGCTCCGTCAATATTTTGGTAAAATAGGCCATCTGAAGAAATTCCGAGGATTTTCCCGAAAGTTGGATTTCTGCACAAAAACGAGACACCAGAGCAATTCTGCTGAAAACAGCGTTAGTCCGTGTTAGTTGTATCCAAAATACACAAATTAGAGGCAAAACAATAGCAAAAGTGTTCGGGAAAGTAGATACGTTTTGGACGTATCAGAGGGACCAAAATCGTCGGCCATGGTACACCAGCAACCACGGCGCGACTTCAACTTCGTCGGCCATGGCAACTTTTCTTGTAGTGTGTCCCAGGTGTCAATGAAGGCATGAACCCACTATCGAGCATAAATACTCCCTCTTGGAGTTAAGAGCAAAAACTTGGCCAGAGCCTCTACTAATAACGGAGAGCATGCAAGATCATAAACAATACATAAACAATAGATTGATAATCACCATAACATAGTATTCTCTATCCATCGGATCCCGACAAACACAACATATAGTATTACAGATAGATGATCTTGATCATGTTAGGCAGCTCACAAGATCCAACAATGAAGCACAATTAGGAGAAGACGACCATCTAGCTACTGCTATGGACCCATAGTCCAGGGGTGAACTACTCACTCATCACTCCGGAGGCGATCATGGCGATGAAGAGTCCTCCGGGAGATGAATCCCTCTCCGGCAGGGTGCCGGAGGCGATCTCCTGAATCCCCGAGATGGGACGCGGCGGCGGCGTCTCTGGAAGGTTTTCCGTATCGTGGCTCTCGGTCTGGGGGTTTCGCGACGGAGGCTATTTGTAGGCGAAAGGGTAGGTCAAGAGGCGGCACGAGGGGCCCCAGGGCCGCGCGGCCAGGGCCAGGGCCGCGCCGCTCGTCACCTGGCCACCTCGTGGCCCCACTTCGACTCCCCTTCGGTCTCTGGAAGCTCCGTGCAAAAATAGGACCCCGGGCGTTGATTTCGTCCAATTCCGAGAATATTTCCTTACTAGGATTTCTGAAACCAAAAACAAAGAAAAAAGCAACTGGCTCTTCGGCATCTTGTTAATAGGTTAGTTCCAGAAAATGCGTAAATACGACATATAATATGCATAAAACATGTAGGTATCATCAATAAAGTAGCATGGAACATAAGAAATTATCGATACGTTGGAGACGTATCAGCGGGCCGCATGACAGTGGGCTCCACCCGTCAGCGACGCTTAACGCCCGAAGCGGTATGGATCAACGAGGCGCGTTGGATTAAAATAGGATCTAACGGCGCACATTCATCGTCGTCGACGGCGAGAGAGGGGCTCGCCGGCGGCTCGGGTAGGGGGTCGGAGGGCTCACCGTGGCTCCAGCTAGGGTGGGCAGTGTGCGCGGTGAAGTTGTGGACGACGGCGAAGCTCCTGGTACCGGCGGCAGCTCCAGGGGCGGCTTCCTTCTCCGGCGATCGTCGGCTACTGTGGGCGGCGGCGATCTAGCAATTGGGAGCATCTGGTGGCTAATCGAGCATGGTGAGGTGCTGAGGAGGTCGAGGAAGGAGAGGGGAGGGTGGTGGTGTGAAGGGATCGTCGAGGCGAGGCCTCCTTTTATAGGCGCGAGGGTGGCCGTGGTGCTGCGGCAAGGGCGACAAGAGCGCGGCCGCTCCGGTGAGCTAGAGGGCTAAGCAACGACGGGGTCGTGTTCACGACGTCACGGCGAAGCTACGGGCGTGAACGGCGCGGCAAGGGGACGCGTAGGATGGTCGGGACCGTGCATGTACTGTCGTGGCCGTGGCGGGCGCGCTTGTCCTCTATGGCGGCCGTGGTCGCCAAGGCGTGGCGCACGCATGTCCGGCGAGCTCCGCGTGGCGAGGAAGGTACCAGGGCGCGCGGGTTTGGTCGAGGTACGGCGGAGTGCTGCGAGCGACGCGTGGCCGTGTCGCGCGCGTCCGTGCACGGTGACGTCGCCCATGCCGCTCGCGGCGTACCTGGGCATACTGGGCGCGACCGTGGCGAGTCATGGCGTCGTCCTCGCAGTCAAGGGCGTGTACCGGGATCCAGATCTTGGCGACGCGTTGGGCATGGTGCTGTGGCTGCCGTGGAGAGAAGAGAGGGGGAGACGCGTCGGTGGCGAACGTGGCCGGCATGGCCATGTCCACGCCGTGTCTGGCCCTCTCCTTGGCTTCCCTTGCATGGGCTCGGTGTAGGAGTGTCCAAGGATCATTGCTAGGGCAAGTGTTGGTCAAATGATGGTCTGGTTTGATCATATTTGCAAAATGGGGAATGTTGCATTTGTTTCATTGTCTCATCTTATCTTGATCATATCTCTTGATCCAAAATGAATTTGATATGTTGATCTTTACAAAAGTTATTCACCTTGTTGTGTACTTGGATGACATGCAAAGATTTGAATTTGTTTAGTTTAGAAATTTTGAAATAGAGAGGCTCAAAGTGGTGACCAGAATATAAAAGTCAGAAATGACCATTATCTCATGTGTTCACCTTTTGATTTTTGAATTTGGTTCAAATGGTATATCTTTGATTCTCAAAGTTGTAATTATTCTTTAATATCATATTACAAGTATTGGTGAAGATCAAATGGGTCTAGGGTCAAATTTACACAAATTGCATAGGCCATATGTTAGGGTTTTTAGGGTTTTATTAATATTTGATTTCTTTCTCTTTTTGATTTATTTAATTGGTGATCATCACTTGATCACTTTAGGGTTTTGGAGTTCATCACATAAAAAATATAACAATCATCATGGCATATCACTCAAAATGCACAAGTCCTATGCAGGGCACTATATGCAATTTAAAAGTTTTTGTTAGTTCTCAAATTTGGATCTCTGGAATTGCTCTTCTCCTTTTATTGAAATTTGGGATGTTACGAACCCTTCCCCCTTACAAAAGATCTCGTCCCGAGATCTTAAAGAAAATTAGGTACTAAAGAGATCTGGGTATTCCTTCTTCATGTCTTCCTCTCGCTCCCAAGTGGCTTCATCTTCAGTATGATTGCTCCACTATATCTTCAGAAACTTGATGCTTCGGGTGCGGGTGGTTCTGTATGCTTCTTCCAAGATGTGAATCGGTACTTCACGGTACGTTAGGTCTTGGTTGATATCCACCGAACGGTGATCGATGTTCTTGAACACTTCGGTCTTCTCAGGGACTTCAAGGCACTTCCGGAGGAGTGAGATGTGAAACACGTCATGCACAGCCGACATTTCTTCATGCAGTTCCAGTTGATAGGATACTTCTCCACGGCGACTCAGAACTTTGAAAGGTCCGACATATCGGGGTGCAAGCTTTCCTTTCAGCTGAAACCTCTGCATTCCTTTCAGGGGGATACTTTGAGATAGACAAAATCTCCAATCTCAAATGTCATCTCTCGGCGTCTCTTGTCGGCGTAACTCTTCTGCCTTGATTGCGCCGTCTTGAGGTATTCTCGAATCTTGTGCACCTTCTCTTTAGCTTCACGAAGAACATCAGGTCCAAAGACTTGACTCTCTCCGACTTCCGACCAATTCAGGGGGTACGACACTTCCTTCCGTACAGTGCTTCGAAGGGGCCATCTGTAAACTGGCTTGGTAGCTATTGTTGTAAGAGAATTCTGCGTAAGGCAGGCAGTCTTCCCACTTAGATCCATATTCCAGTACACATGCTTTCAGCATGTCCTCCAATATCTGGTTGACTCTTTCGGTCTGTCCATCGGTCTGCGGGTGATAGGCAGTGCTGAAATTCAAACGGGTTCCTAGTCCTTCGTGCACCTTCTGCCAGAATCTCGAGGTGAACTGAGATCCTCTATCTGACACAATTGACTTCGGGGTTCCGTGCAGTGCGACTATTCTGGAGATGTACAACTCAGCTAACTTTGGGCCTTGGTAGGTGGTCTTGACAGCGATGAAATGGGCCACCTTGGTCAGTCTATCCACAACTACCCATATCGAATCATTTCCTTTGCTGGATTTGGGCAAACCGGTGATAAAGTCCATTCCTACGGAGTCCCACTTCCATTCAGGAATCTGAGGGGCTGCAGCAGTCCTGCGGGTCGCTGATGTTCTGCCTTGACTCGCTGACAGATGTCACACTTGGCGATGTAGCTTCCGATCTCCCTCTTCATTCCATGCCACCAAAACTGTTCCTTCAAGTCTTGATACATCTTGGTACCTCCGGGATGAATAGAGTATAAGGTGTCATGGGATTCTTTCAGAATAACTTGTTTCAACTCTGAGTCTGACGGTACACACAGGCGTCCGTTGTACCACAGAACTCCTTCTTCACCAACGGTGAATCCCGGTGCTTTCCCTGCAGCTATCTGGGTCTTGATTCCATCAATGCTGGCATTTCCCTTCTGAGCTTCCTTGATCTGACCAATCAAGGTGGGTTGTAGCTCGATGCTGGCTAAGAATCCTTCACTGACTAACTCCATTCTAAACTGCTCAAACTCCTGGTATAGGCTGGGTTGTTCTTCTGCTATCATTGAGTTCAGCTGGCACGGCAGTTTACTCAACGCATCCGCTACCACATTGGCCTTGCCGTGGTGGTAGTGAATCTCCATATCATAGTCCTTGATCAATTCTAACCATCTTCTTTGCCTCATATTCAGCTCCTTCTGGGTGAAGATATACTTCAGGCTCTTGTGATCAGAATAGATCTCGCAGCGATTACCCATGAGGTAATGACGCCACACCTTCAGTGCTAACACTACGGCTGCGAGCTCGAGGTCATGTGTTGGGTAATTCTGCTCATGCTGCTTCAGTTGCCGGGACAGATAAGATATCACTTTGCCTTCCTCATCAGCACACATCCAAGACCAATCTTGGATGCATCGCAGTAAACGTCAAAGGGTTTGGTGATGTCCGGCATGATCAGGATTGGGGCTGAGTCAAGCTTGAGTTGTTGAAACTCTTCACATTTGTCCGTCCATTCGAACTTCTTGTCCTTCTTCAACATTGGGTCATTGGTCGAGCGATGCTCGAAAAGCCTTCTACGAATCTGCGGTAATATCCGGCTAATCCAAGAAAAGCGCGGACCTCGGTCTGGGTGGTTGGGGCTTTCCATTCTGCAACAGTCTTGATCTTGGCGGGATCTACAGCAATTCCTCCTGCAGACAAGATATGTCCCAGGAATCCTACTTCCTTCAGCCAAAACTCACATTTTCTGAACTTAGCATACAGCTTATGCTCTCTAAGGGTCTCCAAGACAGCTTCTAAGTGTCGCTCATGTTCTTCTTCAGACTTGGAGTAGATTAGGATGTCATCGATGAAAACGACAACAAACTTATCCAGAAAAGTTCATGAAGATCTTATTCATGAGATTCATGAAATAAGCGGGGGCATTGGTCAATCCAAATGACATGACATTGTACTCGTACAATCCATATCTGGTGGTAAAGGCAGTTTTGGGAATATCCGAGGCACGAATCTTTAGCTGGTGGTATCCAGTCCTGAGATCAATCTTCGAGAATACTATGGCTCCGGTCAGCTGATCAAACAGATCCTCTATCTTTGGCAAGGGATATTTGTTTTTGATGGTGACATAGTTAAGCTTACGATAGTCCGTACATAAACGACTGGCACCGTCCTTCTTGTCCACAAACAGGACTGGGGATCTCCAAGGCGACGCACTGGGTCGAATCCGACCTTTGGCTAGCAGCTCATCCAGTTGCTTCTTTAGTTCCACTAGCTCGGCTGGGTTCATACTATAGGCTCTCTAGGCTATAGGTCCGGTTCCGGGGATTAACTCGATGATAAACTCGATATCCCGATCTGGGGGCATACCGGGTAAACCATCAGGATATCGACAAACGACCCTGATCTGATCCAAGGTTGGCTTGGCTACACTTTGGTGGGTAGTCTTTCAGATACATGTTCTACTATGATACCGGTGCTACTGGTCATGGTGATGGCTTTCTTGGCACAGTCAATCATTCCATGATGTTTGGCCATCCAATCCATACCCAGCACTATTTCCAAACCTTTGGTTCCCAGAATAATCAGATTGGCATAGAAATCTACTTCATGTATTCTGATGGGTACATTTTTACAAATTTTCTGGCTTTAGTGGTTGATCCGGGAATTTGAACTATCATGACATGTTTCAAACTGATAGGTTGAATTTTACTTGTTGATGCAAAGTCTTCGTGACAAAAGAATGAGATGCTCCGGAATCAAACAACACTCTGGCAGGGATGGAGTTGACAGAAAACATACCCAGTACAACATCTGGTGCTTCCCGGGCTTCTTCGGCGTTCATGTGGAAGAGACGGCCATTGCGGTTATTGGGGTTGTTGGGGGCGAACTTCTTTCCGGTGGAGACGCGGCGTTGCTGCTGAGCAGGGCAGCGGTGTTGCCGGCGAGCTTGGCGAGCCTCTTGGGGCACTCGTTGGAGTAGTGTCCCACTACACCGCACTCATAACAAGTGATGGTGGACTTGTCCTTGGCTGCACCGGAATGGCGTTGCTCCCAGTCCTTGGAGCGGTGTTGGTGTTGTTGTTGTTGGTGTTGGGGGCTCGCATTGGGGCGCGGTTGAAGTTGTTGGTGTTTCTGGTAGTTGTGGTTGTTGTTGTGGTGGCCTCCTGGCCTGGGTTCCTCCACTCCGGTTCTGGAAACCGGGGCGTGAAGTCTGCATCTGGGGCTTGTTGTTTCTGGGGGCAAAACCTCCGCTTGAGCTGGGGCGATACTTTGGAGTATTGCTGGGCCCACTCTGGTGCATCATGCGGCGTTTGCGGTTCTCATTGGCTTGGTTCAACTTGCCCTCCATCTGAATGGCGGAGTCCACTAGGGCTTCAAGATCTGCGAAGGGGATGTTGACCAGGACAGTCTGCATCTCATCATGCAGTCCATTCAGGAATCTCTCCTGCCTCTTCTCCGTGGTGTCAGTCTCGTCGGGGGTGTACCTTGACAGTGTAAGGAACCTGTCGCGGTATTCTACCACCGTCATCCTTCCTTGCTTGAGTTCGCGGAACTCGTCCCGCATCTTCTTGATAAGACCTGGGGGCACATGGTACTTGCTGAACTTGAGCTTGAAATCTGCCCAAGTCATGACTTGACCTCCATTCATGGCACGGTGCTGGTCCACCAGGCTCGGGCTGGTCCGGCAAGGTAGTGGGTTGCAAACAAGACCTTCTCGTTGGCTTCAACTCCGGCTACTTCCAAGTTGTTCTCCATGGTCCGGATCCAATCGTCGGCGTCGAGGGGTTCTTCGGTCTTGCTAAACACCGGAGGGTTGGTGTTCTGGAAGTTCTTGAGCTTGGATCCGGGATGATCATGATTCCCATGGCCTTGGTTAGCAAGGTTCTGAAGAGCGACTATGTTGGCTTGACGTTCAGCTCTTTCATTCTCCCTGTCGGCCAGCAGGGGTTTGCAGCAGTTGCATCATGGCGTTGTCGCGATTGGGAGGGGCCATCTGGATATACAGAAGATTATAAGATAAGAGGGAATTTCTATGGTTTATTTTGAATGAGTTCAAAAACTTGTAAAAACTTGAATGCTTTGGATGACACACACAAACATTCATTCATTCATTCATTCCACATCACACATTACAAACTAACATGCCACACATCCAATGGTTTTAAGAACCATTTCTCATGCTACGATACAAGGGACAGGATACAACTCACACCTACATAAGTTATCAAGTGCAGCTACCCTCATCCTCAATGTCGATGGGAACGACATCATCAGGTCCTGGCTCCAGGAACGCGTAGTCCTCCTCCTCAGTGAACTCGTCCTCCTCAAAGTCGTCATCGTCACTCAGGAAGGCTCCTCCTCCCTGAATATCGATACCGGCCTCGTCTTCCTCCATCTCTCTCAGCTGATCCTCCTGGGTCTTGACCGTGGCCTCTAGTGACGTGATCTGGGCGCGAAGGCGCGTGATAGTAGCATCCTTCTTCGCACACCTCAGGCGAAGCTTGTTGCGGTCCCTGGACAGCATCTTGATAGCATCGCCATGAGTGGCCAGTGCAAGGTGAGTCTGGTTCGCGTATGCACGGGCATTGTCCAGATCCTGCTGAGTGTGATACAACATGAAATCCAGATGCTCAGCGTGGTGCCTCAGCTCAGGGTGAGACTGCAGAGCCATGGGCACTCCTGCGGCATCACGCTTCACCAGGTGAGCGAAGCGAGACGCGAGTAGGCGCACCGCGTTCTATCCACAGAGGCGCGCAAGTACCTCCTGAAGGCCACGTGCGAGTCCATCGAGCCAGTTGCTCTCACGGAAGGAGAAAAGGATTCTCTCCGAGGTGGGAGACTCCATGTTTCCCCTCAGATCTGCAGTGATGATCCACTGCAGCTCGCCGCCAGGCTGATCATTCACCTGGATCCCATGGAACTCGGGCTGGAGGCGTCCCAGAAAGTTCGAGACAGCGGTGAGATCGTGCTCGAAGATCAAGCTGCCTCCGTTACCACGTTGATAAAACTTGGTGTTGACGGGTGCGTTGGGCTCCATCTGAAAGTGAATTAGGACAGTAAGTTAGAGAATGAACAAGTGTGACAAAATTTTAAGTAGATACTATAAAAAGAGCATAATTCTTCAAATTTCGAAAAGCCTCCAAGACAAGAGTATGAGTAACTTTTCACAAATATTCTCTTCTTTGTGATTTCAAAGTTAGGTTTTATGAATGCCCATTCTAACTAAGGTTTTCTAAGGTCAAACAATGGCTCTGATACCAACTTGTCAACACCCGGATTTTTAAGTCTAGATGCCTATTATGTCATTCATCGCAATCCCAGGATAATGTTGTTGCGAGGCATAATAGTCGAATATCACAGTCATTATTTATTACAACCCATATTGTCGTACAACTTGAATCACATGATCCATATTACACAAATAGTTGACCTATCGATCAACGAACAAACACAAGTTCATAGCGGAAGCGTAAAGATAAAAGGGACTCTCTAGTCCACAGGCCAATGCTTGACGTCAGAAAGCTCCTAGTTGTCATAGGCGTCCTGCTGGTCATCGTCTTGGTAGTTCTGTTCATCTTCATACTCTGGCCATTTGAATAGCCAGGGACAAAGCCGTAAGTACTTTAAGTACTTCCAAACTAACACTAAAGTAAGTGCTAACTATTGAAGTAATAGTGCTAAGCTCTAGTTTAATTTGCATAAGCCAAATTTTAGTTCATAAGTATGAGATCATGTGCTAACTAGTTCAAGTGGAAACATTAGTGTCATTCCCACAACATTTGTTGTAAATCAACAAGTCACCAAGTCACCATTCATTTCACCAACAGTTTCAAAGTCTGACACCGGAAACTGTATGGTCTTTCCAACCGTCCGTAACCGTGGACACGGCTATTCGAATAGATTGACACTCTGCAGAGGTTGCACACTTGTGCCACAACATTTGATTTCATCCGTCGGAATAACTCCGAATCATCGTAACACAGTACGCGGATCATCAACCATAACCTTTCACTTACACATCCTAGTATGAGCACCTCTCCCCATGAGCTTGGCCTCCTGGTGAAAACCAACTGTTAACCTGGGAACTGCACAGGGCTTGGCCGTACAATTCACCTCAATTCACATCATTTCTCAACTACGGAGGCAGCCTCGGCATAACCCCTATGATGTGTGTTCAGAGGGAACCCATACTAAAGTGTATAAACTTCCAGTTAAGCCCTACCCATAATCAGGTATTGTGGGGGTACTTAATATTGGAAAGGTATCGCATTCAAACCAATATCAGGGTTTTATCAAAAATCACTATCTTCTCTTGTTCACATTCAACTTCAAATCATTCAATGGAAATGCTTCATCATTCCAAGGTTTCAAATTCAACAAGTCATAAGTTCCCATCTAGAGTAGTCAAAGTTTTAGTATTTTAGCACTAGCACTAATCATGAGGGGTGCTACATTGCTTTGCTATCTTTGAACTAACTTTGCTACTCTAATAATTTTGTTCACCTAAATCAAGTTAATCCAACTCTTTGAAAAAAAAGTAAAACTTGTATGGTATAAATGTAGAATAGGCTTGTGTTAAGAAAGATAAGAATCATGGTGCCTTGCCCAAGGAGGGCTTTGCACTTTGCAAGAGTATTAGCTTGCCTTGGTAGTTCTCTAGGTTCTCTTCTTCCTCGTCTTGGTAGAATCCTTCTTCCTCTTGGTATTCTCCAATGCTAGCGTCTAAATTCGAATACGAGGTATAATCACTAAGCAAGCTCAAAAGCTATACTAAGCTCATAATTACTTCACACACACTATGCTAAGCACACACATAAAATAACTAAGTGCATTGGTTTTCTTTATTAAAGAAAAGTAATTTCCTCTCATTACATATGTAATTAATTATTTCTATTTAGTTCTTGAGAGAAATAATTTCCTCTCATTTAAATATTCTTAAGATTTAACTCCTCAATAATCATACATGAACTCATATTGACCTAAGTCAAACATTCATTATCATTATTGGAGAAAATGATTTAAATGAGGTAGATCTCCTCATACCATTTTATAATTCCACAAATAATTTAAATCTCCAAAAATTCATATAGGAGTGGTTGTACCAGGGGTACAAACACACATGAATGCATTTGGGACAAGATTTAAATGAAGTAAATCACTTCATATGATTTTCATAATAGTTTTGGACAATATCACTTAACTAAACTAGCCATATTGTCCATTAATTCCACTAGGGCATGATCATACAAAGTGACCACACCATTTTCTTGCAGAAGCAATTAGTGTAAGTCAAATGTGAGTTATTGGAGTTGGAATTAATTTAATACCTATTTTGGTTGATTTTTAATAATTATTTGAATATGCAAAAGTCCCTGCCTTCTTCTTTTTATCATTTTATTTCTATAACCAATATTGAGGTGGGACCAGTTGCATGTTGTAGAACTTTTCTGTGGCTTTCCAAATATATAAAGTTTGTTAAATTTGGCCAAGCCAAACAGATTCTATGAATTTTCAAAGTTAGGTCCAGTATTGAATTCAAACTAAATTTATTAAACGAAGTTTGAATTAAAAAGGCCGGCGGGAAAACTAACTGGGCCCAAACGTTTAAAACGGCCCAAGGCCAGCCCACCACGCAACTATGCACGCGCGGGCCGCCTGACAGTGGGCTCCACCCGTCAGCGACGCTTAACGCCCGAAGCGGTATGGATCAACGAGGCGCGTTGGATTAGAATAGGATCTAACGACGCACATTCATCGTCGTCGACGGCGAGAGAGGGGCTCGCCGGCGGCTCGGGTAGGGGGTCGGAGGGCTCACCGGCTCCAGCTAGGGTGGGAAGTGTGCGCGGTGAAGTTGTGGACGACGGCGAAGCTCCTGGTACCGGCGGCCTCTCCAGGGGCGGCTTCCTTCTCCGGCTATCGTCGGCTACTGTGGGCGGCGGCGATCTAGCAATTGGGAGCGTCTGGTGGCTAATCGAGCATGGTGAGGTGCTGAGGAGGTCGAGGAAGGAGAGGGGAGGGTGGTGGTGTGAAGGGATCGTCGAGGCGAGGCCTCCTTTTATAGGCGCGAGGCTGGCCGTGGTGCTGCGGCAAGGGCGACAAGAGCGCGGCCGCTCCGGTGAGCTAGAGGGCTAAGCAACGACGGGGTCGTGTTCACGACGTCGCGGCGAAGCTACGGGTGTGAACGGCGCGGCAAGGGGACGCGTAGGGTGGTCGGGACCGTGCATGTACTGTCGTGGCCGTGGCGGGCGCGCTTGTCCTCTATGGCGGCCGTGGTCGCCAAGGCGTGGCGCACGCATGTCCGGCGAGCTCCGCGTGGCGAGGAAGGTACCAGGGCGCGCGGGTTTGGTCGGGGTACGGCGGAGTGCTGCGAGCGACGCGTGGCCGTGTCGCGCGCGTCCGTGCACGGTGACGTCGCCCATGCCGCTCGCGGCGTACCTGGGCGTACTGGGCGCGACCGTGGCGAGTCATGGCGTCCTCGCGGTCAAGGGCGTGTACTGGCGGATCCAGGAGATCTTTGGCGACGCGTTGGGCATGGTACCGTGGGCTGCCGTGGAGAGAAGAGAGGGGAGGCGCGTCGGTGGCGAACGTGGCCGGCATGGCCATGTCCACGCCGTGTCTGGCCCTCTCCTTGGCTTCCCTTGCATGGGCTCGGTGTAGGAGTGTCCAAGGATCATTGCTAGGGCAAGTGTTGGTCAAATGATGGCCTGGTTTGATCATATTTGCAAAATGGGGAATGTTGCATTTGTTTCATTGTCTCATCTTCTCTTGATCATATCTCTTGATCCAAAATGAATTTGATATGTTGATCTTTACAAAAGTTATTCACCTTGTTGTGTACTTGGATGACATGCAAAGATTTGAATTTGTTTAGTTTAGAAATTGTGAAATAGAGAGGCTCAAAGTGGTGACCAGAATATAAAAGTCAGAAATGACCATTATCTCATGTGCTCAACTTTTGATTTTTGAATTTGGTTCAAATGGTATATCTTTGATTCTCAAAGTTGTAATTATTCTTTAATATCATATTACAAGTATTGGTGAAGATCAAATGGGTCTAGGGTCAAATTTACACAAATAGCATAGGCCATATGTTAGGGTTTTTAGGGTTTTATTAATATTTGATTTCTTTCTCTTTTTGATTTATTTAATTGGTGATCATCACTTGATCACTTTAGGGTTTTGTAGTTCATCACATAAACAATATAACAATCATCATGGCATATCACTCAAAATGCACAAGTCCTATGCAGGGCACTATATGCAATTTAAAAGTTTTTGTTAGTTCTCAAATTTGGATCTCTGGAATTGCTCTTCTCCTTTTTATTGAAATTTGGGATGTTATAGTGGCCGGCCACCACCCCCCATCATTGCCTCCTCCTCTGGCCGCCTCTCCCTCCACCATATGGTGCTCCGGCTTAGGCGAAGCCCTGCAGTTTTGTTCCTCCACTACCACCACCACGCCGTCGTGCTGCTGGAACTTGGAGGAGATCTACCACACCTCCGCTGCCCGCCGGAACGGGAGAGGAAGGAGCTTCATCGACACCGTACGCGCGACCGAGTACGGAAGTGCTGCCGGATTGCAGCACCGGGGACGATCGTCTACACCAACAACGAGATTAATCTCGTAAGCTTTGGAATCTTCGAGGGTTAGTCTCATCTCCATCTCGTTGCTTCAATCTTGTAGATTAGATCTTGGGTGTTCCATAGATTAGATCTTAGATTTATTCGTCTTTGCGGTAGGAATTTTTTTTTCTATGCTACGAACCCCATCAGTGGTATCAGAGCCATGTCTATGCATAGATCTGTTGCACGAGTAGAACACAATGGTTTGTGGGCGGTGATGCTTTTGTTGCTTTAGTTTGTGTACTTTGCTTCTTGCGGGATGGTGGGATGAAGCGGCCCGGCTAACTTTACATGACCGCGTCTCATGAGACTTGCTCCACGCTTAACATGCAACTTGTATTGCATAAGTGGCTTTGTGTCTGTCTCTCCCACCATAGTGAAGATTGTAATTTGCACTTCTATTGTCAACACTAGTATCACCGTTGTGGTTCATGTTCGTAGGTAGATTGGATCTTACTCGAAAACCCTAAACCACGTAAAATATGCAAACCAAATTAGAGGCGTCTAACTTGTTTTTTTGGTGATGTGATATGGCCATGATGTGATGATGATTATATTCGATGTATGAGATGTTCATTGTTGTATTATGGCAACCGGCAGGAGCCTAATGGTTGTCTTTAATTTTTGTTAAAGACCTGTGATACGTCTCCAACGTACCTATAATTTCTGATGTTCCATGCTTGTTTTATGACAATACTTACATGTTTGCTCGCACTTTATAATGTTTTTATGCGTTTTTCGGAACTAACCTATTAACAAGATGCCACAGTGTCTTCCTGTTTTCTTTTAGTTCCAAAGGCTGTTCGGGCAATATTCTTAATTGGACGAAATCAACGCCAAAGATCTTATTTTTCCTAGGCTCAGAACACCGGGGGAGTCGGAGGAGAGCCGGGGGGCACCACACATGGGCCGCGCGGGCTACACGGCCGCGCCGGCCTGGTGAGGCCACCCCGCCGCCCTCTGCGCCGCCCGTCGCCTATTTAAGCTCTTTCGACCTAAAACGCAGACCGATTGACGAAACTCCAGAAAGACTCCACGGCGCCACCATCGCGAAACTCCAATTCGGGGGACAGAAGTCTCTGCCGGCACCTGCCGGGACGGGGAAGTGCCCGGCCATCTCCATCGACGCCCCTCCATAATGTGAGTAGTTCCCCCATGGACTACGGGTTCTAGCTGTAGCTAGTTGGTATACTCTCCCATGTACTTCAATACAACGATCTCATGAGCTGCCTTACATGATTGAGATTCATCGATGTAATCGGTGTTGTGTTTGTTGGGATCCGATGGATTGTTACGTTATGATTGTCTATCTATAAGGTTTGTGAAGTTATTGTTGCTGCAATCTTGTTATGTTTAATGCTTGTCACTAGGGCCCGAGTGGCATGATCTTAGATTTAAGCTCTATACTTATTGCTTAGATTGTATCTACAAGTTGTATGCACATGTCTATGTCCGGAACCAAAGGCCCAAAGTGACAGAAATTGGGACAACTGGAGGGAAAGGCTTAGATATGAGGATCACATGTTTCCACGGAGTTAATGCTTTGCTTGCTCTATTATAAGGAGTACCTTAATTTCCGGAGATTCCCTAGAGGCCCGGCTGCCACCGGTGGTAGGACAAAAGATGTTGTACAAGTTTCTCATTGCCGTATGATGACTATATATGGGAAACATGCCTACATGATTAATAGACTTGATGTTCTGTCTTAATGCTATTTCAATCCTATCAATTGCCCAACTGTAATTTGTTCACCCAACACTTGTTATTGGAGAGTTGCCACTAGTGTAGATATGGGAACGCCGGTCCATCTCGCATCATCATATACTCGTTCTACATGTCATTGGAAGTAGTATCAACTATTTTCTGGTGCCATTGCTCATATTACTGCTACTGCTGTGTTACTATTACTACCTCTCATATTACTGCTGCTTTCACATCACCCCGTTACTAGTGCTTTTCCAGGTGCAGCTGAATTGACAACTCAGTTGTTAAGGCTTATAAGTATTCTTTACCTCCTTGTGTCGAATCAATAAATTTGGGTTTTACTTCCTCGAAGACTGTTGCGATCCCCTATACTTGTGGTTTATCAAGACTATTTTCTGGCGCTGTTGCCGGGAGGCATAGCTCTACTCATAAGTTCACCTGGGGAGTACACTCTACCTCTCTCTCTGTTTTATTTTATTTTGTTTTACTTAGTTTACTTCTGTCTAGTATTATTTTGCTTAGTTTACTTTTGCCTAGTTTGTTTTTGTCTTGTTTTATTTTCCCTATATACCCGAAAATCCATAAAAATTTGAAAAACCTAAAAATTAAAAACTGTTGCTATGGGAGAACCTACAACCTATGCGGAGCTTATTGAATTATATAATAATTATAGAGAATCAAGAACGGGAGAAGTTATGAGTGCTGTGATAGAAAAATTGAAAACAATTGCTAAAATCTTGCTTAAACGCCATGATATAAACTGTTGCTCTCAACAGGGCACTAAACATCTTAAATTTCAATGTGGCTTTAGTGAGGAATTTTTTATTAAGAACTATAATCGGAATAGCTATATTTATTTCGGGTTTGAAGAGGTAGAACAATTTGTCATATTTATGGGAGCCTGAGATAGAATCCTTCATGGTTAAAAATTATGAAACTTGTGTTGTTTGTAAGGACCTTAAAGATTATGTCTCTTCTATCCTTAATTTTTGCAATGAAAGTTACACTGATAATCCTTATATCATTGATTATAAAGAGAGACTCATTAATGCACAAGAATGCACTCAAAATTTGCAGGAACCTGTGGAAGAAGAAATTGATGAACCTGAAAGCTCATTGGATGAAAAAGAGGAGGAAATTGATGAACCTGAAAGCTCATTGGATGAAAAATAAGAGGAGAGTGATGAACAAAAGGAGGAAGAATGGATTAGCTACCCATGCCAACCTTCTAATGAGAGTAACTCTTTATCTCTTACACTATTTGATTGTCCTCCATGCTTACCGAAAGAGGATGAATGTTATGTTCCTGTGGATTCTCTTGAAATATTACCTATAAGTAAAACTTGTGAGAATGATTATGCTACTGTTATCTATGATAATCCATGCTATTTTGATAAATCTTATGATAATGCTTTGTTTGTGCCTGATGTCGAAATGCATGGTACTAAAGAATTTTGCTTAGTAAATGTTTATGATAAATCTCTAGATGATGGTCCTATGTTACTTGATAATATTAATTGTAGTACTAATGAAAATGGGATTGGAGAAGTCTTGACTTTATCTAGGAGTCCCATATATATTGAGATTGATCAATCATCTTGTTATATTATTGATAAAAGTGGATTTGAAAGTTTTAATCCCGCTATTTTTGAGCTTGATAAAAATTATATGTTTATGGATCATGAGAAACATGCTTTATGTGATAGTTATATTGTTGAGTTTGTTCATGAAGCTACTGAAAATTATTATGAGAGAGGGAAACATGGTTATATGCATCTTAATAATGTTAAGTTTCCCTCTTTATGTTGAGAATTGTGAAGTTACTCTTGTTTTATCTTGCTACTTGTCACTTTGTTCTTCATTAATTTATTTGTGTACAAGATTCCTTTTCATAGGAAGTGGATTAGACTTAAATGTGTTTTGAATTTGCTTCTTGATGCTCTCTCTTGCTTCAATTTCTATTTTCCATGTGAGCATCATTAAAACTGCTGAGTCCATCTTAATGGCTATAAAGAAAGCACTTCTTGGGAGATAACCCATGTATTTATTTTGCTACTGTTTTGTTGTGCCAAGTAAAATCTCTAATAGGAAGTTGATACTAGATTTGGATTTCTGCGCAGAAACAGATTTCTATCTGTCACGAATCTGGGCAGTGCTCTCTGTAGGTAACTCAGAAAAATCTGCCAATTTACGTGCGCGTTCCCCAGATATGTACGCAACTTTCGTTAGTTTTGAGTTTTCTGATTTGAGCAACGGAAGTACCTGTTTAAAATTCGTCTTTACTGGCTGTTCTGTTTTGACAGATTCTGTCTCTGTTTTTTGCATTGTCTCTTGTGGACTTTAAGCAAGGCTTTCTAGACGTGAAGAGCTGTAGCTAATGTTTTATTGAGTTCTTGCAATGTGTCACTACAGGACCAAGGTGGATTCAAGTTTTTTGAGTACTAACCCCTCTAATGAAGTTTATGAGAAGTTTAGTGTGAAGGAAGTTTTCAAGGGTCAAGAGAGGAGGATGATATATGATCAAGAAGAGTGAAAAGTCTAAGCTTGGGGATGCCCCCGTGGTTCACCCCTGCATATTTAAAGAAGACTCAAGCGTCTAAGCTTGGGGATGCCCAAGGCATCCCCTTCTTCATCAACTTATCAGGTTTCTTCTATTGAAACTATATTTTTATTCAGTCACATCTTATGTGCTTTACTTGGAGCGACTGTGTGTTTTTAATTTTGTTTGTGTTTGAATAAAGATGGATCCTAGCAATCCTTGTTTGGGAGAGAGACACGCTCCGCTTTTTCATATGAACACTTGTTCTTCGTTTTACTTTTAATGTTCAATGGTAAAAGTTGGAAGCTACAATACTTATTGTTATTTGGTTGGAAACAGAAAATGCCTCATAATGTCTTGGATAATTTGACACTTGGCAATTGTTTTGAGCTCTCAAGTAGATCATGATTAAGTTTTTTCATGTAGTTTAAACCTATTAGTGGAGAACTACCGTAGAGCTTGTTAATTGCATGATTGGTCTCTCTTAAGGTCTAGATATTTTCTGGTAAAAGTGTTTGAGCAACAAGGAAGACAGTGTAGAGTATTATAATGCTTGCAATATGTTTTTATGTAAGTTTTGATGTACCGGTTCATACTTGTGTTTGCTTCAAATAACCTTGCTAGCCTAAGCCTTGTATCGAGAGGGAATACTTCTCATGCATCCAAAATCCTTGAGCCAACCACTATGCCATTTGTGTCCACCATACCTACCTACTACATGGTATTTCTCCACCATTCCAAAGTAAATTGTTTGAGTGCTACCTTTAAACAATTCAAAATTTATCACCTCTGATTTGTGTCAATGTTTTATAGCTCATGAGGAAGTATGTGGTGTTTATCTTTCAATCTTGTTGGGCAACTTTCACCAATGGACTAGTGGCTTCATCCGCTTATCCAATAATTTTGCAAAAAGAGCTGGCAATGGGATTCCCAGTCCCAAATTAATTAACAAAAATAGACACTCCTCCATGGTATGTGATTGTTGGACGGCACCCGAAGGATTCGGTTAGCCATGGCTTGAGAAAGCAAAGGTGGGGAGGAGTGTCATCATAATAAAATTAAAATAAAAAGGCACTCCTTCATGGTATGAGATTGTTGGCAGGCACCCGAGGATTCGGTTAGCCATGGTTTGTGAAAGCAAGGTTGGAAGGAGTGCCACCCAAAAATAAAATAAAATGGGAGCCGCTCTTTGAAGGTTTGTCTGGCAAGGGGGTTAGAGTGCCCACTACCATTCGTTGACAACAACAAACACCGCTCAAAACTTTACTTTTATGCTCTCTTTATGATTTCAAAACCAAAGCTCTAGCACAAATATAGCAATCGATGCTTCCCTCTGCGAAGGGTCATTACTTTATGTTGAGTCAGTTTACCTTCTTCCTTCCATCTTAGAAGCAAACACTTGTGTCAATTGTGCATTGATTCTTACATACTTGCTTATTTGCATTCATCATATTACTTTGTGTTGACCATTATCCATGAGATATACATGTTGAAAGTTGAAAGCAACCGATGAAACTTAAATCTTCCTCTGTGTTGCTTCGATGCTTTTACTTTGAATTTATTGCTTTGTGAGTTAACTCTTGTGCAAGACTTTTTGATGCTTGTCTTCAAAGTACTCTTCATGAAAAGTCTTGCTATATGTTATCTATTTGTTAGAAACTATAGATCATTGCCTGGAGTCACTTCATTCATTTCATATGATTTGTAATAGTATGATCAAGGTTATGTAAGTAGCATGTCACTACAGAAATTACTCTTTTTATCGTTTACCTACTCGAGGGCGAGCAGGAACTAAGCTTGGGGATGCTTGATACCTCTCCAACATACCTATAATTTCTGATGTTCCATGCTTGTTTTATGACAATACTTACATGTTTTGCTCGCACTTTATAATGTTTTTATGCGTTTTCCGGAACTAACCTATTAACAAGATGCCACGGTGCCGTTCCTGTTTTCTGTTTTTGGTTCCAGAAAGGCTGTTCGGGCAATATTCTCGGAATTGGACGAAATCAACGGCAAAGATCTTATTTTTCCCGGAGGCTCCACAGAAGGGGAGTTTGAGGAGAGCCGGGCCACCACACATGTGGGCGCGGGCTACACCTCGGCCGCGCCGGCCTGGTGTGAGGCCACCCCGTCGCCCCTCCGCCCGCCTCTTCGCCTATTTAAGCCCTTTCGACCTAAAAACGCAATACCGATTGACGAAACTCCGAAAGACTCTGTGGGCGCCGCCACCATCGCGAAACTCCACTTCGGGGGACAGTCTGTTTCGGCACCTGCCGGGACGGGGAAGTGCCCCGGAAGCCATCTCCATCGACGCCACCGCCTCCATCATGCTCCGTAGTTCCCCCATGGACTACGGGTTCTAGCTGTAGCTAGTTGGTATACTCTCCCATGTACTTCAATACAATGATCTCATGAGCTGCCTTACATGATTGAGATTCATCTGATGTAATCGGTGTTGTGTTTGTTGGGATCCGATGGATTGTTACGTTATAATTGTCTATCTACAAAGTTTGTGAAGTTATTGTTGCTGCAATCTTGTTATGTTTAATGCTTGTCACTAGGGCCCGAGTGGTATGATCTTAGATTTAAGCTCTATACTTATTGCTTAGATTGTATCTACAAGTTGTATGCACATGTCTATGTCCGGAACCAAAGGCCCCAAAGTGACAGAAATTGGGACAACTGGAGGGAAAGGCTTAGATATGAGGATCACATGTTTTCACGGAGTGTTAATGCTTTGCTCTGCTCTATTAAAAGGAGTACCTTAATTTCCAGTAGATTCCCTAGAGGCCCGGCTGCCACCGGCTGGTAGGACAAAAGATGTTGTACAAGTTTCTCATTGCGAGCACGTATGACTATATATAAACATGCCTACATGATTAATAGACTTGATGTTCTGTCTTAATGCTATTTCAATCCTATCAATTGCCCAACTGTAATTTGTTCACCCAACACTTGTTATTGGAGAGTTGCCACTAGTGTAGATAGCGGGAACCCCGGTCCATCTCGCATCATCATATACTCGTTCTACATGTCATTGGAAGTAGTATCAACTATTTTCTGGTGCTATTGCTCTCATATTACTGCTACTGCTGCTGTGTTACTATTACTACTGCTCTCATATTATCGCTGCTTTCACATCACCTCGTTACTAGTGCTTTTCAGTGCAGCTGAATTGACAACTCGCTTGTTAAGGCTTGTAAGTATTCTACCTCCCCTTGTGTCGAATCAATAAATTTGGGTTTTACTTCCTCGAAGACTGTTGCGATCCCCTATATTTTTGGGTTAAGAACTGCGTGTCTATTCATCATGTAATAGCTTTATTTCAAGTAGTTGTTATAGTAGCTATAAGTGATGGACAACCATGAAGCAGCGCCACTGACCTTGACGCCATGCTGGTGATGATGGAGATCATGTCCGTGCTTTGAAGATGGAGATCAAAAGCACAAGAAGGAAGGCCATATCTGTTGACGTCAGAAACCCACCGGCGGGCAGTGACTGGTCAACACCGTAGAGCCGGGAACAACTAGGGCTGCGGCTGGCCCTCCCTCGAGCGACGGCCCGCAAAGCCTCCTGGTCGCGCGCCGATGCAAATTGCAAGGGCGTGCCACCTGACCTATACCTGGTCAGGAAGGTGTGGATGATGCCTCGCTTAATTTCCTGCAGGGCACACACGTACACGTTAAATAAGAGCCTCGATCGGCTCGGTTACTCCTGGGAATCGCCTCATGGAGCCGATCCACCCATGATTCGTCCAAGGTGGCCGAATATATGGTGGTCTGCTGATCAAGATAAAGCATATGAGATCCACGACGATCTGGGGTTTTCACCGCATAATCGGATCATCCTACTCTTGGGCCTCGCGCCACGCACGGTGATCGTAAGCCAGCCCTAGACAAGGCCTAAAAACCAACACTAGGTTGATCCTCGGAACGTCCTGTCTAGGGGCAGCAAACTACACCCTGCATGCCGCTGGATCCTCCAACCCTTTGTAAGGCCTAACTATTGCAGATATTAAACTAATCCTTGATGAATCAAGGAGCGACCGTAACGAATCAGATCTACTAAATAACGATCAAGGTGCCGCCCCTGCACCCATGATGAGGCAAGGGACGGCTAGATGCGCAAGGGTTGCACTACGACAACATATGATACTAGGAACAATGCTAACCCTAACACATCTATGATAACTACGTTGCTCGCCATCAAAAGGCTTCAGCACGAGCAACGCATGAACAACTAGGCAGGCTCGTGCTGCCTAGATCGCGAGATGCGATCTAGGCAGCATGGTGCTTACCGGAAGAACCCTCGAGACGAAGGAGTTGGCGATGCGCCGAGATTGGTTTGTGTTGAACGTTGGTTGTTGTTTATTCCATAAACCCTAGGTACATATTTATAGTCCACGGGACTTTCTAATGTGGGCGTGCACTAAACCGTGCACGAGACAAACTCTAATCTCTACGTAACCTACTATATAAAGATACACGGGCTAACTAGCCCAAACTTGATAAACAAGGCCGATTCACATATTTCCTCTACATGTAAATCTTCAAGTCCATCTTGATCGCGGCCCACCTCTGGCTTGGTCAGATTCTGGTGATAACACATGCCCCCCTGGTTTTGGAAATGACATTTCCAAAATCATTATGCTTTTCTCTCGTAGGGTCATGTCATGGCAGAGCAGAACTGTCGCAGTATACTTCACGATGACGTCTTGCCTCCTCGCCTTCTCTGCACGATTTGACGGTCCTGGCACCACGTCCTCGGAAATCGCTTGGGCATTAAATTTCCACTATATCCCCTTTATTTAACCGCATCAAACAGTTCTCTTCCCCATCCTCTTCGCATTAGCCTTCAAAAAACCCTCCTCTGCCACCATGCCTTCGTCCTCCTCTTCTTCCTCCTCATCGGGTCTTTCCTATGTGTCCTCTCCCATCCGAGAGTCGACGCCCTCGTGGGGCACGCAGGCGGCGTACGATATCCTCGCCCCAACGAAGTGGGACAAAGAGGACCATGACTCCCTCGTCTGGTCCGAGGATGACAAATCCTTGACCGACGGGGAGAGCGACCTCCGCTTCCTCGCCGTTGGGGAAACGAAGGAGGAGAGTGACGACGACAGCTTCTCCTGTGACTTCACCTCTTCCGGGGAGGAAGGGGAGCAGGAAGAGGAGGAGGAGGACGACGACGAGAGCTCCTCCGACGAGCCGCCGGCCAAGCGGTTCTGCCCTTGGTCGGGCAACCTTAGCGACTTCGACAGCGACGAGGACGACGCTGTCGAAGAAGATGAAGACGACGAGGGCCCAGTCGGCGGCCATTGGAGCGACGACGAGCCCGCCGGGAAGCAGCGCCGATAGTGACGACGATGGCGACGACGAGGGCAGTGATGGCCCATAGATAGGACCTCTAGAATAGGGCCAGCAGTAGATGGGGCCATGGATCCCCTGGTACTTCCCTTTTGAGAGCAATTAGCTCTTTATGTAAGAAATCTTATCGAATCAATGGAGAACTTTTCCCCAATTCTGATTTTGCCGATTCCTTCTGAATTTTAATTGAGCCGATTCCCTCTTCCACTGACCTTGCCGGTTCGTCCCCTTTGCCAATGCGTAACGCCGATAGCACCGCATCGGTCCTCTGAAATTCGCCCTTCCCTTCTTCAACTGATGATTTTCTAAATCTGGCAGAAAATGCAGGATCTTCAGGAAAACCTTTGAATTTTTCCAACCAAACCCAATAATCCTCTCCAATACTCATCATTTGTGAAGAAGGTTGCAATGAAGGATCAGCCGATGGTACCCCAATTGGCTCTTTAAACAGAGCAAAACAGAACATCCACCAGGCCTGCTGCCCCCCGAGTCTTGGCCAAGGCAAAAACAGAAACGAGGACGCGTGACTTAGCTGAAATAGCCTGGGCTTGATCATGCAGAGCCAGCCGATTTGTACATAAATCGGCTTGCAGAGAGCCTTCAAGGCGGGCTGCCCCCCGAGCTTCTTCAGTCCGCTCCTAGCGCTCCTGCTGGTCAGATCGGCTCCTTTCCTTTGGCGGATCTAATGCGATCCATCCTCGACCTGATCTGCACGTCCAGGCTGCTCTTGAAGAGAGGTTCCGAGCCCTTAAATTACTCCACTGAGGAGCCCTTCGTGCTTCATTGAACCTCTGATCGTAACAGTTATTCCTCTTGAGTCGATGGCCACGCATCGGCTACTTCTCAATTCTAAAGTCGATGCCCTTGCATCGGCTGTAAAATGTTTAAAAATTTCAGGCCGATTTGTGTATCGACCCCCATACTCAGTATTATCCATCTAGGTGCCCCCCCCGAGCCGATTCTGTCAAGAGAATTGATGGCATCGGCTCGTCAGGTAGTCCTTGTTGGGTCAAACGTTGATCCCAGGCAGAATGGATGGTGAGGATAATTTTGGCCGATCGCTGGAATCGGCCTCCACGTTGCTTGCTCGGTGAAGGTTTTGTAATATCCCTCCATCAGTTTCGGAGGGCCGATCGCAAGGATCAGCCTCGCCACATGGCTTATTGACGTAGTCTTGCTACTCGCCCAGGCCGGTGGATAAAACCAGCCCGATCTCCGATTTTATTACGTTGGTGCGCTTGCTGTTGTCCACCTCAGGTGCATCGTGTAATCGTGGAGCTCTACACTTCGCCGGACGAACGAGCACCATGTTTGTGCCAGCCGATGTTTCATCATCGGCTTTCCTTTGCTTGGGGCGCCACTCTTTTCTTTGCGGCAGTCCCTCTTCATCCAGGGTTCTCTGGACTTTCGCAGCCAAATCAGGTCGTGCTTTCTCAGCGTATGCAAGTATAACCTTTCGGCTTCCTCCAGACCGCGCAATCGCTGAACCCTGCGCTTTTGTGAATGGCTGAGACCATCAGGGCACCACCGTGGACGGTGGTACCTGTCTTCTTCGTTTTCCCCTTCGTCTTCCGAATCCTCGAGATCTTCCAACAGAGGGGTCTCAGCACGTCTTTGTGGTGGGAGAGGCCCTAGGCGCTCGAACACAGACACATTGGCTGCCTCCTTCTTCTCAAGTTGCATTTCGGCGCTTGCCGATTGTTGGTAATCGGCTCATTCCTGAATCCCAGCAAGAAGAAAGGGCAGTCCCAATGCTCGTCCGTATCGTCCTGCTCCCCGGCGTGGCGCTCCTGCCGCTCCTCATCGTGATTATGCCGACGATGTCTTCTGTCGTTTCTGGCCAGACGGCCTCTTTCATCATCGTCGCCGTATCGCCGGCGTTGATCATACCGACTCACGTACTTATTGAGGAGGTGATCAGAGAGGGGTCGTTGATATCTTATGTTCTTAACTTCCCCCTCCGTGACGTAGCGCTTGCCATCTTGACGGAGCCGACGCATGGAGCGCCCCCTCGTGTCCTTGCTCTGAGAGCAGCTGTCCTCCTCCCCGTCCTTCTCAGAGCGGTGTCCAAGCTCTACCATGCTGATGTTGGCTGAGAAATCAGGCTGGCACTCTCCGAGGTGGGCAAACTCCACCATGTTGACGGCGGGGAAGGGGTGTGTGTCGACCTTCATGGCATACTGGTTAAAAATTAGTCGCCCATTTTCTATTGCCATCTGGATCTGCTGACGCCACACCCTGCAGTCGTTAGTGGTGTGGGTGAACGTGTTATGCCATTTGCAGTATGGCTTTCCGTTCAGCTCTTGCACCGTGGGAACTTTGTGGCCTTCGGGAATCTTTATATGCTTCTCCGCGAGTAAGAGATCGAAAATCTGCTCGGTTTTCGTCACGTCGAAGTCGAATCCTCTTGGAGGTCCTGGTGGCTTCACCCATTTGCAGGTTACTGGGCCTGCAGCTCGAGTCCACTCAGCCACCGCGACCTCTTGTTCTCCCGTAGCGACTTCATCTTCGCCTGCGTCGACCATGGTAACCACACGCTTGAACTTGTCCTGGTAGACATCTGGGTGACGCTGTTCATACGCCGACAGCTTCTGTACCATGTGCGCTAGTGACGGGTAGTCCGCTTGGGAGGCCACGTCCTTGATCGATGATGACAGACCCACCACCGCCAACTCGACCGCTTCTTTTTCGCTTACGTGAACCGAATAGCATCGGTTCCTAACGGTCCTGAAGCGCTGGATGTATTCTGACACCTGTTTCGCTTCTGTCGTACTTGTGCTAGATCGGCAATGCCAGCCTCGGAAGCCTCTGAGTGATATTGCTCATGGAACCGTTCTTCCAACTGCTTCCAAGTCTGGATCGAGTTCGGTGGCAGCGACGTGTACCAACCGAAAGCCGATCCTGTGAGGGACTGTGAGAAGTACCTCACGCGCAGCTCGTCCGACGCTGAGATCATGCCCAGCTGTGCCAAATATCGGCTCACATGCTCGATGGAGCTGGAACCATCTGATCCGCTGAACTTTGTGAAGTCCGGGAGCCGATATTTGGGTGGTAGCGGGATCAATTCGTACTCGTTGGGGTACGACTTGGTGTAGCCGATCGCCTTTCTTTTCGGCATCATGCCGAACTGATCTTTCAGGATCGTACAAATCTGATCCGCGGTGATGGCTGCAGGTGCCGAACCTCGAAGATTCGTCGGAGTGGCGTACTTAACCAGCCATGCTTGTTTTTCTGGTTCTGAGCCAACCGCAGGAGCTGGGCTCGGGAGTTTTGTCGGGTGGCGTATTTAGCTTGCCACGTTTGCTTCTCAGGGTCTGCCTCCGACGTCCTCGCTGTTGCCCCGGGTCCCTGCTATAGCAACCTGGTTCGAGGGGCCCAGGCTGCAACGGCACGTATGCGCATGCGTACCGTGCGGGATCTCCTTGGGCGCGCATGCAGGAATTGGTAGTCACTGGGGTCACCACCAATCTTGTAGACGACATAGGCCGATGAGTCGGCGCTTCGGGCGCTGCCAACGCGAACGGCAGCGGTGGACGGGACTGGAGGCACCCTTGGTGAGTCCCAGGGCTGGTCCTCGGAGGAAACTGATGGCTCATGATCCTCTGGATTACGCGCAGAGACGCGCTCCAACGTATTCACCAGGCTCGAATGGCGGTGCAGCGAATGAGCCACCATGAAGTTTATCTCCTGACGCAGCGACCTGGTGCGTTCCTCCGACGGGGTGGACAGGTCCACTCCATCAAGCGCGCCTTCAGGTGAGAACCCCTTCCATCCGATGCCATGGGAACGGGTCCCCGGGAAAGAGCCGATTAGGTCGGCTTCGAGGAAAGCTTTGACCTCGTCATACTTCTTCTTGAGCTCGCCGGAGAGCCCCTCGTAAGTGACCGGAGTTTCTTCCGCCATCTCGATGTGGATGGCGAGGTGGTTGTTGTTGAAGATTGTCCCACCGTGCCGTGAATGTGTTGACGTCGAAACCCACCGGCGGGCAGCGACTGGTCAACACCGTAGAGCGGGAACAACTAGGGCTGCGGCTGCCCCAGTCCCTCAGAGCGACGGCCCGCAAAGCTCTCCTGGTCGCGCGCCGATGCAAATTGCAGGGCGTGCCACCTGACCTATACCTGGTCAAGAAGGTGTGGATGATGCCTCGCTTAGTTTGCACACACGTACACGTTAAATAAGAGCCTCGATCGGCTCTCAGGTTATTCGTGAATCGGCTCATGGAGCCGATCCACCCATGATTCGTCCAAGGTGGCCGAATATATGGTGGTCCCGCTTGATCAAGATAAAGCATATGAGATCCACGACGATCTGGGTTTTCACCGCATAATCGGATCATCCTACTCACGATTGGGCCTCGCGCTCACGCACGGTGATCGTAAGCCAGCCCTAGACAAGGCCTAAAAACCAACACTAGGTTGATCCTCGGAACGTCCCGTCTAGGGGCAGCAAACTACACCCTGCATGCCGCTGGATCCTCCAACCCTTTGTAAGGCCTAACTATTGCAGATATTAAACTAATCCTTGATGAATCAAGGAGCGATCGTAACGAATCAGATCTACTAAATAACGATCAAGCGGGGTGCCGCCCCTGCACCCATGATGAGGTACAGGGACGGCTAGATGCGCAAGGGTTGCACTACGACAGCATATGATACTAGGAACAATGCTAACCCTAACACATCTATGATAACTACGTTGCTCGCCATCAAAAAGGCTTCAGTACGAGCAACGCATGAACAACTAGGCAGGCTCGTGCTGCCTAGATCGCGAGATGCGATCTAGGCAGCATGGTGCTTACCGGAGGAACCCTCGAGACGAAGGAGTTGGCGATGCGCCGAGATTGGTTTGTGTTGATCGTTGGTTGTTGTTTATTCCATAAACCCTAGGTACATATTTATAGTCCACGGGACTTTCTAATGTGGGCGTGCACTAAACCGTGCACGAGACAAACTCTAATCTCTACGCAACCTACTACATAAAGATACACGGGCTAACTAACCCAAACTTGATAAACAAGGCCGATTCACATATTTCCTCTACATGTAGATCTTCAAGTCCATCTTGATCGCGGCCCACCTCTGGTTTGGTCAGATTCTGGTGATAACAATATCATATCACACATTATGAATTGCATGTGATGTTAATCCTTTTTATGCATCTTATTTTGCTTAGATCGCGACGGTAGCATTATAAGATGATCCCTCTCACTAAATATCAAGATAATAAAGTGTTCATCCTTAGTATGCACCGTTGCTAAGACTTGTCGTTTCGAAGCATCTCGTGATGATCGGGTGTGATAGACTCTACATGTGCATACAACGGGTGCAAGCCAGATTTGCACACGCGGATACTAAGGTTGCCTTGACGAGCCTAGCATGTACAGACATGGTCTCGGAACACGGGATACCGAAAGGTAGAGCATGAGTCATATAAATGATATGATGAACACTTTGAGTGTTTGTTGGGGGGATGACCCCCGGTATGCCAAAGGCATGCCAAACCGGATGGTTTAGGCCATCAAGATACCGGTTTAATGTTCATACCGGAGCACAAAGACAAGAGTTTGGCTAAGTGAAGCTAAGCCGGTATCCCCAAGAGGGGGTATACCGGGACCGGATAGAAAAGACACCGGGACACCGGAAGGAAAAGCATGTCGGCAGACTGGTCAAAGATTCTCTCCAGAGCTAGAGGACAAAGATGAGCTAAGCAAAGAGGCTTTATACGAAGCCATGACGCAAAAGGCAAGGATGACGCCCAAAGCAGCCGGAGGACATCAGCCTCCCTGATTAAAGAAGATACCGGCGTCATCTATGATTAAAGTAGCTTTGTAAAGTAGCTTTGTAAAGTAGTTTGTCTAGTCAAAGATGCCATTAGGGTTTCTTGCCTTGTAAGCCACCCTCTCCCCTATATAAGGAGAGGGGGCAGCCTCCTTCACAGGCGCGGAGAATAGAGAGAGATCTTGTACACACAAACCTGTAACCTGTGGAAATCAATGAAGATAGTGATCTAGAGCGAGTTCTTCCTTGTGTCTCTCTTCTTCAACCTCTGGCCTTGGCCAAGTTCTTGAGGAAACCATCCGGAAGTTCATCCCATCTAGTCACAAACCCTCCCCCGAATCCTCTAGCGTCCATTCGGCCCCAACTTAAGCCATCCTATGGCATCTGTCTGTTGACCACTTGAGTGTTCGCCTTTGAAGCTACATCTTTTCTCGTGAAGATCGGACTTGGTGTAGTGGATTTGGTTCGTGTAATCACTAAGACAATGCGAGGGATGTTGTTTTGAGTGGGAGTTCACCTTGTTAATTTAAGAATTAAAATTGAACTCAATTTATCATAAACTTAGTCTAAACTTTTCCAAATATGTTGTAGATCATGGCGCCCCCTCCATCAATTTTTACCAGTTCCTAGGTAAAGAAAAGCTTAAGGGCAATGATAGCAACTTCACTGACTGGTTCCGTCATGTAAGGATTTTCCTCACTAGCGTAAGCATGCAATATGTGCTCGAAGCACCGCTAGGTTCCCCACCACCTCCTGCAGTATCCGAGGACATAAAGAATGTTTATGAGACTCGGGTAACTCGGTATTCCGAAGTTCAGTGTGCCATCCTGTGCAGCTTAGAGGCAGAGCTCCAAAAGCATTTTGAGCACCACGACCCTTGTGATATGATGCGTGAGCTCAAACTTATCTTTGAAACTCATGCGGCCGTGGAGAGCTATGAGGCCTCGAAACAGTTCTTTAGCTGTATGATGGAAGATGGCAGCTCCGTTAGTGAGCACATGTTCGCAATGTCCGGACATGAAGAAGCTCAGTGACATGGGGATGATGATCCCTAACCAGCTGGGTATTCACCGTGTCCTTCAATCACTGCCACCAAGTTACAAGAACTTCGTGATGAACTACAACATGCAGAACATGAACAAAGATTTACCTGAACTCTTTTCCATGCTGAAATCTGCTGAAGTAGAGATAAAGAAGGAGAACCAAGTGTTGATGGTCAAAAAGACCACCAGTTTCAAGAAACAGGGCAAGCCTAACAAGGGCAACTTCAAGAAGGGCGGCAAGAAAGTTGCGGCGCCTCCTGAGAAGCCTAAGGCTGGTCCTAAGCCTGAGACTGTGTGCTATCACTGCCAGGGGAAGGGGCACTGGAAGCGTAATTGCTCCAAATACTTGGCCGATCTGAAGAGCGGCCACGTCAATAAGAAAGGTATATTTGATATACATGTTATTGATGTCTATCTTACTGGTTCTCGTAGTAGTGCCTGGGTATTTGATACTGGTTCGGTTGCTCACATTTGTAACTCGAAACAGGAACTACGGAATAAACGAAGCCTAGCGAGGGACGAGGTGACGATGCGCGTTGGAAATGGATCCAAGGTCGATGTGATCGCCGTCGGCACGCTCCCTCTACATCTACCTTCGGGATTAGTTTTAAACCATAATAATTGTTATTTGGTACCTGCGTTGAGCATGAACATTATATCTGGATCTTGTTTAATGCAAGACGGTGATTCGTTTAAGTCTGAGAATAATGGTTGTTCGATTTATATGAGTAATGTATTTTATGGCCATGCACCTGAGATGAATGGTTTATTCTTGTTAAATCTCGATAGTAGTGATACACATGTTCATAACATTGATGCTAAGCGAATTAAATTGAATGATAATTCTACTTATATGTGGCACTGCGCCTTGGTCATATTGGAGTGAAGCGCATGAAGAAACTCCATTCCGATGGACTTCTTGAGTCACTTGACTTTGAGTCACTTGACAGAAAGCATGTCTAATGGGAAAAATGACTAAGACTCCATTTTCTGGTACAATGGAGCGAGCTACAGACTTATTGGAAATCATAGATACCGATGTGTGCGGACCAATGAGTGTAGCATCACGCGGTGGTTATCGTTATGTTCTAACCTTCACGGATGATCTGAGTAGATATGGATATATTTAATTTATGAAACATAAGTCCGAGACTTTTGAGAAGTTCAAGGAATTCCAAAGTGAAGTAGAAAATCAACGTAACAAGAAGATCAAGTTTCTGCGTTCTGATCGCGGAGGCGAATATCTGAGTTATGAGTTTGGCATGCATTTAAAGAAATGCGGAATACTTTCACAGTTGACACCGCTGGGAACACCACAGCGTAATGGTGTGTCCGAACGTCGTCGAACTCTCTTAGATATGGTTCGGTCTATGATGTCTCTTACCGATTTGCCATTATCGTTTTGGGGCTATGCTTTAGAGATAGCCGCATTCACTTTAAATAGGGCACCATCTAAATCCGTTGAAACTACACCGTATGAATTATGGTTTGGGAAGAAACCTAAGCTGTCGTTCCTTAAAGTTTAGGGTTGCGAAGCTTATGTAAAGAAGTTACAGCCTGACAAGCTAGAACCCAAAGCGGAGAAATGCGTCTTCATAGGATACCCTAAAGAAACAATTGGGTACACTTTCTATCACAGATCCGAAGGCAAAATATTTGTTGCCAAGAACGGATCCTTTCTTGAGAAGGAGTTTCTCACTAAAGAAGTGACTGGAAGGAAAGTAGAACTCGACGAGGTTAATGAACCTTCTCTCATAGATCAGAGTAGCGCAGTGCCGGAAGAAGTTCCTGCGCAGCCTACACTGATAGGAGAGGAAGCGGATGATGATCATGAAGCTTCGAACGAGGAAGCTACTGAACCTCGCAGATCGACGAGGGAACGTACCACTCCTGATTGGTATGATCCTTGTCTAAATGTCATGATTGTGGACAACAATGATGAGGACCCTGCGACGTATGAAGAAGCTATGATGAGCCCAGATTCCAACAAATGGCAAGAAGCCATGAAATCCGAAATGGGATCCATGTATGATAACAAATTATGGACTTTGGTAGACTTACCTGATAGCCGCAAGGCTGTCGAGAATAAATGGATCTTCAAGAGAAAAACAGATGCTGATGGTAATATTACTGTATATAAAGCTCGACTTGTCGCAAAGGGTTTCCGACAAATTCAAGGAGTTGACTACGATGATACTTTCTCACCTGTAGCGAAGCTAAAGTCTGTGAGGATTTTGTTAGCAATAGCTGCATTTTTCGATTATGAGATTTGGCAGATGGATGTCAAAACGGCGTTCCTTAATGGTGATATTGAGGAAGAGTTGTATACGGTACAACCCAAAGGTTTTGTCGATCCTAAAAATGTTGACAAGGTATGCAAACTTCAGCGTTCCATTTATGGACTGAAGCAAGCATCCCGGAGTTGGAACCTACGCTTTGATAGAGTGATCAAAGACTTCGGTTTTATACGGACTCATGGTGAGGCCTGTATTTACAAGAAAGTGAGTGGGAGCTCTGTAGCGTTCCTGATATTATATGTAGATGACATATTATTGATTGGGAATGATATAGAACTATTAAGCAGCATTAAAGGTTATTTGAATAAGTCTTTTTCAATGAAAAACCTTGGTGAAGCAGCGTACATTTTAGGCATCAAGATTTATAGAGATAGATCAAGATGCCTAATAGGCCTTTCACAAAGTACATACCTGGACAAGATTCTAAAGAAGTTTAGAATGGATGAAAGCAAGAAAGGGTTCTTGCCTATGTTGCCAGGTAAGGTCTTGAGTAAGACTCAAGGTCCGGCTACGGCAGATGAAAGAGAGAGGATGAGCAAGATCCCCTATGCTTCGGCAGTAGGCTCTCTCATGTATGCCATGTTGTGTACTAGACCGGATATCGCACATGCGTTAGTTTGACCAGCAGATATCAAAGTGATCCAGGAATGGAACACTGGACAGCGGTCAAGAATATCCTGAAGTACTTGAAAAGGACTAAGGATATGTTTCTTTGTTGTGGCGGTGACCAAGAGCTCGTTGTAACCAGTTACACCGATGCAAGTTGGAACACCGATCCCGATGACTCTAAGTCTCAGTCTGGGTACGTGTTTATATTGAATGGTGCGGCAGTAAGCTGGAGCAGTTCCAAGCAGTGCACGGTGGCGAAATCTTCAACATAATCTGAATATATAGCGGCTTCAGAGGCTTCATCGGAAGCGGTATGGATGAAGAGGTTCATTGTTGAGCTTGGTGTGGTTCCTAGTGCATTGGACCCGTTAGTCATTTATTGTGACAACACGGGTGCCATCGCCAATGCAAAGGAACCAAGGTCACACAAGAAGCTAAAGCATATCAAGCTGCGTTTCCATTCGATTCGCGAGTACATCGAAGATGGTGAAGTAGAGATTTGCAAAGTACACACAGATCTGAATGTTGCAGATCCGTTGACTAAAGCTCTCCCAAGGGCAAAGCATGACCAACACCAGAATGCCATGGGTGTTAGGTACCTTACAATGTAATCTAGATTATTGACTCTAGTGCAAGTGGGAGACCGTTGGAGATATGCCCAAGAGGCAATAATAAAGTGGTTATTATAATATCTTTGTGTTTATGATAAATGTTTGCATACCATGCTATAATTGTATTAATCGAAACATTGATACATGTGTGTTATGTAAACAACAAGGAGTCCCTAGTAATCCTCTTGTATAACTAGCTTGTTGATTAATGGATGATCATGGTTTCGTGATCATGAACATTGGATGTTATTAATAACAAGGTTATGTCATTAGTTGAATGATATAATGGACACACACCCAAATGAGCGTAGCATAAGATCAAGTCATTAAGTTCAATTTGCTATAAGCTTTCGATACATAGTTGCCTTAGTCCTTCGACCATGAGATCATGTAAATCACTTACACCGGAAGGGTACTTTGATTACATCAAACGCCATTGCGTAAATGGGTGGTTATAAAGATGGGATTAAGTATTTGGAAAGTGTGAGTTGAGGCATATGGATCAATAGTGCGATTTGTCCATCCTGATGACGGATAGATATACTCTGGGCCCTCTCGGTGGAATGTCATCTGATTAGCTTGCAAGCATATGAATAGTTCATAAGAGATCACATACCATGGTACGAGTAAAGAGTACTCGCCGGTAACGAGGTTGAACAAGGTATGGAGATACCGATGATCAAACCTCGGACAAGTAAAATATCGTGTGACAAAGGGAATTGGCATCGTATGTAAATGGTTCAATCGATCACTAAAGTCATCGTTGAATATGTGGGAGCCATTATGGATCTCCAGATCCCGCTATTGGTTATTGCTCGGAGAGGAGTCTCGACCATGTCTGCATAGTTCGTGAACCGTAGGGTGACACGCTTAAGGTTCGATGTCGCATAAGTAGATTTGAATATGGTATGGAGAAGTTTGTTCGGAGTCTCGGATGTGATCCAGGACGTCACGAGGAGGTCCGGAATAGTCCGGAGAATAAGATTCATATAAGGGAAGTTGATTGGTTTCGGAAATGTTCGGGATTTCCGGTGGTTGACTGGAAGGTTCTAGAAGGTTCCGGAGGGGTCCACCATGGGGCCCACGACCTAGGAGGCCTAGCATGGGCCAAGGGGATGCTCCCTGGCCTAATGGTCCGGGAGCACATGCCCCCCAAGGCCCAGGCCAGCCAACCCCCTAGGGTTTCCTAGGGGGATCAACTTGGGGGAGGGAAAGCCCTCTCCCCTTTGGCCGCCGCCCCTAACCCTAGATGGGAAGGGGGCCACCCTGGCCGGCTGGCCCCCTATATAAAGAGGGGAGGGTGGCCGGCCACCACCCCCCATCATTGCCTCCTCCTCTGGCCGCTCTCCCTCCACCATACGCTGCTCCGGCTTAGGCGAAGCCCTGCAGTTTTCTTCCTCCACTACCACCACCACGCCGTCGTGCTGCTGGAACTTGGAGGAGATCTACCACACCTCCGCTGCCCGCTGGAACGGGAGAGGAAGGAGCTTCATCGACACCGTACGCGCGACCGAGTACGGAAGTGCTGCCGGATTGCAGCACCGGGGACGATCGTCTACACCAACAACGAGATTAATCTCGTAAGCTTTGGAATCTTTGAGGGTTAGTCTCATCTCCATCTCGGTGCTTCGATCTTGTAGATTAGATCTTGGATGTTCCATAGATTAGATCTTGGATTTATTCGTCTTTGCGGTAGGAAAATTTTTGTTTTCTATGCTACGAACCCCATCACAAAGACCATCGAGGCACAATTGGGCAAGATAGTTGAAAGCTAAACTATAATACTTGCAAGATTTGCATGGAAGCCCGAATAAACCCCGTTGAAGATCTCAAGAAGATAATGATCAAAGAAGAAACGGAGAACATGAAGAATTGGACTACATCAATGCTCCATCACCAAACTATTCCATGGAAGATTTGGTGAAGATGATCACCATCAAGAATCTCAGAATTGATCAAGGTAACGGTACTATGTACCGAAAATTTATTAATGAGGCAGCATGCAAATTTCGTGAGTTAAAAAACAATATAAGAAGCTAGCTAAACAATCCCAGTTAAGCTTGATGATATATTTGAGCCCACTATTAAAATTCATATTGGAGTAAATGAGGTTGATGTATGTTGTGATCTTGGTGTAAGCATCTCAAGTATTCCAAAAAGATTATTTGATAAGTTAAAATTAGGGCGATTCAAAACAACTTAGCTAAGACTCACTTAGTTGATTCAACTTACAAACAAGATATAGGCATTAAAGATAACATTGTAGTTGAGATTAAAGGATGTTCCGCTCTTATTTATATTGTTATTGTGGACATGCCTGAAGACCCTACAAGTCCTATAATCTTAGGAAGTCCATTTAATAGAACTATTAAAGATCTAATCAATTTGCATGAAGGAAATGTGAGAATTGGGCTGCCATCTAAAGAACCATTTGTTGTACACTTCCCTAGAAAGAAGAAGTCCAGGCATGATGACAACGGGATCCTCACCATAAAATCTAATTACTTTGTAGTGGGTCTTCCACTTCCAAAATCAAGATGATCGCCATTTGGGTCAAGCTAATTGATCTTAACTAGAAGCGCTTCATGGGAGGCAACCCATGTTTAACAAATTTCTTTTACTAGTTCTTGTTTTAGTTTTATATTTGTTTGTTTGTTCTTGATTTCTAATAAAGAGTGTTCACGGGGTCCTTTGGAAAAGAGGAGAAGAAATAAGTATCAATGCCTTTCGATTTTATATACTAACATTTGAGCATTCTTGAAATTATACATAGTGATGTTTTTCCTTACTCATTTTAGAGGGAATGTTGATGTGCAAAGGCATGTGAAGGAATGGCAAAGAAATTAAAAGTTTTGCAGGTTCTAGTTCAAATGTTGACCATCGGTACGGTGGCGCTAGACCGTATCGCACGCCCGTACCACTTTATCATCCCAACGAAGAGAAAATACGAGTTTCATCGAAACAATCAAAAACTTTAGCGACTATTGGTACGGGGGTATCCGCCCGTACCGGCCGCCCGTACCACCTCGATAACGAAACATCAAAATTTCGTTAAGGAACCAGTATGTTTAGCGACCGCCTGTACGGGGATATAAGACCGTACCGCGCGTCCGTACCGAGTATACCGACTCAACCCAAAGGCGGCACACCCAGTACGGGCGGTTTGTGCCTGTACCGTCCGCCCGTACCGAGCGTCGGGGTGTTTCTTAAGCACATGAAGAGGTAAACCTAAACCCAGGTTTTCATATTTTCTCTCTCTTTCTCCTCCAAACTCCAAACTAACTCCATTAAATCTTAAAATCTATTCGTTTTTATTCGATTCCTCACTCAGAAAAAAATCAAAAGAATGAAAAACCAAAGCACATAGCATTCTTATGTCATATATATAGTAAGCATTCCAGTTGATAAACAAGGTCTAGACATATTCAAACCAGAAAATTCATGTATCTACCCCTAACCCTAAACTCTGCACGAAGAGAAGTGGTTTTGGGTTTCAAACATGGATATTTCAAAAACCCTCCCAAAAGCTTCATTTTGGAGTGAATAAGAAGGATCAAGGCTTACTTTTTCATTTTCATGTTTAAATCTTGTTTAAATCTTGGTCAAACCTAGGATTTGACCAAGATTCAAAAGGGCATAAAATTTCAAAAGAGAAATCCAAAAAAATATGAAAAACCAAAGCACATGGTCTTCTTATGTCATATAGTAAAAGCATTCAAGTTAATAAACCAAGGTCTAGACATATTCAAACCAGAAAAATCATGTATCTACCCCTAACCCTAAACTCTATCTTATGAAGTCAAGCACGAAGAGAAGTGGTTTTGGGTTTCAAACATGCAAATTTCAAAAACCCTCCCAAAAGCTTCATTTTCGAGTGAATAAGAAGGATCCAGGCTTACTTTTTCAATTTCATGTTTTAAACTTGTTTAAATCCTAGTCAAACCTGCTAGGATTTGACCAAGATTCAAATGGGCATAAAAATTCAAAAATGAAATCAAAAAATGAAACCCAAAACCACTTCTCTTCGTGCTTGATGACTTCACAAGATAGAGTTTAGGGTTAGGGGTAGATACATGATTTTCTTGTTTAAATATGTCTAGACTTCGTTGATCAACTTGAATGCTTACTATATGACATAAGAAGCTTATGTGCTTTGGTTTTTCATTTTTTTATTTCTTTTTTGAATTTTTATGCCTATTTGAATCTTGGTAAGCTCCTAGGTTTGACCAAGATTTAAACAAGTTTAAAACATCAAAATGAAAAAGTAAGCCTCGATCCTTCTTATTAAGTCACTCCAAAATGAAGCTTCTGGGAGGTTTTTGAAATTTCCATGTTTGAAACCCAAAAAACACTTCTCTTCATGGTTGACTTCATAAGACATAATTTAGCGTTAGGGGGTAGATATAGACATGATTTTTCTGGTTTGAATATGTGTAGACCTTGTTTATCAACTTGAATGCGTACTACTACCTCTGGACGTTTTTAATTGACGCGATCTGATCTATGTTTTTGAATGATGCTAGCCATAAACGACATCCATTCACGTCCATTAAATCCGTACGGAGGGAGTATATGACATAAGTGCAAGAACGACGATTTGGACAAACGGTTCAGATTATATAGTCTCCCAAAGATTTTGAATCCAAATGATCTAGCTAGTCATGTTTGCACCATGGTGATGTAGATGACGAACCCTATAAAATGAGTCCAATATCACACATATATGCTCCCATAAATATTTTGCATATTGCAGGACCCACATGTCATAAAAAATGACATGTGATATTCCATACTCATAATATGAATTTTCGGTACAAAAAATCATCAAACAATAAGAAGACTCTATGCTTTGGTTTTTTATTTTTTGATATTTTTTTGAATTTTCATCCCCATTTGAATCTTGGTCAAATCATAGGTTTGACCAAGATTTAAACATGTTTAAAACATGAAAATGTAAAGGTAAGCCTCGATCCTTCTTAATTAGTCACTCCAAAATAAAGTTTTTTTGGATGGTTTTTGAAATTTCCATTTTGAAACCCAAAACGACTTCTCTCTTCGTGCTTGACTTCATAAGACAGAATTTAGGGTGTAAGGGGTAGATACATGATTTTTCTGGTTTGAATATGTCTAGAACTTGTTTATCAACCCGAATGCTTACTATATGACATAAGAATGGGCATAAAATTTCAAAAAAGAAATCAAAAAATGAAAAACCAAAGCACATGGTCTTCTTATGTCATATAGTAAGCATTCAACTTGACAAACCAAGTTCTAGACATATTCAAACCAGAAAAATCATGTATCTACCCCTAACCCTAAACTCTGTCTTATGAGGTCAAGCACAAAGAGAAGTGGTTTTGGGTTTCAAACATGGAAATTTCAAAACCCTCCCAAAAGCTTCATTTTGGAGTGAATAAGAAGGATCCAGGCTTACCTTTTCATTTTGCATGTGTTAAACTTGTTTAAATCTTGGTCAAACCTAGGATTTGACAAAGATTCAAATGGGCATAAAAATTCAAAAAAGAAATCAAAAAATGAAAAACCAATATTTAAATGGGCATCAAAATTCAATTTTTTTGCCAACATTGTGAATAAGTAAAATGGAAAATACACTGATATCATTTTGCATATATAGGAGTAAAAAACTTGAGTATGCAAAGTTGATGGCCGTGAGAAGATTCACATATGTGCCAAAATATGTCTTCACAAGAAAGTTCGCTACAGATCCTGCATGAACCCTTCCCAAGTGGGTACAAAAACAAGCAAAATCATACATGTAGGGTAACCAAGTTTGTGAGTACTCCACCCCCCCAAAAAAAACATTTGTATGTGTGGTTTGATATTTTCCGTGGGATCTACATCATATGTTTTGACTCAATGCCCAAATTTTGCAAAAAAAAACTCTTTTGCTTGTTTTGAAATTTGGCTCAAACTTGCGGGTTGTACCATTGGTTATATGTGTGGTAACTGACCACCAACAAGTATTTTCTCCGATTTTTGAATCATAATTTATGTATATACAGTTTAATTTTGAATTCAATAGGATAAAGCTCAATTATAAAACCATATGTAGATGTGGATCGAGATAAAACACTGCAACTTGATTTGGACATCTTTCAGGGTCTAGCGTACATGTGAAAATTGAAGTGGTTGTAGATTGGTAGAGACACTTCACAAAAGACCACTCGTTTTACCCTCTTTGTGCACAGATGAAATGGGGAATCCATTTTTTATTGCCAACACATGACCCAAAAAATCTACTACATTCCCGTTTGAAAATATATAGGTGTCTCACTTATGTCTAGATACATGCATTTTAGTTAGAGATACATATGTATCCATATAAATTTGAGACGCATATTTTTACCCTAGGGAGCATATATGAATCTCTAGCAGGTGCGTTTTTTAAAATCAATATGGAATATTTTGATCAAACCTTTTAAGAAGGATTTGTCAAGGCCACAAGGACAATGAGTTGGGAGGAGGCTAGCTAGATTGTAGCTAGGCATTGATTCGGAATTTATGATGCTTGCGACTTGCTTGCGTGGCTTGTTGATTTTCCAGGTGACGCAGCTTTTTTTGACTGCCCGGCCATGGATAGGTCATAGGAGTGCAGAGCTGTAGGTGGTGCGGATAAGTACGCGGGGCATTGATGATGTAGGGTAATGCGAGTAGGCCTTTAAACTGGGAGGTGGCACAAGAAGATTTTAGTAAGATGCGTTGCAATGGAAAATTACAATGTGTGGTGGCTTGATGGTGAAGAAGAAAGGTCGGGCGAAGAGTTCTTGGCTAGAGTCGGTTTTATACGAATCGACGAGGTGCGGGATAGTTTGATTTAAGGGCTCCTTTGATTCACAAGATAGGGAAATCATAGGAGTAGGATTGGGATTTGGGATGACATGGGTAGTTAAATCCTATAGGAAGATGAGTTGTGTTTGATTGCGCCAAATCAATTTTTCCATGAGTAGGACCAAATATTTAATCCTATACTAGGATTTGCACTACATGATGATTCCTATAGGATTATTTCCTATTGGATATGTTCATCTGAATCAAACTACTAGTGTAGGAAATATTCCTATAAGATCTGAATCCTATTATTCTTATACCAACCTAATATGAATCAAATAAGCCCTAAAGGATTTTCGAAGGAATCCTGTACGGAGTATGATTTTTACCCATATGGTTCTTTCCTATAGAGCTCGTTTGGTTCAAAGGATTGAGCCCTAAAATATTCCTATCGATTGTTTTCTTAGTACTACTCTAGTAAAATCCTATATATAGTATTTCCATCAAGAGGTTAGACCTCTTGAAAAAAAATCCTATGAGTCTAGGACAACTATGTTATGCACTCAATCTCTAGTGAAACTAGAAGGATACCCCACACATTGAAGTGGCAATGTTCTAAGAAATTATATTGTATAAGTGAAATGGTATAATACACATGAAATATGAAATGTTTTTAATTTGTTTTTAACATACGCGGTTGTCGATCTAGCTACTCCCTATATATATTGTAAGTAATTTCTAGGTAATTAATCTATGGTTAGAAGTAATTTAGTATTTTTGAAATTTAATTTCTCAATCATTGAACAATTCCTTTTTCTAAGTCACCCAACATATATACTAGGACTAGAACTAAGTAGTACCATATACTTAGGCCCACATACACAAATATTAAGTGTGGATTGAGGAAGTCGACAACTTGGGCAAAAACTTTCGCAACTGCACACCCATGTTACCACCCATGCGACGCTAATGGTCGTAGAGCTGACCTAGAATGAACTCTTGTCTCGATTAACATGAAAGAGATAAGGGATAAATACAATTGTGATACACTTTCCTAATATTTTGTTGAATGAGATAATCTTGTGTTTCCCTAATAGGGTTAATTAAGTACAAATTTGGCCCCTCGTGTGTTGCATACGTTGGTGAACTTTAGACCCCATCTATATATTATTATTTGAACTCACCTCTAACACTTAATTATGTATAATAAGATCCCTAACTGACCTCAAATACAATTAGGTATAATAGCGGTCCATAACTAACCTCAAACACTTAATTAGCTCTAACATTTCCCCCTTAGACTACCCACAATGGGAGTATCATAGGTAGTACAGTATCATGCATCTCATGCTTGCAAAAAAGCTGATGTGGCAGTGCAATTAAAGATGAGAGAGAGGATTATAATATCATAGGTAGATACCGTATCGTAGCACGTAGTACTAGAAAATTTAATGTCAAATACATCTTGTACATAGATCTGCATTGAGATTCTACAAATCAATTAATATAAGAAGATTATGATACTAGTACATGATACCATGCATCGTTGACATAGTAACATGTAATATTGTATCATACACACGATACTTTTATATATGATACTATGCATTGTGACTAGTATTACTGACCTCATATATACACTTACTTAGGTCAAACAATGGTCTTTTAAGTAGTATCGGCTTAATGATGGTTGACCTATTTTTAACTTCATATGTGCACTAGTAGGTATGATTTGGCCCATTTTTATCCATAGTCTCATCTGATGTGATGTCTGCTCTATATATTGTCTTCGATGAGTATCACGCGCATTACATACTCATACCATAGAACGAAGATGAAACCTCTTACCCTCAGCGACGTACGCAACATGGTGTTTGGGTAGAATGGCCCACCCTATTTAAAAATGTTTTAGTTAGTTAGTTATTTATGCAAAAATTTATCACATATAAAAGTGCAAAAAAGAAAATTAGTAAGGTGTGCCCACCCGGCTTACGGTTGTTTTATGCGTCCTCCACTGCGTACTCCTCTTGATCTCTGACGATGAACATAGTTCTTTAGAACACATGCAACACTTACAGTTGATAGGCCGTTGCAAAGCTAATCAATGATAAAACCTGCTTTTATACATCCATTGTACTTTGATTTAATTAGTCCCTCTAATGGACCCCAACTATGTCTGCTTGAGATTTGGCAAAATGCTTTGCCGTCGTGCCACAGAACAAGTAATAAACAGATCAATCAAGTTTTAATCATTAATAGACCTAAATATGTGTTTAAGTGCTCGATTTTGACCACAATAGAGTTGAGGGGCCAAACATAACTCTTAAATACTTGAGGGACCGAACATAGACTTCTAAACACCTGAGGGACAAGACAAAGTTGAGTACTATTGTTATTATTAGACTAGTCACAATGGGGAGTATCATATAATAGTATCATGCATATGATACTAGTGTACGATATTATTTTCACAATCCATAGTATCATCATGTAGTAGTATAATATGTTACATGTATTTAGTGATTTGTAGAATCTCAATACAAAAGTGTGTAAAAGATTTGTTTGGCAGTAATTTTTCTAGTTCTACGTGCTATGATACGATATCTACCTATGATACCACTATCATCTCTTTCATCATTATGACACATCAATATTTTGCATGCATGTAGTGTGATACGTCTCAAACGTATCTATAATTTCTTATGTACCGTGCTACTTTTATGATGATACTCACATGTTTTATACACACTTTATGTCATTATTATGCATTTTCCGGCACTAACCTATTGACGAGATGCCGAAGAGCCGTTGCTGTTTTCTCTGTTTTTGGTTTCAAATCCTACAAAGGAAATATTCTCGGAATTGGATGAAATCAACGCCCAGGGTCTTATTTTTCCACGAAGCTTCGGAAGACCGGAGGGGATACGAAGTGGGGCCACGAGGGCCCGTACCCATAGGCGGCGCGGCCAGGGGCCGCGCCGGCCTATGGTGTGGGGCCCCCGCGCCGCCTCCAACCCTACCCTTTCGCCTACTTATAGCCTTCGTCGCGAAACCCCCTGTACCGAGAGCCACGATACGGCAATACTTCCAGAGACTCCGCCGCCGCCAATCCTATCTCGGGGGATTCAGAGATCGCCTCCCGCACCCGCCGGAGAGGGGAATCATCTCCGGAGGGCTCTACATCACCATGCCCGCCTCGGATTGATGTGTGAGTAGTTCACCCTGGACTATGGGTCCATAGCAGTAGCTAGATGGTTGTCTTCTCCTCATTGTGCTATCATGTTAGATCTTTTGAGCTGCCTATCATGATCAAGATCATCTATTTGTAATGCTACATGTTATGTTTGTTGGGATCCGATGAATATGGAATACTATGTCAAGTTGATTATCAATCTATCGTATATGTGTTCTTTATGTTTTTGCATGCTCTCCGTTGCTAGTAGAGGCTCTGGCCAAGTTGATACTTGTAACTCCAAGAGGGAGTATTTATGCTTGATAGTGGGTTCATGCCTCCATTGAATCTGGGACAGTGATAGAAAGTACTAAGGTTGTGGATGTGCTGTTGCCACTAGGGATAAAACATCAATGTTTTGTCTAAGGATATTTGTGTTGATTACATTACGCACCATACTTAATGCAATTGTCTGTTGTTTGCAACTTAATACTGGAAGGGGTGCGGATGCTAACCTGAAGGTGGACTTTTTAGGCATAGATGCATGCTGGATAGCGGTCTATGTACTTTGTCGTAATGCCCGATTAAATCTCATAGTAGTCATCGTGATATGTATATGCATTGTTATGCTCTCTCTATTTGTCAATTGCCCAACTGTAATTTGTTCACCCAACATGCTATTTATCTTATGGGAGAGACACCACTAGTGAACTGTGGACCCCGGTCCATTCTTTTACATCTGAAATACAATCTACTGCAATACTTGTTTTACTGTTCTTCGCAAACAAACATCATCTTCCACACTATACATTTAATCCTTTGTTTAAAGCAAGGTGAGATTGACAACCTCACCTGAACGTTGGGGCAAAGTACTTTGATTGTGTTGTGCAGGTTCCACGTTGGCGCCGGAATCCCTGGTGTTGCGCCGCACTACACTCCGTCACCAACAACCTTCACGTGTTCCTTGACTCCTACTGGTTCGATAACCTTGGTTTCACACTGAGGGAAAACTCACTGCTGTACGCATCACACCTTCCTCTTGGGGTTCCCAACGGACGTGTGTCAACTGCACGCATCAAGGATTTTTCTGGCGCCGTTGCCGGGGAGATCAAGACACGCTGCAAGGGGAGTCTCCCACATCCAATCTCTTTACTTTGTTTTTGTCTTGCTTTACTTTATTTTATTTACTGCTTTGTTTGTTCTCTATATCAAAAATACAAAAAAATTAGTTAGTAGTTTTACTTTATTTACTGTCTTGTTGCGTTCCCTATATTAAAAACACAAAAAATTAGTTACTTGCATTTACTTTATTTACCTTTTGTTTATTTCATCATGTTTCCTCCTAAGTTCACTCTGAAAGATATACCGTTAGGACAAGGGTCTATCATTGGAAGAGATAATATAGAAGCATTTTTCACTCATGTTAGTATGGTTGAAGATTTTGAAGATAGATCCTTGGTAAAACTGTTCCTACTTATGAAAGTGCTTCTGCCTCTTTAGTACGCATGTTGGAAACTAGATTCGTTAATCTTAATCCTATAATCCAGCATATGTTTCTTACACTCTCTGATATGGAAAGGACAGAAAAGAGAGATTTTGTTTTAGATGTCCTACTTAGAGAATTTGGGGATATAGCTAAAGAAGCTAGAAAAGTTTTTATTAAGCATAAGAGGCTTGGCTTTTATACCGATTTTGCAAAAACACTTGAAAAGATGGACATGGATAGAATAAGGTACACTAATAATGTTAATGATGGTGGGGAAATTAAAGTACCAATACCTAGTAAGCTCCTAGGAATGTATGAAGCTCTAGAAAATAACTATGCTTGGATTGTTCCTGAAAATTTGTTTGATCAGGATAGTAAGCCTAAAAGCAACGAAAGAGGAGTTACTTATATATACAAGATACAATGCATTATTTAGAAAACTCCCAACTCCCCTGGTAATGATGTTGATGCTTCATCTCTTGATGTTACTTGATTCACACTTTCTGCGCCTAGCTGAAAGGCGTTAAAGAAAAGCGCTTATGGGAGACAACCCATTATTTTACTACAGCACTTTTGTTTTATATTTGAGTCTTGGAAGTTGTTACTACTGTAGCAACCTCTCCTTCTCTTTATTTTATTGCATTGTTGTGCCAAGTAAAGTCTTTGATAGTAATGTTGATACAAGATTTGGATTACTGCGCAGAAACAGATTTCTTGCTGTCACGAAATTTAGCAGCCCCGTCTGTAGGTAACTCAGAAAATTCTGCCAATTTACGTGCGTGATCCTCAGATATGTACGCAACTTTCATTCAATTTAAGCTTTTTCATCTGAGCAAGTTAAGTGCCCCAGAAAAATTCGTCTTTACGGACTGTTCTGTTTTGACAGATTCTGCCTTTTATTTCGCATTGCCTGTTTTGCTATGTTTGATGGATTTCTTTGTTCCATTAACTTTCAGTAGCTTTGTGCAATGTCCAGAAGTGTTAAGAATGATTATGTCACCTCTGAATATATGAATTTTCAATTATGCACAAACCCTCTAATGAGTTTGTTTCGAGTTTGGTGTGGAGGAAGTTTTCAAGGGTCAAGAGAGGAGGATGATACAATATGATGAAGAAGAGTGAAAAGTCTAAGCTTGGGGATGCCCCCGTGGTTCATCCCTGCATATTTCAAGAAGACTCAAGCATCTAAGCTTGGGGATGCCCAAGGCATCCCCTTCTTCATCGACAACTTATCAGGTCACCTCTAGTGAAACTATATTTTTATTCAGTCACATCTTATGTGCTTTACTTGGAACGTCTGTTTGTTTTTGTTTTTGTTTTTGTTTGAATAAAATCGGATCCTAGCATTCTTTGTATGGGAGAGAGACACGCTCCGCTGTTGCATATGAACACATGTGTTCTTAGTGCTACTTTTAATGTGCATGGCGAAGGTTGAAACTGCTTCGTTCATTGTTATATGGTTGGAAACAGAAAATGCTTCATGTGGTAATGGGTATAATGTCTTGAATAATTTGATACTTGGCAATTGTTGTGCTCATATAGAACTACATAAAGCTCTTGCATCATGTACTTTGCACCTATTAATGAAGAACTACATAAAGCTTGTTAAAATTTGGTTTGCATGATTGGTCTCTCTAAGTCTAGATATTTTCTGGTTAAGGTGTTTGAACAACAAGGAAGACAGTGTCGAGTCTTATAATGCTTGCAATATGTTCTTATGTGAGTTTTGCTGTACCCGTTTATACTTGAGTTTGCTTAAAACAACCTTGCTAGCCTAAGCCTTGTATTGAGAGGGATTACTTCTCGTGCATCGAAATCCTTGAGCCAAAAACTATGCCATTTGTGTCCATCATACCTACCCACTACATGGTATTTCTCTGCCATTCCAAAGTACATTACTTGAGTGCTACCTTGAAAATTTCATTCCTTGTTATTGCAATATATAGCTCATGGGAAAATAGCTTAAAAACTATTGTGGTATCGAATATGTTGCTATGTATCTTATTTCTTATAAGTTGCTTGTTGAGCGATAACCATGTTTCTGGGGACGCCATCAACTTTTACACCTTTGTTGAATATCATGTGAGTTGCTATGCATGTTTGTCTTGTCTGAAGTAAGGGCAATTTTCATGATCAAATGGTTTGAGTATGCATATTGTTAGAGAAGAACATTGGGCCGCTAACTAAAGCCATGAATCATGGTGGAAGTTTCAGTTTAGACACAAATCCTCAATCTCTTATGAGAATATTATCTGTTGTTGAATGCTTAAGCATTAAAAGAGGAGTCCATTATCTGTTTTCTATGTTGTCCCGGTATGGATGTCTAAGTTGAGAATAATCAAAAGCGAGAAATCCAATGCGAACTTTCTCCTTAGACCCCTGTACAGACGGCATAGAGGTACCCCTTTGTGACACTTAGTTGAAACATATGTTATGCAATGATAATCCGTGTTAATCCAAGCTAATTAGGACAAGGTGCGAGCACTATTGGTATTCTATGCATGAGGCTTGCAACTTATAGAATGTATTATGCATAACACATATGAATTATTACTACCGTTGACAAAATTATTTCATTGTTTTCAAAATGAAAAGCTCTAGCACAAAAATAGTAGGGATTTCTATTTTCGTGCCCTCAGGTCCTTAGTTGTACTCAGTTTTCCCCAGCTCCTTAGTTTTTCCTCAGTTTTCTCCAAGCCCTTGTTTGAAACCCGCAGAAGCAGCTCAGACGGCAGGATTCCCATTTAGTTGACCGTTCTGTCACGTGTGGGGCCGCGTCGTGTGGGGCCGGTAGAAAGGGACCGCATGGGACAGGACGAGACCGCGTTTGGTTGCGCACGTGAGAAGGAGCTGGGTTCTGTCTCTCTCGGCCCTAAATTGGCATTATTAAGAGCACCTTTTCCCCTCTTTTCTCTCTGTCCTTTTCACCAAATAAGTATCAAATCTAGAGAAGTTTGCATTTCTGTCTTTCTTCAATTATTTGTGCCTTTTGGCCCTCGTTGTTTGCCCAATATGGCAGCAAATCTAGTAGGGATCCAGGGTAATGTACGATAAATTCACAGTCATAGTAAATCGAGAAAACAAAGTAGGGCCAACAAAATATAGTAGAATAGGGATAGATAATAGGGATCCCTCCCTAGATAATAAGCTGCATACACAGCAGCCAACATAGTAACAGGTTCTAGGTTCTTCACAGCACCATCATACTAACAACATAACAACAAGGGATCCCTAGCTAACAACAAAGGGATCCCAACAACAAAATGGGAGGCAGCAGCAGCACACGTCCAGGACTCCGCCTACCCCATCTGGCTCTCCCTCCACTTGTTGCTGCTGCTCCCCTTGGGAGCCTTGGGCTTGAGCGGAGGCATGCGCCCGGCGGAGATCTCCACCCGTTGCATGCTGCGGAGGTGCATGCCAAGCGCCCTGTGCTTGGCGCGGAAGGAGTAGACGTTCACCGTCATGCCGACCTTGGGGAAGGTGTTGCTGATGTTCTCAGCATGCGTGACGAGGCAGTTGAAGTCCGTGCCGCCGAGTCTCCTAGTGCAGAAGGGGCACCTGTAGACACCCTTGGTGAAGTAGGAGATGTACTGGCCGACCTGCAGCCTCCGCAGCACCTGGCGAGTCTTGACGTCCTCCTCCTCGCCATCGCTGCCGACGTCGCTGCCAGACATCTGATCCATATCAAACAGAAACTATGAGTGAATGAGTTGCAACGATGACGAACGTGCATGATAACAAAGTTAGGAAAAACAGAGTCTGCCTCAGTTAGAGTGGGCACGATTATATATCTACAGGGAAGGTGTAAGCGAACCAAAGCTCATGCACAACAGATTTGTACACAGCAATGGTTCGCTGAACCCTCCCTGTAAAAATTTGTGCCCAACGATTCATCATAGGCAAAGAAACAGATTCCAGATCTGAACTTGAACACATTCCAGATTATTTGCAAAATTAAACGGTTGATATCTTTCGATTAGTGCATAAAATAACTGATTGAGATCCCATGATTACTTGCATAAATTAACTGATTGAGATCCAATTATTACTTGCATAAATTAACCGAACGGCCGAACCCCAAATCTTAAAGGAAATCAAGAAGTGATCAAAACAAAATGGAATAAAATCGGCGCAAATATTAGCCCAATGCTCATCCATCTACAGATCCATCTACACCAGCAAAAATAGGGTTCAAAAAGGAATGGGGAACAAAAAAGGAAGCAAACCGTAGTTACCTCGCTCCATGGGTCCTCCAGGAAGGTGTCGTAGGGGTTCGGGGGCGGGACGTACGGCACCGGCTCATAGGGGTCATATCCCGGCGGGATCTGACCGCCACCGGCGGCAGCAGCCTCCGATGCACCGGCGGAGGCGGCGGCGACGTCCGTTGAGGGGACGGCGTCGAAGAGGGAGGCGTCGCGCTTGGAGCCGACGGCGCCGTGGACGATGGGATTGGCATTCTCCTTGTCCATCTCGCCGGCAGGAGAGGGAGAGGGAGAGGGAGAGGGTTTTTTGCTTTGGAGAAGATGATGGGACGTGAGAGAGGCGTCGTTGCGTGGGCGAGTGAGAGTGACAGAGATAGTGGGAGGAGGCATCTATAAAGGCGAGGGGTGGTTAATGCGACCCGCGTCCTACGTGTCCACTGCTGCACGTCTGCACGTCTTGGACTTCTGCAATGCGACACGCGTCCACAATTGCACGTCTTCGACTTCTGCACCGCGACCCGCGTCTACGCGTCAACAATTGCACGTCTTCCATTTCTGCACCGCAACACGTGTCCTCGAGTCTAACCCTGGAAATTTAGATATACTCAGATATAACCTCGAGTCATATACTAGCATTTTTTGTGTGCTCAGTTTTCCCCTTGAGTGCTAATACTGGCTAGTGCAATATGCTCAGTTACCCTCAAGTGACAGTCAACAAATGGAATTAACTAGTTAAATGAGTCATTTAATGTGCAAAAAATTCCGAAAAATAGTGGCACATACTCATGGAGTCTTTACCACAAATTTCCAGTTCTCAAAACATAGATAAGTCATAGATAAATCAAGTTTTACCACAAATTGCCACTTCTCAAAGGCCTTCTCAAATCACCTAGTAGCTATGAAGGTGCATGGTTTTCCACAATAAGCCCTTCCCAAAACAGCTTTCCCCAAAACATACTTTGTCTAAATGAGGCCACAATTCTCACACTCATGTATATTTGTATTGCAAATAGTTTGAGGTAGGACAAGATGGGTTTCATTGTACAAAACACACATTTTCCATTTTTTAAATCTCATATTTGAATCCCTTAGTCTGTTTATTACACAGGTGCCCTTGGTTTCTTGATACTACTCAGTTTTGCCCTCTCCCTCCACAAATTCTCGCAGACGTGCAACATTGCCCTGATTGGTCTAGCCCATGTCACGCGGATCGTGCCCGCCGACCGTTGATCGTATGATCTAACGGGCAGGATAACCCCTCTCTCTCTCTGTCGGCGGTTACCTTCCACTCTCTAAGTATGCTAAAGGGCGGTTTTTTGTATTCATTTTCACGCGCTAAAAATTATAAACTCTTTTAAGCATTACTTTTCACTCAAAAAATGATAAACCATCACCGATTTGTTGTAGCCATTAATTTCCACGCAAAAAATGATAAACCATCACCGATTTGTTGTAGCCATTAATTTCCACGCAAAAAATGATAAACCATCACCGATTTGTTGTAGCCATTAATTTTCACGAAAAAATAATAAACTATCACCGATTTGTTGTAGCCATTAATTTTCACACAAAAAATGATAAACCATCACCGATTTGTTGTAGCCATTAATTTTCACGCAAAAAATGATAAACCATCACCGATTTTTTGTAGCCATTAATTTTCACGCAAAAAATGATAAACCATCACCGATTTGTTGTAGCCATTAATTTTCACGCAAAAAATGATAAACCATCACCGATTTGTTGTAGCCATTAATTTTCACGAAAAAAAATAATAAACCATCACCGATTTGTTGTATCCATTACTTTTCACGCAAAAAATCTACCTACCTTTGTATAGAAGATCGTCTGTATGATTTTTTAGGTCATTTAGAGAAGGTAGAAAAAAATCCCTTTTGAGAAGGTCGAAAAAACCTAACTTGTTACAAAAGCTGGTTTCAGTGAGACCTAACAAAATTTGGCATACATGATGCCATATCTATAACAACAAGGAATATCTAAAAGGGAAAGTTTCACAAAATTTGAAATTTAGGGCGAAAATGATGCCATACATGATGCCATAACTTGTTACAAAATCTGAAAATCAATTGGGTATTATAAAGGGAAATAAAAAGTTCGAAAAATGTAAAAACGAAACCATCTATCTATCTATGTATAGAAGATCAGCTGTATGAAATTTGAGGTCATTTAGAGAATGTAGAAAAAATCACCTTGTTAGAAAAGCTGGTTTCAGTGAGACGAAACGGCATGCGTTTAAGCAAAGTGATTTTTTCGAACATCTCCAAATGACCCCAAATTTGCCATACATGATGCCATACGTGTAACAACAAGGAACCCTATCTAAAAAGTGTCAAAAAAGTTTGCCCAACCGTATAGCTCTATCAAAAAGAACCTCACCATGGCGCTAGTATAATTTTGGGCTTAGTTACAAACTTTCGTTACCTAACCTTCAACACGAAACTTGTTTCAAATCACTTTTGGCGTACAAGAAACAAATCCCACCTTGATTCGAGCACCACAGCCTCCAAACGATGCCGATGCCGATATCGGCATGGTCAGAACGACTATGCTCGCCGCCACTGCTAGGTCACCATCGGGATGCACCGTAAATCTCGTCCCCTCATTCGATCACTGACACACCAGAGATATCGCCGAGGCCAATGCCGAACGTACATGCTGATGCCAATGCCGAACATGCATGCACGCCGCTGTGGGCACGGCCACGCCGCCCGCTATGCTGGACGCCACAGACCACCGCGAGGTCTTTCCCTTCGCCACCACACTCTTCTAGCACCCATCTATACACGCCAGAAAGGAGAGACACTAGTTTTCTCTACATTGCTCGTGTTCGTGTCGGACACGGTCAGTCAAAGTTTTGAGGTAGTCGTCGATGTTGTCGGCCATTTCTTCTCTTCTTTGCATGGTTAAACGCATCTAGTTCATATCTATCTAATGCGTCTGGTCTCGCCTCATGCAGTTCTTTGTGGACGTCGATCTCATCTCGGCACCCCGCAGGCCACCTCCTCCGTGCCATCGCTGTAGAGCTCCGTTTAAAAATCTATTCCTACCCGTGTATTGCCCATTGTATCAGCGCCATGGCCCACTTGTCATTCGATATACCGAAGCCCCACTCGTGCGCGTTTTGGTCAGGGATACACCGATGCTTACGGTCAAACAAAGATGGATGGTCTGACGTGTCTTTGCGGGCTCTACATGGCCCCACTAGTCACAAGATAACGGTCAACCGTCGGGCAACCGGCCGTTACATCACGTGTGATGGTTTCAGACAAAGGCTAGGGTAAAACTGAGGAAAAACTAAGGAGCTGGGAAAACTGAGCACAACTAAGGACCCGAGGGCACGAAAATAGAAATCCCAAAATAGTAATCCATGCTTCCCTCTGCGAAGGGCCATTCTTCTACTTTATGTTGAGTCAGTTTACCTACTTTTTTCTATCTTAGAAGCAAACACTTGTGTCAACTGTGTGCATTGATTCTTACATGTTTACCTATTGCACTTGTTATATTGCTTTATGTTCACAATTATCCATGAGATATACATGTTGAAGTTGAAAGCAACCGCTGAAACTTATATCTTCCTTTGTGTTGCTTCGAAGCTTTCTACTAAGAATTTATTGGTTTATGAGTTAACTCTTATGCAAGTCTTATTGATGCTTGTCTTGAAAGTACTATTCATGAAAAGTCTTTGCTATATGATTCAGTTGTTTAATCATTGTCTTTACCATTGCTTCGAATCGCTGCATTCATCTCATATGCTTTACAATAGTATTGATCAAGATTATGATAGCATGTCACTTCAGAAATTATCCTTGTTATCGTTTACCTACTCGAGGCGAATAGGAACTAAGCTTGGGGATGCTTGATACGTCTCAAACGTATCTATAATTTCTTATGTTCCATGCTACTTTTATGATGATACTCACATGTTTTATACACACTTTATGTCATTATTATGCATTTTCCGGCACTAACCTATTGACGAGATGCCGAAGAGCCAGTTGCTGTTTTCTGCTGTTTTTGGTTTCAGAAATCCTACAAAGGAAAAATATTCTCGGAATTGGAAGAAATCAACGCTCAGGGTCTTATTTTTCCACGAAGCTTCCAGAAAACCGGAGGGGATACGAAGTGGAGCCACGAGGGCCCGTACCCATAGGGTGGCGCGGCCAGCATGGGGCCCCCGCCGGCCTGTGGTGTGGGCCCCCCGCACCGCCTCCAACCCTACCCTTTCGCCTACTTATAGCCTTCGTCTCGAAAACCCCTGTACCGAGAGCCACGATACGGAAATACTTCCAGAGACGCCGCCGCCGCCAATCCCATCTCGGGGATTCAGGAGATCGCCTTCGGCACCCTGCCGGAGAGGGGAATCATCTCCCGGAGGGCTCTACATCACCATGCCCGCCTCCGGATTGATGTGTGAGTAGTTCACCCCTGGACTATGGGTCCATAGCAGTAGCTAGATGGTTGTCTTCTCCTCATTGTGCTATCATGTTAGATCTTGTGAGCTGCCTATCATGATCAAGATCATCTATTTGTAATGCTACATGTTGTGTTCGTTGGGATCCGATGAATATGGAATACTATGTCAAGTTGATTATCAATCTATCATATATGTGTTGTTTATGTTCTTGCATGCTCTCCGTTGCTAGTAGAGGCTCTGGCCAAGTTGATACTTGTAACTCCAAGAGGGAGTATTTATGCTCGATAGTGGGTTCATGCCTCCATTGAATCTGGGGCAGTGACAGAAAGTTCTAAGGTTGTGGATGTGCTGTTGCCACTAGGGATAAAACATCAATGTTTTGTCTAAGGATATTTTTGTTGATTACATTACGCACCATACTTAATGCAATTGTCTGTTGTTTGCAACTTAATACGGAAGGGGTGCGGATGCTAACCTGAAGGTGGACTTTTTAGGCATAGATGGCGGATAGCGGTCTATGTACTTTGTCGTAATGCCCTGATTAAATCTCATAGTAGTCATCGTGATATGTATATGCATTGTTATGCTCTCTCTATTTGTCAATTGCCCAACTGTAATTTGTTCACCCAACATGCTATTTATCTTATGGGAGAGACACCACTAGTGAACTGTGGACCCCGGTCCATTCTTTTACATCTGAAATACAATCTACTGCAAACTCTGTTCTTTACTGTTCTTCGCAAACAAACATCATCTTCCACACTATACATTTAATCCTTTGTTTACAGCAAGCCGGTGAGATTGACAACCTCACTGTTACGTTGCAAAGTACTTTGATTGTGTTGTGCAGGTTCCACGTTGGCGCGGAATCCCCGGTGTTGCGCCGCACTACACTCCGTCACCAACAACCTTCACGTGTTCCTTGACTCCTACTGGTTCGATAACCTTGGTTTCACACTGAGGGAAAATTCACTGCTGTACACATCACACCTTCCTCTTGGGGTTCCCAACGGACGTGTGTCAACTGCACGCATCATAGTGCATGATACTACTTATGATATTGCCATTGTGAAGTAGTCTCCCTTTGTCCTAGAGTATAATGTCAATTTGTTTTCAGAGGCAAACTTAGACTAATACTTGGGCCCGCCAATTATGAGTTGCATGTCATTCATAACTATATCATCGGATGCTTGTTTCGATGAACTTTCCAATGGTATATTTTGCGGATGTCATAAAATTAGGCTGGTCATACTATTTCTATATTTATCATTTTTTAGAATCTCAATGAAAATTTGTGTACAAGATTTGTTTAGCATTAATTTTTCTTGTTGTTTGCGCTATGATACAGTATCTACCTATGTTACACTAATCTCCTCTCTCCTACTTAATTAGCTGCCGCATCAACATTTTTGTGGGAACAATGTGTATGATACTAGCTATGATACTAGCACTACGATGTGGGTGACATGGGCATACCCTTCGGGTACCCATTATTAGTATACCTGGCTCGGCCCAATATGGAGAAGACCCAATATGGAGAAGGCCCAACAAGGCAACCCGAAGAAGTAGTCGACTAGGACTCTTGTAAAACCCTAGGCTGGTTGCATATATAAAGCTAGCCAGGGCACCCGAAATAAGGAGGCCAAGATATAGACATAGAGATAGACAACATAGCTCCGCTACGGCGGCACTCTGTAAACACATCTATGATCATATACTGGATTGCTAGCAGCACGTAGGGATCCTCCACCGAGGGGACCCGAAGCTGGGTACGTCGTGTGTCTAATCTCGTCCCGGAATCTCCATCGTCGCTCTCTCCCGAAACCCTAGTCTACAATACGTAGGCATTGGCGAGGTGATCCCTCGTCAATTGGCGCCGTCTGTGGGAATTTGCGACGACTGAATTTTGTCATCCGGGCGAGATATACTTCATCATCAATCATCAGGATCGCATCTTGTGGATCCAAACTGGCGGATCATCTTCATCATGCATAGGCGGAGGATTGGGCAGACACGTGCGGCGCAAGCAGCGGCGGCCGCGATCACGTCCAGGGAGAAAAAAAATCTCGGGCAGATGTGCGTACACGATTCATGGCGGTCAGATACCAATCTGCCGTATGCTGCCCAGTCACCTCAAGACGTATTGCAGACGTTTGATCCGAAGCAAGGAAAGCATGAGCTCGCAGGCTTTGACCTGCCCATACTTCACGACATCCAACATCTGATCGATGTGCTCTCTCCAGAAAACAAAAGCTAAGTACTCCTACTATTATCTCTTACTCGTATTTATAATTTGGTTTGTCAGATCTTTGATTCAGCAACTATTCATGTAAAGTTAGCAGACAACACACTTGATCCTATCTCTAACAAGAAAAATCATGGCATAAAAAATATAGATAGGACTTTGCTCCGAAATTTTTCTAGAGTAATTTCAGATTTATCTACAAACAACGACACCACCAGCCGTCTTCCAAATCATTCGGCACCCTGAAGAGCTTTCTAAAATATATAGATGGATCTTTGCTCCGATTTTTTTTTCTAGAGTAATTTCAGGTTTTTTATTTTTTAAGATCTGCCGAGTTGCTTCTTCTTTAGGCAGGTAAACACACATCCGACGAGAAAATAAGTCGCGGCCCGATCAGTACCTATTCTACATCGGCATCAGCACCAAGCTATGTCATGCAGTGGTGACAAGAATCGAAAAGCTAAGATCAGACTAAAAGGCGGCAAGATTTAGTCGACCAATATTTTCTTCGTCAAAAGAAAAGCTAAGTAGCTCAGCTTTACACGCAGGCATAATCTATAGAATATCTGATCTATTTCTATTTTTCTTGGTTCATATGACACTATTACTCACATAGATTGTGGCCCTTGAGTCTAATCATGTAAATCATGCAATATCAAGAGCGATCGGGAAGAAACCTTCGGGTGGTAACGCCTTGTCGGAGCATAGGTTCCAAGATTTTTACCCAATCAAGCACGAAGATGGATGAGCCGGCAAATCGGTCTTTGCGAGAGCATATCCACGGCCAAGAAGGAAGTCATTACTCCTATTTCCGTCGCATCTGATTTGCTTAAAAATAAAAATCGTGGAATCATCCACCACGAATACACGTCAAACTCGAGGGCCCGTCAGCGCGTACACATCATCACCATCAAGAATTCGAAGGCATCCGACAAAAATAATAAGTGGATTTATCTTCTTTGGCTGGATATATCTTTCCCGACTCAATGAATTTATTTTCTTCGGCTCAGTGGATTTATTTTCTTCGGCTCTGGATATATCTTCTCCGGCTCAGTGAAATTATTTTCTTCGGCTCAGTGGAATTGTTTTCTTCGACTTATTGGCTTTATCTTCTTCGGCTCAGTGGATTTATTTTCTTCGGATTACTGTATTGGTTTTCTTTGGGTTATTATTGGCTCACTTATATAATATTACCCGATGCGTTTCCGGGTCAATGGATTCATCTTCTATGGTTATTACTGGAACTATTTTTCCGGGTCAATGGATTCATCCTCTATGATATCAGCGGATTCATCTTCTATGGTCATTACTGGATTCTTCGGGTCAATTGATTCATCCTCTATGATATCGGCGGATTCATCTTCAATATATGACTAATATTTGATGGTGTAATCTTTGATATGGATTCATCTCAAGTACTTCATCTCGGACTTCATCTTCGGTATTTCATCCTTAATGGCCTTCTTTCGGCGACACGGATAATACTCGGGGGCTCGACAACGACTTTGCCCCGAGTAACAATGGTGACACGGCGTCTAAGCTACAATCATGACATCACCCCAGCAGTGCTCAGGGGCTTGGCTATTTCTTCATCAATAATATGGCGGCATCTACTTTCGTTATTTGGTGGTTTCTACTTTGGCTAGATTTATTATCTACACTCGAAGTACTTCATCATGCATCAACTTCGTCGTGTCCAAAAAGCTAAGTGTTCTTTTATTTTGCACAAAGTTGATTATCGTTTACTTTCGCCGCACCCGACACTCGGGGGCTGCACCATACTTCTTCACTATACATCTCAGGTTGACCAAAGAAGAACCGTGTCTAAAAAAAAAAGGGGGAACCCGACGAAACTGTCTTCAAAAGAGAACTCGACGAAATCAAGAGAGAACCCGAAGAAATCTTCTTCAGGGAGGAACCCGACGAAATTGTCTTCAAGAAAGAACCCGAAGAAATCTTCTTCAAGAGAGAACCCGACAAAATTATCTTCAAGAGAGAACCCGACGAAATCTTATTCAAGAAGGACCCGAAGAATTTGCTTCAAGAAGGACCCGACGAATTTTGCCTCAAGGAGGTGTCGAAAAATTATCTTCAAGGAGGTGTCGAAAAATTATCTTCAAGGAGGTCCCGAAGAATTGTCCTCAGGGAGGACCCGAAGAATTGTCCTCAAAGAGGACCCGAAGAAATTTTCCTGAAGGAGGAACTCGACGAAATTTTCATCAAGGAGGAACCCAAAAAAAAAAAAAAAAAAACAGTGGACAAATCTTCGGGTCCATTGACTCGTCATTTGTTTCCGATCAAGAACATCGGCGATATGCCTGACAACAATATAGAAGAATCCAATATATTCGGCTATCCCATCACGCCGCGAAAAATATAGAAGAGCCCGAAAGGTGGGTCATTGCATCAGCCGAACAAGGCACTCGACAATATATACTCCCATCGGGAAGACAAAATAAGTCATCAAATATGACTCGATAAAATGTGCTATTCCAAAGGCGAAAAGCACTCGACAATATATTCTCAGAACGCCAAAGTTGCGATCAATTTCTGAATGCCGCAAATTTGCGAAGGTAAGACCCCAGATCCGTTCTGGGGCGTAGCATCGCCAAAGACGCGCTCACTTTTATCCGTATCAATGATACGAAGAAAATCCTAACGGACGCGTTAGGTACTCGATAAATTTGACTGGGACTCGACAGAATGGTAAGACCTTAAGCGGCACTGTCGAAGTTTGCACCAAGATCCCGAGATCATGTCCAGGGACGTGATCTTGAAGTAGGTTTTTGCGGATTGCCACTAGAGCAGTTAACTAGTACCTGATCCGTCAGATGAACTAGCCCCAATTACCATTATCCCTGTACAATATAGATATGGATGTCAAATAAAAATAGCAAAAGTCTGGAGTCGATAAAAAGAGGGGCTGCGCCCAGAAATATAGTCAAGTTATTTATAGAGTAGTACAACTTGAGCCTATGCCTAGGTGTAAGCACCTGCCCATAGGCTCGGGGGCTACTCTTATCAAGAGTATTGTTCACCCTTCCGATAAGATACAAGAAAGAGGAAAAATTGTGGTGTCGACTAAAAGCAAGTTGAGCCTACACCCAAGTGCAAACACTTGGCTGTAGCCTCGGGGGCTACTCCCATCGGGAGCGCTGGTCGCGCACCCGATAGAAAGATAACTTCGACAACATCTACGACAATCAAGGTTTGTAGACTCAACTCGATTCTACGACTCGAGTGGAGCCTACTCCCATCGGGAGCACATGGATTTCATCAAGTTCTCCGGAAATATAGTTAAGTTCTTCATCGAGTAGTACAACTTGAGTCTATGCCCAAGTGCAAGCACTTGTTCATAGACTCGGGGCTACTCCCATCGGGAGCGCTGCCGCGCACCCGATAATTTCAAGACTCGTCGACATCATCTACGCTACACATGATCTACGACATGGACCTCGCCTTGTATTTCTTCGACTTCGGAGATGGTTATGCTTGGAGTTTCTACGCAAGTCTTCGACTTCCCTATAAACTCGGGGGCTACTGACATGGGCATACCCTTCGGGTACCCATTATTAGTATACCTGGCTCGGCCCAATATGGAGAAGACCCAATATGGAGAAGGCCCAACAAGGCAACCCGAAGAAGTAGTCGACTAGGACTCTTGTAAAACCCTAGGCTGGTTGCATATATAAAGCTAGCCAGGGCACCCGAAATAAGGAGGCCAAGATATAGACATAGAGATAGACAACATAGCTACGGCGGCACCCTGTAAACACATCTATGATCATATACTGGATTGCTAGCAGCACGTAGGGATCCTCCACCGAGGGGACCCGAAGCTGGGTACGTCGTGTGTCTAATCTCGTCCCCGGAATCTCCATCGTCGCTCTCTCCCGAAACCCTAGTCTACAATACGTAGGCATTGGCGAGGTGATCCCTCGTCAGTGGGTACCTAAATCTTGAGTCAAAGTTTGACGCGAAACTGATGTGGACTTTAAACATGGTGGAAGGGAGTAACAATCATACACACATTATTATTATTGATTGAACAACATTTTATTTGATGTGCCATAAGAAGTTTAGAAACTCCTAGCCCCCGGAGGTGGCGTTTTGGCACACGCGTGCATATGCACCCATTATAGAAAATTAAAAAAACAATTATATAAATGTCAAAAAAATCTGACATAAATTTTTTTGGTATACATTCTGACATCCTATGTTTGTTCACAAGTTTTCGTGGAAAAACAACATTTTGTGTGGTGTGTACAAAAAGGCAAAAAAAATGTATTGTACGTAGTCATGTTACAACATCAAAATTTGTCTTTTTTACAGGAGCCACATAATTTTTTTTGAAAACTTGTGTACCAACATAAAATGTCTAGATATACATGTAAAATTTTAGTTTAGAATTTTTTGACACTTTGAAATGTGGATTCACATAATGGGAGCATATGCTCCTATGAGCCAAAGTGCATTTCCCCTAGCCCCCGCCATTGCTTATATCTCTATATTGTCTATATATCTATACCTCTACCCCCTTGGATTCCTGAACAGACGTACAGTACTAGTAGGGCCTACTATTTTTAATTATTATTACCTACTGCAGCCAAAATTTAATCTCATCGAGCGGTAAAATTCCCCGCCAACGCTCAAATATCTCGCGTCGCAAAGTTTCAAGATCTGCGAATATTTTTTTCCCTCAAAAGAAGGACTGCGAAATTTCCTTCGACTCCTCTATCGCCCAGCTTCACCCTAGTTTCACCCGCAAGCCCTCAGAGAAACCGCCCTCTTACCTACCTCCAGACCTTCACGGTCGCCGCACCGAAAAATCACCGCCGCACTTCGCCGTTCAAGCTGCCATGGCTTCAAACCCCGAGGCTTCCCTATCCGCTTGATCCGCACCTACTCCGGCGTCCACCGCACCGTATCTCGTTCGCCGACTCTATCGACCACCGCACCTGACCAGCTTCGCCGACACCGACGCCCCCGTGCACTGCACATCATCTGCTTCACCGACCTTCTAGTTCGGCCGGCGCGCTGAACACTTCATCGACCGCCCAGCATGTCCTTCTCCGACCCCCAAGATCTGCTTCCCCGGCACCCACCACAACAGCAGTCCCCTCGCCGACCTCCACGTCACCCGTAAGAACGCGGAACACGTCTAAATGCCGCCCAGAAATAGGTAACCAGACATCCCTGCGCGTTTTGTTCTGTTAGGAGTATTGCAGCTGACTGTATTTCTGAATTCGTGCTATATTTCTAACTTACAAGTCCTTTTGTTGATAACCACCTCATCCTTTAGGTTTAAACACGACGCATAAGTATTTTTTTCTGTGACCTAACCCACCCATTCGCTGAAACTCTACATGGTATCAGAGCCTAGGTTTCCTTCCTGCTAGCCGCCACAAACAGTACCAAACAAGTTCTTCCATTGACCACAAAAACCACCGTTGAGATGTAGAAATCCAGGCGGTGGGAGGCCGCATCAGGTGCTTTGCGTGGGTTGCGGCTATCACACACATCGATGTGAGTTGTGTGAGATCGGCGGCTGCTCGCGCGGGGAGAAAGAAGAGGGTGAAGATCATTTTGGTTTAGAAAGGAGAGAAGAGGAAGTGAATCCGTGGCAGAGAGATCTGGATCCGTGTGAGGGGCAGAAGTTGGAGGCGTGCGGAGTGGGGCGAGCCTTTGAGCGCAGGGCAGAGCCGGAGGTTGGTGCTGGACATTGACCAGCGCGAGCCGGTCGATGTGGCCAGGTGCGGACCGCCAGGTTGGCCAAGGCGCACAGACGAGGCGTGATACGTCTCTAACGTATCCATAATTTCTTATGTTCCATGCTACTTTTATGATGATACTCACATGTTTTATACACATTATATGTCATTATTATGCATTTTCCGGCACTAACCTATTGACGAGATGCCGAAGAGCCAGTTGCTTTTCTGTTTTTGGTTTCAGAAATCCTACAAAGGAAATATTCTCATAATTGGACGAAATTAACGCCCAGGGTCTTATTTTTCCACGAAGCTTCCAGAAGACCGAAAGGATAACGAAGTGGGGCGACGAGGCGCCGCCACACTAGGGCCACGCAGCCTAAGGGGGCCCGCGCCGCCCTAGCGTGTGGGGCCCCCGTCAGCCCTCCGACTCCGCCCTTCCGCCTACTTAAAGCCTTCGTCGCGAAACCCTCTGTACCGAGAGCCACGATACGGAAACACATCGTGACGCCGCCAATCCCATCTCGGGGATTCAGGAGATCGCCTCCGGCACCCTGCCGGAGAGGGGAATCATCTCCCGGAGGACTCTTCATCGCCATGATCGCCTCCGATGATGTGTGAGTAGTTCACCCCTGGACTATGGGTCCATAGCAGTAGCTAGATGGTTCTCTTCTCCTCATTGTGCTATCATGTTAGATCTTGTGAGCTTCCTATCATGATCAAGATCATCTATTTGTAATGCTACATGTTGTGTTTGTTGGGATCCGATGAATATTGAATACTATGTCAAGTTGATTATCAATCTATCATATATGTTGTTTATGTTCTTGCATGCTCTCCGTTGCTAGTAGAGGCTCTGGCCAAGTTGATACTTGTAACTCCAAGAGGGAGTATTTATGCTCGATAGTGGGTTCATGCCTCCATTGAATCTGGGACAGTGACAGAAAGTTCTAAGGTTGTGGATGTGCTGTTGCCACTAGGGATAAAACATCGATGCTTTGTCTAAGGATATTTGTGTTGATTACATTACGCACCATACTTAATGCAATTGTCTGTTGCTTGCAACTTAATACCGGAAGGGATTCGGATGATAACCTGAAAGTCGACTATTTAGGCATAGATGCATGCTGGATAGCGGTCTATGTACTTTGTCGTAATGCCCTGATTAAATCTCATAGTACTCATCATGATATATGTATGTGCATTTTTATGCCTTCTTTATTTGTCAATTGCCCAACTGTATTTCGTTCACCCAACATGCTATTTATCTTATGGGAGAGACACCACTAGTGAACTGTGGACCCGGTCCATTCTTTACATCTGAAATACAATCTACTGCAATACTTGTTCTTTACTGTTCTTCGCAAAAAAACATCATCTTCCACACTATACGGTTAATCCTTTGTTTACAGCAAGCCGGTGAGATTGACAACCTCACTGTTATGTTTGGGCAAAGTACTTTGATTGTGTTGTGCAGGTTCCACGTTGGCGCCGGAATCCCTGGTGTTGCGCCGCACTACACTCCGTCACCAACGACCTTCACGTGATCCTTGACTCCTACTGGTTCGATAAACCTTGGTTTCATACTGAGGGAAAACTTGCTTCTATACGCATCACACCTTCCTCTTGGGGTTCCCAACGGACGTGTGTCAATTACATGCATCAAGCACTTTTTCTGGCGCCGTTGCCGGGGAGATCAAGACACGCTTCAAGGGGATTCTCTCACATCCAATCTCTTTACTTTGTTTTTGTCTTGCTTTACTTTACTTTATTTACTGCTTTGTTTGATCTCTATATCAAAAACACAAAAAAATTAGTTGCTAGTTTTACTTTATTTACTGTCTTGTTTGCGTTCTCTATATTGAAAACACAAAAAAATTAGTTACTTGCATTTACTTTATTTAGTTTGCTTTATTTACTACTGTTAAAATGAATACTCCTGAAAACACTAAGTTGTGTGACTTCACTAGCACAAATAATAATGATTTCTTATGCACACCTATTGCTCCACCTGCTACTACAGCAGAATTTTTGAAATTAAACCTGCTTTACTGAATCTTGTTATGAGAGAGCAATTTTCTGGTGTTAGTTCTGATGATGCTGCTGCCCATCTTAATAATTTTGTTGACCTTTGTGAAATGCAAAAGTATAAGGATGTAGATGGTGACATTATAAAACTGAAATTGTTTCCTTTCTCCTTAAGAGGAAGAGCTAAAGATATTATCCTCCTGCTAAAATTATATCTTTGGGAAGTAGCATAATGAATTTTAAGCAATTAGATAATGAACATGTTGCTCAAGCATGGGAGAGAATGAAATCTTTGGTGAAGAATTGCCCAATCCATGGACTAACTACTTGGATGATCATCCAAACCTTCTATGCAGGACTGAATTTTTCTTCGCGAAACCTATTGGATTCAGCTGCTGGAGGTACCTTTATGTCCATTACTTTGGAGGCGGCTACAAAGCTTCTTGATGATATGATGATAAATCACTCTGAATGGCACACTGAAAGGGCTCCACAAGGTAAGAAGGTAAATTCTTGAAGAAACCTCCTCCTTGAGTGATAAGATTGATGTGATTATGTCTATGCTTGTGAATGGTAGATCTAATGTCGATCCAAATAATGTTCCTTTAGCTTCATTGGTTGCCCAAGAAGAGAATGTTGATGTGAACTTCATTAAAAATAATAATTTCAACAACAATGCTTATAGGAATAATTCTGGTAACAACTATAGGCCATATCCCTCTAATAATGGTAATGGTTATGGTAATTCTTATGGGAATTCTTATAACAATAATAGGAATGTACCCTCTGGTCTTGAAGCCATGCTTAAAGAATTTATTAGTACACAAACTGCTTTTAACAAATCTGTTGAAGAAAAGCTTGGTAAAATTGATATTCTTACTTCTAAGGTTGATAGTCTTGCCTCTGATGTTGATCTTTTAAAATTGAAAGTTATGCCTAATGAAGATAAAGATACTAAGTTATTTGCTACAGAAAACTCCATCCAAGTTCGTATTAATGAAAATATTAGATTGATGACTGCATTGCATGCTAGGTGGGATAGAGAAGAAAACGAAAAACTTGCTAAAAAGAATAATGTAGCTAAAGTTTGGACTATTACCACCACTACTAATGATAATGCTTCACATGTTGCTACACCTCCTACTATCAATGGTAAAATAATTGGTGTTGGCAATGTTTCTACTCCTAGTGCAAAGCGTGCAAAATTACTGAAACTGCTAAAACTGCTGAAACTGTTTGTGATAAAACTGCTGAAATTTTTCAAAATATTGGGGACAATGATCCCATTGCTGTAGATCATAATGGTTTAGATTTTGATGATTTTCATATCTCTGAAGTTATAAAGTTCTTACAAAAACTTGCTAGAAGTCCTAATGCTAGTTCTATAAATTTGGCCTTTACAAAACATATTTCAAAAACTCTCATAAAAGCTAGAGAAGAGAAACTAAAACTTGAAACTTCTATTCCTAGGAAGTTAGAAGATGGTTGGGAGCCCATCATTAAGATGAGGGTCAATGATTTTGATTGTAATGCTTTATGTGATCTTGGTGCAAGTATTTCTGTTATGCCTAAGAAAATCTATGATATGCTTGACTTGCCACCATTGAAAAATTGTTATTTGGATGTTAATCTTGCTGATAATGCTATGAAGAAACCTTTGGGGAGAATTGATAATGTTCGTATTATGGTTAACAATAACCTTGTCCCCGTTGATTTTGTTGTCTTGGATATTGAATGCAATGCATCTTGTCCCATTATATTGGGAAGACCTTTTCTTCGTTGGTGCTACTATTGATATGAAGGAAGGTAATATTAAATATCAATTTCCTCTCAAGAAAGGTATGGAACACTTCCCTAGAAAGAGAATGAAGTTACCTTATGATTCTATTATTATAACAAATTATGATGTTGATGCTTCATCTCTTGATGTTACTTGATTCACACTTTCTGCGCCTAGCTGAAAGGCGTTAAAGAAAAGCACTTCTTGGGAGATAATCCATATATGTTTCTACTACAGCACTTTTGTTTTAAATTTGAGTCTTGGAAGTTGTTACTACTGTAGCAACCTCTCCTTATCTTTATTTTATTGCATTGTTGTGCCAAGTAAAGTCTTTGATAGTAATGTTGATACTAGATTTGGATTACTGCACAGAAACAGATTTCTTACTGTCACGAAATTGAGCAGCCCCATCTGTATATAACTCATAAAATTATGCCAATTTACGGGCGTGATCCTCAGATATGTAAGCAACTTTCATTCAATTTGAGCATCTTCATCTGAGCAAGTTAAGTGCCCCAGAAAAATTCGCCTTTACGGACTGTTCTGTTTTGACAGATTCTGCCTTTTATTTCGCATTGCCTGTTTTGCTATGTTTGATGGATTTCTTTGTTCCATTAACTTTCAGTAGCTTTGTGCAATGTCCAGAAGTGATAATAATGATTATGTCACCTCTGAATATGTGAATTTTTGATTATGCACTAACCCTCTAATGAGTTTGATTTGAGTTTGGTGTGGAGGAAGTTTTCAAGGATCAAGAGAGGAGGATGATACAATATGATCAAGAAGAGTGAAAAGTCTAAGCTTGGGATGCCCCCATCCCTGCATATTTCAAGAAGACTCAAGCATCTAAGCTTGGGGATGCCCAAGGCATCCCCTTCTTCATCGACAACTTATCAGGTCACCTCTAGTGAAACTATATTTTTATTCAGTCACATCTTATGTGCTTTACTTGGAGCGTCTGTTTGCTTTTATTTTTGTTTTTGTTTGAATAAAATCGGATCCTAGCATTCTTTGTGTGGGAGAGAGACACGCTCCGCTGTTTCGTATGAACACATATGTTCTTAGCTTTATTCTTAATGTTCATTGCGAAGGTTGAACTACTTCGTTCATTGATATATGGTTGGAAAGAAAATGCCGCATGTGGTAATTGGTATAATGTCTTGAATAATTTGATACTTGGCAATTGTTGTGCTCATATAGATCATGTTTAAGCTCTTGCATCATGTACTTTGCACCTATTAATGAAGAACTACACAGAGCTTGTTAAAATTTGGTTTGCATGATTGGTCTCTAGAGTCTAGATATTTTCTGGTTAAGGTGTTTGAACAACAAGGAGGCGATGTAAAGTCTTATAATGCTTACAATATGTTCATATGTGCGTCTTGCTGCACCATTTTATACTTGAGTTTGCTTCAAACAACCTTGCTAGCCTAGCCTTGTATTGAGAGGGAATACTTCTCGTGCATCCAAATCTTGAGCCAAAATCCATGCCAATTGTGTCCACCATACCTACCTACCACATGGTATTTCTCTGCCATTCCAAAGTACATTACTTGAGTGCTACCTTTAAAATTCTATTCTTTGCCTTTGCAATATATAGCTCATGGGAAAATAGCCTTAAAAACTATTGTGGTGAAGAATATGTACTTATGTATCTTATTTCTTAATAAGTTGCTTGTTGAGCGGTAACCATGTTTCTGGGGACGCCATCAACTTTTACCTTTGTTGAATATCATGTGAGTTGCTATGCATGTTCGTCTTGTCTGAAGTAAGGGCGATTTTCATGATCAAATGGTTTGAGTATGCATAGAGAAGAACATTGGGCCGCTAACTAAAGCCATGAATCATGGTGGAAGTTTCAGTTTGGACACAAATCCTCAATCTCTTATGAGAATATTATCTGTTGTTAAATGCTTAAGCATTAAAAGAGGAGTCAATTATATGTTGTCTATGTTGTCCCGGTATGGGTGTCTAAGTTGAGAATGATCAAAAGCGAGAAATCCAATGCGAACTTTCTCCTTAGACCCCTGTACAGGCGGCATAGAGGTACCCCTTTGTGACACTTGGTTGAAACATATGTTATGCAATGATAATCCGTGTTAATCCAAGCTAATTAGGACAAGGTGCGGGCACTATTAGTATTCTATACATGAGGCTTGCAACTTATAGGATATCTTATACATAACACATATGATTTGTTACTACCGTTGACAAAATTGTTTCTATGTTTTCAAAATGAAAAGCTCTAGCACAAAAATAGTAATCAATGCTTCCCTCTGCGAAGGGCCATTCTTCTACTTTATTGTTGAGTCAGTTCACCTGCTTCTTTCCATCTCAGAAGCAAACACGTGTGTAAACTGTGTGCATTGATTCTTACATGTTTACCTACTGCACTTGTTATATTGCTTTATGTTGACAATTATCGATGAGATATACATGTTGAAGTTCAAAGCTTTCTACTAAGAATTTATTGCTTTATGAGTAACTCTTATGCAAGTCTTATTGATGCTTGTCTTGAAAGTATAACTCATGAAAACTCTTTGCTATATGATTCATTTGTTTACTCATTGTCTTCATCATTGCTTTGAATCGCTGCATTCATCTCATGTGCTTTACAATAGTATTGATCAAGATTATGATAGCATGTCACTTCAGAAATTATCCTTGTTATCGTTTACCTACTCGAGGGCGAGTAGGAACTAAGCTTGGGGATGCTTGATACGTCTCAAACGTATCCATAATTTCTTATGTTCCATGCTACTTTTATGATGATACTCACATGTTTTATAAACATTATATGTCATTATTATGCATTTTCCGGCACTAACCTATTGACGAGATGCCAAAGAGCCAGTTGCTGTTTTTGGTTTCAGAAATCCTACAAAGGAAATATTCTTGGAATTGGACAAAATTAACGCCCAGGGTCTTATTTTTCCACGAAGCTTCCAGAAGACCGAAAGGATAACGAAGTGGGGCGACGAGGCGTCGCCACACTAGGGCCGCGCGGCCTAAGGGGGGCCCACGCCGCCCTAGAGTGTTGGGCCCCTGTCAGCCCTCCGACTCCGCCCTTCCGCCTACTTAAAGCCTTCGTCGCGAAACCCTCTGTACCGAGAGCCACGATGCGGAAAACATTACTGTGACGCCGCCGCCAATCCCATCTCGGGGATTCAGGAGATCACCTCGGCACCCGCGGAGAGGGGAATCATCTCCCGGAGGACTCTTCATCGCCATGATCGCCTCCGGATCGATGTGTGAGTAGTTCACCCCTGGACTATGGGTCCATAGCAGTAGCTAGATGGTTTTCTTCTCCTCATTGTGCTATCATCTTAGATCTTGTGAGCTGCCTATCATGATCAAGATCATCTATTTGTAATGCTACATGTTGTGTTTGTTGGGATCCGATGAATATTGAATACTATGTCAAGTTGATTATCAATCTATCATATATGTTGTTTATGTTCTTGCATGCTCTCCGTTGCTAGTAGAGGCTCTGGCCAAATTGATACTTGTAACTCCAAGAGGGAGTATTTATGCTCGATAGTGGGTTCATGCCTCCATTGAATGGGGATGACAGAAAGTTCTAAGGTTGTGGATGTGCTGTTGCCACTAGGGATAAAACATCGATGCTTTGTCTAAGGATATTTGTGTTGATTACATTATGCACCATACTTAATGCAATTGTCTGTTGCTTGTAACTTAATACCGAAAGGGGTTCGGATGATAACCTGAAAGTGGACTATTTAGGCACAGATGCATGCTGGATAGCGGTCTATGTACTTTGTCGTAATGCCCTGATTAAATCTCATAGTACTCATCATGATATATGTATGTGCATTGGTATGCCTTCTTTATTTGTCAATTGCCCAACTGTAATTGTTCACCCAACATGCTATTTATCTTATGGGAGAGACACCACTAGTGAACTGTGGACCCCGGTCCATTCTTTACATCTGAAATACAATCTACTGCAATACTTGTTTTTTACTGTTCTTCGCAAACAAACATCATCTTCCACACTATACGGTTAATCCTTTGTTTACAGCAAGCCGGTGAGATTGACAACCTCACTGTTACGTTGGGTCAAAGTACTTTGATTGTGTTGTGCAGGTTCCACGTTGGCGCCGGAATCCCTGGTGTTGCGCTGCACTACACTCTGTCACCAACGACCTTCACGTGATCCTTGACTCCTACTGGTTCGATAAACCTTGGTTTCATACTGAGGGAAAACTTGCTTCTATACGCATCACACCTTCCTATTGGGGTTCCCAACGGACGTGTGTCAATTGCACGCATCAAGGCGCCATCGGAGTGGAAGTGAGGAGAAAATGGAGATGTGAGGCTGTGAGGATATGTGGTGATGGAGTTGATGATGCTGCAGTTGAGTCGTGATGGAGTTGATGAGGCTGCGGTTTAGTGGTGATGGTGATGGTTGTGGATATGTCTAGGGGAAAGGCATGCGTGCCTGAGGTGAGACTGGTTGAGGCCTGACCGGGGGATAGGCATGGGTGCTTGAGGAGTGGATGGTTGAGGCAGGAGTTGGCCGGGGGTTTGTGGGAGAGACGGAAGAGGTCAGTGGCCGGGCAGAGTGGAGAAGAGAGGTTGAGGACATTGAGGTGAGTGTGGATGGTTCTGCGGAACTTGTGTGGTGAGGCAGCCGGGGTTGTTGAGGACGTGTATGGTTAAGAGTTGTGCGTATCCCAGATGGTTGAAGCTGGATGTCTTCGCTGCTGATGAAGAGATGATTCGAGATGACAAGATGATGGAAAGTGCAATGCTTTCATGTATCCTAGGAGTTATGCTGAATGTTTAATACTGGTAGTTGTCATATGTGTCATGTTGTTGTTGCAAGATGGCCATGGTTGTTTACCCATGATCATCTTGACGGGTTGTGTTGGACCATGAGTGAGTTTAGTAGTAGCGTTGTAGTAATATTGTATCCAGTGTGAGGCCCATAGAGGCACATGTCCAGTAGTATTGTAACCCTAACTCAGATGATATAAATACAGAGTGTGGTGGTCTGAGTGACCTAACGCACCCATTCGCTGAAACTCTACAAAATATGAGCCACCAATCATGAGCCGTTGAATGCTCTACATGTCCACGATTGACAACAACAACAACAACAAAGCCTTTATTCCCAAATAAGTTGGGGTAGGCTATACAAGTCCACAATTGACACGATTACAATTTCTCACTATTTGGTCGTAGGCTACTGCTCTAGTTACATCATGTTTGATATCTTTCTGCGATCCTGTATTACATGTTTCACGTCATAATGTTTCTACTACTATTTGGTGTCAATTTAATTATAGCAAAGCCGTGACTCGTAACTGTTTGTTGTTATTACACGTGCAGCAGGCACATCTTACACTCATAAACATAGAGTAAAGCTCGCCTATAATCATGTAAGTACCTGCTGTTTTTTGTATATTGCTTAATGCAAACTTCTATATCTTGGATCATGTTTCTGTTTATAATTGGCCTCTCCTTCATGCAGAGGAGAAACAGTGAGGCACCAGGTTCTTCTGTCCAAGTACCTGATGAGGTCCGTGTGACTCAAAAAAAAGCTCACGTAAGTTCCCTGTTTTTTTTGGAATGTTAATTTACCTCCTGTGCGTAGTTCAATTGCATCATTTTATGTATGTTGCACTACCTAAGTTGCCTAATGGAATCTAATAAAATATAAACAATGACCATATGGAACATTGCACACTGCCTTTGACCCATCTGGCATCCGGCATGCCTGGGTATAAGTTACATGATTTGGCTATGTTAATACAAGTCCTGAAGTTCTATTATGTTAATTTTTTGCCTGTTGCTTCATTGAGTTTGCCTGTTGTTCCATGGCTAATGCATGAAGCTTGATAGAAATGATGCTAGCTGAAATGATGCACTTCGTGTTTTTTATTGCTTTATTCCTAACCTAGCTTCCTATTCTACTTGAAACATGATTGCTTTATTCCTAACCTAGCTTCCTATTCTACTTGAAACATGGTGAAAAAAATAGTTATATTACTTGTTTAAATGTCTAGCTTTGTTTTTCTGAGTCCCATTGACATGATGTGGTATATCCATATTCAAATGATCTGGATGTTTATATAATACGCTCCATGTTCAATTGCTTTATTTATTTTCTAGTAATCTATTATACATGATGCACATGGTGCTACTTGTTATATGCCCTTTTTTTTTTGAGTTTGATCATGAATTCAAGATTAAGCAATGCCTAAACGTTGACCAACGTAGGAAGATTCCCTCCCTTGGCTATACATTGTGAGATAGATGATGAGACCTCTCCAGCGGCGAATTTATACGCGCTAGATAACACCCCATTTAATTCGGCCCCGTTGGGACTCGAACCCGAGTGGGCTAGCTACGCACTCGCAAGCCTTGCCACTGAGCTAGCACTCAGTTCTCAGATTAAGCAATGTCTCGTTATGCTTAATTTAAATGTTACGGCACTTCATACAAGTCATACAATTAATTGTGGCATTGACCTTCTACGATGTCGAAGGCACTATCTGAGTCATGCTTAAATCAATCATACATTATTTTCCTAATTGTATCCAATCCAACATGCACATCTTTTGACTGTATTTGGCTATTTGCTAGATTTCTTCTGTGCAGTGACCTGGCTTCGTTATTGGGCACATGATGTCTAGTTGCTTGGTTCATTGTATACATCATCGCCATGATCTAGTTTGGTTTGTTCTAAGAGGCATGTGGCTTAAGTGGTTTTTTATATCTTCCCATGGTTCTTTCAAAATTATGTCAACATTGTTGTTTGTTTGCCTTGTATTGTATTGCATTTTAGTTTGTTTTGTCTTAGTTTCAGCCTGCAAACAAAGTTGTAATGTCAGTAGGGACAACCCATTTATCAAGTGTTGCGGTCATTTCACGGAGCAACAATGACAGTGGCACGTGCTCTCATTGGTCCACTGAGTCCAGTACACCAACCATTCTAGAAGAAATAAATGTACGAGGCTCTATTTTTGATTGCCTGCTATGTTTTATCAGGTCAATGATGCTCTTGAAATTGGAGGTCTTTTATTGCATCATATGATGTTGTAACTTGTTTTATCTAAATTTCAGGCTTCAAATAAAGCTACAAAGCCAGAAGCAAGGGCCAATGCCTCAAGTATTGATGTTTCACAAAGCAGCAATGAGAGTGCATATTGCTCGCATAGGACCATGGTATCTATTTGTCAACTTAATCCGGCATAAAGAAATTTGGGGGATGCACTCCAAGAGGCAGTTGATATATTTGGGCGGGAAAACAAAGATGCTGATGAAATAATTGCCATCACACGCCAAGAGATAAATGAATTGAAAAATAGGCAAACTTTGACAGAAAATGTTCTAAAGAATATCCTATGCACTTGTCATGGTAAGCCAGTTGTGACGTGTTTGGGAATTGAAGGTGTCTAAATAAACTTTGATTCTGTTGTTCAGTCCAGTGGACTGCTCATGCCAATGGTGTAATTAATTACTGCTCAAATTTTCGTTCAAAATTCCGTGGTCTGTAATAATTGCAAATTTTGTTGTTGTACTAAAACTAGATATGTTACATGTGGCTGTTGTATTTTTGTGTGAAATAATATTATGATGTGCACTTCAATTAAATCCTAAATCGGCTGCATGCTGGAAATTTGAATCTGAGCGCACGTGTGAACTATTTTCGGCTCGTAATGCAATAAAGGCCGTTTCTTCGAAGGACTATGAACATGGTAGCCCATTAATAATACCTTAATAATTAGGCCTTCTAGCAAGATAGATGGTCCTTATTATAGTCAGGCATGCCAACTTGTATGATTAAAAGTAGTTCATACACATTAAATCTACCATCTGCTTTTTTCTCTGTAATAACTTTACTTTTTACACAACTCAAAACTTGTCAGGTTAATATGAAATTCGAGATGGCAAAACCCGGGAAAGATAAAGATATCACCAAAAAATCTCTGTGAAATGCTGGGTTTTGAAGCCCAAGTCCAAGTCTTTCTCTGCTCAAATTTTGGAGGAACAACTCCAAGTAGAACGAGTTGCAATAGCTATGCTAAGAACAAAAGATGACATGTTGAGATCTAGATTAGAAGCATGTGATGCCCTACTGCACGAGGCCAATCAAGTTCGTTATAATCTCCCAAAGACTAAGAAAATGCCATAGATAATTGGAGATGAACAATAACATAGTGAGTACATTGGTCTTGTGAAATGTTTCCTTAGATTAAGGCACCGTTCCTACTTTTGTTGGTGGATGCATTTATCTGCGGTTGGGATCAACTTGGTAGTTATTCACGTGGATGTTTTATAAATTAATTGCCTAGCCTTTTTCAATCAGTTCAAACTTAAATGGTAGCATAGCCAAGGTCTCAAGTTTGAATTGTCGAACGTGTGGTTTAATTTAATCTCAGTCGGGCGGCAAAATCTCCCACCAATCCTGAAATATTTTAATTGTCGAACGTGTGGTTTAATTGTCGAACGCGTGGTTTAATTTTTGAATGGGATTAAGAAGATAGATCATGATCATGGTAGTGACCTATATTCAACGTGATGATGATTTGATTTTGCACTCGGCCATGAACAGAGGTACTAGTACGGTGTCACAATTTTTTATCATTATACTTGGACCAAAGCCAAATTCAAAATCTCATAGCGGCAAAACTTCCCGCACACAAAATACAAATATTACACACGCTTCCAAATTCCCATTCTACCCCTGTGGAGATGACAGCAAAGTCGGTTGGTGAGCGGTCTGCGCGTCATATTTTCGATCACCACCTCCCTAGCCCGGAAACCCTCCCAAAAACAATTCATTTCCCTCAGACCACCCACCGGAACTTCCCAAGTCCCTCTCTCTCCCACCTCCACGACCACCAGAACATCGCCGCCGGACTTCCCTGGCCTACCCGAGGCCATGTCCTCCTCATCCGGCTGTCTGCTGCAGCCGCTTCATCGACGTCGTCATCAACCAGACCGGATCATCCCCGCCGAACCTCGAAACCATATACTCATCCAGCTGTCTACCGCATTCGCTTCAGCTGCGGTATCGTCCACCCCACCTGATCCGCTTTGCCGGATCCGTCGTCGCACCGCATCGGATCTTGCTCACCGACACCGATGTGCATGAACCGGATCTGCTTCATCGGCGCCGTGCTTGATCTAAACTCTTGTACCGTCGCTTTTCTATTGCTTGCCTGCAAGTTCTTGTTTAATCTTGGGGGAACCTGTTTGTGCTAACGACGCACCGTTACGTTTTTGCAGATGAGATGAGTAACCATGAAGTGTAATGGCCGTCTCTCCAACCCCAAGTAGCACATGTAGTGTACTTAATCACCGGATCTATCAACCTCCGGAAGATTGACTCCCACAAAGTGCTTCTCCTAATGTGAGTCTCTTGTTTTAGCGCCATGTTCGGGGTTCAGATGCTTGTTTGTCTGAAGCTCTTTTAGTTCATTCCTAGCTATGATCGTAACACCTTGCTATTTTCTAGTTCATTGCTAACTTTAAGCGATTGAACATTTTGGTTTGCATTCCCTGCTCTGTAGATGTAGCCATCATAACTTCTATCTTGCTAAGTCATTGTTACAAAAATTATAGGCTGCTACTATTTTGTTCATGCCAATCTTGTTCTCCCTGAACATGTTGGTTTGCATTCCCTCTACTATAGGTGATGCCATTGTAATTTCTATCTACTTCTTCGTAAGCTAACAAAGTAACTGCCTTCTATTAGTTCATGCATCCTATCGCTCTGCCATCCTGCAGTACAAATTTATTTGAACTCATCACAGCAGCTACTTCCATCATAATTTTGTCTGCCATATGATTCTTCAAAAGCTGCAATATTAACTTGTTTCTCTTAATTGGCATGGCGCTCACATATAGAATGGTGAACATATTGGTGTGCATTCCCTCTTCTACAAGTTCACATGTGATCCCACTATATTCCGTTTCTGGTCCATCCTAAGCCGTATCATTAACTATCATCTATGTGTTGCTCATTACAACTTTATATCCCGAAACAAATTGATTTGCATTCCCTTATCTACAAGTTTATGAGTGCTACCATTATAACTCCTATCTGTTTTATTCCTAGCTATTATAGTAACATCCTGCTATTATTTAGTTCATGGCCAATTTTAAGTAATTGCACATGTTGGTTCGCATTCCCTGCTCTATAGCTTTTGGCATCGTAACTTCTATATTTGGTTTACATTCCCTGCTCTGTAGATCTAGCCATCATAACTTTATCTTGCTCAGTCGTTGTTACAAAAATTATGGCCTGCTACTATGTTGGCTTGCATTCCCTGTACTACAGGTGATGCCATTGTTTTGTGTCTAGTTCATTGTAAGCTAACAAAGTAAGGACTTAGTTTGGCATGCTATCACTCTGCTATCTAGCCTGTAGTACAAATAAACTTGTCATACTACTAGATAATAATTTTGTGTGCCATCTTGTTCTTCAAAAGCTGCATTATTGACATGTTTCTCTGACTTGGCATGACGCTCACATATGGAATGCTGAACATATTGGTTTGCATTCCCTCTTATACAAGTTCACAGGTGATCCCACTATATTATGTATCTGGTCCATCCTAAGCTCCGGCGTTAACTATCCTCTATGTGTTGCTCATTACAAGTTTATATCCCGAAACATCTTGATTTGCATCCCCTTCACTATAAGTTCAGGAGTATTATTTAGTTCACGGCCAATTTGTTGCACTTGGAACATGTTGGTTCGCATTCCCTCCTCTTTAGCTTTTGCCATCGTAACTTCTATTTTTGGTTTACATTCCCTGCTCTGTAGATGTAGCCATCATAACTTCATCTTGCTCAGTCGTTGTTACAAAATTTATAGCATGCTACTATGTTGTTCATGCCAATTTTGTACTCCCTGAACATGTTGGTTTGCATGGGACTCGACAGTAGTAAGTCTGCTGTTTCATTCTAACGTGCTCTGTTATATTGGCTGTTGGTATGCGGCATGCACTCTTTGTTTGCTTATTGTGCGCATTACAATGATCTTGTTATAACGACGAAATGATGAGTTCCAAATTCTTTGGCAAACAACATTGTAGTGTCTTTGCCTTTCCATTGTTGCTGCCTTAACTTGTAATGTCTTTGTTTCAGATATAGGTGGTGCACAGACAACTTAAAAGATTGCCGAATCGCTTCATTGTATTGCTAGGTTTAATTACCATTCAATTTCTCTGGGTTCTGTAATATTTTTTCAAAGCCTTGCAGCTGATGTAGTATTTAGTTAGTTTCTATAGTTCTTTCGCGCATTCTTTCTATGGTGCTTGTGGTAAGTGAGACTATCCGACAGAAATCATGTGATGCGTAAATATTCTCAGTATCTTTCTATGTGCGGCGCAATCTAAATCACAAATTCCCTTCCCTTTAACGGCCCAATTAAGCGAAATCACAGATGGGCCGGCCCACAAAATCCTAAAGCGCCTAACAGGCCAACATATGAACATCAACTAAACGGGTTGGCCCACTTACTTATTGGGCCAGCCCACTTGCTTTAAGGTGGACCCCACACTTTAAAGTTGGTCCACGTGCTTATTGGGCCAGCCCATTTGGTAACTGGACCGGCCCGTTAGCAGGAAAGTGGGCCCCACAATCTTATTGGGCCGGCCCACTAACTTGTTGGGCCAGCCCAATTTCTTTTATGGTGGACCCCACTTACTAACTGGGCCGGCCCGTTAGCAGGAAAGTGGGCCCCACATGTTTATTGGGTCGGCCCGCCAACCTGTTGGGCCAGCCCACTTGCTTTATGGTGGACCCCACTTACTAACTGGGCCGACCCGATTACAAGTGGGCCCACATGTTTATTGGGCCGGCCCGCCAACCTATTGGGCCAGCCCACTTGCTTTATGGTGGACCCCACTTACTAACTGGGCCGGCCCGGTTACAGGAAAGTGGGCCCCACATGTCACTACTAGGAAAAGGCCTAGCCGTAAGATGGGTGTTAGTGGCGCACCAGGAGGGCAGTGCGCCACTACTACTTAGCAGTGGCGCACCGGAAAGTGGTGGGCCACTATTAAAAATGTAGTAGTGGCGCACCTCTTCTGTGGTGCGCCACCACTAAGTTTGACCATGGGTTTGACCCATCCTTATACATAGCAATGGCGCACCATGTAGAGGTGCGCCACAGCTATTTTATGTAGCAGTGGCGCACCTCTACATGGTGCGCCATTGCTATGTAAAGGGGATGATGGACATGTTTGGGCATCACTTAGTAGTGGCGCACCATGCTTGGTGCGCCACTGCTAAGTGGTGCCCAAACATTTCCACCCCCCCCGTGGATCGCCTTTTCGGGTTTGGAAAAAATAAAAGAAATAGATAGAAATTTCAAAAAATAAAATCCTTCGAGATGCCCATGTAATATGTCATCTAGGTTTAGTGAAATTTAAAAAAATGAATTTTGATATATTATGCAAAATGGCGTCATCTTTCGGTAAAACGGGATTTCTGGTTGCATACGACCTCCGATGAAAAACTTTTTATATCAAAATCTATCTACGCGAAATTTCCTATTCGAATTCAACGGCCTACGGCCGTTTGGACAAAAAATGGATTCGTCAATTGGAAAACAGAAACAGGACTTTTTTCAGGTTTTAGATTTTGATGAAAAAATTTCAAAAAATAGAAAAAAAATAGCGGTGGCGCACCCATGCCTTGGTGCGCCACAGCTAAGCATCCCGCCCACGAATTTCAAAATGGCCGGGATTTAAAGTGGAAGGAGCCAGCCACTTACCCCCTCCTCCCTCCTCCCTCATCCTCCAGACATTCTCCTGCTCTCATTCTCCTCTCATCCTCTCCTCCTCCTCTCCTCTCCTCCTCTCCTCTCCTCCTCCTCTCCTCTCCTCCTCTCTTCACCTCTCCTACCCCTCTCCTCCTCTCTTCACCTCTCCTACCCCTCTCCTCCTCTCTTCACCTCCGGCGACCTCCTCACTATGTCGACCTCCGGTGACCTTACTTTCCGGCGAGCTCCTCCGCTATGGTGACCTCCGGTGACCTTACTCTCCGACGATCCTCCGGCGACCCTCCGGCGACCCTCTGGCCTCCATTACCTCTAGCCTTCGTCCTCTTGTTCATCCTCTTCTACATCCTCCATCTCCTCACCTCTCTTCACCTCTCCTACCTCTCTCATCCATCCTCACCGGCGGCTAGGCTAAGAAAAATGAGAATGAGCATTGCACAAATAATTCTAGCAACAAAAACGAGAAAAAATAACGAGAAAAAAAATCGAAAAAAATGTGCCAGATCCAGATCCAGATCCAGATCTAGAAATTTCAAATTTTAGTAGTGGCGCACCTTGTTTCTGTCCAGTGGCGCACCTCGGACATTTAGGAGTGGCGCACCATGAAGCTAGTAGTGGCGCACTACCTGGTGCGCCACTGCTAAGCCAAATAGCAATGGCGCACCACTAGTGCGCCACTACTAAAAGTTAGCAGTGGCGTGATAGTAGTGGCGCACCAGCAGTGCGCCACTGATGGGGAATAGTGGTGCGCCACTGAATAGCCATTTCCTAGTAGTGTGTCTATTGGGCCGGCCCGCCAACCTGTTGGGCTAGCCCACTTGCTATATGGTGGACCCCACATACTAACTGGGCTGGCCCTTTAGCAGGAAAGTGGGCCCCACCTATGTTTTTTGGGTCGGCCCACTAGCTTGTTGGGCCAGCCACTTGATCTATTGTGGACCCCACTTAATAAATGGGCCGGCCCGATAACAGGAAAGAGGGACCCACAGGCTAATTGGGCCGGCCCACTAACTTCTTGGGCCGGCCCACTTGATTTTTGGTGTACCCCTCTTGTTAAATGGGTCGGCCGATAACAGGAAAATGGGCCCCACATGTCTAGTGGGCCGGCCCGTTTGCTTGTTGACCGGTCAACCGAGGGCATTCGGCCCGGCCCACATGCTTAGTGGGCCGGCCCATTTAAATTTTTGACCAGTCAACCTTAGAGGTTAGGCCCGGCCCACATACCTAATGGACCAACCTAGCTATATAGTTGACCGGTCAAACTAAGTCAGCTGGCCCGACCCACAAACTAAATGGGTCGGCCCGCTTAAGGCGTGGCAAGCCTTGTGTGGGCCTACCATCTACCACGGGGTTTCACCAAACGGCGTTAATCGGCCACGGCATCTGCCACGTGTCAGTTTGCATGACGTCAGCAGTCAACGGGCTCCCGAAAACACTTCTACAACGGTCCGATTTTTCGTGGTGGAAGGGCGCCCGAACGCGACGAACCGATAAAAAGGTGGTAGGACGTTGCCTGACGCAGTTTCGACCACATAATCCATATCGTCGGGTTAGGCCCATAGGCGATGAAAAATGGGCCTTAGTTGACGATTTTCGGACGTTGTGTATCAGAACTTTTCTTGTAGTGATAATATCAAAGAATGCGGGCGGAAAGTATATCTCCATCTCACAAAGTATGACAACGATCTCTTCCTTTAGCCTTGCGATTTGCTTGAAACTGATAGACTTTCGACAGATAACTTCAAAAAACCGACAGAGTCCAAAATGGGTTTCACGGACCCATGGCTCCATTATCCCTCTAAGTGCATCCGGTAGTATGTGTGTCATCGTCACGTGACACTCATGAGACTTCATCCCGTTGAACCTTTGCTTTTTTGGATCTAGATATCTCTTGATCTCCCCTGAGTAACCAGAACTTGTTTTGACTCTCATCAAGCAGTTGAAAAATTACACCATTTCCTTCTCATATAAACTGAAACAGCCAACGGGGCAATAAACGAAGTCATTTTTTTACCTTTTTTTTCCTTTGCCTTCTATTTCCGCCTCCGACAGATTCTTGAGTTTTTTGTGTGTGAAGGTTTATCCTCATATTCAACCCTTCCAAGTCTTTTTGTGCTTTCGGACCATCTTTAGTCTTATAGGGCATGTCGAGAAGTGTGCCAAGCAAACTCTCGCACACATTCTTTGTGATGTGCATGACATTGAGGTAATGAGGTGTGTCGAGGATTTTTCAGTATAGCATGTCCCAAAATACGGACCTCGCTTTCTAGGTCTTCATTAGCAGCTTGGTACCTTTCTTTTTTTCTCGTCTCGGGGTAGTCTTTCCAATCTCTTAACAACATATCGATTTCGAAGCCACTCCTCTTATGCGGAGGTTCATCGAGCTCCTCCTCACCATTCAACAAGTCCTTACGCTTTCTCCATGCATCATCCATGGAAAGCCACCTCCAATGAAAAAGGAACACTGGTTTCATAGATCCGCCAGGAGTTTTTAGTTGGAGATGTCTCGTTTTATCCATGCACCAAACACATTCATTGTGTCCATGGCACACCTGACATGCGACATATCCGTAACCGATATAGTCATGCACCGTCATGATCAATGCTTCTTTCGTATGGAAAGGTTGTTGTGCGTAAGAGTCCCATGTTTCCACCCCATCCCATAATGTGTCAAGCTCCTCCCTCAATAGAATGGGATACAGATTAATATCGATCCCTAGCTGTACTGGCCCTTGAATTAGCATACTCATTTACATGTACTTTATCTTCATGTACAACTAGGGAGGGAGGTTGTACATCCATACAAACACATGCCATGTGTTATGTGTGGTACTCCGGTTGCCAAACGGGTTGAGTCCATCGGTACTCAAACCTAATCTAAGGTTCCTTGGATCGCCACCGAATTCTCTGAATTCAATGTTCAATGCTTCCACTGGCTAGCATCTGCACGGTGTCCAAACCATGTTCATCTCCGCTTTGGACAATCATCTTCATTATCTGGCTTGTTCCTTTCTGCATGCCACCGCATTAGCTTTGCCTCCTTAGGGTCTGCAAAATACCGCTGTAGACGAGGAGAGAGCAGAAAGTACCATACAAATTTTTGAGGAGCTTTCCTTCCAGGCTTGTATGGAGCACTACTAGGAAAAGGCCTAGCCGTAAGATGAGTTTTAGTGGCGCACCACAAAATCAGTGCGCCACTAATATTTAGCAGTGGCGCACCTAAAAGAGGTGGGCCACATATAAAAATGTAGTAGTGGCACACTGCTTATGTGGTGCGCCATCACTAAAGGGAGACCCGAGCCCCAGCTCCTTACCCAACTTAGTAGTGGCGCACCCTGTAGCAGTGCGCCTTTGCTATCTTGACTAGCTATGGCGCAATGCTGCGAGGTGCGCCATTGCTAGGAGGTGGCTAGGGCCCCTATACACATAAGAACCTTAGCAATGGCGCACTGCTGTGGTGCGCCACTACTAGCTATGGCGCACCATTGTACAGGTGTGCCACTACTAAGTTGGATAAGGAGTCGATGGTGCTGTACCAGGTCAGCAGTGGCGCACCACTTAGCAGTGCGCCATTACTATGTCACCCTAGCAATAGCGCACTGCTAAGTGGTACGCCCTTGCTAACCTGGGACCATTTCCTGCTCCCCCCCCCCCACATGTGCCACCCACTTTCCCCAACACTCTTCCACCACCACCTCCCACCAAATCTGGATCTGGTCGTGTTGCCCCTCCTCCCCACCTCATTTCCACCTCTTCATTCACCAAAATTAAGTTGTTAAACTTAATTTTCTTGATAGGTAAGTAAGGGTGAAGCTTTCTAGCTCAATACCCTACTCAATCTCAACTTTTTTCCTCATCCAACACTATCGGTCTCGCCGTATCGGTAACTTTGTTGGTTTTATGCTTTGTGTGTGACCGGTTCCGATCGTCTTGCACACATGTGTGTGCATATATTTTATGTGAAGCCTCCACATGTGTGTTGTGCATGCGCGAAGCGTCACGTGCATGCATAATGTCCTTGTTGTATGCAAAGCCGCCTCCACATGTGTTATATATGCAAAGCCTCCACACATGTGTTGCATGTTTTTGTTTGCAGGGATTTGAAATGCGATCGAGTTGCCAATATTTTGCCGAACGCGTTGATTCATTTCCGTTTCGGTGAAAAATGGGCATACTACGCATATACATATGTCCTATTTTTGGGGAAGGTCATGCCAAAATTTTCTTTTGGCATACTAAAATATCCATTTTCTCTATACCCCCAGGCGACCATGGTCCGCATGATGAGCGAAGGCGTTGTGGCTAGGTTTTTGAAATCCGCGATGGTTGAGATGATTAAAAATAACCAAACGGAGATAAGATGACCGTGTCGAAGATGCAAGCCGACGAGCCTTATGGACCCTAAAGCCCATATTGTGCGGGACCACCTTCTCGTGCGTGGTTTCATGGATGGCTATCGGTGGGAAGGTGATGAAGATTATTATGAATTTGTCCATGGGATTTCAAGAAATAAGGAAGGAGGTGAGGACCATGTAGAAGATCACGGACATGATCAGAATGTAGAAGATCCCAGACATGATCAGAATATAGAAGATCTCGGAGATGGTCATGATCACAATGTAGGAGATCAAGACCAAGATGGAGGTCATCATGACGATCATGAAGATGAAGACGATGGACCATCGTCGTTGGACTGGGTGCAGGACCCTTATCTTCAAGAGCTGCTTCTCAAGCAGACGAGTAACGCAAGAGCTGCCGCCCGAGAGAAAGCCAAGATGGATCAAGTGGAGATAGACGCGGTTACTCCATTGTATGAAGGATGCAGGCCGAAGGATACCCGCCTGAAAGTAACGCTCATGGCTCTGGAGATGAAGGTAAAGCACAAAATGACGGACACATCCTTCAACGACAACATGTCATTCTGGCATGAACATCTTCCCAAAGGGAACACGTGTCCGACTAGTATCGAGGAGGCCAAGAAAATCGTGTGTCCTCTGGATTTACCGCACATGAAATACCATGTGTGCTTGAACGATTGCATCATTTATCGGGACGAGCACACGGAGGCTACCATATGTCCGGAGTGCGGCGTCAGTCGGTACAAGAAGGCGAAGAAAGCTCCTCGGAAGGTGGTGTGGTACTTTCCGATCACTCCTCGGCTGCAGCGGTATTTCGCGGACCCTAAGCAAGCAAAGCTAATGCGCTGGCAAGCGGAGATGAGGAAGAGAGAAGATGACGTAGATGATCCGGAGATAAAGAAAAAGGATATGATGTTGAGACACCCTTCAGATGCTAGAGAGTGGAATGCGTTGAACCTCGAGTACCCAGAATTTGGGGACGATCTTAGGAACATAAGGCTGGGCGCGAGCACCGATGGAGTCAATCCGTTTGGTAGCCAGAGCAGCACGGATAGCACCTAGCCCGTGTTTGTGTGGATGTACAACCTCCCCCCTGGTTGTGCATGAAGAGGAAGTACATTCAAATGAGTATTCTAATTGAAGGGCCGAAACAACCAGGGAATGAGGAGGAGCTAGCCACGCTATGGGACGTGCATGCCAATACGTGGGACGCCGCCGCGGAAGAATATTTCCCTATGAGAGCCACGCTGCTCACAACGGTGCACGACTTTCTCGGTTATGGATATGTCGCGGGCAGGTGGTCCAAGGATTCAATGCATGCGTCAAGTGCATGGATGACACAACGTACCGTCAGCTAGATAGGGATCTTGGGTCCTCGAAAACGGTGTTCATGGGACATCGAAGGTGGCTTCGCGACGACGACCCATGGAGGAAACGCAAGGATCTGTTCGATGGTGAAGACGAAGCCCAAAGATGGCCACGTACGAGAAGCGACGAGCAACTAGACGAGCTATTGAAAAATTGGAAAGAGTGCCAACCACCGGGAAAGAAGCAGAAGGCACCAGAGCCGCTGCTTAAGGTATGGAAGACGAGGTCTGTTTTCTGGGACTTGCCGCACTGGAAGATCCTCGATGTACCTCACAGCCTTGATGTCATGCACATCACGAAGAACGTATGCGAGAGTCTGCTTGGTACCCTCCTCAACATGCCAGAGAGGAACAAAGATGGGCCGAAAGCAAGGTACGACTTGCTATCAATTGGGATCAGGGAGGAGCTTCACGCAGGATGCCCTAATGATGATGACGATGACGATGACGATGATGAGGCGGAGGACACGCAAAGTCATCGCAAGGGAAAAAAGGCCAAGAAGATCGAATATTACTGCCTCCCCGCGTGCTTCACTCTAACTCAGAAGGAGATCAAGCAGTTTTTCGACTGTCTCCTAGGAGTAAAACTTCCTTACGGTTACGCGGGGAAGATAAGCAGGTACCTAGAGAAAGCGAAGCAGAGATTCAACGGGATGAAGTCTCACGACAGTCACGTGCTGATGACGTAGATACTTCCAGTTGCAATCCGTGGGATCATGGACACGCACGTCCGTGAAACGTTTTTTGGCCTATGCAACTTTTTCGACGTCATCTCTTGGAAGTCTGTTGGCGTGAGGCAACTCAAAATTCTACATGAACATATCGTGGTGATACCGTGCGAGCTTGAGATGTACTTCCCGCTCACATTCTTCGATGTTATGGTGCATCTGCTGGTACATATCATGAAGGATATTATCCAACTGGGGCCGACGTTCCTGTACAGCATGATGTCGTTCAAAAGGATGAATGGTGTCATGAATGGGTACGTTCATAATAGGTCACGTCCAGACGGAAGCATAGCCAAGGGCTTTCTGACCAAAGAGTGCATCTCCTTCTGCACGAGTTATCTAGAAATCAAGATACCCATTGGTCTGCCCACCCATTGGTCTGCCCGTAAACAGGCACCTCGGGAAGCTTTCTGGATGGGGTCACCGCGAGGGTAGCCGTGAAATGCATGTCGACTTCAAGGATCAAATCGCCAACTTTGAAAGAGCAAACCTAGTCGCGCTACAACACATAGACGTGGTCGATCCTTGGGTGGTAGAGCACACAAACTTTATCGCAAAGACATACAATGACCAGGGTCAACAGAGGATGGACGGAGATATAATCAAAGAGCACAACTCAACCTTCAGGCGGTGGTTCAAGGACAAGATGATGGCGTACCCTATAGACGAGGATTCTTCTGCGAAAGAAAAACTCATATTCGCCTTGTCACAGGGCGCCGAACACAGCCTGATGACATTTCAGACGAACGATATCAACGAGTACACATTCTACACCAAGGAAAAGGAAATGAAGAGCGATTATCAGAACTCTGGGGTAACGATGGAGTCCTACACTGGTGACATCAAGCAGAGATACGACGGAAAGATCGAGGAGATCTGGGAGCTGAGCTACGCCGGAGAGAATGTGCCGATGTTCCGTGTTAGGTGGGCCAAGAGCGTCGTAAAAGAAGACCAGCATTTCACCACCATGTTTACAACCGAAGCCAAATCCAAGACAGCGGGCGCAAAGGTCACCGCGAAATATGAGCCATGGGTACTAGCTTCCCAAGTGGACCAATGCTTCTTCATTACCGACCTGCAAAAGCCCAGCCGTGTTGTCGTGAGGAGAGGCAAAAGGAACATCATCGGAATGGATGGAGCCGCCAACGAGCTAGACATCGACCAGTATGGCGATCCGAAGATGGAAGATGACGACGATGATGAAGCACCATACACAACAAGAAGAAGCAGGACCACCCTACCTAATAAAGGTTGTCCATTCAAAAGAAGAAGTCAAGGAGTTCCGGGGCTAAATTATTCAACCGCGAGAAAGAAGGGCAAGAAGATTGTGAAAGGATAATTATGTATCATTTTCTTGTATGAATAATAGATGTCATATTGTTAATCTACACATTTTACTGATCAAAATAGACATATAATTTATATTTTTGGATATTTTCTAGATTCTATATTATTTTAAATATTCTACATAATTATAATTATTTATGCCTTTTATTTTGGTGTATTATGCTATTTATCACATAATTATAATTATTTATGGCTATTATTTTTTATACTGGGCCACATGCTTGTCGTGGATCCGGGACGATGGCCTCAAGAAAGATTTATTTCGCATCCAAGTAGAGTTTTGTGAAATCATCTTTCAAGATATCATTAGAAGCGCGGGGAGTTCTATGCCGGCTATCAGCCGTCAAACACTGACATAGACACAATGCTCCAAATGCAGGGTGACGACAACCGCTCAAGGATGTGCTTGAAGAAAGGCGGCGGTTTTATCCACGCTCTGTCGTCCCTTTAGCCGAGTAGAAAGTTTTGATGTGCTAACCCAGTTATGTAGTTGTGAACTATCGACGAGCTTTTGTTGTAATAAAATTTATCCAGTACTTTACTTGCATGTCTGTTTAATTAGTTTCGACGGTCGTTGAACTTATATGTAATCGATGCTATTAATTACTAGTTCGGCTATGTTTGTGAACTTATATATATGGCTCTCTAGTTTCGACAGTCATTTTCCGCATTTGATTTGGTCGTTAATTTTATTTGCACATGTCGATCATTAGAATGTTCGGTCAATAAAATTTGGGGGCGGCGTAAGCGATCCTGGTGTGATGGCACAAATATCAATGTCTTGTGCATCCTACCGGCCTCGCTTACTCCGTCCCTGAATGTGAATATTTATTTCGACCAACAAAATATGAGGCATGCTATCTAGTTGGTGTTCTTCGTTTATTTTGGTATTTCTTCGAGAGAGTGCCGATGATTAGAATGTTCGCTCACTACACTTGGGGGAGGCGCCAGTGAACTTGGTGCGATGACACAAATATAAATCTCTTGTGCATCCTACTTGGTTTCGCTGACGCCTTCCCTAAATATTAATATTTCTTTCGACCAACAATGTATGAGGCACTTGTCATTCCATTTGCTTTGATATTTCAGAATGCCGATGATTAATTAGAATCTTCGGTCACTACACTTGGGGGAGGGGCAAGTGAACCTGGTGCGATGACACAAATATCAATTTCTTCTGCATCCTACTTGGCTTCACTTACCCCTTCCCTGAATGTTAATATTTGTTTCGACCAACAATGTATGAGGCCCTTGTCATTCCATTTGCTTTGGTATTTCAGAATGCCGATGATTAAAATGTTTGATCACGTGTACACTCTGGGGTGGCGCAAGCGAGCCTGGTGTGATGGCATAAATATCAATCTCTTGTGCATCCTACCTGGTCTTTCTTATGCCACCCCGGAATGTTAATATTTGTTTTGACCGACCAATGTATGAGGCATTTATTTATTATATCCTAGTTGGCTCTTATTTGTGTTGGCCTTCTTCGTTCATTTTGTGTTCATTTTAGAATGCCTATTGATACGGGCATGGAGGCCTATGTGGAGCCCAGATTGAGGACTCCACCAGCTTATTTATCCTAGTTTATGTAATGGTCATATATGGGCCAATTATGGTTTTAATAAATTGAGTCAGTTTGGTTTGGGCCTGTCCAAACCAAGGTAGAGAGGCCCACTAGGGCTGGCCGGCCACCCCACCCCTCATATAAGTGGAGGTGCGGCTAGGGTTGAGGGCAGAACAAGTTTAGTCTAAAACACAAAGAAGACCGAATCTGCTGCAAGTACGAGTGGCTCTAATGTGTCTACTGCGCGTAACCGTGATATGATTTGTCATACATGTGGTGGCAAGGGTCACTTCAAGAGAGATTGTCCTAACCGCAAAGTCATGATTATCAATGAGGACAATGAATATGAGACTGGAGATGATGTTGATCCTAATGCTCCAGAAGATGATGACTATGACACTGATGGTGAAGATGCATATCCATCTGATGCTCGCACCATTGTTTTGTCGTTGCGTGCTCTTAATGTGTTGCCTAGTGCATCTACTCAGCGCTGCAATTTGTTCGAAACAAAGGCTTTAGTTGGTCCTGACAAGGCTTGCAAGGTTATTATTGATGGCGGGAGTTGCCGCAATTTAGCAAGCAAGGAGTTATGTACCAAGCTGAAGTTGAAGTATCTACCGCACCCGCATCCATACTATATTCAGTGGTTGAGCGACAATGGTGAGATGAAGGTAAACCACATGGTGTGTGTTGAGTTTGCTATTGGACCGTATAAGGATTGCATTGATTTTGATGTCGTTCCTATGACGGTATGTCACTTACTATTGGGACGGCCTTGGCTCTATGATCGTTCTGTGCAACACAATGGCCGTGCTAATACATATCACTTGGAGTTTAAGGGCAAGAAAATCAATTTACAGCCTATGACACCACAACACATTGTCAATGAGTCTCGTCAGAAAGTTGAAGTCAACTTGGAGGATGCTTCGTTAGATAGGCGAGAGAATTGTAATGTTGTGAGTGATATAACGAAAAGTGAGAGAGTGAATTCCTTAGTCTCATTAGCCACCAAAAAAGACATGAGAGAATTTAGTGAGGATCCTACAGCCATGCCTCTTGTGCTCTTGTACAGGGGTACGGTTTTGGTTTCTAACGACATGACCCCTCTTCCTCTTGGTGTTTCTAATGTTTTGCAGGAATTTGGCGACGTGTTTCCGGACGAGGTACCCGCAGGACTTCCACCATTGCGAGGTATTGAGCATCAAATCGACTTGATTCCGGAGCTTCGCTACCCAATCGGGCACCATATAGAACGAACCCCGAAGAGACGAAGGAGATACAGAAGCAAGTACAAGCGCTACTCGACAAAGAATCGTCTGTGCGTTTGCTCTTATTGCAGGAATCACATGCTGGAGGTTTGATGGGTCACTTTGGGCGTGAGAAGACGCTACTCATGCTCGCTGATCATTTTTATTGGCCAAAGATGAGGCGGGATGTGGACAGGTATGTGAAGAGGTGCATTACTTGCAACAAGTCCAAGTCCAAGCTGAAGCCTCACGGTTTGTATACTCCGTTGCCGGCACCTACTACAGCTTGGGAAGATATTAGTATGGATTTTGTGTTTTTGCCGCGTACTAAACGAGGCCATGATTCTATATTTGTGGTAGTGGACAGATTTTGTAAAATGTCACACTTTATTGCCTGCCACAAAAGCGACGATGTGTCGCATATTGCTAACCTGTTTTTCAGGGAGATTGTTCGACTACATGGAGTCCCGAAGACTATTATTTCGGATCGTGATGTGAAGTTCATGAGCTACTTCTGGAAGACACTTTGGGGAAAGCTGGGGACAAAGCTACTGTTCAGTACTACTTGTCATCCCCAAACTGATGGTCAAACTGAGATGGTGAATCGAACCTTATCACAACTGCTGAGATCCATGATCAAGAAGAACCTGAAGGAGTGGGAAGAGTGTTTGCCGCATGTCGAGTTTGCTTACAACAGGGCGGTACATTCTACCACGGAGTTATGTCCTTTTGAGGTGGTGTATGGTTTCAAACCCATTACTCCACTTGACTTATTGCCTTTGCCCATACATGAGCGAGTTAATATGGAGGCATCCAAGAGGGCAGATTTTGTGCGTAAGATCCATGTGAAGACTAAAGAGTTGATAGAAAAGAAAGGCAAGAGCAATGCAGCAAGGATGAACAAGAAGCGCAAAGAGATGTTGTTCAAGCCTGGTGATATGGTCTGGGTACATTTTCGCAAGGATAGGTTCCCGAAGCTGCGGAAGTCTAAGTTGAAGCCTCGTGGTGTTGGTCCTTACAAAGTGCTTGCCAAGATCAATGATAATACATACTCGATAGATCTTCCAGTTGATGAGTTTGGTGTCAGTAATTCTTTCAATGTTTCTGATTTGACACCATATGACGGAGAAGACCTTGGAGCGTCGAGGTAGACGCCTTTTGAAGGGGGGGGAGATGATGAGGACATCCCTATTACACCACTACCTCCGTCATTCATAAATAAAGATGAACCTGCTGTGAAGCTCAAGTCCAGTGAAGTTCGGATTGGACCAATTACAAGGGCTCGTGCGAAGCTACTTAAACAACAGTGAACTTGTTTCTAAACGGTACTTTGATTGATGAGAACTTTATACTGCCTAATTCCTATTACTTATGTATCATCAGGTATCAAGACGAGCGTCGCACGAGGAGTAGAGGAGCAGCTGGACATGAAGACGGACGTCAAGATGGCTGTGCTGGACATGGAGCTGGACATGAAGATATCTCATGGTCGCGCGAGGGAGGAGCGGGAGGCATGCGCGAGGAGAAGACGACGTCCAGGCCGGTCAGAACCCGGTCAAACCGGCCTCACCGGCCAGTCCGGTGTCGGCCGGTTGACCAACCGGCCCAACCGGAAGTGACGCATCGTACCGGGCAAAACCGGAAAGTTGCGAGGTTTCGGTTGCCGCCGTTGACCGGGCCGACCGGCCGACCGGTCCCTGGCCCGGTTGACCGGATTCAGACCGGATTCGTCCGAGTCTGTCTCGACCAGATCTATTCGGGTCGGTTATTCTTGTATCTTTTCGACCAGAACTCGTCCCGGACACCTATATAAGACGCCCCCTAGCTACTTTAGACCATGTTTAAGATAAACCCTAGTTCTTAGTTGTTTGCTCTAGCAAAACTATTGAATTCCTACACCATATTGCTTGATATTGTGTAGATCCTGAAAATGTCTTGTGTGATCTGCTGTTCCATTGGGAATTAGACGGTTGCAACTTACCGCTTTGTGGTCGGCGGCTACGTGCGCAAGTGTGTGGAGTTGTGAATATCTTGCAGGGTTGAGAGCTGTTGCATTGGCGACAGGGACCAATCGAGAGATCTCGTTGCGTCATACAAGTTATCATCCACTTCATCGTCGTGTTTCTCCGCTGCCATCACCCCGTGATCATCATCACCACCGTTGCTTACTGAGAAGATCGGGCCACCCCTTATCATCTTGGTATCAGAGCATGGATACGGGCATGGAGGCCTATGTGGAGCCCAGATTCAGGACTCCACCAGCTTATTTATCCTAGTTTATGTAATGGTCATATATGGGCCAATTAGGGTTTTTAATAAATTGAGTCAGTTTGGTTTGGGCCTGTCCAAACCAAGGTAGAGAGGTCTACTAGGGCTGGCCGGCCACCCCACCCCTCATATAAGTGGAGGTGCGGCTAGGGTTGAGGGCATAACAAGTTTAGTCTAAAAGATTAGGGTTTTCCTATTGCGTGTGATCACGTGTATCATCCCTCCGGGGGTACGGCGCTGCCGTTATCTATTATATCCGCTGCGAAGGTTCTTGTGTTCATCAAGGATTGTCTAGCTCTTGGTTTGAGGCGTATCGTTCATCGATCCGTTGCTTGCTGGATTCGTTCCCTCTTCTCCAGGCTGCGTTCATCGCGTTGTTGGGAGGATTCTCTACCCCAGGTTCTCGCTGTGAAAGATCGGGCATCAATCTAGGTGGATCGGCTTGGATCACCGTATCACCGATGATTAGAATGTTTGGTCACTACACTTGGGGGAGGGGCCAATGAACCTGGTCGATGGCACAAATATCAATCTCTTGTGCATCCTACTTGGCTTCGCTGACCCCTTCCCTGAATGTTAATATTTGTTTCGACCAACAATGTATGAGGCCCTTGTCATTCCATTTGCTTTGGTTCAAAATGCCGATGATTAGAATGTCCGGTCACTACACTCGGTGGCGGCGCAAGTGAGCCTGGTGCAATGACACAAATATCAATCTCTTGTGCATCCTACTTGGTCTCACTTACTCCGTCCCTGAATGTTAATATTTGTTCCGACCAACAATGTATGAGGCATGCCATTTAGTTCATACTACCTGGATCGTATTTGAATTTGCTCTTATTCGTTGCAAAGATCTATGAGTGTGCACTAATGTTTCATTGGCTTGTGCATATATGCAGAGATGATGTGGTATGTCGTGTACAAGGGCAAGGTTCCTGGAGTCTACAACGACTAGGAGGAGTGTCGGAGACAGGTTCACCGTTTTAGCAGTAACAGCTACGAAGGGTACGCCACTAGAGCGGAGGCTGAAGACAGATACACACGCTATCTGGTGGGAGAGAGGAGGGAGCGGAGGAGGAACCGGATGAAGACCACTTTCATCAGGATAGTGCTAGTACTGACTCTAGCTCTCTTCTATGTAATGGTAGTTTAGATGATCGACCTTGTAACCTAGCTCATGACCTTTAATTGTAACCCCGTAACTTGTCTAATATTTGAAATCTTGTGAATCATGGAGGCTAATGTGAAGAACTATCTATTGATATACTGTGCTTTTGTCTATACGCGTTATATATCTTTTATTGTGCTATTATACTGTGCTATATTACAAATTGTATAAATACCAGAAATACAAATAAGTTTTTTAATTTCGAAATACTAGCAGTAGCGCACCAAGGTTTCATCAGTGGCGCACCACCACTAAAGAGCCGTGGCGCACTACTATGTATAGCAGTGGCGCACGACTGTGTGGTGCCCTTCGGAACTAGCAGTGGCGCACCACTGTAGTCAGCAATGGCGCAAGTCTTTGAGCCAGCAGTGGCACACCCTCACACGCAGCAATGGCGCACCCCTTCGCGGGAACAGTGGCGCACCTCAAAAGTCATCAGTGGCACACCAACCATAGACAGTAGTGGCGCACTGCTTCGGAACAACAGTGGCGCACTCCTTAGGAACAACAGTGGTGCACCACATGGGTTAGCAATGGCGCACTAAGCAGTGCGCCATTGGTACTTTGGGTAGCAACGGCGCATCACTTGTGCGCCACTACTAATTGTTAGCAGTGGCGTGATAATAGTGGCGCACTAGCGGTGTGCCACTGATGGCAAAAAGTGTTGCGCCACTGATTGCCCTTTTCCTAGTAGTGGAGAAGCCTTGCATACTCGACATATGGTTCTCTTCGCCTCCTCACCCCGATAAATCAGGCAATCATTGATGCATGCATGGCGTTTAACGTGCGGTAAATCTAGAGGACACACAATTTTGTTGGCCTCGATGCTAGTAGGACACATGTTGTTCTTGGGAATATATTTTTGGTGATGATAATTCAAATAAGCACTGATGCCAGCGTCGTTCCTTTTGTAGCTTGCCTTCGTCCGTAGTAAATTCAAACGTGTAAGTTAAACGGGTCTCTGAGGGATCACAACTAGGATAAATTGGAGTTATATTTTCAGTTGCGCAAACTTCTATTCCTCTCTAGATGCAGCTCTGGTGTTAGTCGTCTTCTTCCGAAGCAGGTCCTGAATATGAGGGTCATGCATGACTGAAGTTATCGTTGAATTCTGCGAGCCCTGATCTTCTCCATGTTTAAACTCGGCTTCATCTTCGTCATATCCTTCTCCATGTCCCACATATCCATCTTCATGCTCGTCATCTTCTTTATCTTCGTCATCTTCTTCATCGTCGTTTTCTTCCACTTCCATATTATCTGCCTCATCAACGATAATGCCATCCATGAACCTATTCCTAAGTAGGTGCGACTTCACGCTGCCACTGAAGGGATTAAACAAGAACCTTTCCTGGCATTTTCGACAACGACACTTCATCTTCGTGCAATGCTCTCTTTGCATCTCCACAAGAGGGGCTGCCAAATATCTATCCACGATCCTTCCATCCATGATCGCCTGCTGATATAGGCATCCCCAATGGGCCTGCCGAAGAAGATACCCGGGGTTTATTGAAGGCCCATGACTCGAAGAATATGAAGCCAGGAAGCCCAATTAAGTTTTGATGTATGAAAAGATAGAGTTGTATTAGGAATAATGACTTGTAACTATTACGGGACGAACTCAAAGAGTATCCCGATGTTTGTAACTTGTACATCACGAAACCCTCGGCTCCTCTTCTTATATAAGGGGGAGTCGAGGGAGAAAGAAAGGATCAATTCATTGTCAATATAACCCTAGTTTTCTAGCAGTCGAGTACTTTTCCGGCTGAAACCCTCGAGATCTACTTGCCCTCTACTTTACACGAAACCCTAGTCTACAACCTGTAGGCATTGACAATTTGATACCTTGCCAATTGGCGCCGTCTGTGGGAACAGAAATTAAGCAAAATGTTAGAATTTCTGCATGTCGAATTCATAGAAAAATTTGGCATGACCTCTCCTAAAAATAGGACATATGGAGTGTCCGAAATTTGCCGAAACGGAAGTTAATCGACATTATGGAAAAATATATACAACTCTACCTGCAAGAAATGGGTCATGTGTCTAACACACAATACAATATAATACATAGCCAAATTTCCTTATGCATGTCTCTCCAGCCGCCAAGCCAAATATTCACCAACACGCGACGCGTCGCCCATGCATGCATGGAGAGAGTGATGGCCAATGTAGTGACGACCATCAACCTATGAGAGGTACAATTAATGCATCTTTTATGGAGGGGAGACTGATAAATACCTAGATCTGCGAGTTTGTGACTAACTAATTAGTATATCTGCTTCGATAGATTTGCTTTTTAGAGCTATGAAGAGTGAGATTCACTACATATATGTTGATCTATTTATTTCACTAGATAGAATCAAGAGTAAATTATAATGAAGGGCAAGAGGTGGGAGATCTCAAGACGAGGTAGAAAGATGAAGAAAAGCAACTGAAATCGAGGATGAAGAGGATGTGGCTGCCTTAAAAGTGGCATCTCCCACGCTACAGGTATCAACATACATAGGCCACGCTACTAGTATTTGTGGGTATATCAAGAAGGTGGGCATCCATTTATCTGTAGTGTGCCAGATATACCACACGGCTACAGATACCAACTTATTTGTAGCGTGGCCCAAAAATACAGCGCTAAAGGCACTTTTCGGTTGGTTAACATGGTGGGCCCCACTTACCTATAACGTTTTAAATAAAGATGCACGCTACTGATACCACTTAACTGTAGTGTGTCCTTTCACACGCTACAACTAATACCAGTAGCGTACAATTTATTTAGCACGCCACTAACCCGTTCATGCACCTATAGCCAATTTCCTAGCGAAATTTGTGCGGTGTGCTCCCCTCGCCGGAAGCGGTGCGGTCCGATCCTGGGTAGCTCTTGCTCGTTGAATGGGTCACAGCGGTCTCCATCGAGATGGCAACCAGTGGAGAGGCCGATGGACATGGTAAAGACCCGGACTTTGCACAAGACGAGTGGAGAGTTCTTGCTTGATCAATATTTTTATGAGAATCATCAATTCTCAAGTTATATAAGATTGCGAAGCTTGTCCTTGTTCTGGTCATTAAATTACCTGTGATGAAAAGTTTGTTTTAATTTTGGTTTGTGGAGCTGATGTTATTTTTAGGAACTAGCATGGTGGCCCTCGCAAATGCGAGGGCAACGACTAAACAGCTCTAGGAAATATATGTAGTATCGCATACATATTTATATATGCAATTAGGATTAATATAGTCATATAGTCACAAAACAATTTGTGGTAAATTAATTTTAAAACCACAAGAACTCTCTTTATTTGAAAACATAGAATTTGCGTGCTAGTGATTACTTCAAATATAAAATAAAATCCTGATTCATATAACTAATTCACATTGCATGCCATTTTTTTTATCTCATGTTAGGTTAACGCACTATTGAAGCTCCAATTGTGCGTCACGAATATTGGATAGACTTAGAAACCTTAAAGAACATAAGTTGATGGATAGTAATTAGAATTTGACCTAATGACATTTAGGTATTGTTACCCATATCAATTAATCATTGTCTACTATAATTAAGAAGCAATGGATTAATTAACGCTGAGAATATTAGTTCTATTACCGATATCTCCTAATCGTGGTCTATACCAAAATATGCTTATCTGGATATATTAGTTCTTGCATGTTAATGGTAAGGTCCAAGACATGAATATATATTTACAAAAAAATAGTTAGCGAGGTGAAGAAACATTCTTGTCAATAGTAGCCTGAAAGTGCAAGAATGAGTATTTTCTCATTCTGTTTTCCAAATCAATTTCCCCCATGTACTCGTTCAATTCTGAAATTCATGATGATTGCAGTGTAATATATGACCTAATAGACACATAAATTGAATGTTAAGATTGTTATTAATATGTTATAAAAAATCAAAATCAAAATTGAGAATATACTTTGTACTCAAATTTAATATAATTATTTTGTTCAATTGCTACTGCTTATCTTGATTGCTCTACAATGAAAACAGATAGACATTTTTACCCATTTTATTTAATCATCTCCGTGGTATCTTCATATTTCAATCCAGTCATTTGCAAATTCTCGATCGTCTGAGTTGTCGTGTCGTATAACATGACTATGTGGCAGCTTTATTTACCGGACACCTTTTTATTAGATGTCTTAGCACAATTTTGACAATCCCGCTATCCTGCTACCGAGGTCTGCCCTAATCGCCCATAGACACTCATTTATTAGTAGCGTAGGTTCACCATGATACTTCAACAAAATTGATTCAGTGTCATCTTCTCTTAAATCTTAAGGGATTATACCTAAAATAGCTTTCATAATACCGTCTAAGATTTGTCAAACGAATTTATAAATTCAACCAATATTCATCAAAAATATTTAAGTTCGAGAAACTTATATAAATATCAAAATATTTCATCCAGTAGAAAGGTTATTCGGTAGTATCGGAAAAAAAAGTTTTCGGCGAGATCCTGGAAATGCCGGCCAAGAAAATGGCAATATTATCCGCTAAAAATGATGATATTTTTATTTACCTATTGCCAAACATACACACAGTGAGAAATCCCCTATAGAAGACCAAATTTGATCAAATATATAGAATGATATATCAATATCTACAATATCAAATGCATATATACGGTATGAAAATATATTTCATGATGGTTCTAACTTTTTTTAACACAATGGTTCTACTATATTGATTTGAGATTACAAATATCGAGACTTTTTTTACATAGTTGGTCAAACTTTCAAAATTTAAGTTTCACAAAAAACTACATGCATCATATTTTAGAAATAAGGGAATATAAATTAAAATCACAGCTAATCTTCCCACCACAAAGCACTCTGAGCACTCTAGCTAGCTAATCTAGGGTATGCATTTTTTTTCATTAATGGACTCATTTTTTATGAAACAGACTCGTTTTTTCTAGCTACTAACTAAGCTAGTTAATTAATACGGAGCTAGCTAGATATAGCGTACATAGTTTTTACGGAACGGACTCGTTTTTTCTAAAAACGTAAGTCATGAACGGTCTTAGATTTGTATGGAGCGGCCGCGTTTTTTCATTTGTTGCATCATCCGAATGAACCAGGGCAGCTGCTATCTTTTTTTTTTCTATAAAGCGAGTCGGCTATTCCTATCGGATATATTTTCCGGAAAAATGCTTTGCGTGGGTAATCAGATCAGTTATGTACGGGATGTTTAAAGGGAAAAGCTATGATACTCCTATTAGATTTGGTTCAGCTTCCGTGGGACCTCTCCTCTACATACATAGAACGTGTCAAACGGGCCTACATATTGTTACGTAATTTCTAATGTCTCATTAAATCCTGGCCACAAATATTAGATCTAACAATTAAAATAATTAAGATGATGTGGATTAATCTAATGGCTCTATTTAACATTCTTATTTTGCTTTTAATATATAATAGACTAGCAAGAGGTGTGCGAGGGCATGGACTTTCACTGCTGAAATGATGTTACAATAGCAAGGACGACATTTTTTATGATATGAAATGATATATTCGATGACTATCATTTGTTTATATGTTTAGTGTGAGTGAACTTTTAGCAGAATATTTTAGTAAATCGAGTTCCCGGACATTTGTATCACTAATTATGTTTTCTAATAAAATTAGGAATTTAGTTTTCTTATGATTTTTTTATTCAACCATGCATACGTATATGTTAGTATATTAACTACGTAAACATGTTTTTTAGATAACAGGCAACAAGGCCCGACTTTAAACTAATAAAGTCACATAGTAACAAGGTTAAGGTTACACACTGCCGGGCATTACAGCTTCGCCAGAACGAGGTTCACTAGACAGCATGAAAAACATAAAGAGATAGCAAGTTCTTGGCAGAGATAACGGTGTTGTCCGCGCCCCGAGCCCATCCCGAGGAACGGCCTACTGCTTCACCCTGTCGGCGGCTTCAACTGCATGTACAGCTCCCTTAGCTCGCACGCCATCCAGCTTAGCCCCTCCTTTTCTCTTGCCTTGGCTTTTAGGCTCCACAGCTGCAAAAAAATAATGATTTTGTAAATAATGTCAGCTGGGTTAGAAATAATCTTCTTCTCAATCGCAAGTTTGTTGCGCACATTCCAGAGAGCCCAAGATTGGGCTAAAAAGAGCACCCACAGCAGCCTCCTAGGGTAACCCGAAAAACCAGAAAGGATGGCATGGAACTGAGCAAAATTGGCCGGACACCAGTTGCACCCAAGCAGCTGGCGTAGGACGGACCAGGAGAACATCGCCAAAGAACAGGCGAAGAAAATGTGACTAGCATCCTTCGGAGCACCACACAGGGCACAGAGGCCATTGGAAGGGCCATGTCTGGTGAGAATCTGTTGGCCCGACGGCAGCTTATCAATGGCAAGTTGCCACGAGAAGATCTTGATTTTTAGCGGGAGCCTGGCTTCCCACATGTCTTTGGAATGAGCAACTGTCGTGCCTTGCGAGAGCTGAGCGTACATCGATTTAATAGTGAAGGAGCCATGTTGATCAAGGTGCCAAGATACCTTATCTTGACCAGCACCAAGAGACACATGCGCTAAAATACCTTGCAGCTCCCCCCATTGGCGAGCACCATCCTGGTCCAGGGATCGGCGGAAACGGACCTGCAGGGACTGGTGTTGCAGGGCTTCAGCCACCGAGATGTCTTGATTGTCGAAGATGGCAAAGAGCATGGGGAAGGAATCCATGATGGGCCCCCTCCCAATCCACCAATCCTTCCAAAATTTGGTGCGGATACCATTCCTGACCTCGTGTTTTGCGCCAACTTTGAACAGATGCTTGATTTTGTGCAAGCTTTTCCAGAACAGTGATCCGCCATGGCCAGAGCCCGAGAACAGGTCAGAAGCGTCAACATACTTCGCGCGGATGATACGAGCCCAAATCGTGTCCTCATCCTGGCAGAGCCTCCAGATCCATTTGAGAAGGAGAGCCAGGTTCATGTTCTTGGTGTTAAGTAGGCCTAGGCCCCCCACTTCTTTGGGTCTGCAAACCGTTGGCCAATTTACTAGGTGGTATTTCCTCTTCGGTCCAGCCCCTTCCCAAAAGAACTTAGATCGATGAGAGTCAAACCTCGCATGGATCCCATCCTGGAGGAGAAACAGGCCCATCGCATAAATAGGGAGATTGTCAAGGCAGGAGTTAGAAAGGATTAGCCTCCCTACGAGTAAACATGTTGACCATGTTCTAACATGCTAGCCTAGGTTTTATTTTCTTGGTTGCACAAAATTACCGGTGGGCACCGGTATTGCTGGTTTTTTGAAATAGCGGTCATAATACCGCGCGAGATTTGTCAAACGAATTTAGAAATTTCAAATTTTACCAAATATTAAATTTCAGAAAATTATATAAATAACGGTATATTTCCTCCGTATAAAGTTTTCTCTATGGTAACCGTTGTTGTTCAACGATATTTTAGAAATCTCAGCACATTTCATATCTTTTTTACTGGAACAGACTTAACCATATACTTATGTACACGTGCAGATTTTTTCATTGTGCGCCTCCGAAACGCTCCAACCCTAGTGCGACAAACTTCTATATAACGAGGCTTGCAACGCTCCTGGTCAGGCACTCAGCCGTCGATCGTCACTAGCTAGAGTTCATCATCTCAACTGTCTAGCTAGCTTGCTTCTGTCCTCTGCTCTCCCTCTGGCATCTCATCCGCCATCGCCAGCTCGTGCACACCGCGCCCTAGTCCCCGCCATGACGCACGGCCACTCCCACGCCCACGGCTCGGCTTCCGCCCAGAGCCACGACCACGGCATTTCCAGCGCCGCTCTAGCCGGCATTGCCATCGGCAGTGCGGTGGCCATCAGCGCGCTCTGCTGCTGCGCGGTTTGCCTCTTCAGGCGCCACCGCCACCGCCAGCAGCAGCGACGCGCTGCGCGCCACCAGGGCGTGTCTGCGCCTACGGGGGCGAGCGGACGAGGCTTCTCGTCGCCGAGTAAGGATCTCGACGACCTCCTCTCGTTTGTGCGCACATCTCAGTCTGAGCGCGACCTCGAGCGCGGCGAGTCCTCGGTACCTCGGGACGACCTCCTGTCCGTCCTCCACCGAGCTGAGGGCGACGTCCGCCACCAGCGCGGCGGCGCTCTGGAGCTCACCGAGCTCGAGCAGGAGCAGCGCGGTGGTCCACTTCCACTGGCGGCCCACCAGCGCGGAGGCCACGTGCCACTAGCGGCCGTCCAGCTCGGCGGCGCCGAGGTCGTCGCCCCTTCAGCGGCGGCGCTTGGGCGTAGCCAGAGCTGGCCCATGCGGGTTGACCGCTCCGTCGAGGCGCCGCAGCCAGCGCCAGCCTTCCCGCCGGCGGCGTCCTCAGATCGCTTCCGGGAGCTCGACTTCTACCCCGGCGGCACTACACCGGACTGGGTGCACTGCCTATCGGCAGAGACCAGCCGCACTGCGGAGGCCACCGCCGATGAGTGAGATGCGGGACGAGGTGCTGTTCATTCTCCGTTCCATCCATGCATGGAGTCCATGTCGTTGTGTAGCTCTAGCTAGGTTTGGTGTGAATGCCTGCGTGGTGTGTTAATTTCCCGTTCTCCGTTCCATCCATGGACTACTCCCATCCGTGTCGTTCTTTAGCTCTAGGTTTGGTGACTGCGTGGTGTGTTAATTTCCCTTTCGCTTCTCTATGTAACTCGTTAGCTCGTGATCTCCATTGTCTATGTGATCTCCATTGCGTGATGAACGATATATATTATTATATGTTTGCTTATTATGTTTGCTTGATTCTGACCTTCGATATATATGTTGTTCATATGTATGCTAGCTTCTCCTCGATGGGAATATCGAATGCGTAAGTTTCCGGCCGCCCAACGCTATGATCTGCGTCCCTCCCAGGACGGGGGCCATCCGTACGCCGGTGGAGGTACCGCATGCACGTCCCGCGCGCCTCGCAAAAGCTCCTGTACACAGCCGCGCCGCCCCAGTGGCAACAGCAGCCCGGCATGCACGGCGTCGATCAGGCGCCGTTGATGTCAGTTGTGGTTGCACAACTCCGGCAACGGCTGGGTTGCAAACTCCGGTGCCACGGCTCACCTTTCCTCCCAGCTCTGGCACGGGCAGACACTTGCTTTTCTAACAATTTTGGTCGTTGCGATAAAAACCCTGGCGCTGGTGGGTTGAGAAAGAAAACATGTTCGCGCTCGCTGTGTTGCCTGCGTATCCCTCGCGCCTGTGGTTTGTGAAAGAAAACACGGAACGCAGATTTACTAGCTGCTTTATTTTTCTCTTAGCTATTGTTAGGTTACTTCCACTCTGAGACTATTACTCACAATCTGTAGATTTATTTGCAAAGAAACACAAAGTAAATCAAGAAATTAGCTGTTTCATGAGAGTAGGTCTTTTATTATATTCTCGAACGTACTGTAAATTACTGCAACCGTTTTATTATGAAAGAAATAAGGTTTAGTGCATTTTTGGTCCCTCAACTCTGGCAAAGTCTCACTTTTGTCCCTTAACTCTATTTTGGTCTAAGTTTACCCTCAAACACTTAATTTGGTCTAATTTTAGTCGGTTTAATCATGATCAAATGGTTTTTGACTTTTTTTACCACCGTGGACAGATTTGGCTAGTTTTAATCCATGTAGGATCATGTGGAGATCAATTATCAATTAGCGCGTCATGAGCATTTGACTCCTTGATTGTGCGCGGTCATTCTTTAATAAATGGATAATAACTAGTACGTTCCTTCGGAGGCTTGGTTGATCGCAACCTTCGACGATCAGATCGATCGAACCCTCCAGCGCTGGTGGGTCCGGGCCACTTTCTTATCTTCTCTTCTCTTTTCCATTGCATCGTCAACCGCACGCGGATGGGATCCAGCAACCAGCAGGACAGCACAGCATCGTCGTTATGCTCCACGCAGCGCCGCCACCCGACCTCCCAGTCCACCTCGTCGGGAGAGCCGACCTCCGCCTCAACCTCGACGGCCGCCGACTGAGCTCCGCCGCCGCCCGACCTCCTCTTCCACCTCGTTGGGAGCGTCGACCTCCGCCTCCACCTCAACGCCCGCCGCCTCGCTGCATACGTTGGATTGCGGCGCTACGATGCGCTGATGGCGAAGCTTCCAAAGGAGGATGGTGGTGCTACATAGGTCGACCAGCGTTGCTACCATCTTGTGGCGGAGGTGCTACAAAGGACCACTAGTGATGTTGCAAACTGACATCGGCGAAGCTACAAATAGTTATCGGCGGTTCTTCAAACGGTCTGCGATGGTGTTGCAAGAAGCAAGTGATGGTGATGCCAGCCGGAATTCAGATGCTACCGGTGGTGCTCCGGCAGGGGAGTAGTTGATGATGCTACAATACTATTAATATTTTGCAACAATTATTCTGAGGGTTTGCTACTTTAGAATAAAAATTTTGCTACAAGGTTTCCGACGAGATCTCCGGCGAGGTCGGTTTAGCTACAATAGCATAAAATATTTGCTACAAGGTCTCCGACGAGTCTCCGGCAAGGTCTCCGGTGAGTCTCCAGCGAAATATGGTGCTCCATCGGGTCTCATTTTTGTTTTTAGTCTAACCGTTGAAGCAAAAGCGAGTCTTTTTTGTGACGAAACAAAGTCTGAATTTTAGCTAAAATTAGACACGTGCCACGCAGAGAAGCCGGAGGTTCAATTGGTTCTGGCCTCGAGAGGATTACTAACGCTTCCCTAATTCTAAACTAGCTTAGAATTAACATAGCGCTAAGCTAACTCGCATAACGCCCGTGCGGCCGGCCGCCCCGTTCGTGATTCTGGCTGCGTACCAAAGAATCCGATGAGCCGCGCGTCCATATGGACAGCCCATACACGCCAGCTGATAGGTTGCAAGAATCTTTTTTCCGCTTTGTCTAGGCTCGTATGAGCTATCCTTTTCGGCTCCTTCGTTTTTTCACTGTCACGCGGATGGTTAAAAGGTTGCAGTTTCTACGAAAGATCGTCGCGAGGTGATTGGATCGATGGAGTGCGGTGGTTGCAACTTATTTTTCTATATTTTATTTATAATTTTAAACATGAAAAAATCTCACTCGTAACAATTGCAAAATTGCAAGTAACCTTGCAACTAAGTGCTTTCTCAGTTGCAATTGAGGTTGGATTTTCTAATTTCAACTGAGGTTATAATTAGCTTATTCTAGTTACAAGTGTGGTTGCAAGTGTGGTTGCAATTGGCGCTTCGCTATTTTCAAAAAATAATATTCGGTTTCAATCTTTATCACAAATAATAAACTATCGGGACACATACCCTAATTAGAAGGAATTAGGAATAGCAAACCTGATTAGAGGTAGTCGGGTAGGCTATCTCTCTTATTACTCCCTCTCTCACAGTTTATTAGGCGTACACGAATCTCTAGATTGTAAATTTGATCAAATTAGCATTAGTTATATGTTATATGTTATAAAAATTATATCATTAAAAAGTTTAGATGTTTTATTTTCTAATGATATAACTTTTACAATATATAATTTAAATTATATAGATTAAATTGGCACATTAGAAATACGGAAAAGACTAGTAAACTGAGATGGAGAGAGTACAACAGGACGAGTCGTGGGATCGACACGCGGTGCCTTCCTCTTTTATTACAACAAGGCATGATGCACAAAGTTCTGGGATGTTCATTGATTCTTAGCGTGCCCCTCGATCCGTCAGCCAGGCGCGCGCATCCCTGATGCACGGGCTACGATCTAATATTGCCGTATGAGGAAAAATGTCAAAGCCCAAAGGTGTAGGATCGATCACGCGCGCACAGAGAATGTCGAGCGGTCTGTGCGGCGCGCGGCCGGGCTTGAGAAAAAGCTGCTATAGTTCGTGCGAGCCCGTGTGCCTCCGTTCAGCGTTGCCTATTTAGGCAAGTCCTCGGTGCTGGAGGAAATGACGTTCGCGGGAAAAAGCTAAAGGCCATCAAAAATGCCGCCGCGTCTGTCTGTCAGTCAAGCCAGCGCGCAACATGGCAGGCAGAGGTGTGCGCGTCCATCCCTCCAGCACCGGCTCGATGATTGGTGGCATGCCAATCCATCCATCCATGGAATTAGGCCATTTCCAGCGGGGCCGACGCATTTCGGTCCGAAATGTCCGTTTGCGTCGGTCCGCGGACGCGATGTGGCCTAGGGTGACCGTTTGCGTCTAGGGTACCTCCAACGGTGCGGACGCATTTTTTAACCGGGGACAGTGTCAAGCTCGCTAATGGCGTTTTACGTCCCGTCGAGGACTGCCGCCGACGATTAACTGTTCCCGCGCGACGACGATCCTTCCCGCGTGTGCCCAATACATTGGAAAGTTTCGCCGGCGTTTCGCGCGCGCGGGAAACGACCTGCGCGCCAACGCCGTTTCCCGCCCCGCCGTAGCTATATATGGTGGACAAAGGCGGGGCGACGGGCACACCTCAAGCTACCATCCATCCATGGCCGACCACATTAATTGGGAGCACGTTGTTCAGATGTGCCGCCAACTCCACCCTGAGGAGGAGGAGGTAGCTGCCACCGGCGTTGAGGCCCAGCAGCTGGAACTGGAGGCGGCGGCGGAGGCGGAGGTTGCGGAGGCGGTGGCGGAGGCGGCAGAGCGCGCAGAAGGGGCCTCGCGGCGACCAGGGCGGAGATCGCCAACGCCATGGCCGAGCTCGCGGAGGCGCGGGCGGCCATGGCGGCCCCTCCGGCGGACACCGTCATCCTCGACATCGCGGACGACGACCACCCCGTGCCCAACTGCTTCGAGTGCGCCGACGACCGCTCGCGTCTTTCGAGTCCCTAGCTGGGGACGCCCAGCGCCGTCAAGCTTGGGTGGCGGAGGAGGAAGCCCACAGCTATGCGATGGCCATGGCTCGTGGGTTAATGTGCTCCGACCTGGACTCGCTCGCGGGCCCCTTCTCCCGCGCGGGTCGAGCAGAGAACCGAGCTGGCGGTCGCCATCGACGCCAGGGGAAGCGGTGGCGGAGGCGGCTAGGGACTCGTCGCCCGGCGGCGGGGGTGCAGGCCGCGTGCGACGAAGGAGGAGCGGCGGCCAGGCGGCGGCGGAGGAGGCGGCGGCCGGCGACGGCGGAGGAGGCCAACTCCATGGCCAGGAGACTCCTGTGGGACTCCTCTCTGGCCGAGGCCCTCGAACGCCGCAGGCGGCAGGACGAGGTGTCCAATGTGCGGCGTGCGCGGCGCAAGGAGTGCGCGAAGCACTCGCGCTTCGACGACGGCGCCGGTCCCTCCGTCGGCGTAGTAGGGCGCGCGACTGCAGTAACCGAGGCCGATGTAGGCGCGCGACGGCGAGTAGGTACGGCCGTTGTAGTTTTAGGTTAACTCGACTAACCATCTCTGTAAAGATGGTCCTTTTGGCCAATCAATAGTAATGAAAAAACTTTTGCTTAAATAGTCACTGCCGATCGGACCCGGATGCATCCAACGCGAACACTTTCCGCGACCGCGCAGCGTCCGCGGAGAAGCAAACCTGGCGCATATTTGGGCCAGGTTTGCGTCTCCGCGAACGGACGGTCACTTTGCGTCGCCCCGCTGAAGCACGGTCTAGACGCATTTCCGGTCACGGCGGACGAAAATGGTCGCTCAGCGTCCGTTTGCGTCGCGCCGCTGGAGATGCCCTTACGGTACTTGTCAATTTTAACCATTCAATCGGCTATACATGTATACTACATCTAAAAACTCTAGTACAATGTATCGTAAACTTTTTCTTATACTATAAACGATGTAGGTAATACATATTTTAGGACGCAGTTTTTTGGTACATGGGACAACTCGGCTCGTACTACACATCAGCAGCACGCACGTGTACACATTCGAAAGCTAGCTAGCCAGTCTCCACGATTCTAGCCCAGCTAGCTTTCCACTACTACTTCCACATACATTTCTCTGTCGCTATAGTATCACTCGAGCATCAGGAACTGGTTAGCAGGCTGCAATCAATTCAGATGCTTGTTCGCAAGGTAGCGCATGCGAACGGTTATCTCCAGCGGCTTAATAGCAGACAAACCAAAAAAAAATTGATAAAGATAATATATTAATATCAAAAGATACCAATTACATCTAGCTTCTCCAACAATGTAATACTTTAGTGGCAGTACAGATGCATACAGCAAAAAAAAAAACTAAAAATAAAAGTCCCGCTCGAGACCTAACAACAACAATACAGCCACCCCCGTGACAACACCTGAAATACAGACTCTCCAAAAGCGATGCCTCCAACAAGAGAATGGTGCACCAGCGTCACCATCGCCCGACCAAAGGTCTTAGGTTTTCACCCTGAAGATAGTCCCTGCTCTCAAAACAATGCCTCCGACAAGGTCATTGCCAGGCACAACCAGTTAATGCCAGACCTTGGATTTTCAGAATGAAAGATAGGACTCAGAACTTCACCTGTGCTGCCGCCCCCACTTGCATACCACTGTTGCGGAGCCCCGAACGCCAAGCAAGTTCCTCAACATCGCGGAGACTTGAACCTCCTTTAGAAAGTCCACCAATCCGGCCTACGTGATATTCCTTCTTCTGACTTCACCATGGATCAAAAAGTCACTTGATGTCAACGCAGAATAGAGCTTCGCGCCGCTCCCTCCGGAACCAAACGGTCGGAATAAAAACATGGATGCGCACGACCGAATACCACCCGATCCAGCAAACTTCAGGCAAAAAATGCACTGTTCCATTCGACGGCGGAGCTTTCTGGAACTCATCTCTCCAGCCAGATCAAGGCAAACAGATAGTCGGAAGGTCTTCATCTTCGCTTGCGAGAAACCCGAGGACCGCCACCAAATCAAAGCAAGACCAGCAGCCCCCACGCCGCCAGGCACTCCTGCCGGATCACCAGGGAAGAAGATGGTAGCACGGATCATGTGTACCCCAGCCAAACCGTCGCCGGGGGCGAAGGCCGCCACCGCTACCCGCACTCCTCCATGGCTACTGGCGAAGTGCATCAGGCCCCGGCCAAGCATTCGTGCCGCTCGGCGTCCTCCACCGGCGCCTCATCACCTCCCATCATCGTTCGACGGAAGGGGCACCACCACTAACACCGGAGCCGACATCAGCGGCGGCTTGAGGGGCGGCTGCAAGGGTTTGGGGAGGGATCCTCCACCGCCACACGGGAGGTGAGCAGGAGAGGAGGTAGGGTTTCCTTTTTGCGGCTTCTTCAACCAAATTTTGTTTGCGTTAAAACATACATGCGGAGTCGCGTCGACCCTTTGGTAGCCTAAATTTTGGTCGCAAATATGTCGACGCGTATATTTTTTACAGGAAGCACTGGGAGTTTGTTGGGCCACACGTAGTACAGGAAGTGCTTGCAGTTCTCAATGGTGGGCTTATTCCTGAAAACTAGAATGATACTTGGGTCACTTTTATCCCAAAAATTAAGAATCCAAAAGCTATGAAGGACATGAGGCCGAGTAGTCTTTGCAACGTGGCGTACAAGTTGATTTCGGAAGTCCTAGCCAACAAACTGAAGACAAATTTGAATGAAATCATTTCTCCCAACTAGAGTGCTTTCGTCCATATGAGGTTGATTACAGACAACATCTTGCTTTCTTATGAGGTCACACACATCATATGCAAAATAAAAGATCCGGGGTTGTGGGTGTGGCGACTTTAAAACTCGATATGAGTAAGGCCTATGGTCGGGTTGAGTGAAGTTTCTTGGAACATATATTGCGTCGGTTGGGTTTTCATGAGAGATGGATTGGCTAAATTATGAAATTCTGCTCTACGGTGAAATATAGGTTCAAGATCAATGGAACTCTAAAGGAAAAGGTGATCCCTTGGAGAGGTCTTTCCCAGGTCTCCGACAAGACGACCCTATATCTTGGGAGAAACTTGTTTGTGATTTGTGGAGAGGCCTTTTATTATTTGCTTAGTGCAGCTGAAGAAGATGGCCGGCTGGCTGGTGTGCAACTGTCGCGTAATGCTCCTAGTTTTAATCATCTCATGTAGCTGACGACTCACTGAGTGCCCAACATTTGCGTGACATTCTGGTCCTATATGAAAATTGCTCGGGGCAAACAGTGAACATTGACGAATCGTCTATTTTCTTTAGTAGGAATACAAAGGAATGTGATAAGAGGAAAACAATGGATCCTCTTGGAATTACTGTCGAGGCACATTGTGAGAGGTATTTGGAACTGCCGTTTCATGTGGGAAAATCAAAATAAAAAATCTTCGGTTATCTCAATGACAGATTGTGGAGCAAGATCATGTGCTGGAAGGAAAAATGGTTGTCCAAGGTTGGTAAATAAGTTTTGATCAAAGCGTGCACCCAAGCTATATTCCTATATTTTCAATGCCATGGTTCGATATTACTAAGGAGCTATGTGATTAGATAAGTTCCATGGTGTGTCGTGTCTGGCGGGCACAACATGAGGATGCTAATAAAGTGCATTGGTTGAGCTCGGAGAAGCGCTCTTTCTCTCTCTCCAAGAAAATTGGAGGTCTCGGGTAGAAGGACATGCACTCTTAGGTAATACTGCAGCGTAACTGAACCAGTTTCATCAGCTAGCCTCAATGCATTGACAGTCAGCTGATTAACAGCCATAGCATTAGCCACTTCTCTCCTTGATTTCTTACATTTGTGAATGTATTCGTAGGACCAAGCAACACAGTCTTATTATTGACCTACTTTTCAAGAAACCGTACTGATTTGCATGAACTGAACTCAAGATCTTTTGTTGCAATCGGTTAGCTAGCAACTTAGCTAAAAGTTTCAAGCATGTATTTTTTTTTGAAATGGGGGTAGCCCCGGCCTCTGCATCGATCGATGCACACATCTTTTTATTAAAATCTGAATACTCAAAGTTTACAATTCATGGATCAACGAGGATCAATACAAATATCAACCACCGAAAAATAAGAAGCCTGCTAAGCAATCAAAGCATCTTCTAATCTCTGAATAGGCCGCCAAGTAACCTGGTAGAAAATATCCCGGGCAACCATTCGAAGGCGGTTGCATCCAGAAACCATTCACTCCCGCTGGTCCTTCGGGAGCAAGAAGCGCCAAAGCTGGATCCAATGGACCATAGTGTGGATAACCTGCAAAAAATTAGTAGAATTTTTTTTGTTAAAAACAATATCATTCCATCTCGCAAAAAAAACCAATATCATTCCTGCAATTCCATATTGATCAACATAAAGCCGAAATACCGATGCGAATCCTAACTTTATTGGAATATTATATGCATCAAAAACTACTCGACAAACAAGTCTAACAAAAGGGTATGAAATAAATAAATGTCCTACTGATTCCTCGGCATCAGAGAAACAACATTTTGTATTCCCATTCCAATTCCTTTTTGCTAGATTATCACGAGTCAAAAGGATTTTTTTACTTAGGAACCACATGAAAAATTTAATTTTAAGTGGGATTTTTAATTTTCAAAGATATTTACGAAGATATCTTGTGTGGACATTTAACATATCACCATACATTGACTTGACGGTGAACTTCCCTGATGATGTTAGGACCCAAACGAACTTATATTGATCTTCATTTAAACTTATCTCCATTAGCCTTTGGCATAAATGTACCCACTAGTCCCATTTATCACCAATAAGCCGTCTCCGAAAATTAATATTTAATGGAGTTGAACTCATAAAATTTGCCACAGTATCATGCTTACGATGGACTATGTTATATAGCTGTGGATACTGAGATGCAAGAGTTTGCTAGCTAGCCTAGCCATATATCTTCCCAAAATCGAATTCATTCACCTAAGCCAACTTCAAATTTCCCTCTCCTAAAAAATTCCTCTTTAACTTTCATTAGTCCCTTCCAGAAGGGTGAATCAGTTGGCTTACTTTCGACTTCAGTCAAAGTCTTTTGTGATAGATATTTGTTTCATAAAATTTGTTGCCATAAAACTTCTTCAGAAAGGAGCTTATATAGCCATTTTCTAAGAAGGCAAGAATTTTTTATCTCTATCACTTCAATTCCAAGACCACCTTGGTCCTTGGATCTGCAAATCAAGTTCCACCTAGTTAACCGATATTTTTGTTTATTTTCCTCACATTGCCAAAAGAAACGTGATCTGAAAAAATCTAATCTCTTCCTTACCACTTTAGGTATGTCAAAGAATAGTAACATAAACATCGGTATACTAGTAAGAACGGATTTAATCGATACAAGGCGATCCCTATATGATAACATCTTTCCAGCCCAACATCCAAGTTTTCCTTCGAATCGAGTTTCAATTGGATTCCATTCAGAGTTTTTAACTTTCTATAATGTATTGGTGTACCCAAATGTCTGAAGGGTAAATAACCAGATTCACAACCAAACAGTTGTTTATACTGCTCCTCTCCCTCCTTAGCTTTACCAAAACAGAAAATCTCGCTTTTATGAAAATTGAGCTTCAAGCATCTATTCAGCTGGGAGATTGGTATATGAAGTCGTTTTGTCCCTCTGGAGTATTCACCTTGGGGATTAAAGTAGTGAAAGCATCATTGATGCTTTAAAGGTTAACCGACCCTTCCCAATGGAACCATCTTCACGTACCAAAGAAGAAATACAATTCTTTCTGTAACGTATTATGGCCATGGAATGAAAAAGGCAGTGTTTTCACTGCAAAACTTTGCTCACCTAGCAGTGCAGAGCTTCTTCTAATACCCTTGCTTACACATGAGTAGATGTTCAAGCCTAGATTTCACAATGTTACGAAAATTCCATTCGTTGATGTGCAACACACGAAGCTCTTCAAACCCATCTTGAAGAAGGATAATTTCATTACAGTTTTCCACCAAATTGTTAATAATTATTGACATACTTGTGCTCCAAATTTTTAGACCCTTACCGAGAAGCTTAAACTTGGCAGATAAGCATCTAGCACTATCACCCAGACAATGAATGTCCCAAATTAGCTGGACTACATCAAGAAAGCATGCCATTTTAACCCAATGATTCTCGAAACGAAAGATATTTGCCTTGGGGATATTGGTGCCAACTAAAATCAAGCATGAGATATGATGAGATGTTGGACGGGCTAGTTGGTTGAGCATCGTGTTGGGATACTTGAATGTCCAAGCCGGCGAGGTGAAGAACCAGTCAATCTATTCAAGACGTGGTTCCGATTGCATATTACTCCATGTAAACGATCTTCCTTTGATTGGGAGCTCAACAAAACCCATGTAACTAATTATCTCATTGAAGATGGCCATACCAGTCACATTTGCTCCATGACGGTTTCGATTGTCAGACTAACGATAAAAATCGAAATCGCCCACAATAAGCCAAAGAGAGTCATCTGTAATATCCAAGTGAAAAAGCTAGGTGATACGTCTCCAACGTATCGATAATTTCTTATGTTCCATGCTACATTATTGATGATATCTACATGTTTTATGCACATTATATGTCGTATTTATGCATTTTCTGGAACTAACCTATTAACAAGATGCCGAAGAGCCAGTTGTTTTTTGCTGTTTTTGATTTCAGAAATCCTAGTAAGGAAATATTCTCGAATTGGACGAAATCAACGCCAGGGTCCTATTTTTGCACGAAGCTTCCAGAAGACCGAAGGAGAGTCGAAGTGGGGCCACGAGGTGGCGACACCACAAGGTGGCGCGGCCCAGGCCCCGGCGCGCCGACCTATGGTGTGGGCCCCTCGTGCCGCCTCTTGACCTGCCCTTCCGCCTACTTAAAGCCTCCGTCGCGAAACCCCCAGTACCGAGAGCCACGATACGGAAAACCTTCGAGACGCGCCGCCGCAATCCCATCTCGGGGGATTCGGAGATCGCCTCCGGCACCCTGCCGGAGAGGGGATTCATCTCCCGGAGGACTCTACACCGCCATGGTCGCCTCCGGAGTGATGAGTGAGTAGTTCACCCCTGGACTATGGGTCCATAGCAGTAGCTAGATGGTCGTCTTCTCCTAATTGTGCTTCATTGTTGGATCTTGTGAGCTGCCTAACATGATCAAGATCATCTATCTGTAATACTATATGTTGTGTTTGTCGGGATCCGATGAATAGAGAATACCATGTTATGGTGATTATCAATCTATTGTTTATGTGTTGTTTATGATCTTGCATGCTCTCCGTTATTAGTAGAGGCTCTGGCCAAGTTTTTCTCTTAACTCCAAGAGGGAGTATTTATGCTCGATAGTGGGTTCATGCCTTCATTGACACTGGGACAGTGACAGAAAGTTCTAAGGTTGTGATGTGCTGTTGCCACTAGGGATAAAACATTGATTCTATGTCTAAGGATGTAGTTGTTGATTACATTACGCACCATACTTAATGCAATTGTCTGTTGCTTTGCAACTTAATACGAAAGGGGTTCGGATGATAACCTGAAGGTGGACTTTTTAGGCATAGATGCGTTGGATGGCGGTCTATGTACTTTGTCGTAATGCCCAATTAAATCTCACTATATTTATCATATCATGTATATGCATTGTTATGCCCTTCTCTATTTGTCAATTGCCCGACTGTAATTTGTTCACCCAACATGCTTTTATCTTATGGGAGAGACACCTCTAGTGAACTGGACCCCGGTCCTATTCTTTACATCGCATACAATCTACTGCAATACTTGTTTTACTGTTTTCTTGCAAACAATCATCTTCCACACAATACGGTTAATCCTTTGTTACAGCAAGCCGGTGAGATTGACAACCTCACTGTTTCGTTGGGGCAAAGTACTTTGGTTGTGTTGTGCAGGTTCCACGTTGGCCGGAATCCCTGTTGTTGCGCCGCATCACATTTCGCCACCACCAACCTTCAACGTGCTTCTTGGCTCCTCCTGGTTCGATTAAACCTTGGTTTCTTTCTGAGGGAAAACTTGCCACTGTGCGCATCATACCTTCCTCTTGGGGTTCCCAACGGACGTGTACATTTACGCGCATCACTAGGCAACAAAGTTATACCTCTCTACACCCTCACATGGACCGTACACATTCAAGAGAGTGAAATTATCAGAGGATAGTGGAATGAAAATTTATAACAATGCCAAAACTTTCTTTTTTTATAGATATGGGAGCCTAGCCCTAGCCTCCGCGTCAAGCGATGCATACAACCTTTCATTTATTAAAAAGTATCGGTACAAAATTACTTCGTTAATACATCACTGATCAGATAAGGTCGAAACATGTATCAACCATAAGACAATAAGGCACATGACGAAACTATTCATTAGCTAATCTATTAATGTGGCACCACCCAGTAGCCTGGAAAAAGAAGTAGCCTGGAAAAAGAAGTCCTGAGCAACCCCTAGCATCCGGTTGCATCCAGAAACCATATCCTCCCATAGATCCTCCAGGAGAAGGAAAGCCCAAAGATGGATCCAATGGGAGGTACGTCGGATAACCTGCAAAAAAATTGTTCCATTTTGTTTGTTAAAAATCATATCATTCCTAGTTATCCAAATAGACCAACAAAGAGCCCATAGGCCAAAACGAATCTTATCTTTGTCACTCTTTCTCACGTCATATAATCAATTACCAAACATATTAGTAATATTAGTTGGCGGTGGAATATTATACGCAAAGTAGACAATACGACAAATGATTTTAGCAAAAGGGCAGTCGATAAATAAATGATTAACGGTTTCAGTAGAATCACAAAAACAACATTTTTGACATCCATTCCACTTCCGTTTAGCTAAGTTATCTTTAGTTAAAAGAATCTTATTACTAAGAGATCACATGAATTTTTTTATTTTTAAGGGAATCTTCAATTTCCAAAGGTATTTACGAAGATATCTAGTATGGCCATTCATAAGGTCAATATACATAGATTTCACCGTAAACAAACTGGAGTCTATAAGTTTCCAAATAAACCTATCAGGCTCATCACTCAATTTAACTGAAATAAGCCGCTGCCAAAGATGCAGCCATTCAAGATATTTGTGATTTGTTTTCCCCCGTATAAAAGATATAATAAGAGGCGTATTTGCAAGAACAATAGAGACCAAAACATTTCTATGATGCACAATATTAAATAAAGATGGGTACTGTTGTGCTAGAGGCAACTCCCCCAACCAGATGTGTTCCCAAAACCTAACCGTACCCCCATTTCCAACTTTAAAGTACCTCTTACTGAAAAAGTCTTGTTTCACTCGCAAAAGACCTTTTCAGAAGGGTGACTCGGTAGGCTTAGCCTCGACCTGCACCAGAGTTTCATTGTTGAGGTATTTGTTATGCAGTAGTTGCTGCCACATCCCATCCTTAGTTAATAGCTTAAACAACCATTTACTGAGTAAGCACTTATTTTTTAACTCAAACACATCAATTCCAAGGCCTCCCTGATCTTTAGGTCTACAAACAATATTCCATTTCATAACCTATACTTCCTCTTATTTTCATCGGATTGCCAAAAGAACTTGGATTGATAATAATGTAGACTTTTTCTAACCCCCTTCAGGATCTCCAAAAAATATAGCATAAACATTGGAAGCCTTGTCAAAACAGAATTTATAAGTACTAATCTATCTCCATACGATAGCATTTTACTACTCCAAAATCCAAGTTTCGAAACAAAACGATATTCAATAGGATTGCACTCCGTATTTTGAAGTGTCCTGTGATGAATCGGAATTCCTAGATACTTAAACGGTAAAGCTCCAGATTCACATCCAAAAATATGCTTATATTGATGTTCCATCTCCTTTTCTTCACCAAAACAAAATATCTCGTTGTTATGAAAATTGATCTTTAGAACCGACAGTTGTTCGAAGATGCACAAAATTAACTTCATATTTACAGCCTAAGCCAAATCATGTTCTATGAACAATATCGTATCATCCGCCTATTGAAGTATGGACAAGCCCCCGTCCACCAAATGACGAATCAACTCCCGACAAGTCCTTCCTCCTTGGCACGTAAAATAAGAATATCTAACATATCGGCTACAATTATAAAAAAGAATTGGTGAGAGAGGATCACCCTGCGTCAATACCTTTCTAGTTTGAAAATTTTGACGAATGTCATCACTGACCCTAATTCCCACTGAACCGCGCTAGAAAAACTGTTTTATTCTAGCACACCATACCGGGTCGAAACACTTCAACCTCAGAACTTGTTGCAAAAAAGCCATTTAACTTTATCATCGCATTTTCGAAATCAATTTTGAACAACACCCCGTCATTTTTTTCTTATGGATCTCATGAATCGTTTCATGCAACACAACCACCCCTTATAAGATGTGTCTCCCTGGAATAAAGGTCGTCTGTGTTGGTCTAATCACATTGAGTAAACAAATGGGTCTATACTGTTGGATTTGAGTTGCATTTTTTTTGGAAGGAGAGTAATAACTCCAAAATTGAATTTGTGCAAAGGTAGGTCTCCTTCGTTGAAAACACTGAAAATGCGCCATGAGATCAGATTTGATTATATCCCATAATTGCTGGTAAAACTCAACAGGAAAACCGTCTGGACCAGGAGCTTTGTTGTGCTCCATTTGAAAAATAGCCTCATGAATTTCCTCCAAAGAGAAATTAGCGATTAAAAGGTCCTTTTTCGCCGGAGCCAGCTGCGGAATATCATTCATTCTATCCTTTGAGAGGGAAACAAAACTCGGGTCAGGGTCCCCAAAAAGTTTTTTATAATACTCCGTAATGTAAACTTTTAGATTTTCGTCCCCCTGATACGTCTCCGACGTATCGATAATTTCTTATGTTCCATGCTACTTTATTGATGATACCTACATGTTTTATGCACACTTTATGTCATATTCGTGCATTTTCTGGAACTAACCTATTAACAAGATGCCGAAGTGCCAGTTCCTGTTTTCTGCTGTTTTTGGTTTCAGAAATCCTAGTAACGAAATATTCTCGGAATCGGACGAAATCAACGCCCAGGTTCCTATTTTCCCGGAACCATCCAGAACACCCGAGAGCGCGGAGGAGGGCCTGTGGGCCCGGATGATAGGGTGGCGCGGCTGGGCTGGCGCCGGGGTGTCTTCGCCCCTTCGACCTTCCGACTCCGCCTCTTCGCCTATATAAAGGTCACTGACCTAAAACACGGATGGAATAAGCCACGGTACGCGAAACCTTCCAGAGCCGCCGCCATCGCGAAGCCAAGATCTGGGGGACAGGAGTCTCTGTTCCGGCACGCCGCCGGACGGGAAGTACCCCGGAAGGCTTCTCCATCGACACTGCCATCTCCACCGCCATCTTCATCGCTGCTGCTCCCATGAAGGGGAGTAGTTCTCCATCAAGGCTCGGGGCTGTACCGGTAGCTATGTGGTTCATCTCTCTCCTATGTACTTCAATACAATAATCTCATGAGCTGCCTTACATGATTGAGATTCGTATGATGATGCTTGTAATCTAGATGTCATTATGCTAGTCAAGTGAGTTTTACTTATGTGATCTCCGGAGACTCCTTGTCCCACGTGTGTAAAGGTGACAGTGTGTGCACCGTGTGGGTCTCTTAGGCTATATTTCACGAATACTTATTCACTGTTATGAATGGCATAGTGAAGTGCTTATTTATATCTCTTTACGATTGCAATGTGTTTTGTATCACAATTTATCTATGTGCTACTCTAGTGATGTTATTAAAGTAGTTTTATTCCTCCTACACGGTGTAATGGTGACAGTGTGTGCAGTCGTGTTAGTACTTGGCGTAGGCTATGATTATGATCTCTTGTAGATTATGAAGTTAACTATTGCTATGATGGTATTGATGTGATCTATTCCTCCTACATGGCGTGAAGGTGACAGTGTGCATGCTAAGTTAGTACTTGGTTTAGTCGTGTCGATCTTTCTTGCACTCTAAGGTTATTTAAATATGAACATTTAATTGTGGAGCTTGTTAACTCCGGCATTGAGGGTTCGTGTAATCCTACGCAATGTGTTCATCATCCAACAAGAGAGTGTAGAGTATGCATTTATCTATTCTGTTATGTGATCAAAGTTGAGAGTGTCCACTAGTGAAAGTCTAATCCCCTAAATGTTGCCGCTGCTTGTTCTTGTTTCTTTTACTGCTTACTTTGCATGTTTACTTCCTGCAATATTACTACCATCAGCGCCAGCGAGCTTTGGCGCCGTACTACTGCTCATATTCATTCATACCACTTGTATTTCACTATCTCTTCGCCGAACTAGTGCACCTATTAGGTGTGTTGGGGACACAAGAGATTTCTTGCTTTGTGGTTGCGGGGTTGCATCGAGGGATATCTTTGACCTCTTCCTCCCTGAGTTCGATAAACCTTGGGTGATCCACTTAAGGGAAACTTGCTGCTGTTCTACAAACCTCGCTCTTGGAGGCCCAACACTGTCTACAAGAATAGAAGCACCCGTAGACATCAAGCACTTTTGGCGCCGTTGCGGGGAGGAAAGGTAAAAGGTACTCACACTCCGGATCTCGGCTACTAAGCTATTTTCCCGTTGTAAGTACTCGAAGCTATTTCCTTTAGACTCTGCAATTGCATCTTTTGGTTTCTTGTTTACACTAGTTAGGCATAATGGACAACAATGACCTTCTTATTCTATTTCCTGATTTAAGACATGGATGGTTTGATGCGAAAATTAAAAAACCCATGGAACATATTAATATGAATGCTTTGAATACTATTGTTGCTAATGCTATGGAAAATTCTAAGCTTGGGGAAGCTGGTTTTGATGAGCACGATATTTTTAGTCCCCCAAGCATTGAGGAGAAAATTTACTTTGATGATACTATGCCTCCTATATTTGATGATGAGAATAATAATGATAGCTACTTTGTTGAATTTGCTCCCACTACAATTAATAAGAATGACTATGCTTATGTTGGGAGTAGTAATTATTTTATGCATGAGACTCATGATAAGAATGCTTTATGTGATAGTTATATTGTTGAGTTTGCTCATGTTGCTACTGAAAGTTATTATGAGAGAGGAAAATATGGTTGTAAAAATTTCATGTTACTAAAACACCTCTCTATGTGCTGAAATTTTTGAAGCTACACTTGTTTTATCTTCCTATGCTTGTTACTTTGCTCTTCATGAACTTGTTTATTTACAAGATTCCTATGCATAGGAAGCATGTTAGGCTTAAATGTGTTTTGAAATTGCTTCTTGATGTTCTCTTTTGCTTCATTGTCTATTTTCATGAGTGCATCATTAAAACTGAGCCCATCTTAATGGCTATAAAGAAAGAACTTCTTGGGAGATAACCCATGTGTTTATTTTACTACAGCAATTTTTGTTTTGTTGAGTCTTGGAAGTTGTTTACTACTGTAGCAACCTCTCCTTATCATGTTTTTGTGCCAAGTAAAGTTCCTATGTTAAAGTTGATGTTATATTTGGGATCGCTGCGCAGAAACAGCATTGCTGTCTGTCACGAATTCTGGCACAAGTCTCTGTAGAAAATTCTAAAAAATCTGCCAATTTACGAGCGTGATCCTCAGATATGTACGCAACTTTCATTAGTTTTGAGTTTTTCCATTTGAGCAAGTCTGGTGCCATTTTAAAATTCGTCTTTACGGACTGTTCTGTTTTTGACAGATTCTGCCTTTTATTTCGCATTGCCGCTTTTGTTAAGTTGAATGAGTTTCTTTGTTCCTTTAACTTTCAGAAGTTTTGTGCAATGTCCAGAAGTGTTAAGAATGATTGTGTCACCTCTGAACATGTGAATTTTTTATTATGCACTAACCCTCTAATGAGTTTGCTTGAAGTTTGGTGTGAAGGAAGTTTTCAAGGGTCAAGAGAGGAGTATGATATACTATGATCAAGAGGAGTGAAAGCTCTAAGCTTGGGGATGCCCCGTGGTTCATCCCTGCATATTTTAAGGAGACTCAAGCGTCTAAGCTTGGGGATGCCTGATACGTCTCCAACGTATCGATAATTTCTTATGTTCCATGCTACTTTATTGATGATATCTACATGTTTTATGCACATTATATGTCGTATTTACGCATTTTCGGAACTAACCTATTAACAAGATGCCGAAGAGTCAGTTCCTGTTTTCTGCTGTTTTTGGTTTCAGAAATCCTAGTAACGAAATATTCTCGGAATTGGACGAAATCAACGCCCAGGTTCATATTTTGTCCGGAAGCATCCCGAGAGCCGCGGAGGGGCCCTGTGGGCCGGATGATAGGTGGCGCGCGGCCGGGGCCGGGCGCCCCCTATGGTGTCGTCGCCCCTTCGACCTTCCGAGGCTGCCCTTTCCTATATAAAGCCCCATCGAAAACCCTTACGGAAGAAGCCACGGTACGAGAAAAGTTCCGGAGCCGCCGCCATCGCGAAGCCAAGATCGGGGACAGGAGTCTCGTTCCGGCACCTGCCGGACGGGGAAGTGCCCCGGAAGGCTTCTCCATCGACACCGCTGCCATCTCCACCGCCATCTTCATCATCGCTGCTGCTCCCATGAAGGGGAGTAGTTCTCCATTGAGGCTCGGGGCTGTACCGGTAGCTATGTGGTTCATCTCTCTCCTATGTACTTCAATACAATAATCTCATGAGCTGCCTTACATGATTGAGATTCATATGATGATGCTTGTAATCTAGATGTCATTATGCTAGTCAAGTGAGTTTTACTTATGTGATCTCCGGAGACTCCTTGTCCCACGTGTGTAAAGGTGTGCACCGTGTGGGTCTCTTAGGCTATATTTCACAGAATACTTATTCACTGTTATGAATGGCATAGTGAAGTGCTTATTTATATCTCTTTATGATTGCAATGTATTTTGTATCACAATTTATCTATGTGCTACTCTAGCAATGTTATTAAAGTAGTTTTATTCCTCCTGCACGATGTAATGGTGACAGTGTGTGCATCCGTGTTAGTACTTGGTTTATGCTATGATCATGATCTCTTGTAGATTGCGAAGTTAACTATTGCTATGATAGTGTTGATGTGTATTATTCCTCCTACATAATCATGAAGGAGACAGTGTGCATGCTATGTTAGTACTTGGTTTAGTCGTTTCGATCTTTCATGCACTCTAAGGTTATTTAAATATGAACATTGAATTGTGGAGCTTGTTAACTCCGGCATTGAGGGTTCGTGTAATCCTACGCAATGTGTTCATCATCCAACAAGAGAGTGTAGAGTATGCATTTATCTATTGTTATGTGATCAATGTTGAGAGTGTCCACTAGTGAAAGTCTATTCCCTAGGCCTTGTTCCTAAATCTGCTATCGCTGCTTATTCTTGTTTTTTGCGTTACTGCTGCGTTACTACGCTTGTTTACTTCCTACAATATTACTACCATCAGCTGCACGCCAGCGAGCTATTTTCTGGCGCCGTACTACTGCTCATATTCATTCATACCACTTGTATTTCACTATCTCTTCGCGAACTAGTACACCTATTAGGTGTGTTGGGGACACAAGAGACTTCTTGCTTTGTGGTTGCAGGGTTGCATGAGAGGGATATCTTTGACCTCTTCCTCCCTGAGTTCGATAAACCTTGGGTAATCCATTTAAGGGAAACTTGCTGCTGTTCTACAAACCTCTGCTCTTGGAGGCCCAACACTGTCTAAAAGAATAGAAGCACCCGTAGACATCAATGCCCAAGGCATCCCGTTCTTCATCGACAACATCATCAGGTTCCTCCCCTGAAACTATATTTTTATTCAGTCACATCTTGTGTTCTTTACTTGGAGTTTTTTTTTTTTGTTTTTTGTTTGAATAAAATGGATCCTAGCATTCACTTTGTGGGAGAGAGACACGCTCCGCTGTTGTATATGGACAAATATGTCCTTAGGCTTTACTCATAATGTTCAAGGCGAAGTTTCTTCTTCGTTAAATTGTTATATGGTTGGAATTGGAAAATGCTACATGTAGTAATTGGTAAAATGTCTTGGATAATGTGATACTTGGCAATTGTTGTGCTCATGTTTAAGCTCTTGCATCATATACTTTGCACCCATTAATGAAGAAATACATAGAGCTTGCTAAAATTTGATTTGCATATTTGGTCTCTCTAAGGTCTAGATAATTCTAGTATTGAGTTTTGAACAACAAGGAAGACGGTGTAGAGTCTTATAATGTTTACAATATGCCTTTTATGAGAGTTTTGCTGCACCAGTTCATCCTTGAGTTTGCTTCAAATAACCTTGCTAGCCTAAACCTTGTATCGAGAGGGAATACTTCTCATGCATCCAAAATCCTTGAGTCAACCACTATGCCATTTGTGTCCACCATACCTACCTACTACATGGTATTTCTCCGCCATTCCAAAGTAAATTGCTTGAGTGCTAACTTTAAAATTCCATCATTCGCCTTTGCAATATATAGCTCATGGGACAAAATAGCCTTAAAAACTATCGTAGTATTGAATATGTACTTATGCACTTTATCTCTTATTAAGTTGCTTGTTGTGCGATAACCATGCTTCTGGGGAACGCCATCAACTATTCTTTGTTGAATATCATGTGAGTTGCTATGCATGTCCGTCTTGTCTGAAGGATCTACCACCTTAATGGTTGGAGCATGCATATTGTTAGAGAAGAACATTGGGCCGCTAACTAAAGCCATGAATCATGGTTGAAGTTTCAGTTTTGGACATATATCCTCAATCTCATATGAGAATAATAATTATTGCTACATGCTTATGCATTTAAGAGGAGTCCATTATCTGTTGTCCATGTTGTCCCGGTATGGATGTCTAAGTTGAGAATAATCAAAAGCGAGAAATCCAAAATGCGAGCTTTCTCGTTAGACCTTTGTACAGGCGGCATGGAGGTACCCCTTTGTGACACTTGGTTGAAACATGGCATTGCAAAGATCCGGTAGTCCAAGCTAAGTAGGACAAGGTGCGGGCACTATTAGTACACTATGCATGAGGCTTGCAACTTGTAAGATATAATTTACATAACTCATATGCTTTATTACTACCGTTGACAAAATTGTTTCATGTTTTCAAAATAAAAGCTCTAGCACAAATATAGCAATCGATGCTTTCCTCTTGAAGGACCATTCTTTTACTTTTATTGTTGAGTCAGTTTACCTATCTCTCTCCACCTTAAGAAGCAAACACTTGTGTGAACTGTGCATTGATTCCTACATACTTGCATATTGCACTTGTTATATTACTTTATGTTGACAATATCCATGAGATATACATGTTATAAGTTGAAAGCAAGCTGAAACTTAATCTTCCTTTGTGTTGCTTCAATACCTTTACTTTGATTTATTGCTTTATGAGTTAACTCTTATGCAAGACTTATTGATGCTTGTCTTGAAGTACTATTCATGAAAAGTCTTTGCTTTATGATTCAGTTGTTTACTCATGTCATTACCATTGTTTTGATCGCTGCATTCATTACATATGTTTACAAATAGTATGATCAAGTTTATGATGGCATGTCACTTCAGAAATTATCTTTGTTATCGTTTTACCTGCTCGGGACGAGCAGAACTAAGATGATACGTCTCCGACGTATCGATAATTTCTTATGTTCCATGCTACTTTATTGATGATACCTACATGTTTTATGCACACTTTATGTCATATTCGTGCATTTTGGAACTAACCTATTAACAAGATGCCGAAGTGCCAGTTCCTTTTTCTGTTGTTTTTGGTTTCAGAAATCCTAGTAACGAAATATTCTCGGAATCGGACGAAATCAACGCCCAGGTTCCTATTTTTCCCGGAACCATCCAACACCCGAGAGCGCGGAGGAGGGCCCTGTGGGCCCCAGAGGGTGGCGCGGCCTGGGCCCTGGCCGCGCCAGCCTATGGTGTCGTCGCCCCTTCGACCTTCCGACTCCGCCTCTTCGCCTATATAAAGGTCCCTGACCTAAAACACGGATGGAATAAGCCACGGTACGCGAAACCTTCCAGAGCCGCCGCCATCGCGAAGCCAAGATCTGGGGGACAGGAGTCTCTGTTCCGGCACGCCGCGGGACGGGAAGTGCCCCGGAAGGCTTCTCCATCGACACCGCTGCCATCTCCACCGCCATCTTCATCATGCTGCTCCCATGAAGAGGGAGTAGTTCTCCATCAAGGCTCGGGGCTGTACCGGTAGCTATGTGGTTCATCTCTCTCCTATGTACTTCAATACAATAATCTCATGAGCTGCCTTACATGATTGAGATTCATATGATGATGCTTGTAATCTAGATGTCATTATGCTAGTCAAGTGAGTTTTACTTATGTGATCTCCGGAGACTCCTTGTCCCACGTGTGTAAAGGTGACAGTGTGTGCACCGTGTGGGTCTCTTAGGCTATATTTCAAAGAATACTTATTCACTGTTATGAATGGCATAGTGAAGTGCTTATTTATATCTCTTTACGATTGCAATGTGTTTTGTATCACAATTTATCTATGTGCTACTCTAGTGATGTTATTAAAGTAGTTTTATTCCTCCTACACGGTGTAATGGTGACAGTGTGTGCAGTCGTGTTAGTACTTGGCGTAGGCTATGATTATGATCTCTTGTAGATTATGAAGTTAACTATTGCTATGATGGTATTGATGTGATCTATTCCTCCTACATGGCGTGAAGGTGACAGTGTGCATGCTAAGTTAGTACTTGGTTTAGTCGTGTTGATCTTTCTTGCACTCTAAGGTTATTTAAATATGAACATTTAATTGTGGAGCTTGTTAACTCCGGCATTGAGGGTTCGTGTAATCCTACGCAATGTGTTCATCATCCAACAAGAGAGTGTAGAGTATGCATTTATCTATTCTGTTATGTGATCAAAGTTGAGAGTGTCCACTAGTGAAAGTCTAATCCCTAGGCCTTGTTCCTAAATACGCTATCCTGCTTGTTTACTTTTTTGCGTTACTACTCTGTTACTACTTTGTGTTACTTCTGCAATATTACTACCATCACGCCGAGCTATTTTGGCGCCGTACTCTGCTCATATTCATTCATACCACTTGTATTTCACTATCTCTTCGCCGAACTAGTGCACCTATTAGGTGTGTTGGGGACACAAGAGACTTCTTGCTTTGTGGTTGCGGGGTTGCATGAGAGGGATATCTTTGACCTCTTCCTCCCGAGTTCGATAAACCTTGGGTGATCCACTTAAGGGAAACTTGCTGCTGTTCTACAAACCTCTGCTCTTGGAGGCCCAACACTGTCTACAAGAATAGAAGCACCCGTAGACATCAAGCACTTTTCGCGCCGTTGCGGGAGGAAAGGTAAAAGGTACTCACACTCCGGATCTCGGCTACTAAGCTATTTTCCGCACCGTTGTAAGTACTCGAAGCTATTTCCTTTAGACTCTGCAATTGCATCTTTTGGTTTCTTGTTTACACTAGTTAGGCATAATGGACAACGATGACCTTCTTATTCTATTTCCTGATTTAAGACATGGATGGTTTGATGCGAAAATTAAAAAACCCCTGGAACATATTAATATGAATGCTTTGAATACTATTGTTGCTAATGCTATGGAAAATTCTAAGCTTGGGGAAGCTGGTTTTGATGAGCATGATATTTTTAGTCCCCCAAGCATTGAGGAGAAAATTACTTTGATGATACTATGCCTCCTATATTTGATGATGAGAATAATAATGATAGCTACTTTGTTGAATTTGCTCCCACTACAATTAATAAGAATGACTATGCTTATGTTGGGAGTAGTAATTATTTTATGCATGAGACTCATGATAAGAATGCTTTATGTGATAGTTATATTGTTGAGTTTGCTCATGTTGCTACTGAAAGTTATTATGAGAGAGGAAAATATGGTTGTAAAAAATTTCATGTTACTAAAACACCTCTCTATGTGCTGAAATTTTTGAAGCTACACTTGTTTTATCTTCCTATGCTTGTTACTTTGCTCTTCATGAACTTGTTTATTTACAAGATTCCTATGCATAGGAAGCATGTTAGGCTTAAATGTGTTTTGAAATTGCTTCTTGATGTTCTCTTTTGCTTCATTGTCTATTTTCATGAGTACATCATTAAAACTGCTGAGCCCATCTTAATGGCTATAAAGAAAGAACTTCTTGGGAGATAACCCATGTGTTTATTTTAATACAGCAATTTTTGTTTTGTTGAGTCTTGGAAGTTGTTTACTACTGTAGCAACCTCTCCTTATCATGTTTTTGTGCCAAATAAAGTTTCTATGTTAAAGTTGATGTTATATTTGCGATCGCTGCGCAGAAACAGCATTGCTGTCTGTCACGAATTCTGGCACAAGTCTCTGTAGAAAATTCTAAAAAATCTGCCAATTTACGAGCGTGATCCCCAGATATGTACGCAACTTTCATTAGTTTTGAGTTTTTCCATTTGAGCAAGTCTGGTGCCATGTTCAAATTCGTCTTTACGGACTGTTCTGTTTTTGACAGATTCTGCCTTTTATTTCGCATTGCCGCTTTTGTTAAGTTGAATGAGTTTCTTTGTTCCATTAACTTTCAGAAGTTTTGTGCAATGTCCAGAAGTGTTAAGAATGATTGTGTCACCTCTGAACATGTGAATTTTTGATTATGCACTAACCCTCTAATGAGTTTGCTTGAAGTTTGGTGTGAAGGAAGTTTTCAAGGATCAAGAGAGGAGTATGATATACTATGATCAAGAGGAGTGAAAGCTCTAAGCTTGGGGATGCCCCGTGGTTCATCCCTGCATATTTTAAGAGACTCAAGCGTCTAAGCTTGGGGATGCCCAAGGCATCCCCTTCTTCATCGACAACATCATCGGGTTCCTCCCCTGAAACTATATTTTTATTCGTCACATCTTGTGTTCTTTACTTGGAGCGTCGGTTTGTTTGTTTTTTGTTTTTGTTTGAATAAAATGGATCCTAGCATTCACTTTGTGGGAGAGAGACACGCTCCGCTGTTGCATATGGACAAATATGTCCTTAGGCTTTACTCATAATGTTCAAGGCGAAGTTTCTTCTTCGTTAAATTGTTATATGGTTGGAATTGGAAAATGCTACATGTAGTAATTGGTAAAATGTCTTGGATAATGTGATACTTGGCAATTGTTGTGCTCATGTTTAAGCTCTTGCATCATATACTTTGCACCCATTAATGAAGAAATACATAGAGCTTGCTAAAATTTGATTTGCATATTTGGTCTCTCTAAGGTCTAGATAATTCTAGTATTGAGTTTTGAACAACAAGGAAGACGGTGTAGAGTCTTATAATGTTTACAATATGTCTTTTATGAGAGTTTTGCTGCACCGGTTCATCCTTGAGTTTGCTTCAAATAACCTTGCTAGCCTAAACCTTGTATCGAGAGGGAATACTTCTCATGCATCCAAAATCCTTGAGCCAACCACTATGCCATTTGTGTCCACCATACCTACCTACTACATGGTATTTCTCCGCCATTCCAAAGTAAATTGCTTGAGTGCTACCTTTAAAATTCCATCATTCGCCTTTGCAATATATAGCTCATGGGACAAAATAGCCTTAAAAACTATCGTAGTATTGAATATGTACTTATGCACTTTATCTCTTATTAAGTTGCTTGTTGTGCGATAACCATGCTTCTGGGGAACGCCATCAACTATTCTTTGTTGAATATCATGTGAGTTGCTATGCATGTCCGTCTTGTCTGGAGGATCTACCACCTTAATGGTTGGAGCATGCATATTGTTAGAGAAGAACATTGGGCCGCTAACTAAAGCCATGAATCATGGTTGAAGTTTCAGTTTTGGACATATATCCTCAATCTCATATGAGAATAATAATTATTGCTACATGCTTATGCATTTAAGAGGAGTCCATTATCTGTTGTCCATGTTGTCCCGGTATGGATGTCTAAGTTGAGAATAATCAAAAGCGAGAAATCCAAAATGCGAGCTTTCTCCTTAGACCTTTGTACAGGCGGCATGGAGGTACCCCTTTGTGACACTTGGTTGAAACATGGCATTGCAAAGATCCGGTAGTCCAAGCTAAGTAGGACAAGGTGCGGGCACTATTAGTACACTATGCATGAGGCTTGCAACTTGTAAGATATAATTTACATAACTCATATGCTTTATTACTACCGTTGACAAAATTGTTTCATGTTTTCAAAATAAAAGCTCTAGCACAAATATAGCAATCGATGCTTTCCTCTTGAAGGACCATTCTTTTACTTTTATTATTGAGTCAGTTTACCTATCTCTCTCCACCTTAAGAAGCAAACACTTGTGTGAACTGTGCATTGATTCCTACATACTTGCATATTGCAATTGTTATATTACTTTATGTTGACAATATCCATGAGATATACATGTTATAAGTTGAAAGCAACCGCTGAAACTTAATCTTCCTTTGTGTTGCTTCAATACCTTTACTTTGATTTATTGCTTTATGAGTTAACTCTTATGCAAGACTTATTGATGCTTGTCTTGAAGTACTATTCATGAAAAGTATTTGCTTTATGATTCAGTTGTTTACTCATGTCATTACCGTTGTTTTGATCGCTGCATTCATTACATATGTTTACAAATAGTATGATCAAGTTTATGATGGCATGTCACTTCAGAAATTATCTTTGTTATCGTTTTACCTGCTCGGGACGAGCAGAACTAAGCTTGGGGATGCGATACGTCTCGACGTATCGATAATTTCTTATGTTCCATGCTACTTTATTGATGATACCTACATGTTTTATGCACACTTTATGTCATATTCGTGCATTTTGGAACTAACCTATTAACAAGATGCCGAAGTGCCAGTTCCTGTTTCTGTTGTTTTTGGTTTCGAAATCCTAGTAACGAAATATTCTCGGAATCGGACGAAATCAACGCCCAGGTTCCTATTTTTCCCGGAACCATCCAGAACACCCGAGAGCGCGGAGGAGGGCCTGTGGGCCCAGATGAGGGTGGCGGCTGCCTGGCCGCGCCGGCCTATGGTGTCGTCGCCCTTCGACCTTCCGACTCCGCCTCTTCGCCTATAAAGGTCCCTGACCTAAAACACGGAGGGAATAAGCCACGACGCGAAACCTTCCAGCCGCCGCCATCGCGAAGCCAAGATGGGGGACGGGAGTCTCTGTTCGCCGGGACGGGGAAGTGCCCCGGAAGGCTTCTCCATCGACACCGCTGCCATCTCCACCGCCATCTTCATCACCGCTGCTGCTCCCATGAAGAGGGAGTAGTTCTCCATCAAGGCTCGGGGCTGTACCGGTAGCTATGTGGTTCATCTCTCTCCTATGTACTTCAATACAATAATCTCATGAGTTGCCTTACATGATTGAGATTCATATGATGATGCTTGTAATCTAGATGTCATTATGCTAGTCAAGTGAGTTTTACTTATGTGATCTCCGGAGACTCCTTGTCCCACGTGTGTAAAGGTGACAGTGTGTGCACCGTGTGGGTCTCTTAGGCTATATTTCACAGAATACTTATTCACTGTTATGAATGGCATAGTGAAGTGCTTATTTATATCTCTTTACGATTGCAATGTGTTTTGTATCACAATTTATCTATGTGCTACTCTAGTGATGTTATTAAAGTAGTTTTATTCCTCCTACACGGTGTAATGGTGGCAGTGTGTGCACTCGTGTTAGTACTTGGCGTAGGCTATGATTATGATCTCTTGTAGATTATGAAGTTAACTATTGCTATGATGGTATTGATGTGATCTATTCCTCCTACATGGCGTGAAGGTGACAGTGTGCATGCTAAGTTAGTACTTGGTTTAGTCGTGTCGATCTTTCTTGCACTCTAAGGTTATTTAAATATGAACATTTAATTGTGGAGCTTGTTAAGTCCGGCATTGAGGGTTCGTGTAATCCTACGCAATGTGTTCATCATCCAACAAGAGAGTGTAGAGTATGCATTTATCTATTCTGTTATGTGATCAAAGTTGAGAGTGTCCACTAGTGAAAGTCTAATCCCTAGGCCTTGTTCCTACATACTGCTATCGCTGCTTGTTTCTTGTTTTTTGCGTTACTACTGCTGCGTTACGCATGTTTACTTCTGCAATATTACTACCATCAAGCATGCCAAGCTATTTTGGCGCCGTACTACTGCTCATATTCATTCATACCACTTGTATTTCAATATCTCTTCGCCGAACTAGTGCACCTATTAGGTGTGTTGGGGACACAAGAGACTTCTTGCTTTGTGGTTGCAGGGTTGCATGAGAGGGATATATTTGACCTCTTCCTCCCTGAGTTCGATAAACCTTGGGTGATCCACTTAAGGGAAACTTGCTGCTGTTCTACAAACCTCTGCTCTTGGAGGCCCAACACTGTCTACAAGAATAGAAGCACCCGTAGACATCACCCCCACAATTGTACCCTCATCTTCCTCAAGTTGGAAAATTTTCTTCTTCCGATGCTTACCATTTGCAATGAGATGAAAATATTTTTTATTATTACTACCCTCTTGAATATACCTGACCTTCGTCCTTTGGGCCCATTTGGTTTCTTCATCATGCCTTAACTTATTTAAATTCGCATTTGCTACTTTAAGAGCCACTAGTAAAAAACTGACCTTTCGTCCAGGCCTTTTGTCCCGACCCAATCTGGATCGGGGACAAATAGGTCGGCCACGTCGCCCCGAAATCACCGAGAAGCTACGGGGCCTTTTGTCACGGTTCTTTAAGGCCTTTTGTCCCGGTTTGAGGCTCCAACCGGGACAAAAGAGTCTGTGGCCTTTTGCGACCTGCTGGCAGCCCTTTTGTCCCAGCTGGAGATACGAGCCGGGACATAAAGTCCAACCGTTCGTTCTCGCGCGGAACCCGATCGGTCATTGCCATTACTGGCACAGAATTTGGGTCACCGGAATCTGAGCCGCCGGCGTGGCCCGCCACGGGAATTGATCACCGGTGGCTGACCCCTATTCATCTTCATCTTCCACTCCTTTATATGCTTAAATCTTCTCCACCATTGTCTCACACACCACATTCTTCTCCATCTCATTACCATTGCAAAAAAAGCTCCTCTTCGTCGACGTTTCGAACTCAATGGCGCGCTACCCGGCTCCTCCAACTCGGGTGTACCACTTCATGGCCGAAGGGATGGCTTTCAAGGTCACGGTCGCGCTCCGTGCAAGAAGGGTAGAAAGTGGATCCGCGGCGTGAAGACGGACTTTCTCGGCGCCGCAACGACAAAGTGCGTCAGCTTGGACTGTGAGTTCACCGATCCTCACGCGGCGGGTGATCGGCGCGCCACCGTCCTTCAACTCTCGGTGGCGTCCGAGACGTTGGTGTTCCAGATTTGTTATGCCGATGAAGTGCCACAAGTTCTCAACGAGTTCTTGCAGGACAAGAACATGAAATTATTCGGCGCCGCTATCGGCAATGAAGTGAAAATGCTGCATCACTACTGTCAAGCTTTATGCACTAGCCAACGTAACCAAAAGTCCAAAATTATGGAAAGGGCTATGCAATCCACTTATACATCTCAACAGCCCTCCTCACGTGTGATCGGAAGAAGAGAAGAGGTCAACACAAGGAGACTCAAAGGTATAGCTCAAGAGGCATATACGTGGACTCCGAGGAGGGCAACGGAGGGCAGCATCAATTTTTAGGATAAATTGCGAAAGCCAGGACTCGAACTCGAGACCCTGGGCTCTGATACCATGTGAAGCTTCATGCACTAGCCAACGCAACCAAAAGTCCGAACTTAGGGTAAGGGCTAGGCAATCCACTTATACATCTCAACAACTACGACATTCGTATTACTTATGCGTACAACCTCCAGAAGTTACTCCCCAACCCCACCAACAAGCTCACCCCGAGTCTATATGATCTGGCAAATTATACCATTGGGACAAACCTTGAGAAGAAGTACAAGAAGATGGATGTCGCCGCGCAAGAAAAAGAAGATGAGCTCATTTTTAGATGGGCCAATTTTCCATTGAGCTACGAGCAAGTGCACTATGCTGCTCTAGACGTTCGCCTGGGCTTCGAGATTGCTAGGAGACAGTGCATGCTAGTTGGCTACAATAGCCATGTTGATCATCTCAATATTTAGAGATGATGAGTAGATGGTGGTCTTCTATATTTGTATGAACTATGAATCGTTTCAATATATCGAATCTTTTATTGTTATCCAATTTCCCCACATTATTTGACCATATTCTTGCGGGATACACTTTCCAGGGTGTCATACCTTTCATCCTTTCTTGCACATTAGTTTCATCATCGTTGTTCTCCTCTCCCAACTTGAACTGCACAATTAAATTGTGCGGTGTGTGTCATACCATCAGAAGCTGCTTCCTCCTTTGCACGGGCCATCAAGTCTATATTTGCTCGTGTCCTTCCGTGGTTACCGGTTCTTCCCCAAGGGGAATGACCAATTCTCTCTCTGTGAACCACACGACTGTAGTTCCAAACAATATAAAATTATGAAATATACCTACCTACAGGGCAGTTAGCTATTCATACAAATTTGGGTGTTAAAATTGACGTACCAGATCAGTATAAGGTTTTACATTGGTCTTCTTTATCAGAACAACAAGCACTTGGGTTTTAGGTTGAATTTCAGCGACTGATTTAATATAAAATATTTGAGAGTACGTAAGAAAACAGAGGCATGAGCTTTTCTTTGGGCATCCATCTGATTCTGATCCTTCGGCTGATGAAGACTGGGTATTGCCATCATGTCAGAGGAAGTTTTCATTCCAGCACTGCAAAAGGATTTCTCCTTACATCATATATTATTTGTCCACTTGCGGTTTAAAGATTTAAAGATATTAATTATTTGGCCATATTATTTGAATAATGCATATATTATTTGATAATAATATTAGTAAATGAATAAAACAAAATTATTTTATATTAAAATTCCTCGCAATTTTCTAATAGTTATGCATATATTATTTGTCCACTTGCGGTTTAGATTAAATATATTAATTATTTGGCCATATTATTTGAATAATGCATATATTATTTGATAATAATATTAATAAATGAATAAAAACAAAATTATTTCATATTCAAATTCCTCACTTTTTTCTAATAGTTATGCATATATTATTTGTCCACTTGCGATTTAAAGATTTAAAGATATTAATTATTTGGCCATATTATTTGAATAATGCATATATTATTTGATAATAATATTAATTAATGAATAAAAAATTATTTCATATTCAAATTCTCACATTTCTCTAATGGTTATTCATTATTGTTTATTACATAATTTTTTTGGTTTAAAAATAGAAAAAATGTGACATAGTGGCATAAGAGTTAATATGATTGATATGATAGTATTTACAATAAGCTACAATCACATTCGCGGGAGTATAGAAGGAAGAAACTAAGGAGTTAAGCATGCTGAGGGTGGAGTAGCATGAGAATGGGTGACCGACCGGTAAGTGACCAAGTTTAGAATTTGAGTATAGATTAAGTGTAATTAGTGTTAACAATGATGCAAATGAGAGAGTAAGGAGTCAAACAAAAAGAAAAATGAAAAAGAAAAATGAAAAATGAAAAAAGATAAATGAAAAAAGGGGAAAAAAAAACCTTTTGCCCCGGTTGAGCTTACGAGCCGGGACAAAAGGTCTCCAGCCCAAACCCCTACATCGCATCCACGTGCTGGTATGTCCCGGCTGATAAGCAGACCGGGACAAAAGGTCGCCTTCATTGTCCCGGTTTCCGAACCGGGATAAAAGGCTCTTACGGACCGGGACAATTGATCCGTTCTCCACTAGTGAGTATTACGCTCAACATCAGACAGTGGACAAGTCTCTGCCTTAATGTTCTTAATGCCAAAACTTTCTTGCAAGAGGACCTGAGCCGTGAAAAAATTGCTAGCCCATAGGACGAGAAGCCCACCCGAAGCTCCATCAGAATTGACGAAAGCGAATTGGTCATAGCGACGAGGTGCAAAACACTTAATAAAATTCATGTCAAAAAACTCGGCGCTTGGTTTCTTGCAAGCCGACAATAAAATTCACTCTCATCCAATTTGTTACGAATCAATGGTCACTTATCAGGATGATTAGCACCAAGAATATTCCAATTGAAGACAAACCAAGATCGATTGACACGATTCATAGGAAAATAATGGAGATCAGATAACCAGAAGCACGACTGAACGAACTAGTCGCTATGGCTTAGCTTGAGACGCTCCTCAATGAGCTCCTCAGGGTCAACACACATGCGCTGCATTTCAAAGACTTGGAGGACGGCAGGTTTCATGGGGACTTAATAGGCACGTTGACGAGTGTCAGGCAACTCCTGATACATATACCCAGCGTTGTTGTGTCTGGTCTGGTGCAGCGTCGTACTTGATCTTCCACCTGCGGCGTAGCTGCTTTTCGAGAACGACCACGAGTACGGATAGATGAAACCATAGCACTGCTGGTAGCGTTATCAGTAGACAAGATTTGCTGAGCATCAGAGGGCGCTCTCGCAGCAGGTTATCAGAGCCAAACGGACCAAAATTCTGAAGGGTCAGCAGGATCATAGGTTCATATGACCGAGTGTGATTCAGCCAGGTTTCCCCAACAGCTTTATCAATATTATCCTCAATCAGACTCTGTCTAGAAAAAATAGGAGACACAATCCACAGCAACTCTGAATTGGCATGCTTTGACACAGTGTTTGGTTGCACGGAATTGGGGCTCGGAATTGGAATTGAGGTCCAAAAAGGCCAATTCGGCTGTTTGGTTGCGCTTGGAATTGGGCCGTGGAATTCGGAGGCCAATTCCGAGGTCCAGCCCCGCTAGTGTAATTTTTTGCCCCGCCAATTCCGAGGTCCAGACCTCTGAATTGCCTCGGAATTGGCTCGGGCCACCCACCCGCCACCGCCCGCCGCCCCACCACCGCCGCCCTGTCGCCGCCGACCACGCGCCGCGCCGCGCCGTTGGGCCGCCGCCGCCGCCCGCCGCCACCGCCGCCACCGCCACCTCCGCCGCCGGTTGGCCACCGCCGCCGCCGCCACCCCGTCCACCTCGCTCGCCGCGCCGCCACCCGCCGCGCCGCCGCCGCGCCACCGCAGCTCGCCGCCTCGCCGCCACCACCACGCTCGCCGCGCTGCCACCCCGTCGCCGCGCCACCCACCACCGCTCGCCGCCGCCGCAGCCGTTGGGCCACCCGCCGCCGCCCGCCACCCACCGCCACCCGCCGCCGCCTGCCGCCACCGCCTGCTAATGCGCGTAGATGTACACGTCCGTTGGGAACCCCAAGAGGAAGGTATGATGCGCACGTGGCAAGTTTTCCCTCAGAAAGAAACCAAGGTTTAATCGGACCAGTAGGAGTCAAGAAGCACGTTGAAGGTTGATGGCGGCGAAATGTAATGTGGCGCAACACCAGGGATTCCGGCGCCAACGTGGAACCTGCACAACACAACCAAAGTACTTTGCCCCAACGAAACAGTGCGGTTGTCAATCTCACCGCTTGCTGTAACAAAGGATTAACCGTATTGTGTGGAAGATGATTGTTTGCAAAGAAAACAAAGAACAATTGCAGAGATTGTATGCGATGTAAAGAATAGGACCGGGGTCCACAGTTCACTAGAGGTGTCTCTCCCATAAGATAAAAGCATGTTGGGTGAACAAATTACAGTCGGGCAATTGACAAATAGAGAGGGCATAACAATGCACATACATGATATGATAACTATAGTGAGATTTAATTGGGCATTACACAAAGTACATAGACCGCTATCCAGCATGCATCTATGCCTAAAAAGTCCACCTTCAGGTTATCATCCGAACCCCTTCCGGTATTAAGTTGCAAACAACAGACAATTGCATTAAGTATGGTGCGTAATGTAATCAACAACTACATCCTTGGACATAGCATCAATGTTTTATCCCTAGTGGCAAACACATCCACAACCTTAGAACTTTCTGTCACTGTCCCAGATTTAATGGAGGCATGAACCCACTATCGAGCATAAATACTCCCTCTTGGAGTTAAGAGCAAAAACTTGGCCAGAGCCTCTACTAATAACGGAGAGCATGCAAGATCATAAACAACACATAGGTAATAGATTGATAATCACCATAACATAGTATTCTCTATCCATCGGATCCCGACAAACACAACATATAGTATTACAGATAGATGATCTTGATCATGTTAGGCAGCTCACAAGATCTAACAATGAAGCACATAAGGAGAAGACGACCATCTAGCTACGCTATGGACCCATAGTCCGGGGGTGAACTACTCACTCATCACTCCGGAGGCGATCATGGCGATGAAGAGTCCTCGGAGATGATTCCCCCTCTCCGGCGGTGCGGAGGCGATCTCTGAATCCCCGAGATGGGATTGGCGGCGGCGGCGTCTCGGAAGTTTTCCGTATCGTGGCTCTCGGTACAGGGGGTTTCGCGACGAAGACTTTAAGTAGGCGGAAGGGCAACGCGGGGGCCACACGAGGGCCCCACACGCTAGGGCCCAAGCGGCCGCGCCGCCCTAGTGTGGCGGCTCGTGGCCCCACCGTATCTCCTCCGGTCTTCGGAAGCTTCGTGCAAAAATAGGACCCTGGGCGTTGATTTCGTCCAATTCCGAGAATATTTCCTTACTAGGATTTGAAACCAAAAACAGCAACCTGGCTCTTCGGCATCTTGTTAATAGGTTAGTCCCGGAAAATGCATAAATACGACATATAATGTGTATAAAACATGTAGATATCATCAATAATGTAGCATGGAACATAAGAAATTATAGATACGTTTGGGACGTATCACCTGCCACCGCCCGCCGGGCCACCCGCCGCCGCCCGGGTCTTTTGATATGTTATTATGTGAAAAAAAATATCATTCTAATATATATGTGTATATTTCATTCATATTACAAATGTTTATATTGTTCAAAGTTTAAAAACATTCAATTCCACACAATGTGCATCCAAACAGGTTTTAGAATTCCATTGGTCTTTTGATTCTGCAAACGAATACCATGCGCATCCAAACAGGTTTTATGGTATTCCATTGAAATCGTTGTTTTGGTTTTCCATTGCCAATTGAATTCAGAGTTGAATTCTGTGCAATCAAACACTGCCTAAGCTGTTTGAGGGGTTTTGGTGTTGAAAAGGTATCCTGGGCGCCTTTCTACCAAAAAATGAAAGAGGTGTCTACTTCTTCGGTGGCAAAACGTTTTCCACCCAGATAATTAAGGAAATTCCTGTCCATAGAGAAACTGACAAAGAAACTATTATCACAACTTATATTTGGCAGCATCAGTTTTTAATTACCAAACCAGCCATCTTCACTTGTACATCGGTAGTAAAAATCCTCTGCAGTGTAACTGGACCAGTTTCATCAGCTAGCCTCGATGCATTGACAGTCAGCTGATTAACAGCCATAGCATTAGCCCCATCCTCCATTAAAGAGGCATGTTCACTGTCATGGATTTTTATTTGGAGGTGAGATAGTTTTGGACAGGAGGGGGGCCTTCTGCTTTCGCCTCCAAACTCTCCTGCCGTGAGTAGTACCAGAGCGCTATGTCAGGAAAGCACTAATCAAGGAAGACATGGATCGTTTGAAAGTAAATCCTGTGCCTCCAAACTCTCCTGCCGTGAGTAGTACCAGAGCGCTATGTCAGGAAAGCACTAATCAAGGAAGACATTGATTGCTTGAAAGTAAGTCCTATGGTTAGGGTTCCTTTAAATCATTAACTAGAGTGGATATAGCTTGTTCTGATGAACTGGTGACTATAATATCATTCACATAGACGAGGACAAAAACCATGATACCTGACTGGTTATAATAAATGAATAAGGATGTGTCAGTATAGGGCGCGTTTGGTAGCCTGCATCAATTTGCGGCACCACTGGCGCAGTGGGAAGAAGGCCCCTACACGTCGCTAACATGCCATGGGCCATAAAAGTCACGTTGTTTGGTGGCTGCATAAAGTTTTTTTTGGCCCCGTGGAGATTTGGGCTCTGCCTGTTTGGTATGTCGTTTTTCAGGTCTAGTAGCAACCCAGAACGGCGCCCCTGTTGTTTGGTTGCAACCCAAAATCCGCTTCTACTTACCTCTTCTCTTCAGTGGTGAGGTTACCAGCGATCAACATCACAAGCAAGAACACAATCACAGTTCAGGCAAACTTAGCACTGACCATAGACGACACAAGTTGACCACACATCGTTGTTCAGACACGGTCATACTTTAGGAGACAGCAGGGACGATCTTAGATCAACACACGACATGGACATCAACTAGACACAGACATGGTAGCAGCGACATAGAACCAGGTAAGTGATGGCGTGTAACTCACACGTTCGTTGGGAACCCCAAGAGGAAGGTATGATGCGCACAGTAGCAAGTTTTCCCTCAGAAAGAAACCAAGGTTTAATCGAACCAGTAGGAGCCAAGAAGCACGTTAAAGGTTGATGGTGGCGAAATGTGATGCGGCGCAACAACAGGGATTCGGCGCCAACGTGGAATCTGCACAACAAACCAAAGTACTTTGCCCCAACGAGCAGTGAGGTTGTCAAACTGGCTTGCTGTAACAAAGGATTAAACGTATCGAGTGGAAGATGATTGTTTGCAAGAAAACAGTAAAACACAATTGCAGTAGATTGTATGCTATGTAAAGAATAGGACCGGGGTCCACAGTTCACTAGAGGTGTCTCTCCCATAAGATAAAAGCATGTTGGGTGAACAAATTACAGTCGGGCAATTGACAAATAGAGAAGGGCATAACAATGCATATACATGATATGATAAATATAGTGAGATTTAGTTGGGCATTACGACAAAGTACATAGACCGCCATCCAAGCATCTATGCCTAAAAGTCCACCTTCAGGTTATCATCCGAACCCCATTCAGTATTAAGTTGCAAAGCAACAGACAATTGCATTAAGTATGGTGCGTAATGTAATCGACAACTACATCCTTAGACATAGAATCAATGTTTTATCCCTAGTGGCAACAGCACATCACAACCTTAGAACTTTGTCACTGTCCCAGGTGTCAATGAAGGCATGAACCCACTATCGAGCATAAATACTCCCTCTTGGAGTTAAGAGTACAAACTTGGCCGAGCCTCTACTAATAACGGAGAGCATGCAAGATCATAAACAACACATAAACAATAGATTGATAATCACCATAACATAGTATTCTCTATCCATCGGATTCCGACAAACACAACATATAGTATTACAGATAGATGATCTTGATCATGTTAGGCAGCTCACAAGATCCAACAATGAAGCACAACAAGGAGAAGACGACCATCTAGCTACTGCTATGGACCCATGGTCCGGTGAACTACTCACTCATCACTCCGGAGGCGATCATGGCGATGAAGAGTCCTCCGGAGATGAATCCCTCTCCGGCGGTGCGGGCGATCTCTGAATCCCCGAGATGGGATTCGGCGGCGGCGACTGGAAGGTTTTCCGTATCGTGTCTCTCGGTGGGGTTTTCGCGACGGGGCTTTAAGTAGGCGGAAGGGTAGGTCGGGAGGCTGACGAGGGGCCCACACCATGGGCGGCGCGGGCCCCCTCGGCCGCGGTCCTATGGTGGCGGCGCCTCGTCGCCCCACTTCGTTATCTCTTCGGTCTTAAGGCCAAAAATAGGACCAGGCGAAGATTTCGTCCAATTCCGAGAATATTTCCTTACTAGGATTTCGAAACCAAAAAGCAAGAAACAACAACTGGCTCTTCGGCATCTTGTTAATAGGTTAGTTCCGGAAAATGCATAAATATGACATATAATGTGCATAAAACATGTAGGTATCATCAATAAAGTAGCATGGAACATAAGAAATTATCGATACGTTGGAGACGTATCAGCATCCCCAAGCTTAGTTCTGCTCGTCCCGAGCAGGTAAAACGATAACAAAGATAATTTCTGAAGTGACATGCCATCATAATCTTGATCATACTATTTGTAAACATATGTAATGAATGCAGCGATCAAAACAATGGTAATGACATGAGTAAACAACTGAATCATAAAGCAAAGACTTTTCATGAATAGTACTTCAAGACAAGCATCAATAAGTCTTGCATAAGAATTAACTCATAAAGCAATAAATCAAAGTAAAGGTATTGAAGCAACACAAAGGAAGATTAAGTTTCAGCGGTTGCTTTCAACTTATAACATGTATATCTCATGGATATTGTCAACATAAAGTAATATAACAAGTGCAATATGCAAGTATGTAGGAATCAATGCACAGTTCACACAAGTGTTTGCTTCTTAAGGTGGAAGGAGATAGGTAAACTGACTCAACAATAAAAAAAAGAAAGGTCCTTCAAAGAGGAAAGCATCGATTGCTATATTTGTGCTAGAGCTTTTATTTTGAAAACATGAAACAATTTTGTCAACGGTAGTAATAAAGCATATGAGTTATGTAAATTATATCTTACAAGTTGCAAGCCTCATGCATAGTATACTAATAGTGTCCGCACCTCGTCCTACTTAGCTTGGACTACCGGATCTTTGCATGCCATGTTTCAACCAAGTGTCACAAAGGGGTACCTCCATGCCGCCTGTACAAATGTCTAAGGAGAATGCTCGCATTTTGGATTTCTCGCTTTTGATTATTCTCAACTTAGACATCCATACCAGGACAACATGGACAACAGATAATGGACTCCTCTTAAATGCATAAGCATGTAGCAATGATTATTATTCTCATATGAGATTGAGGATATATGTCCAAAACTGAAACTTCAACCATGATTCATGGCTTTAGTTAGCGGCCCAATGTTCTTCTCTAACAATTTTGCATGCTCCAACCACTAAAATGATAGATCCTTCAGACAAGACGGACATGCATAGCAACTCACATGATATTCAACAATAGTTGATGGCGTTCCCAAGCATGGTTATCGCACAACAAGCAACTTAATAAAATATAAAGTGCATAAGTACGTATTCAATACTACGATAGTTTTTAAGGCTATTTTGTCCCATGAGCTATATATTGCAAAGGTGAATGATGGAATTTTAAAGGTAGCACTCAAGCAATTTACTTTGGAATGGCGGAGAAATACCATGTAGTAGGTAGGTAAGGTGGACACAAATGGCATAGTAGTTGGCTCAAGGATTTTGGATGCATGAGAAGTATTCCCTCTCGATACAAGGTTTAGGCTAGCAAGGTTATTTGAAGAAAACTCAAGGATGAACCGGTGCAGCAAAACTCACATAAAAGACATATTGTAAACATTATAAGACTCTACACCGTCTTCCTTGTTGTTCAAAACTCAATACTAGATATTATCTAGACCTTAGAGAGACCAAATATGCAAATCAAATTTTAGCAAGCTCTATGTATTTCTTCATTAATGGGTGCAAAGCATATGATGCAAGAGCTTAAACATGAGCACAACAATTGCCAAGTATCACATTATCCAAGACATTTTAGAATTACTACATGTAGCATTTTCCAATTCCAACCATATAACAACTTAACGAAGAAGAAACTTCGCCTTGAACATTATGAGTAAAGCCTAAGGACATATTTGTCCATATGCAACAGCGGAGCGTGTCTCTCTCCCACAAAGTGAATGCTAGGATCCATTTTATTCAAACAAAAAACAAAAAACAAAAACAAACCGACGCTCCAAGTAAAGAACACAAGATGTGATTGAAAATATAGTTTCGGGGAGGAACCGATGATGTTGTCGATGAAGAAGGGGGTGCCTTGGGCATCCCCAAGCTTAGACGCTTGAGTCTTCTTAAAATATGCAGGTGAACCACGGGGCATCCCCAAGTTAGAGCTTTCACTCCTCTTGATCATAGTATATCATTCTCCTCTCTTGACCCTTGAAAACTTCCTTCACACCAAACTTCAAGCAAACTCATTAGAGGGTTAGTGCACAATTAATAATTCACATGTTCAGAGGTGGCACAATTATTCTTTACACTTCTGGACATTGCATAAAGCTACTGGATATTAATGGATCAAAGAAATGAATCCAACATAGCAAAAGAGGCAATGCGAAATAAAAGGCAGAATCTGTCAAAACAGAACAGTCCGTAAAGACGAATTTAAAGTGGCACCAGACTTGCTCAAATGGAAAAACTCAAAACTAATGAAAGTTGCGTACATATCTGAGGATCACGCTCGTAAATTGGCAGATTTTTTCGAATTTTATACAGAGGCCTGTGCCCAGATTCGTGACAGACAGCAATGCTGTTTCTGCGCAGCGATCCCAAATATAACATCAACTTTGACATAGAAACTTTACTTGGCACAAAAACATGATAAGGAGAGGTTGCTACAGTAGTAAACAACTTCCAAGACTCAACAAAACAAAAAATTGCTGTAGTAAAAACATGGGTTGTCTCCCATAAGCTCTTTTCTTTAACACCTTTCAGCTAGGCGCAGAAAGTGCAAATCAAGTAACATCGAGAGTAGAAGCATCAACATCATAACTTGTTCTAATAATAGAATCAAAAGGAAACTTCATTCTCTTTCTAGGGAAGTGTTCCATACCTTTCTTGAGAGGAAATTGATATTTAATATTACCTTCCCTCATATCAATAACAGCACCAACGGTTCGAAGAAAAGGTCTTCCCAACACAATAGGACAAGATGCATTGCATTCGATATCCAAAACAACAAAATCAACGGGGACAAGGTTATTGTTAACCGTAATGCGCACATTATCAATCCTCCCCAAAGGTTTCTTTTTAACATTATCGGCAAGATTAACATCCAAATAACAATTCTTCAACGGTGGCAAGTCAAACATATCATAAATCTTTTTAGGCATAACAGAAATACTTGCACCAAGATCACATAAAGCATTACATTCAAAGTCATTGAATTTCATTTTAATGATGGGCTCCCAACCATCTTCTAACTTTCTAGGAATAGAAGTTTCAAGTTTTAGTTTCTCTTCTCTAGCTTTTATGAGAGCATTTGTAATATGTTTTGTAAAGGCTAAATTTATAGCACTAGCATTAGGACTTTTAGCAAGTTTTTGTAAGAACTTTATAACTTCAGAGATGTGGCAATCATCAAAATCTAAATCATTATGAGCTACAGCAATGGGATCATTGTTCCCAAGGTTGGAAAAAATTTCAGCAGTTTTATCACAAGCAGTTTCAGCAGTTTTAGCAATTTCAGGCAGTTTTGTACGCTTTGCACTAGGAGTAGAAACATTGCCAACACCAATTATTTTACCATTGATAGTAGGAGGTGCAGCAACATGTGAAGAATTAGCATTACTAGTGGTGGTAATAGTCCAAACTTTAGCTACATTATTCTCTTTAGCTAGTTTTTCATTTTCTTCTCTATCCCACCTAGCACGCAATTCAGCCATTAATCTTATATTCTCATTAATTCTAACTTGGATGGCATTTGCTGTAGTAGTAATCTTATTATCAGTATCATCAGGTTTAGCAGCCATTTTATTAATTAAAGAGGATTGTGATGCGGACATATATGAGATTCGGGTTTCAGCATTTGAAATTTTAGTTTGCAGACCAGAGATCTCCCTATTCAAGTTTTCAAGTTGATTTCCTATATTTTTCAACAAAGTAGATTGTTCATTCATAGTTTTAGTAAACAATTGATTTTGCTCATATTGCGATTGCATAAATTTTTTAGTGGATCTTTCAATTTCTAGCATCCTTTCCTCATATCTACCATATAGTATTACAGAGTTGTTCCTATAAGCATTGTTGTTGAAATTATTATTTTTAATGAAATTCACATCAACATTTTCTTCTTGAGCAACCAATGAAGCTAAAGGAACATTATTTGGATCAACATTAGATCTACCATTCACAAGCATAGACATAATCACATCAATCTTATCATTCAAGGAAGAGGTTTCTTCAACAGAATTTACCTTCTTACCTTGTGGAGCTCTTTCCGTGTGCCATTCAGAGTAATTTATCATCATATCATCAAGAAGTTTTGTAGCCGCCCCCAAAGTAATGGACATAAAGGTACCTCCAGCAGCTGAATCCAATAAATTCGCGAAGAAAAATTTAGTCCTGCATAGAAGGTTTGGATGATCATCCAAGTAGTCAGTCATGGGTTGGGCAATTCTTTACCAAAGTTTTCATTCTCTCCCATGCTTGAGCAACATGTTCAGTATCTAATTGCTTAAAATTCATTATGCTACTTCTCAAAGATATAATTTTAGCGGGAGGATAATATCTACCAATAAAAGCATCCTTGCATTTAGTCCATGAATCAATACTATTCTTAGGCAAAGATAGCAACCAATCCTTAGCTCTTCCTCTTAATGAGAAAGGAAACACTTTCAATTTAATAATATCACCATCTACATCCTTATACTTTTGCATTTCACAAAGTTCAACAAAATTATTGAGATGGGCAGCAGCATCATCAGAACTAACACCAGAAAATTGATCTCTCATGACAAGATTTAGTAAAGCAGGTTTAATTTCAAAGAATTCTGCTGTAGTAGCAGGTGGAGCAATAGGTGTGCATAGGAAATCATTATTATTTGCATTTGTGAAGTCACACAACTTAGTATTTTCAGGGGTATTCATTTTAGCAACGGTAAATAAAACAAACTAGATAAAGTAAATGCAAGTAACTAAATTTTTTGTGTTTTTGATATAGAGAGCAAGACAGTAAATAAAGTAAAACTAGCAACTAATTTTTTTGTGTTTTGTTTAGGTGCAGCAAACAAAGTAGTAAATAAAATAAAGCAAGACAAAAACAAAGTAAAGAGATTGAGAAGTGGAGACTCCCTTGCAGCGTGTCTTGATCTCCCGGCAACGGCGCCAGAAAAAGAGCTTGATGGCGTGTAACGTTGACGTCGAAACCTGGGCGTGGCCAACACCGTAGAGCCGGGAACGACTAGGGCTGCGGCTGGCCCCGTCCCTCGAGCGACGGCCCGCAAAGCCTCTGGTCGCGCGCCGATGCGGGTTGCAAGGGCGTGCCACCTGACCTATACCTGGTCCGGAAGGTGTGGATGATGCCTCGCTAAGTTTCCTGCAGGGCACACACGTACACGTTAAATACGAGCCTCGATCGGCTCTCAGGTTGTCTGTGAATCGGCTCATGGAGCCGATCCACCCATGATTCGTCCGAGGTGGCCGAATATATGGTGGTCCTGCTTGATCAAGATAAAGCATATGAGATCCACGACGATCTAGGGTTTTCACCGCATAATCGGATCATCCTACTCACGATTGGGCCTCGCGCTCACGCACGGTAAACGTAAGCCAGCCCTAGACAAGGCCTAAAAACCAACACTAGGTTGATCCTCGGAACGTCCTGTCTAGGGGCAGCAAACTACACCCCGCATGCCGCTGGATCCTCCAACCCTTTGTAAGGCCTAACTATTGCAGATATTAAACTAATCCTTGATGAATCAAGGAGCGACCGTAACGGATCAGATCTACTAAATAACGATCAAGCGGGGTGCCGCCCCTGCACCCATGATGAGGTACAGGGACGGCTAGATGCGCAAGGGTCGCACTACGTAAGCATATGATGCTAAGAACAATGCTAACCCTAACACATCTATGATAACTACGTTGCTCGCCATCAAAAAGGCTTCATACGAGCAACGCATGAACAACTAGGCGGCTCGTGCTGCCTAGATCGCGAGATGCGATCTAGGCAGCATGGTGCTTACCGGAGGAACCCTCGAGACGAAGGAGTTGGCGATGCGCCGAGATTGGTTTGTGTTGAACGTTGGTTGTTGTTTATTCCGTAAACCCTAGGTACATATTTATAGTCCAGGGGACTTTCTAATGTGGGCGTGCACTAAACCGTGCACGAGACAAACTCTAATTTCTAAACTAAGATACACGGGCTAGCTAGCCCAAACCTGGTAAATAAGGCCGATTCACATATCTCTTCCATATGTATATCTTTAAGTCCATCTTGATCGCGGCCCACCTGCTTGGGCCAAAGTGATAACACATGCCCCCTGGTTTTGGAAATGACATTTCCAAAATCATTATGCTTTCCTCCCGCAGGGTCATGTCGTGGCAGAGCAGAACCGTCGCAGAGTCCCTCATCATGACAACTTGCCTTCTCAACTTCTCCGCACGATTTGACAGTTTTGGCACCACTTCCTCGGAAACTGCTGTAGCATTGAATTTCTATTATGTCCCCTTTTATTTAACTGCTACGAACAGTTCTCCTCTGCATCTTCTTCGCATTAGCATCTCGAAAAGCCCTCCTGCGCCACGATGTCTTCTTCTTCCTCTGCTCCATCGGATCTTTCCAGCCAGTCCTCCACATCCCGCGAGCCGACGCCGGAGTACAACCCAGAAGTCCACGCGGCCAACATCCGCCGCGCCATTGCGGAGGAGTCAGACCATGACTTCTCCATCGGTCGAAGGATGACAGGTCCCGACCGACGGGGAGAGCGATCTCCGCTTCCTTGCCGATAAGGAAGCGGTGGAAAAGCGAGGATGATCACTTCCCCTGGGATGGGGCCACCTCCGAGGAGGTGAAGGAGGAGGAAGAGGAGGGCACGACGACGACATCTCCCCCGACGAGCCGCCGGCCAAGCGCCATTGCCCCTGGCCGGGGAATCTGAGGACGCGACGGCAGCAGAGGAGGATGAGGACAATGAAGGTCCCACGCAGGGCCCCGAGCAGGCCGAACGGCCGGAGCAGGCGGACGCGACCGGGGCACAACGGCCCGTAGATAGGGCCCTTAGCATAGGATCCGTAGAAGTAGGCAGGGGCAATGTATCCCCTTTCGAGGGCAATCAGTTCCACTATGTAAGAAATCTTTCTTATTAATGAAGAACTTTTCCCCAATTTGATTTGCCGATTTCCTCTCCCACTGACCTTGCCGATTCGTCCCCTTTGCCAATGCATAATGAGCCGATAGCACCGTATCGGTCCTTCAAGATTCGCCCTTCCCTTCTCCAACCGATGATTTTCTAAATCTGGCAGAAAATGCAGTATCTTCAGGGAAACCTTTGAACTTTCCCAACCAAACCTAATAATGCTCTTCAATAATCATCATTTGTGAAGAAGGTTGCGATGAAGGACCAGCCGTTGGTATCCCAATCGGCTTTTAAACAGCAAAACAGAGCATCCTCCTGCCCCCCGAGTCTTGGCCAAGGCAAAAACTTAGCCGAATTAGCCTGGGCTTGATCATGCAGAGCCAGCCGATTTGCACGTAAATCGGCTTGCAGAGAACCTTCATGGTGGGCTGCCCCCCCGAGTTTCTTCAGTGCGCCTCTTCGCCCTTGCAAGTCAGATCGGCTCCCTTCCTTTGGCGATCCATCCTCGACCTGATCTGCACGTCCGGACTGCTCTTGAAGAGGGGAACCAAGCCCTTAAATCACTCCATTGAGGGGTTCTTCCATGAAAAAACCCCCTTCGTGCTCCATTGGTCCTCTGATCGTAACATTGATCCTCTTGAGTCGATGGCCGTGCATCGGCTATTTCTCAATTCTAAAGTCGATGCCCTTGCATCGGCTGTAAAATGTTTAAAAATTTTAGGCCGATTTGTGTATCGGCCCCCATACTCAGTATTATCTCATATCCTCGTGTTTTATCCATCTAGGTGCCCCCGAGCCGATTCTGTCAAGAGAATTGATGGTATCGGCTCTTCGGTAGTCCCTGTTGGGTCAAACGTTGATCCCAGCAGAATGGATGGTGAGGATAATTTTGGCCGGCTGGAATCGGCCTCCATGTTGCTTGCTCGGTGAAGGTTTTGCAATATCCCTTCATCAGTTTCGGAGGGCCGATCGCAAGGATCGGCCTCGCCATGTTGCTTATCGACGTAGTCTTGCTACTCGTCCATGTCGGTGGATAAAACCAGCCCAATCTCCGACCTTAGCACGTTGGTGCGCTTGTTGTCCATGTCGGGTGCATTGTGTAATCGTGGAGTACTACACTCCGCCGGACGAATGAACACCATGTTTGTGCCGATGTTTCATCATCGGCTCTCTTTTGCTTGGGGCGCCACTCTTTTCTTTGCGGCGGTCCCTCCTCATCAGGGTCCTCGGACTTTGCAGCCAGATCGGTCGCGCCTTCCTCAGCGTATGCAAGTACATCCTTTCGCTTCCTCTAGACCGCGCAATCGCTGAACCTGCGCTTTTGTGAATGGCTGAGACCGTCGGGGCACCACCTTGGACGGTGGCACTGTCTTCTTCGTATTCCCCTTCGTCTTCGAATCCTCGAGATCTTCCAACAAAGGGGTCTCGGCACGTCTTTTGCGGTGGGAGAGGCCCTAAGCGCTCGAACGGACACGTTGGCTGTCTCCTTCTTTTCCGGTTGCATTCGGGCGTTGCCGATTGTTGGTAATCGGCTCATTCCGAATCAGCAGTGTCGAAGAAGGGCAGTGCCAATGCCTGTCGTATCTGTCCTGCTCCTGCCGTGGCGCTCCGACACTCCTCATCATGATTATGCCGGCGATGTCTTCCGTCGTTTCTGGTCAGACGACCTCTTTCATCATTGTTGTCGTATCGCGGCGTTGGTCATATCGACTAACATACTTGTTGAGGAGGTGATCAGAGAGGGTCGTTGGTATCTTATGTTCTTCACTTCCCCTCCGTAGCGCTTGCCATCTTGACGGAGCCGATCGCATGGAGCGGCCCCTGTGTCCTTGCTCTGAGAGCAGCTGTCCTCATCCCCGTCCTTCTCGGAGCGGTGTCCAAGCTCTACCATGCTGATGTTGGCTGAGGGCTGGCACCCTCCGAGGTGGGCGAACTCCACCATGTTGACGGCGGGGAAGGGTGTGTGTCGACCTTCATGGCATACTGGTTGAAAATTAGTCGCCCATTCTCTATTGCCACTTGGATCTGTTGACGCCACACCCTGCAGTCGTTGGTGGTGTGGGTGAACGTGTTATGCCACTTGCAGTATGGCTTTCCGTTCAGCTCTTGCACCGTAGGAAACTTGTGGCCTTCGGGTATCTTTATGTGCTTCTCCGCGAGTAAGAGGTCGAAAATCTGCTCGGTTTTCGTCACGTCGAAGTCGAACCCTCTTGGAGGCCCGGTGGCTTTACCCATTTGCAGTTACGGGCTGCGGCTCGAGTCCACTCAGCTGCGACCTCTCGTTCTCCCGTAGCGCCTTCATCTTCGACTGCGTCAACCATGGTGACCACACGCTTGAATTTGTCCTGGTAGACATCTGGGTGCGCTGTTCATATGCTGACAGCTTCTGCACCATGTGCGCTAATGAAGGGTAGTCCGCTGGGAGGCCACTTCCTTGATCGATGATGATAGACCCACCACCGCCAATTCGATGCTTTTTTCGCTTACGTGAACCGAATAGCATCGGTTCCTAACGGTCTGAAGCGCTGAATGTATTCGACACCGTTTCTCGCGCCGTCGTACTGGGCTAGATCGGCAATGCCAGCCTCGGAAGCCTCCGAGTGATATTGCTCATGGAACCGTTCTTCCTGCTTCCAGTCTGGATTGAGTTCGGTGGCAGCGACGTGTACCATCCGACAGCCGATCCTGTGAGGGACTGTGAGAAGTACCTCACGCGCAGCTCGTCTGACGCTGAGATCATGCCCAGCTGTGCCAAATATCGGCTCACATGCTCGATGGAGCTGGAGGATCCGCTGAACTTTGTGAAGTCCGGGAGCCGATATTTGGGTGGTAGCGGGATCACGTACTCGTTGGGGTACGGCTTGGTATAGCCGATCGCCTTTTTCGGCATCATGCCGAACTGATCTTTCAGGATCGTACAAATTTGATCCGCGGTGATGGCTGCAGGTGCCGAACCCTGAAGGTTCGTCGGAGTGGCGTACTTAACCAGCCATGCTTGTTTTTCCGGCTGCAGGGGCTGGGCTCGGGAGTTTTGTCGGGGTGGCGTATTTGGCTAGCCACGTTTGCTTCTCGGTCTGCCTCCGACGTTCCTCCTGTTGCCCCAGTCCTGCTATAGCGACCTGGTTCGAGGGTGCCCAGTCTGCTCGGCACGTATGCGCATGCGTACCCGTGCGGGATCTCCTTGGGCGCGTCTAGGAATTGGTAGTCACTGGGGTCACCACCAATCTTGTAGACGACATAGGCCGATGAGTTCGGCGCTTCGGGCGCTGCCAATGCGAATGGCAGCGGTGGACGGGACTGGAGTAGCAACTCCCTTGATGAGTCCCTAGGGCTGGTCCCGACGGAGAGTACCGATGGCTCATGATCTCTGGATCCGCGGCGCGACGCGCTCCAACGTATTCACCAGGCTCTCGGAATGGCGGTGCAGCGAATGAGCCACCATGAAGTTGATCTCCTGACGCAGCGACCTGGTGCGTTCTTCGGACGGGGTGGATAGGTCCACCCCATCGAGTGCGCCTTGGGTGTGAATCCCTTCCATCGATGCCGTGGGAGCGGGTCTGTGGAAAGAGCCCGGTCGGCTTCGAGGGCGACTTGATCTCGTCGTACTTCTTCTTGAGCTCGCCAGTGAGCTCCCCGTACGTGACCGGAGTTTCTTCCGATGAAGATGGCATGGTGTTCGATGTTGAAGATTGTCCCACCGGCGTGCGAGAATGTGTTGACGTCGAAACCCACCGGCGGGCGTGAGCCAACACCGTAGAGCCGAACGACTAGGGCTGCGGCTGGCCCCCCCTCGAGCGACGGCCCGCAAAGCCTCTGGTCGCGCGCCGATGCGGGTTGCAAGGGCGTGCCACCTGACCTATACCTGGTCGGGAAGGTGTGGATGATGCCTCGCTAAGTTTCTGCGGGGCACACACGTACACGTTAAATACGAGCCTCGATCGGCTCTCGGGTTGTCCTGTGAATCGGCTCATGGAGCCGATCCACCCATGATTCGTCCGAGGTGGCCGAATATATGGTGGTCCTGCTTGATCAAGATAAAGCATATGAGATCCACGACGATCTAGGGTTTTCACCGCATAATCGGATCATCCTACTCACGATTGGGCCTCGCGCTCACGCACGGTAAACGTAAGCCAGCCCTAGACAAGGCCTAAAAACCAACACTAGGTTGATCCTCGGAACGTCCTGTCTAGGGGCAGCAAACTACACCATGCCGCTGGATCCTCCAACCCTTTGTAAGGCCTAACTATTGCAGATATTAAACTAATCCTTGATGAATCAAGGAGCGACCGTAACGGATCAGATCTACTAAATAACGATCAAGCGGGGGTGCTGCACCCATGATGAGGTACGGACGGCTAGATGCGCAAGGGTCGCACTACGTAAGCATATGATGCTAAGAACAATGCTAACCCTAACACATCTATGATAACTACGTTGCTCGCCATCAAAAGGCTTGATACGAGCAACGCATGAACAACTAGGCGGCTCGTCTGCCTAGATCGCGAGATGCGATCTAGGCAGCATGGTGCTTACCGGAGGAACCCTCGAGACGAAGGAGTTGGCGATGCGCCGAGATTGGTTTGTGTTGAACGTTGGTTGTTGTTTATTCCGTAAACCCTAGGTACATATTTATAGTCCAGGGGACTTTCTAATGTTGGGCGTGCACTAAACCGTGCACGAGACAAACTCTAATTTCTAAACTAAGATACACGGGCTAGCTAGCCCAAACTTGGTAAATAAGGCCGATTCACATATCTCTTCCATATGTATATCTTTAAGTCCATCTTGATCGCGGCCCACCTCTGGCTTGGCCAAATTCTGGTGATAACAGTAACTCACACGTTCGTTGGGAACCCCAAGAGGAAGGTATGATGCGCACAGTAGCAAGTTTTCCCTCAGAAAGAAACCAAGGTTTAATCGGACCGTAGGAGCCAAGAAGCACGTTGAAGGTTGATGGTGGCGAAATGTGATGCGGCGCAACACCGGCGCCAACGTGGAATCTGCACAACAAAACCAAAGTACTTTGCCCCAACGAAACAGTGAGGTTGTCAATCTCACCGGCTTGCTGTAACAAAGGATTAAACGTATCGAGTGGAAGATGATTGTTTGCAAGAAAACAGTAAAACACAATTGCAGTAGATTGTATGCTATGTAAAGAATAGGACCGGGGTCCACAGTTCACTAGAGGTGTCTCTCCCATAAGATAAAAGCATGTTGGGTGAACAAATTACAGTCGGGCAATTGACAAATAGAGAAGGGCATAACAATGCATATACATGATATGATAAATATAGTGAGATTTAATTGGGCATTACGACAAAGTACATAGACCGCCATCCAATGCATCTATGCCTAAAAAGTCCACCTTCAGGTTATCATCCGAACCCCATTCAGTATTAAGTTGCAAAGCAACAGACAATTGCATTAAGTATGGTGCGTAATGTAATCGACAACTACATCCTTAGACATAGAATCAATGTTTTATCCCTAGTGGCAACAACACATCACAACCTTAGAACTTTCGTCACTGTCCCAGGTGTCAATGAAGGCATGAACCCACTATCGAGCATAAATACTCCCTCTTGGAGTTAAGAGTACAAACTTGGCCGAGCCTCTACTAATAACGGAGAGCATGCAAGATCATAAACAACACATAAACAATAGATTGATAATCACCATAACATAGTATTCTCTATCCATCGGATCCCGACAAACACAACATATAGTATTACAGATAGATGATCTTGATCATGTTAGGCAGCTCACAAGATCCAACAATGAAGCACAACAAGGAGAAGACGACCATCTAGCTACTGCTATGGACCCATGGTCAGGGGTGAACTACTCACTCATCACTCCGGAGGCGATCATGGCGATGAAGAGTCCTCCGGGAGATGAATCCCTCTCCGGCAGGGTGGAGGCGATCTCCTGAATCCCCGAGATGGGATTCGCGGCGGCGTCTCTGGAAGGTTTTCCGTATCGTGGCTCTCGGTGCGGGGTTTTCGCGACGGGGGCTTTAAGTAGGCGGAAGGGTAGGTCGGGAGGGCTGACGAGGGGCCCACACCATAGGGCGGCGCGGGCCCCCCCCCGGCCGCGCGGCCCTATGGTGGCGCCCGTCGCCCCACTTCGTTATCTCTTCGGTCTTGGAAGCTCGTGCAAAAATAGGACCCTGGGCGAAGATTTCGTCTAATTCCGAGAATATTTCCTTACTAGGATTTCTGAAACCAAAAAAAACAACAACTGGCTCTTCGGCATCTTGTTAATAGGTTAGTTTCAGAAAATGCATAAATATGACATATAATGTGCATAAAACATGTAGGTATCATCAATAAAGTAGCATGGAACATAAGAAATTATCGATACGTTGGAGACGTATCAGTAAGCTACAGACATGATTTTCGAAGATGACACACCTAGTGGCATCGCCATGGTACAGGCACCTGCTCATCATCTTAGTGTAGGTGTGGTCGAAGATGACCACACTGTACTCTAAGGAGGACATCTTCTTGAAGATGAGAAACTGGCCTATCTTAAGCTGATGGGCGACGGCGAAGCCCGCCCACCCCTGATCGATGTATGCGTCATCGTCGTCTCTCATCGTAGTCATCCTCCAGTTGCAGCCAGTGTTGGTCTTCACGATGATGTTCAAAGGGATTTCTCTGAACCACCTGACGAAAACTTGAGGGATCAGGAACCGGCTGAAGGTGGGCCTGAAGACGATGCGTAGGAACTGGTCCGCCCCTACCTCGTCCTAGAAGTGGCCGACGTTAGCCGCCATTCATTTCTTCGACGGTCCCTCACCGGGGCTCTCAGTAGGTGACCCAAGCTTAAGCTTCTCAGCCTGCCACAAGAACACATGTCATTAGAGGTATGCCTGCTCACAAGTATATAGATGAAAACAAACATTGAAAACATAGGTGAGGCCTCATACATTGGCTCACACGGCAGCTCAAGGGACTTCCCTCAAACTATGTCTAGTGTGCAAGTAATCACGCACACACGACTAAGTTTGAGGGCAACACCTTGCCTTCCATTGTACCATTGTTCAATCACAGGCCAATGCACTAGACAAACAAAAAGAGGCCTCATATATTGGATCACACGGCAGGCATAGGGACTATCCACAAACTAAGTCAGGCGTGACATATGGCACACAGGACTAAGTTTGAGGGCAGCACCCTGCCTTCCAGTGTGCCATCGTTCAATCATTGGCCAATGCACTAGACAAACCAAAATGAGGCCTCATATATAGGATCACACGGAAGGTAGAGGGACTGTCCACAAACTAAGTCATGTGTGCCATATGGCACACACGACTTAGTTTGAGGGTAGCACCTTGTCTTCCATTCTGTCATAGTTGAATCATTGGCCATTGCAGAACTGAAGAAGTACAAGCATGGAAAACAAGGTAGCATAGGCCTCATACAATGAGGACATGTGGAGGAGATGTTTGACCAGAACCAATGGCATGGTCATGTACAGTCATGCCATAGGTTCTGATCAATCATCTCCTCACACTATCATCCCCGGTTATAATCATCGACCTAGTTCAATCAGAAAAAAGACAATCTAGAATAAACTAGCGTGACTCATCTTAATCTTCCGCACAGCAACCAGAATATGCTAAACCCCAGCACAAAAAACCCTTCCCCTCTTTGCATGCACAATAAAATCTGGCAGTTTCAGCAATCCACGGTCCGATCTAGTTAGGATCTACCGCGATTGGAGATTATAGTAACAGATCTAAGGAAATCGAGCCGTGAACACCAATATCTCGATAAGAATAGCAACCAATGGCGACGAACACCTTGCAAACATGTATCCGGACCCTATCAATGGAAACCCTATCCGATCTAATCTGCATGTCGTCGCAAGTGCCCGAGAATGGCCTGTTCTGGCACAACGAGTAAGAAGTTGACAAGAACATGTCGTTACCTCCATTGTTCCGGCTGACGACGAGCTCAAGTTCGCGGCCGAACTCGAGATGCCAATGAAGACTGCGGAATAGGTTGTGGCCGATGTCGCGGGACTACTCGCCGACGTATCCTCCTCCGATACCGGTGGTCCTCCTTGCGGCGGTCCGGCGAATTGGTTGGCGGGGGGTGGGGAACCGCCTGGTGATGTGACAGTTGGGCGGTGGTGCGTGTTCCCGAAGGGACGTTGCGTTTCCGTCGCCCTTCCCCACGCGTACAACCTTCTGGCCACAACGGGTCTGGCTCCAGAGAAACTACCATTCCGGGCGTTCCTCCAGACTTGTCCCGGGGATGCTTTAATACCCGGTTCCTGCAAGAACGCGGCTGCCTCCAAGCAAGCAAACGACCCATTGTACGACCCAGCCCAAAAAAAAAAAAAAAAAACCGTCTGCAACTACCAAACGCGCCCGTACTGTTTTGGGTTTCGGATTCATTTTTGAAATCTGGTGCGCGCAGCAGGAGGAGACGCAGGGGCGATTGGCGCAGAAGATCCCGAACTGGTGCCTGCCGCAACATCACGCGACGCGGCTTCCGTATCCGTGTCCTGGCGCTGTACGGACGTGGTGGAGCCGCTCCCAGACGCGGTCACCCGTTGGAGTTGAGGTGGAGGCGCGAGATTGGTGGATGGAGATTCGCTTCCGGGATCGCCAACTGAATCAGCCCCGGATCCCACCCCTGTCACCCGATCTGCTCCAGGATTTAAGGCTGCTGACTCATCGTGTTGTGACATAAAATGCTCACCTGTTTCGGTCACCCTCTCATAGGAGTCATTGCTGTTGTCGTTATCCGCATAGCGCCACCGACGTGAATGGGCGCCATGACCTTCTTTCTTGCAGATTTGGCACGGTACTTGACGGGCTGCTTCACAAGGACGTGGTGGAGCATACCACTGCCCACGTCCACAGCCTCCTTGCGGGGCCGACGGCCACCACCACCATCCCTACCCCTTTCTTCTTCACGTCTGCCAGGGCGACCATAGTAGTTTTTCTTGTAGTAGCCATCACGCCTATCACGACCATGACTTGCAGAATTTACCAAGGACTGGAACCTCTTTTGCACATCACCACCAGATAACATATTTTGGCGCGTACGAAAAGCAGATAAGAGCCCATGGAGATCGCTCACAGATCAGGTTGTCATGGCATTGATAGATGCGAAGAGGCCGTTGTAGTCCTCATCTAGGCCGTTGAGGATGAGGTCGACCAGCTGGTCATCTTCAATGGTTCGGGTGGCGGCAATGAGCTCGCTGGCGAAGCCCCTCTTCTTGGCCATGTACTGATTTGCGGTCATGCTTAGCTTCTTTGTGTTTGACAGCGCAGCTCGGAGATGCGAGATGTTGACCTTGGATCTTTAGGCGAAGATTCCATTGACGAGGTTCCAGATGTCGATGGCATGCTCCAGGCCAACTGCCTGGGAGAGGATCTCCGGGGACAGCGCCCCGAGCAATAAGCTCAACACTTGCTGGTCCCTTGTAAGCCACACATCATACTCGGGGTTGGTTGTGGATGTGGCCTTCCTGTCCTTTTCTGTTTGCAGAGTTTCCGGTGGTGCCGGCTCCTTGCCGTCGATGAGGCCCAGCATGCGGGCGCCGCGAAGAGATGGCAAGACCTACGCCTTCCATAGATGGTGATTCGCTCGGGTGAGCTTTTCCGCAGGTGGGTGTCCAAGGGGATTTCCTATGGATGAAGAGGAGGCCATCGGTGGGAGATCTCTCTCTCTTTTTCTCTCCTGTTCTTTTCTTCTTCTTTCTGATGTTTGTTGTGTTTGTGTTTGTGTTTGATCGATGTCAAGAAAGAGCAAGCTCTGATACCATATTGAAACACATGGATGAATCGATGGTTGGAGCTCACATCGTTTGCGTGTTAAATAGGGCAAAACCCAACGATTACAGAGAGTTGATTAAGGGGACACTAGTAGAAAAAGGGGGTTTAGTCCACCTTGGTAAGGGCCTTTAGTCTCGGTTGCAACCAAGACTAATGATTCGGGACTATAAGCCATCCTCTTTACTTCTGGTTGTAATACAAACCGGGACTAAAAGACCCACCACGTGGGCTATGGGCGCGCGCCCGGGCGAATGATCTTTAATCCCGATTTGTAACATCAACCGGGACTAAAGACTATTTCGTCAATTTTTTTATCCATAATTTTTTATATCTAATTATTTTTCACTCCTTTTTTTCTTTTTTTAGAATTTTTTTATTTCAGTTATTTGACAAGTTTAGTATCTAGCTTTCAGTAACAGAGGTATCAAAACCACAAACTCTTAATCTCTAGCCAAATTACTTACTCGTGGTCAAACTTCCTGCTCGGTCACCCATCATCCCACATTCCCACTACTCCAACACTAGCACGCTTAACTTCCGAGTTCCTTCCCGTCTCACCTCCAAGTGTTTCGCACGCATGTTATTAGTACTAGTATCAATTCAATCCTATTAATATGTTGGTCGATGTCACACTTCTTTATTATTTGAATTCCAAATAATTCTTTGAATAAACAAAAGTAATGATGTAATAATAATCTTGAATAAATAAATAAACATTAACTTTTTAAATTTCTATTATGTCAATTTTTTTAAGATTTTTTTTGCCAAACCAAAAAATTGAAAATTTGAAAATCTAAAAATTGGGTAACCTCCTTTATGGTTAAGTAATAGTAATCTTTATGATGAAATGCATTTATTTATTTTAAAAAATTAAAAATAAAAAAAATCCTAAATTTCTGGCAAAAAAAATCTTCCTGCTTTCATATTTCCATTTAGAATTTTAAGAATCTAAAAATTGCCAACCGGGTAAATCACGATCATTTTGATGTATTATATGTTTTTTCCAACGTCGTATGTAACCAGAAAAGCCGTTTTACCTTTTTAAACCTTTTTTGCAAAAAAAATTCAAATTTGTTAATTTCCCCTAATAGTAGGTTGCCTAACATACAGGAATCTCAAAAGATTTTATTTTTGAATTTTCTATCATTTTATTTTGTATTTTATAAAGTAAAAAAAGGCGATCCAAGAGGGGAGGGGGGTGAATGTGTGTGGGGAGCCAAAAAACCTGGAAAGTCTTTAGTCCCAGTTGGTGTTACGTAAGCCTGTATCGATCCTTCTTAGTCACTCCAAAATAAAGCTCGTGGGAGGTTTTTTAAATTTTCATGTTTAAAACCCAAAACCACTTATCTTCATGTTTGACTTCATAAGACAGAGTTAGGGATATACCAACCGGAACTAAAGGTTCCAAACGAACCAGGACTAAAGCCTACGTTGTTTGAACCGAGATTAATGCGCGCCATTAGTCCCGATTCTTATTTAAACCGGGACTAAAGCTTCCAAAAGGATCAAAGACTTGTTTTCTACTACTAGTAGGAGAGGGACAAGGGTGATTGCCTTTCCATCTATGCTCAACCTCACCTACCGAATCCCCTGATTGACTCAATCAGTAGTAATTTCCATTTACACATATATGGCAAGGTTGAAATCCTAACATACATAACTACACCTTTATGATTACCCAGTTACAGTGCGGCGGTTGATGAATTCAAGGCAGCCTCCGGTCTCGAGCGGGGGTGCTTCCCGCGGCGCGCGGCGGCGGCCGAGCGGCAGCTGCAGCGACGGGGAAGGCTGCGCGCGAGGCTGCTGAGCGGTGGCAGGTGGGCGCAGCGCGGCGACGCGTTGGAGGCTCGTGGCGGGGCGGCTGGCAGATTGACGCGCAGAAGGTCCTTCATGCACTCTAGTGCCCATTCTTTTGAAAGGGTGCCAATGAACTCAACAAGTGCCTGTGAAAGGATGTCGTTAATGTACCAGATACTACTAGATTAATAGTCAAACATAATTGAATAACACAGACGTGTGGCTCAATATATGGCGTGGGTATTTACAAGAGTGAATAGCATAAAACCACCACTTTGATGGTGAAATTTACCATCTACCACCACTTTATGTTTGCGGGACAAAAAACCACCAGATTTTGCTGAGTTTTTTGCGAAATGTGCTAAACGCGAATTGAACATGAATTGACACGAAATTTGACCAGTTGGGCCCATTGTCAGGCTGAGGTGGAATCACAATTACTGAACCTGCTGACGTGGACCTAGGTCCCGCCTGTCAGGCAACATTAAAAAATATGAAAATCTAAAAAATGGGAGAGGTCCTCTCCGCCACCTGCGGGCCGTCGAGCTGCTGCTCCACGCCGGCCCCTGCTCTGCAGCCGTGCGCCGCCGGAGCCTCGCCGGAGTTGGGCGGTCAACCACCACCGCCAGCCCCTGCGCCGCTCTCACGCCGTCGGCCCTCCTCCGCTCGCGCCGCCGGCTCCCTGCTCCGCTCGCGTGCCGCCGTCCCCTGCTCGCACGCCCGGCCCCCTGCTCGCTCGCGCGCCGCGCCCGCTCCGCCCGCGCGCCGCCGCCCCCCTGCTCCGCTCGCGCGTTGCTGGCCCTGCTCCGCAGCCGCGCGCCGCCGGCCCCTGCTACGCGTGCCGCCGGCCCCTGCTACGCGTGCCGCCGGAGCCTCGCCGGAGTTGGGCGGCAGGGGCCTTCCCTGTTTCATTTAATTTCTTCTCACATTTGCTTTTTTAGGATTTTAAGATTTTTTTAATTGAGGAGCTGACATGTGGGACCCAGTCCACATCACCAAATTATGCCACATCAGCCCTGACTAGTGGTCAGATTTCCTGTCAATTCGCGTTTAGCGTATTCCGCAAAGAACTGAGCAAAATCTGGTGGTTTTTTGTCCCACGAACGTAAAGTGGTGGTAGATGGTAAATTTCACCAACAATGTGGTGGTTTTATGCTATTGACTCTATTTACAATGACACTTTTGATATTAGGCAACTCTGCATAGTGCTGTATCACAGGACTTGCGAAAACTGAGAGACAGAGAGAATATATCAACCAAAACCATGCAAAGATACAGACCTGGAGGGCTTGCAAGTACAACCCAGCCTTTTCACAGAGCTGAGCGATGCGAGGGCGGTCGTAATGAGTGAACATACAATTAGCAAGAATGGCATCGGCAACAATAGGGTAAGTCACCAAGTTGATTTCCAAAACCTAAACTGGATTCAAACAGAAGCTACTGAGCAACAAAGGAGGTAAAGCCGTAAAGATCTATGGCAGTCATTCCTATCTCTACTATATTAAGCGTATGTTTGGTTTAGAGCCAATGCCTACCATACCAAAAAATTGGTGAGCCCACAAAATTTGGCTGTTGTTTGGATGGGCACCAAATATTTGGCTCGCCCAGCCCGCCATGCCCGCGCTCATGCTATTCTCGCCAAATCGCTGGCGACTTGAGGGCGCGGAAAACCTTCGCCAATATATTGGCAACCAACGTGATTCCTTCAACCTCGTGGGTCCCTGTCCGATGCTCCTCTTTTTCTGTTGCAAATAAAACCAGTCCGTTGCTTGCTTTGATGCATTAGTAGAGAAGTCTGCATCTCTATTCTTACCCCTTTTTTTTTGCAAAAGCGCACGCTGCCAATTAGGCCTCTTGCAGCTTATTTTCTAACATACAATTTACCACCAGATCTTGCCTGCTATCTATGGTTTTCAGTTTGCTAGAAATCCAATTCATGTCCAATGAAAAAGCCGATCCAAGTTGGTAAAATCAGTTCGGCTGCAAACCAAATGAAGGACACATGATTTTGCCAAAATATTGGCAACTTCAATGGTTGTAATCCAAACAACAAGAGCGTGCCAATTTTTTGGTCATGCCCTTGCTTTGGTCATGCCGAAATTTTGGTAAGGCTCGTTTGGGCTCAAACCGAACACACTCTAAATGGCTAGAGGTGGTGTCACATGGTACCTAGTCCAACCTTCCGCCCTATGCCAACACGTGGTGCGGTCCGTCGTCAAATAAAACAGCGCAACTAAAAAATACCAGAGAAAAAAGGGATAGGAGAAAAATAAAACACTGCAGATTATTTCTCTCTGGATTTCTCAACCCCCATGGCCGCCCCTCTCTCCCACGACCACCACGGCGTCCCGCCTGCGCCGCCTTCCCATTCCGGCGAGGAACCGTCGCCCCGACCGGAAGACGTGTTTGCCCTGCCGTGCGCTACACAGGCACCGTCCCGAACCGGCGAGATCTGCCCAGGAGCCATCTTGACCTCCCTCTGCGTGCTGCACACGCCCGTCTCCCCGCACTACAGGCGGCGTGCTCTAACTCCCCAACGTCACGCCGCACGCCGCTGTGATCTGCGCTGGAGAGAACCGGCGTCACCGCCTCGACCTCCTTCCGTATGTTGCACATGCCCGTCCCTCCATACACCAACGCCGATGAATCGGGGATTGGGGCCACGACGCCAGTTCACATAGTGCACGTCGTGAGCCGAACGGATCAACCGGCAAAAATTCTATTCTGACTTCTGAGCACCTCAATGTTTGTCGAATGTCGATATTCGACCTGGTATGTGACCTCTCCGCTTGGATTCTCACTCATGCACTCTTTTAGAATTCCCTTACACATAAACAAGAAAACCATCTCCTCAATATTTAGCATCTTCTTCTGTTCTAACTATTATCATTTGTTATACTTAGTGGTATGATCTTCCTTGTAATAGTTAGATTTCCTTCTGTTTGTTATTCCTGTACAGGGAACTAAATTCTCAGTTATAGATGTTATACTTTTTACTTAGCTGTTGATACACAGATGCTAATTTGGAGTAAGTACAGTGACCTTATGTCTAGCATTTATGTTCATTTTAGCATAAATAAAATTTATGCCACTCCATATGCATCTGAGTTAATTTGGCACAATCGGTTGATTTGCCATTATTTCGTTTTCTGTCTTATGTCTCATTGCTGCAGTGTTGGATCACTAAAGACAGATAACTCAATGGGTAACTTTGCTGCTGAGCGAGACTGTGAGATGATAACTTATTTTGATTCCATTTTGTTTCTTTGTCACAATGTCTGGAATTGCTGGTGTAATATTTGCTCATGGTATGCAATTATATATTTGCACAAATTTATGAATTAGCAATTTTTCTTCACGAGCTTTTGTTGTCTCGGTTTTACAGAACAAACAACTTTTTATTATTTTTGAATCTATTAAGAACCAAACAATTACCTTATTTTTATAGTCGAACAGTTAATACAAATAATTTTCAAGGACTTGGTTAAGACTGATGATGTGGAGCAAGTAAGATAGTTGATGTGCTTTTTAGGAGAATAGGTTAGGAATTTATGCTCTCCTTTTCTATTACAGTGGTAGTTGGTTAAAGATTGGTAGTTGTCTGTTTGGTGTTGGTAAAGTGTCCCTACACTGTGGACTGATGTTAAGATAGTTTTTGTGTTCACTCTGAAAAAATGATAGGTTTGCTTCACGTGAGGAAGTGCGGAAAATATTTTCTTTGCACAGTTGCGTATATTTTCTCTTAGTAGCCTGTTCTTAGCTATTTCTCTTGATCCCACCGGTTGTGTATGAGCTGACTTCCTTCTGCAATTGTAGATTCGGTAGTTTTTTTTTTGTTCTATTGAACTGTGAAGCTTATGTCAACTTGAGCTCATTTTATTTAGTTCACTTATCATTGTCTACTAATTGGAAACTCTAGGATTATTGTTTCTGTTTTGAGAAGCTTCTTATTTCTGATTCTCCTATTATTTGCAGCATAATACAAAATTTGTATTTGTTTAGGCTGATGATCGCTGGAACCCGCTGCTTCTTCACCACCTCCTGCAGACGCCAATGCCAATGCTGCACCCGAGGCCCGCCGCCTACGCTAGCCTGCCCTCTTCAACACACCACCCACCGCTCGGTCGCCGGTGTGCTTCTCAGGAGGTCTAACCCAGTCATTTCACTTTCATTTGTTTTCTGTAGAATGGCCATCATTTCTTATAAATGTCCCTCAAAAAAATTATTTCGTATAAATGATTCCTCTTTAGATCACTACCAGCATGGATAAACTTGTAAATGAATTTTCTGTAGAAAAATCAGACAAAGAGTTGGCTATTGTGTTAGAGATTTTATGAAGAATAAATGAATGCTGCTGGAAGATTCTAAAAGTAATTCAAAGAATTACCCTATTCTACCACAAATCCTGTTCTCAAAGTATACTGACAGAGGATTGGTCAATGAGCCCAAGTGGAGGTCTAATCAACAGCCTACTTCCAGTTGATTGAGGAAATGAGGTGGTCTTCTTCATATGTTGCAGTGTATTGAATTGAAAGCTACAATTCTATAAACTTAAATTCGATTAATTTGTATCGAAACTTATGTTTACAATTGATCCTATATGTTTCCCAGGAGATTGTGAGTGTGCGACCGATGGCTTGGGGGGAGGGGGAGATGTTGATGCCTCAGTTGTGTTTCTTTTCTCTTCCGATTTTTGTTCATTCTAAGCTACAGTAGTGCATGTGCAGCGCTCTGTTTACTTTATTCCATGGATTTTGTTTCCGTTTCGTCAAAAAGTGTACTATGTGTACATGCAATATTCAGTGAAATCAATTTTCTTGGTTGGTTCAGATGTAGGGCCCTTGGTCAGATTCTTCTTCGCTTTGGCTCTCAGATTTGAGACCGATACTGTTATTGTGTCTCATATGAATTGTGAAATCATATTCCTTGTTGCTCTGTACTTGTCATTGACGAGATAGAAAACATATCATCCGAATTGTTGGACATTCTGCAAGGTTGGGTATTTAAGTTTGCATCTTTTGCATGGATAGGGAGTGCTTACCTGCATTATACTTTGAATTAGACCACCACTTCAGCAATAATCAGAATTCATAGTGAAAATGTGGTGTTGTTTCATTCAGTCATAACATGTTGTGTATAATCACTATTAAAAACTCAAGAAATGTTGTGAACAATGTTATTTCAGTCTATCATATGGATGGTTGTGTATGTAAAACAATGTTAGAAGACTTCAAAACTGATTCCCGTATATACTCTATATTAAACATCTGTTATGTGCGCAAATAAAAACTACTACGCTTAATGCCTTCAAATGGAACTGCATTTTCAATTTGCTTCACACCAGAATTATTTCATTTGATTTTTTGCTTAGCATTTGAATGGTTGAACTTACCATATGCTTTGAATTACATGTCCAATAATAATTTTAAATTCATTGTGTAACAGAGCAAGGAAAGGCGTCGCAGTTTGAAGGTTGAGGGTCCGCACTGACGGGGTCATCAGGGTGACGGGTGAACATGGACCTGGAGGTGGCACACGCGGTGAAAGCTGCCATGAGCTGGTGTATTTCAGGTCTGATCTGGTACGAGTTCGTCGATGCTTCTGGCTTCTTCCATGCTATGGTCTAATCTGATGCTTCTTGCTTCTGCATGGACAAGATGGTGTCACTGGTTGACAAGCTTCAGCTCCAGGTCACAATTTTGATCTGATGCTATCAGCAATCTGGTCATGTTTGTCTAGGCAGTTGTTTTTCATGTTTTTATGCATTAGCAGATGACTAAGAGGTTTGGCACCCAGGCTTGTATTCTGGATGTTGTGTTGATGTGACCATGCTCTTTTTTGACAGGTTTAATGTCTAATTTTCTTGATTGTTTTGCTTGTCTTGTGTGTGAGAGGGGGCAGAAGAGAACCCCCTACGAGTTAGGACACCTAAGAGGTGCGTTGCAGCCACATGGTGCTTTGGAAATAGCAGCTGCCCAGGAAAAGTAAGTGGGTTGTGACTTTTATTAGTTTTTATTAGATTAATTCTATTTGTTTTTCCGTAGCAATGCACTTCTAGCATCAAAAGTATAGAAACTGTGTGACTTAGAAATCTCTGGACACCTTTCTAATAGGATAGTAAAAATGGACTTACACGTAGGATCTTGAATAGTAAAAGCAAATTGCTGAATAGCTTGCTTCCAAATATAAAAAAATTCTTGTTAGAAAAAAGACAAGAAGTATGAGAATGTTTAGTGACATCCAAGAAAACAGAACATGACAGTTTTTTGAGGGCAACCTCAAAAGTACTAATTGTCGTAAGAGAGGGAGGGGAGAGGTGTTTGTTGCAAGCCAAACTTATCATGAGTCATGTTTGCACATCTCTTGTTTGATTCACGATAATTAGGCCAATCCTTCATTATTATTTTTAACATCTCGTGGCAACGCACGTGCATTCAACTAGTTTAAATAAATTAAATGTTAACCTTGGTTTGAAGTAATGCATGCTCTTCCAAGTTTGGTTTCAGAACATCCAGCAGAAAAGCCGTTACCTCTCATATCATATTTCTTTATTAACAAAAGAAATATGCATGAGGCAAGACATACAGCTTACAAAGCGAAAATGGCGAAAAGGATATTACAACCCAACAAAGCATCAATATGAATAGAAAAGAGCAAAGTTGACATCACCCTAGCCAAGAGTATATAGGATATGAAGTTGGGCAAGGATGTATGAGATCAAAGAATCCAAAAACCAACGACCAACCACTAATCATTCATAACGGCACTGTTTAGCTTAAAGCCTTGAACCTAGACATTTAAGGATTCTAAACCTCTAGATTGCAAAAATGCATAGCCCACAAGTAGCCATTATGATATCAAGGATTAAGCAAGAAGTTCATGCATGAAGCCTCCTCCAAGCCAACACAGGCTTGTTATTTTATCAAATTTATAATTTCACTCAATACTTCTGAATACAACATGCAGGTTGTGTCCTGACGAGTGTGTTGATACTTACAAATTATTTGAAAACCTCGGTTTCTTCTTTGATAGATTGTTGTGGAAATCTAAATGTAACTACATCTATAGTCATGAACAGAGCACCAATTTCCTCACTGAAAACAAAAAAACAGCGTCACATCTCTGACGTTTGATACTCTAAACCTCAAAACGAATTACATAACCTTATTAGCATATACACCGTCACTAGGTTTGTTCAGCTACATTAGAGTGCAAGTTCACATCATGTTGTTCAAAACAAGGGGTAAAACACCTCAACCACATGACAGAAAATAGTACTACCAAGCTCACAGCCAGCTCAAGACAGCCTCTGCTATCTTCTTGTACTGAATAGGTTCCAACTACGATAACCGATTACCACTTTGTAAAAGGTGAAGACTCAAGGGACGATTGATAAATAGGCAAATCGGAGCACAAGACAGCGGGAGCAGGAGACAAGTACCACGTGCTGCAGCTGCAATGGTGGCCTCTGTCAAGCACAAGTATAGCAGAAAGCCTCTTCATTCATCTTCTGTCCTATCGGCTTCCTTATGGCAAAGCATGTGAGGGTTGTTCCTGGATTTGCAAATTGAACACCATTAGTGTAAGATCAAACACAATATATTAAGTCACAAATAAAATGTGCCTCGATCACTTTGCTCCATACTGTCATGGTTGTACTAGAAACTACAGAATGCTAATGTCCTGGACTGTTCCTGGTGGCAGATACGCCGTGCTTCTTCATTCAAGGGGATCGTTCGGATATGAAGCTTCTGGACATCGTCAATAGTTCCAATACAAAGTTTATCTTCCTTAGCAATTGCGAGGCTGTGATATACACCAAAAATATAACTTAGAAGCACATATTAGACAATAGTGTGGCTTCCAAATAAATTCTGCAAAGAAACTACTGAAACATTAGGACCATGTGACAAGCCCATAGCAAGAGTAGAATAGCACACTGCTACTCTTGTTTTCTCCCGTCTTCTCGACGGCTTCTTCTAATATATAATGATGCATGCTTTGGCATGTGTTCGAGAAAAAAGAGTAGAATAGCACTGGCAAAAATTATGTTTCAATTAACAAATTAGAAGACACTATCAGGTCATCGATAATCTGTTCTATTTTTTTGGTGTTGAGTGTATTGGTGTGTACGCATTGACTACAAAAGGCGGTTACTTGACAATATATGAGAAAACTAGGGAATGAATAGCACAATTGGGTTCCTACTTCCTACCTACATGTAAACAAGGAAAGACCTGTCAGTAAAATCAGCTGTATTGAAAAGACACATATGATTGACTTCTTTCAAATTAATATTTCTATACAGCAGCTTCTTATTGCTCCTATAGATAACAGTCGGATCAGATGAAGCAAACACATGGGTTGGCGTTCCCTTCGATGATAATGTACGAAGGCTAATTAGTTGGGGGCCAAGATAGACCTTATTTGTACCAGTTAGTTCACCTGTACTTGCATTTAATAGAAAACTAAACAGGTGAACATCTCCAAGAGCACAAAGCAAATATGAAACATGAAAAGCAGAACAACAAGCATCAGCCACTTATATTGGCTCGCTTTTCATTATAGGTGGGTCAGAAATATACCCCTTCAAAGATTTATAGCACAACAGACCAAGGAACTATTTCTCCACCTAAACTTTCCTTCCTGATTAATTCAAGGTCTGGAAGTGAATATACGCTAACACTTATATCAGTTCACAACCCAATAGCAGCCAGAGAACTATACTGTGGATTTCGCCGACTGGGTTCAAATCAACTCAAGAGATCTCATGTTCTAGATGTGCATGTTTCAGTTCAACCAGCTTAGCATCCCTAATCTCTGGGTAAACAAGATGGCCACCACCGGTTGCCAACAGAATCTGCAAGATAGATATTGTGTATTTGATTTTAGAGTGCAAAAGGTAAGTACAAATGTGAATTCAAATTCATTGTAATTAGGATTTTCAGGAAAATAATATGCTGGGGTGTGTTTTTTTTTTTTGACAACTTTACCGTAGAGGAAAACCCCTACGGTGTGAATTTTTTATTTATTCATATACCCAAGACCAGGGTACAAAGTACATAAATGGAAACACATTATTTTATTTATGCTGGGGTGTGTCTAAGTATGACTTATGAGAAAGTGTCTCAAGTTCAGACACGGGAGGCTAAATGGAAACACATTATTTTGTAGTCAAAAGGTGATAAACCTGGAACGTACAACTTGCTACGGACTGGCTCAAGGGCATGCCCATTTGTTGCCCATATTAGCAACGCCAAAAAAATTGAAAAGCTTATCATTTCTTTCCCTTGCATGCTTGTTACCAAAATTTTGGCTACCTATGAGAACTCATCCATCCCTCTCACAGATGCCTACCAAATGATTGGCAACATGGAGGTGCATGAATCTTTTTGACCAAAAAAATTAGGAGGCCAGTTCTTGGCCATGTTTGGTACAGTCGTACAGATGCATTGTGCACCAACAAAACAACATTAAATACCATCAGAATCATCCACAATAATTCCATTCTTTACTCAGGATTCATCCATTTTCATCTAGTGTTTTGTTTAGCTTCCCTAACCCACGAAATCTACTTTTTGCTGGGATACTCCAGTTACGGCTTATCAAGAAAGTAAAACAAACCAAAAGATTCATCAGAAATGCATCTGTATAAGCAGATCATTGATGGCATTCTGGCAAAACAAAGTCTGGATTTGTGCATCAGAGACTTGTATCTCCATTTCTTCTAATTCATCTTCCATGTGTCTCGCTTATAAAGCTCACCACCAGGTACATGTCGTACGGATCATTAAAGGAAGATTTCAGTGACCATAATCCCTTTCTCTCACTCAGGTCAACAACCTGCGCACACGAACAACGGAAAAGAGGATGAATTTGCCACAATCACATCATGCACCAAAAACTGCCAGGAGGTTGTTTCTCATAAGCATGTGTTGTTGGAGATATGCCCAAGAGGCAATAATAAAAGTGTTTATTGTTATATCTTAGTGTTCATGATAAATGTTTACATCCCATGCTATAATTGTATTAACCGGAAACATTAATACTTGTGTGTTTTGCAAACATAAAGGAGTCCCTAGTAAGCCTTTTGTTAAACTAGCTTGTTGATTAATAGATGATCATGGTTTCCTGATCATGAACATTGGATGTTATTAATAACAAGGTCATATCATTAGGTGAATGATGTGATGGACATACACCCATAGTAAGCGTAGCATATGATCAAGTCATTTAGTTCTTTGTGCTTCAAGCTTTAATATGCATATTAACTTAATCTTTCGACCATGAGATCATGTTAATCACCTACACCGGATGGATGCTTTGATGACACCAAACACTTCTGTGTAAATGGATTATTATAAAGGTGGCATTAAGTGTTCAGAAAAAAAGGGTTGAGGCACTTGTATCAATAGTGGGATTTGTCCATCCTAATGACGGATATATATACTCTGGGCCCTCTCGGTGGAATGACATCCAATTAGCTTGCAAGCATGTGGCTGGTTCACAAGGGATATCATATCACGGTACGAGTAAAGAGTACTTATCGGTAACGAGGTTGAACTAGGTATGGAGATACCGACGATCAAACTTCGGATAAGTAAAATATAGCGAGACAAAGGGAATTATTATTTTATGTGAATGGTTCTTTTGATCACGAAGTCATCATTGAATATGTGGGAGCTATTATAGATCTCCAGGTCCCGCTATTAGTTATTGATCAGAGAAGAGTCTTGATCATGTCTGCATAGTTCTCAAACCGTAGGGTGACACACTTAAGGTTTGATATCGTTTTAAGTAGATATGGAATATGGAATGGAGCTCGAATGTTGTTCGGAGTCTCGGATGAGATCCGACAAAACACGAGGAGGTTTGGAATGGTCCAGAGAATAAGATTCATATATGGAAAGTCATTTTCCGGGGTTCAAAAAAGTCCGGTGTTTTGTCCAGAGCTTCTAGAAGGCTTTGGAAGGACCGGAATAGTCCGGAATATTGTGGAAGGTTCTGGAAGTATCCGGGACGACCCGGGTTGTCTAAGGAACTTCGGAGGGCTCCATAATAGGTGTATCCATGTTTTTCTTAAGGGTGAAGAAGTTTCCCCTAAGGCAGATTCGGATTTGGCAAAAGAGTCCTAGTTATAGTAGGTTTCGGCTGACAGAAACCTACCGGGACTCTCCCAAACTTTGGGGGGCAGGTCTTGGACGACCCAAGGACCTTTTCCACCTATAAAAGAAGGGCAAGGGGAGCCCCAAGACCAACAGGTGCACAAGTCGCAGCCCAAGCTCCCTCTCCCCAAACCCTAGCCACCCCTTCCTCCTCCTCCCTCTTGCACGGATATGGTGAAGCCCTGCAGGATTTTTCCACCACCACCGCCACCATGCCGTCGTGCTGGAGGGATTCCGAGGAGGATATACTACATTTGCTTCCCGCTGGAACGGGGAGAAGGACATCGTCATCAACACCGTACGTGTGACCGAGTGCGGATGTGCTGCCCGATTGTGGCACCGTCAAGATCTTCTACGCGCTATTGAAAGTGGCAAGTGATCGACTACATCCACCACGAGATTTATCTCGTTAATGCTTAGCGATCTTCAGGGTTATGTTGATCGTCACCTCATTGCTACCATCTACTAGATTAGATCTTGGCTTGTTATTCGTTCTTGCGGTAGTAATTTTTTGTTTTCTATGCTACGAATCCCTACAGTGGTAGCAGAGCCGTGTCTATGCATAGATTGGTTGCACGAGTAGAACACAATGTTTTTGTGGGCGTTGATGCTTTTGTTGTCTCTTGTTATGTGTAATTTTCATCTTGCGGCATGGTGGGATGAAGCGGCCCGGGCTAACTTTACATGCAACTTGTATTGCAGAAGTGGCTTTGTGGGTGTCTGTCTCTCTCACCATAGTTAAGATTCAATTTACTATTTCAATTGACAACACTAGTATCAGCGTTGTGGTTCATGTTCGTAGGTAGATTGGATCTTACGAAAACCCTAAACCACGTAAAATATGCAAATCAAATTAGAGGCGTCTAACTTATTTTTGCAGGGTTTGGTGATGTGATATGGCCATTATGTGATGATGAATATTTATGAGATGATCATTATTGTATTGTGGCAACCGGCAGGAGCCTTATGGTTTTCTTTATATTTCATGTAGTAGTATTATTTCAAAGTAGTTGTAATAGTTGCTACATGTGGTGAACAATCATGAAAACGGCGCCATTGACCTTGACGCTACGCCGACGATGATGAAGATCATGCCCGTTGATGATGGAGATCATGTCCGTGCTTTGGAGATGAAGATCAAAGGTGCAAAGACAAAGGGGCCATATCATATCACATTATCAATTGCATGTGATGTTAATCCTTTTATGCATCTTATATTGCTTAGACGCGGCGGTAGCATTATAAGATGATCCCTCTCACTAACAATCAAGATAATAATTAAAGTGTTTGTCCTTAGTTAGCACCGTTGCTAAGACTCGTTGTTTCGAAGCATCACATGATGATCGGGTGTGATAGACTCAACGTGTGCATACAACGGGTGCAAGCCAGATTTGCACATGTGAAAACTAGGGTTTGACTTGACGAGCCTAGCATGTACAGACATGGCCTCATAACACGGAAGACCGAAAGGTTAAAGCATGAATCATATAGATGATATGATGAACATGTTGATGTTCACCATTGAAACTACATCATCTCTCGTGATGATCAGACTTGGTGTAGTGGATTTGGTTCGTGTAATCACTAAGACAACGTGAGGGGTGTTGTTTTGAGTGGAAGTTCACCTAGTTAATTTAAGAATTAATAGTAAACTCAATTTATCCTGAACATAGTCTAAATTGTATTTGAATTAAATTTTGTAGAATTGGCATCCGTTTTCTACTTTGCGCGAGGCTTGTAATTGAGATAGAAATACTATTAAATCTGACAAGTAACTTTACGGACTAGTACCGTATCGTTAAAGAATCAAGAAATGATTAAGTCCTATTGCAAACTTATGGTAATCCTCAAATTGCTGACTCGAAAAGCAATGGTTTCAATTAGTATGTAAAATTATCTTGTCTCCGTAAAACTTGATGTTCAAATATGTTTGAAAAGTAAGGAGCTGAAAAGTTTTTTTTCAGAAATAAGCAAGGTGTGAGATATATATGATATCTAAGACCTTATTACAAGATGATAGAATATAATTTAGTAAGACTACATAACCTCATAAGTTTTATGGGAATGTACGAAGGTTGAAGATGCTAGGCGTCCGGATCCTCCAACTAGTTGGGCACTAACGTTATTCACATATCCATGTAAGCCATAGTAGCTTCATCATGAAGTTGTCATGATTTGATGGATAAAATTATGAGCGAAATTGTTCATCATATTAAAAAATTACTAATAGTGAAATCCGGAACACTTGTCATGTGATGATCAATTTCAAAGTACGAACTTCAAGGTTATTGGTATTTTACAAACAAGCCTAGAAGTTATTGGTGTTGAAGTATTTTCAGAAATATGAGTAAAGTCGAAAGAGAAACTACAAAAGGATTTTGGCCGAAAGAAAGAAAAGACTAGAAAGTCTAGCTGAGGACTATTTTCCCGATCTTTCACGATGCACCTTGATGATCCATAGGACCGATAGATCTTGAACTCCCTTGACAGATTCAAGGATACCCAAGTACACATGATTACCCTTGACAACTCAAGAACTCTCATATCTTTATTGATAGATACCTAGACGAACGTCCGAGACGCCGTCGGAGCCAACCCGCAGGGCTGGTGATGAGCTTCAGGATTACAAGATTCAACCAAAGCTAACCCTAACCCTTGACCGGCCAGCCCCTTATATGAGGGAGGCTGGTGCGGCCGGCCATCCCCTATTGGGCAGGGGCGCCCACTTATGGGCCTAGCCCTAGTTGGGTTGGACAAGCCCAATCCCAACAGACACACTAATAACCCTAATTTGATCCACCACATGACCTGGCTACATTATTCCCTAATAATAATACTACGATACAATAATGGTACAACCTTAGACTTAATCCTTGTATCAATGGATGTCCTAGTGTACCAGGCCTGGATATCCATATCATTCTCCCCTTCTTCAAGAAGCGTTGTCCCCAATGCGTGAGGGTCTGCTAGAAAAAGGGTGGCGTCAGATAAGAACATCGCCGGTCTTCATCCTCAAGCCACGCCAGTCTTCCACACCACATCCCCCCTCTCGACTAGCTTGACTTGTCCTTGGCGCCATTTGGTCTTCGACGCCATCAACCTGATTGAAGACAAAAGTATCCTTCCAAATGCAACTGAAGTGCACCATACATACCACCCAAAACAAAACAGAACAAATTCATGTCCGCCTTGGATCCAAATAAGTTGAAAACACCTTAGTATGCATACTTCCGACACACCAATGTCTACCTCCTTGAAGAGCAAAATTTCTTCCACTCCACGACGAACAAACAGCAACAGCATAAGTGGCGCTGCAGGTCTAGACGCCGATACTGCCGAACTACAGGCCTAGAATGGTTGGCCCGGGGCCCGGTCCGACCGGCCTGGGCGCCGGTCCAACCGGCCTGGTGCCTGGTCTGACATAAGGTGTGTCCTTTACTGGAATTTTTCAAAGATGAGGTACAAGTCATGATCTTGTATTAAAATACTAGCAAATATAAGGGTGTTGTTGCTGTTGGAGATATGCCCAAGAGGCAATAATATAAGTGTTTATTGTCATATCTTAGTGTTCATGATAAATGTTTACATCCCATGCTATAATTGTATTAACCGGAAACATTAATACATGTGTGTTGTGTAAACAAACCAGAGTCCCTAGTAATTAAGCCTCTTGTTAAGCTAGCTTGTTGATTAATAGATGATCATGGTTTCCTTATCATGAACATTGGATGTTATTAATAACAAGATCATATCATTGGGTGAATGATGTGATGGACACACACCCATAGTTATCATAGCATAAGATCAAGTCATTAAGTTCAACTTCTTATAAGATTTCGATACATAGTAACATAATCCTTCGACCATGAGATCATGTAAATCACTTATACCGGATGGGTACTTTGATTACATAAAACGCCATTTCGTAAATGGATGGTTATAAAGATGAGATTAAGTATTCGAAAAGTATGAGTTGAAGCATATGGATTAAGAGTGGGATTTGTCCATCCTGATGACGGATATATATGCTCTGGGCCCTCTCGGTGGAATGTCATATAATTAGCTTTCAAGCATGTGACAAGGTCACAAGAGATGACATACCACGGTACGAGTGAAGAGTACTTATCGGTAACGAGGTTGAACTAGGTATAGAGAAACCGATGATCAAACCTCGGATAAGTAAAGTATCGCTCGACAAAGGGAATCGGTATCGTACGTTAATGGTTCATTCGATCAATAAGTTATCGTTGAATATGTGGGAGCCATTATGGATTTCCAGGTCCCTCTATAGGTTATTGATCGGAGAGGAGTCTCGATCATGTCCGTATAGTTCACGAACCGTAGGGTGACACACTTAAGGTTCGATGTCATATAATAAATTTGAAATATGAGTTGGAGACCGAATGTTGTTCGGAGTCTCGGATGGGATCTAATACATCACGAGGAGGTCCGGAATGGTCCGGAGAATAAGATTCGTATAAGGAAAGTCATTTTCCGGGGTTCGGAAAAGTTTGGGAATTTTTCGGTGGAAGATCGGAGGGTTTCTAGAAGGTTCCGAAGGGGCCACTGGTGGGCCCACGACCCCGGGAGGGAACACATGAGCCGAGGGGTTTCAGCCCAGCCCTAATGGGCCTAGCGCACCATTCCTCAAGGCCCAGGTCAGCCAAAACACCCTAGGGTTTGGGGAAACCCTAAAAGGGGAAGACTTGGGGGCAAGTTTCCCCCTTCTCCCTTGCCCGCCGGCCCTAGATGAGTTGGGGGGCCACCTTGGCTAACCCTAGCCCCTATATAAAGTGGGGAGAGGGCAGGGGGTCGGACACACCCTTCCCCAAAACCCTAGCCGCCACCTCTCTCCTTCCTCCTTCTTCCTGCGCAGGCTTGGCGAAGCTCTGCAGGAATTTCTCCTCCACCACCACCACCATGCCGTCGTGCTGCTGGGATTCCGAGGGGATCTACTCCTCCGCTGCCCCTGGAACGGGGAGAGGAAGGACGTCATCGACACCGTACGTGTGATCGAGTACGGAAGATCTGCCGGATTGCAGTACTGGAAGGATTGTCTACATCAACCACGAGATCTGATCTCGTTAAGGCTTTGGATCTACAAGGGTTAGTTTCACATCTATCTCGTTGCTCCGATATCATAGATTAGGTATTGGCTTTTCCACAGATTGGATCGATCTTGAATTTATTCGTCTTTGCGATATAATTTTTTGTTTTCCATGCAACGAACCCTACAGTGGTATCAGAGCCGTGTCTATGCATAGATCTGTTGCACGAGTAGTACACAAAGGTTTTGTGGGCGTTGATGCTTTTGTTGTCGCTTGCTTTTTGAGCACTTTGCATTTTGCGGGATGGGGGGATGGTGTCGCCCGAGCTAAGTTTACATGACCTCGTTCATGAGACTTGCTCCACTCTCGACATGCAACTTGTATTGCATAAGTGGCTTTGTGGATGTCTGTCTCTCCCACCATAGTTAAGATTCAATTTGCAATCTACGGTTGATAACACTTGTATCAACATTGTGGTTCTTGTTCGTAGGTAGATCGGATCTTACTCGAAAGCCTCAAACCACATAAAACATGCAAACACTTTCTAGAGGCGTCTAACTTGTTTTTGCAGAGGCATGTGATGCGATATGGTTATATGATTGTGACTATATTTGATGTATGAGATGATCAGTATTGTATTATGGCAACCCGCATGAGCCTAATGGTTGTCTTTAAATTTGTTAAGACCTGCGTGTCTATTCACCATGTAATAGATTTATTTCATTACTATGAGTTAGTAGTTGTAATAGTTGCTATGGATGGTGGACAACAATGAGCAGCGCCATGAATCTTGGCGCAATGCTGGTGATGATGGAGATCATGCTCATGTGTCATGTGTCTTGGAGATGGAGATCAAAGGCACAAAAAGAAAATGCCATATCATATCACATTATCCATGCCTGTGATGTTACTCTTTTGGGAAGGACTAAGCATCGGAGCCCGATATCTGCATCCCATCGGCTTCCTTGCTAGCCGTACGATTTGGTTAATCTGTAGTGTCTGGTACAAGTCCTGGGTAGTAATTGGGATTTGCACAAATTGCGGCTGGTACAAGCCCTGCGTAGTAATTGGGATTTGCACAAATTGCGACGTGTTTCCATAATTTACGCCATCTCCTAACTTCTCTTTGTCCTTCGTTTTAGGAAGCTACTTTAGGGATTTTAGGCTACAAATTAATGTGGCAAAATTAGTGTGGACGTCAGGTTTGCTTCCTTAGGAAGGAAGTCTTACGGTATGCTTCCATTAGAATTGAACTTATTTCTAACGTTAGTGTAACGTGCTTCCAATGCAAACTAGAATTTGCTTTGACATGATAGTCATTTATTCTAGTGTAATTTTGGTTTTCTTTGAAGAAAATTCATGCTTTTATCTGCAACAAATTTGCTTCCGTGGTGAATTAAGTTTGCTTCGATTTAATAGATTTTCATTCATGTAAAAGGAATTTTCCTTTGAAAACAACCATGAGCTAGAATTGCTTCTTCCCAAATACAAACTTCTTTGCATAAAAAAGAGCCATTGTCAGGAGTACACAAGCTTCAAAGGAATTAGGGATATGATTCCAAGAAATACAAATGAGCTCATTTGTTCTTCATGGATAATCAAATCGAGTCCATGCTTCAAAAGAATTGGCAGTGGCTTCCTACTTTTCTAGAGCCTATGACAACATAGTCAACAAGTCCGTAACTCGATCATAGCCAACGGCACATTGTTACCATCGTGCCGCAACATGCCGATATGCTTCCACCAGCGGCTATTTGGACCAACATTGCTGAGTTGGTGCTTGAAACATGAGATGTTTACCAGAATAACCATGCCTTCACCAACCACGTGACAGGGACCTCGACGTGCTCATCATGGGTGTCATTGATAAGAGCATACACCATCTCTCCTTTGCTCCCGAGCAGACCGTGACATATGCTCCTGCTACTGCAAAACAATCCAAGCGCATACATAAGCACACCAAAACCACCCAAAAAAAACCTCGGATGGCTTGAAGTGAAACATGGTCCCATTTGAAGCAACATTAATATTGACGAGAAGCATAAAAGCAAGTTATGTTAGGTGAATGATTGTGGGATAAATAGTGTATGGACGAAGCAAATAATTTGGCAATTTTGAAGCAATTGAAGTATGATGGAAGCATGGAATTGCATACGCTAGAAAAATGTTCGACAATCTTGCCTTCTGAATATTGTTAGAATGCATGAAAGCATAGATTGTCATGTAAAATGGAAGCATAGAGTTAGGAAGCATGAAAGCATATAGAGTTACATATAGTGATGGAGGGAGTACCATACAAGAAGGATGAGGATCAAAAATAAAGATACAATCATAGAATAGTTGGCATCCACTACTGAATATGCCGTATTACATAGATGAGAATCTAATTACGTAACATGAAGTAACATGAAGACGCAGTGTAAAAATAAGAAAGAATTCACAAAGACAATGCGACGGATCTTTTACAGCATATACGGGAATTAAGGAAGCATGATTATTTAAGAGTATGATTATAGGAAGCATACATAAGTACTAAGAAGCCAATATATGAGACATAGGAAGCTTCAATTCTATGAAGGAGTATTTTTTTGCTAGCCCAATACAAGTGAGACATATCGAAAGCATGGAATTGACAGTGCAAAATAGCATGCAATTTTCATCAATATATGGTTGTAAAAATTGAGATCTACAGACCAATTTAATCCAACATAATTGGGGATTTTGTGAGGTTAATCAACTAAAAGTATGCATACACAAGAAATCAAAAGTTATAAATTTGAATAAAAATACAGTCTAACGTGACTACATGGTTTGGTCTGTATTACGTCAACTTTAAGTAATCAGTTGCTACCTTTTTGAATTATACTTCGAGGTTGGAAAGAAATCATAGCCTAAAAGATTGAGGATGCAAGCCACATCTTGGTGGAGTTGTACGCACTTGCTGCAGCTGAGGTCGTTCGAGTACCTTCTACCCCGGATCTTTGTAGTCGTTGAAGTAGGCCATGGAAGCAGCACACGGCCCCAAGATTCGGCCACCAGATAGTATCCTAGATGACCTGGTTGAGCCGCCCTCACAACACCGCCAGCGCACGAGATGAACCAGGCGGAGACGGAGGTGACGACCTGGAGGCAAGGAAGCAGCACGGTGGTTAGAGCAAGGCGGCGAGGAAAAGGTCGCTCGCGGTGGCGCGACACGATTTGGGGGTGATTCGGGAGACAAGGAGAAACGTCCGGAGGTGTTATTACGGGATTTTTTTTGTCGGCAAACATTGTGTGGTTAACCACACATGGAACAGAAGATACGAACTCCCCCAGCCATGGAGCTCCTAGGCACGAAATAAAAAAAAAGTTAATAATCAGGACTCCCATAGTCGCACCTCCGACTCCACCTAGCAACTGAATCCGGAGCCTACCACCTGAATAGGACCACGCCGCCGATGACCTCGTGGTCACGCGTCCGTGGCCCTCGAGCGTCAGTATCATCACCACAGGAAAACGGACCATCCTGCTACTCCCGCGCTAGCCGTCGAACGATTGCAGAGGGAGACACAGCAAACAAAAATGGAGACTAACCTATCTCCGCCGCAGCGCGCGCCCATGGCTTACTTTACCAAGAGTCACCGCTCTCTTGAGGCGCGCCTGATGGGGAACCCAGGTAGACCTCTCTGCCATGACCTGACCTTTATCTCGATCAGCTTCTCTTCCGGTCCTCCCAGCTCGACTGAAACCAAGACAAAATAGAAACTGCGACCGAGTGGGTCGGTGCGGCTCAGAGCAAGCCCAAAAAGTGAAAAAAGAAGAAGAAAGGGTATGGCTCGATTGGGAGCCGGCACTAGAGCACATCCTCTCGGGCTCTCCCTCGGCTGTCCGCCAAGGTCCTCGCGATGGCCCTTGTTCGCCGTCGACATTCGTCGTTGGCTGGGTTTTTAAATGGCAAGGGGTTGTGGCACCGCGCCTTGCAGGACGCCGCCGCTCTGCGGTAGTCCAACTCGATCGTGGCTGGGACGAGATGCCGGGAGCTGCTGACCGGAACCAATGAACCATGGCCGAGCAGCCGGCGGGAGCGCGCAAGGCCTGCCACTCCTGCGCCTGCTAAACACGTTCCCGACGGTCAAGCGACTCCTACACCAAGCAAATGGTCCCACTTCCGCCTTGGTTGGTCGTCGTTGACCACTTGCAGGTTCACACCGGGTCGCGCATTGACCTTGAAAGCCGCTGCTCTCTAACGACGGCACGCGTCCCCGTCCTGGTAATACATCGCCTCCAAGAGCATGATTTGATAAACATCGGTGATGCACGTGCAAGCCAATTGATTTGAGACGGTAGGGGATTTTTCTTGCTGTCAGGAGACGTAGAGATAAGAGATGGATGGTCATGCCTGGCTCCTGCCTTACAGGCACGATGTACAAGTACCCTTTAATGAATTAGAGCCATCCATGTTGATGGATTCAAAGGCTCGGATCTGTTCATACTGCTGCTGAAAATGTGACCATTAGAATTCCTACTGGTAACAAAACCGTGGGCGAAAAATTTCGGGCCAGAGCCCGGCCCAACAGATCCCATCGATATGTCTGCCGCGAGTGTGCCGTCGTTCGAACAAAAAACATTCCTAACCCTAAAATCCAGCTCCTGCCCGATGATCCTCGCGCCGCTTCGGCGCCTCCATGGTGTTCCGGTGGTCCTCCTCGGCGAGGTGCGTCCCAGAAAACCCCACTTTGCTTTGTTGATTTGCATCTTTCCCTCGCGCCTTGGTACTGTAGCAGCAGGTCAGCATGGTGACAACGACACTGACATACTAGAGCATGGCGTCGATGACTTTGGAGGAGCCAGGTGGTTCTGCACGTTGGTTGTACATGGTGAATCAAAGGTTAACGGGTTCTGATATGCGCCGGCTGGCACTTTTTTAACCCGTAAACACAAGTTCAGTGGCTTGAACTTACGTTTTACGGTTTGCACGTTTACGAGCTCTGTTAGAGATGCTCTTAGAGCTCCTTCAAGCTTACCCCTTTCCCATCCAGGTCGGAAGACTGCCATCATCACATATAAAAAAATATGTTACTTATGAAACTAGATAATTTCTAGTCTGAATATGCAAAGAGTTATAATGCATTCTCTTTCAGGTATCATTTACTATATCACACACGACGAACCTTCGTGAAAGTTATGAATCGACAGACAATTACATCCGATTGCTATTTTGGGACAGAAAAATAAGAAGGCACTGCTCTATATATGTAAGTGCATGTCAGTTTTTTTTTTAGATGAGTGCATGTCAGTTTTAGCCATAAAAGAACTGGCCAAATCGTATCGTCAAGAAGTGGCTAAATCATATATGATGCATGTTGGCTTTTGAATCAGGCCAACGAATACCATCATCCTCATAAGAAACATTATATGCTGCGTTCCACCACGCAGCCGCAAGGAGCCGATGGCTGGACACCACGGTCGCGTGGCGCCTCGCCCACCTCCCCCGCCGGCTAATCTCCGATCTTTGGCCCACCTCACCACCGCAGGGAGCCGACGGCCGCCCGGCACCTCGCCCACTTCCCCGGCCGGCTAATCCGTCGAGGGCCTCGATGCAACGCCCGGGGCAGCGCCTCGCCTCCCTACCTGGCTACACGGTCGCCTCCTCCTGCACACATCCGTCGAAGGGATGCACGCCACGTCCGCCTGGTGCCTCGTACCCCTTCCCGGTGGGCTCGTCCTCCATTTCCCCCGACGCTGCCAGAAACATCTCTGTTAGGGCAAGTACAACGCGGGCGCTTAGCCGCCGACGTCGGGATTAAATTCCCCGTTGTCCGGCTGTTGTGCTATCCTTAAGGATTTTTTAGAGTAGGGGGGCCATTGCCCCCTGCCCCAGAAAAACTTAGCCACTATGAACAAGGGGCCATTGGTGTCGGTTCGCCCTAGGGCCCTCGAAATCTATGGACCGGCCCTGCGTCCACCTCCTACTCGCCCTCCACCTCGTTGTCCGCGTACCCCTCCTCCTCCCCCTCTGCCTCGTCTTCCGGTGTGTCAGCTTCGTGCATAACGGCATCATGAAATTGCCATACGGGTCGGCGTGCCCAGTCGAACGTGAGGTGCACGTCATCCTACGCGCTCGCGCTACTGCTGCTTCCGGCGAGGACTGGGCTATGTGGTTGGGCACCCGGCTCGGCGGCAGGAGAATCATGCGAATGCGACGATGGGGGCGGCAGGAGAAGCATGGGGCAGACGATGCCCGTCGGAGAAGAATGCGTGCGCTGAGGTGAGGGATGGGCTCCGCGGCGGCCGAGCTTGGTGGTGGTGGCGGCGGCGCGGCCACGGCCGAGCTCGTGATCGGTGTGCGTGCGGCAGCGGAAGCATAGCCACGCCCGCATGACACGTATGTCACGCAAATGAAAGCGGCAACGCCAACTAAGCCCAAAGCGATCAACGCGGATTTCTCCGCCAGCTTCATTGTGTTGGACTTGTGAGTTAGTGTCTAGGGGAGAAGAAGGTAAGGGATGTTTGTTTTTATAGGGGTCTCTCTCTAGCCTAGTTTACTGAGAATTCGTTCAGAGCTCACTAGGACATTGCAAACGGTGGGAGTAATGTTGAGAGAAAAGGGAAAAGAGTAACAAATCAGGTGACTGAAGGAAAAAAACCATTTTTGTTTTTTGTTTTTGAAGTGCTTGGACCGAAGAGCAGGAGGTGTGTGGGAATGTTGATGTGGTCTTGGGGCGTACGGGAAGTGGATAAGTCATTTTTAGAGCATTACATGGTTATGAGTTTTGCTTCTCTCTGTTTCTTAGAAGCGAAAATCTTCAGTTTTAGTTAATGGGATCTGTTCCTTCAATACTACTGTCACCCAGCGGTCTAATTCAAGATTTATTTGCACACTTACTATATTTATATTCATACTTTTTAAACAGTAAAGTTTGGAATAATTCTTGTAGCTTAACGTGCCTATATTCCGACTTCTTCTCAAATGTGGCCCTCATAATTTTTTCCTCTGATTATTTTTTATTTCTCGCAAATAATACACATGTACACAAGTAGCTATTGGTAGAAATAAGAATCATGGTATATAGTAGGTGCGATCAATAGAAATAAATAGTTTCAAATGTCTTCACCAATATTCTGAAGAGCATGGATCGTTCAAATGTAAATATTATTTATTTTGTTATTGCATTACCTTAATATTTATATTGTTGAATAATAATATTTTAAGTTTTTTCTGTGTGTGATCAACTGGTGAAGATTGACTGAGCTTGTTAAGGGGCCTAGAACACCAATCATGCTTAAATTTTAAGTAAGATATATAAATTTAACATAAATGATATCTTTAAAAAAATTTTTTAGAGTAGGGGGGCCATTGCCCCCTGCCCTAAAAAAGCTTAGCCACTATGAACAAGGGGCCATTGGTGTCGGTTCGCCCTAGGGCCCTCGAAATCTATGGACCGGCCATGCGTCCACCTCCTCCTCGCCCTCCACCTCGTCGTCCGCGTCCCCCTCCTCCCCCCCTCCGCCTCGTCTTCCGGTGTGTCAGCTTCGTAGATAATATCATCATGAAATTCCTATACGGGTCGGCGTGCCCAGTCGAACGTGAGGTGCACGTCATCCTCCGCGGTCGCGCTACTGCTGCTTCCGGCGAGGACTAGGCTATGTGGTTGGGCACCCGGCTCGGCGGCAGGAGAATCATGCGAATGCGAGGACGAGGGCAGCAGGAGAAGCATGGGGCAGACGATGCCCGTCGGAGAAGAATGCACGCGCTGAGGTGAGGGTTGGGCTCCGCGGCGGCTGAGCTCGGTGGTGGTGGCGGCGGCGCAGCCGCCGCCGAGCTCGGGATCGGTGTGCGTGCGGCAGCGGAAGCATAGCCACGCGCGCACGCACACGCCTGTCACGCAGATGAAAGCGGCAACGCCAACTAAGACCAAAGCGATCAACGCGGATTTCTTCGCCAGCTTCATTGTGTTGGACTTGGGAGTGAGTGTCTAGGGGAGAAGAAGGTAAGGGATGTTTGTTTTTATAGGGGTCTCTCTCTAGCCCAGTTTACTGAGAATTAGTTTAGAGCTCACTAGGACATTGCAAACGGGGGACTAATGTTGAGAGAAAAGGGAAAATAGTAATAAATCAAGTGACAGAGGAGGGGCGCGACATGGGCGGGAGATGGGGAGAGGGTGTGGTTGACTGTATGACTGGCTGGAGGGCTCGGGCGAACAAATAGCGGCATGCCGCGGACTCGTTTTAGGCCTGATTTGCTCTAGAGCAGATACGTTCGTGAGACACGGTCCATATGCGGATGACCATTGGACCTCACTTTTGGCCGCCATGGACCGTGACGGACGTGAGATATCCGTATGCGAGGGCCGTTGGAGATTGTGTTAGCGTCGGTCTACGCTCTTCTCTTCTGTTGAGATTGACAAGGAGCTTTGGCCGTCTTGTGAAATAGAAGCATTTTCGTACATACTTTCCGAGCACATAAGTTTTTCTTAACATGTTACATCAACACCCCACTTATATGTGGACAAATCCACACTATCACTCGGCTAATAACAAATGGCATTTGTGAAACTTGAGGGGTGTTAAACCTTAGCTAAAGGGAGTTTGTGTTGGAGGTTGTCAATTTTTTTACTACTATCTTCATTCCAAAAAGATACCACATACTAACACCTCTAAATTTAGATAAGTTCGCGACACATTTTTCGGAGCGGAGGGAGTAAATATAACATATTTTAGTATCTAGCTTTCTGAACCAAAGTTGATGTCTATTTGTTTCGAAACATGTCTATGTAAGTGGTAACCAATATTTCTAGCTTTTCATGGCCAACAAAAAAAGGTAAAAGCCAGGTTGCTTTGATGATATGTTCGACACCAGTGTGGAAACCATTTGACGGGGCAACGTGGACTTAAGTCTCTTAGCAATGATTGATAGTCATAGTCGTGAATAGTCCTGAAAATTCCCCGTGGCCGTGGTCGCGCCGGCGCCGCCGAATCTCCATCGGTATGAGCGACCGTCGATTGAGCCAGTCCGATGCGCCGGTCGTACGTCCTCCTCCTGGAGGCGTTTCCGGGTAGCGCGACCCTCTCGGCGTTCATTCCGGATCCATGGCGGGCGCCCACGACAACCTGGGCTGCTGCGGTCTTCTTGAGTGTTTGTGTGGCCTTCTTCAGGTTTTCCTTGATCCTCCGAGGTATTCTCAGGTTGAGACCACGCGATCGCCGTGTGATGTGGCCACCAGCTCCGCCCCCTCGGTGGCCAGGGAGTGACGCTACGATTATCGGGTGCATGGCCTATCCCCCTCCCCCGTGGCCCGAAGTTCAGCGGATCTGCGCTCGAGGTATTCTCAGGCCGCGACGACCTCGTCGTCGCGAGATGTCTCGACCAGCAGCTCTGGCACCACACTGGCGGCCGGGGGCTGCGTTTTCCAACGACAATAATTTCTCTACACGAATTGGTCCAACAGTTTATCTATCAACAACCATACCTTGAATCACAAAATTTACCACATTAAATAATTTTATCAGGCCAGAATAGAACCAAAGTGAGAACCCCACCTACTGTCCCTAGGCCGTTTAAGTGATATCATCTGATTTCCCCTTGAGCGGTTTCAAGTCTTCCAATGTCTATCAACCGTGCTAGTTCTGCCACCTTAGAATCACAAAGTTCATCATGGCACAATGATGATGAAATCAGCGATGTTTATAATAAAAATCAGCTTCTGAAAAACTGGGCAACATGAACCACCTCTTTGGATGCATATGCATCCTATATTTGAATATTTAAAAATTTCAAAAAATACAAAAAAATCACGTGTAGATCTTGATATGTTACATGCTCACAAAGTTATTTCAGTAAATACCGGCATGTTTTGTGTCCTTTGTAAAAAAAGATAATTTTTGGTGCTAAAATAATCTATTTTTCGAGTCATTTTTAATCTTTTTACACAAGACACACAAAATGTTGGTTCTATATGAAACTTTAGGTGCGCACATGGAACACGTCCCTCTACACGTGAAATATGTTTCATATTTTTTAATTTTTCAAAATATGTTTTGTATATACCGGGTGCATATGCACCCAAGATCAGTTTTGAGTATCCGAGTGCTAGTGTGGCTTTTTCATATATAAAAGTTGGGACTGGGTGTTGATGTGACAATGTTGAGGAAAACTTGTGTGCTCCCATATGTTACGGTGTAAAAACCCCTTTATCTCACAAGACAGGCCATAGGTCCTCGTTCATCTCAACAAACTAGAGTAGACCGACACTAAGGCTGCGACATTGATAGATGAATTTGTGCTGAGTATTATCCACGTATGATTTTGATACTGAGAACCTTAGGAGACATGGATACATCATGGGAAGAGATCTGAATGGATTGCATTCACTTTTTGTTAAGAAATACTATGTTCATTGTTATGCTCATAGATTGCAACTTGCACAATTACATTTGTGAAACTTAAGCGGTGTTAAACCTTAGCTGAAGGGCTTACATGCATTCTATATTCCAAGTTATCAAATTTTACTATTTCCTCCGATTCATGTTACTTGATGCTAATATAGGTGTATCTAGACATATTTTAGCTGTAGATACAACTATTTTAATATAAAGTAATATGGATCGGAGGGAGTACTTACCTCTGACACGTCAAATACGGATCGAAACCATTTGACGGGGTAACGTGGACTTAACTCTGTTAGGAATGAGAATGACTCACTCATAGTCTAATCCTGAAAATCACTGATAGCCTCGAGGAGTCAGTCTGCTAGTGCTGCTTCTCAAAAGAAAAAGGTCTGCTAGTGCTGACCGTGGTCGCGCCGGCGCCGCTGGTCGAGCTCCTCGCTCCCAATCGCCGCCGAATCTCCGTCGGTATGAGCGGCCGCCGATCGAGCCATTCCGACTCGCCGGGCGTACGTCCTCCTCCTGTAGGCGTTTCTTGGTAGCGCGACCTTTGGGCGTTCGTTCCGGATCCATGGCGGGTGGCCACGACAACCTCGGTTGCTGCGGTCTTCTTGATTGTTTGTGCGGCCTTCTTCAGATTTTCCTTGATCCTCCGTCTCGCGCCGAGCCGCCGGGCCCGAGTTCTTCTCAGGTTGGGAGGACACGGTCGCCGTGGGATGCGGCGACCAGCTCCGACCCCCCACTGGCCAGGGAGCGGCGCTACGATTATCGGGTGCACGGCCTGTCCCCCTCCCCCGTGGCCCGAAGTTCACCGGATCTGCACTCGAGGTATTCTCAGGCCGCGACGACCTCGTCGTCGCGAGATGTCTCGACCAGCAGCTCCGGCACCACAGTGGCGGCCAGGGGGCTGCGTTCTGATGGTCGGGTGGGGAACCCGTCCCCCGTGGCCTGGAATTCGCCCGATCTGCGCTCGAGGTATCCTCAGGCCGACAACCACTATCCCACAGTGGCTAGGAACTTGACGGCGCAGCAGAACGGCATGGCCGGTGGCATTGAGGATGATGATGACGACGACGACGACTGCGTGATAGTCGCGGAGAAAGGCGAGGTAATGGCTTCCTTCCATTTTGATTTGAATTGCAATTTGATTTACCCTTTGTTGTGAACACAATAGAAGCACGTGAGATACCTTAGGGAGGCACTAATAAAATCAGTAAATATATCGTGTGGTTTCTGACTACTAAATCTAAAATCTTCCAATACAAGGTATTACTGTCATAAAGTGAACAATAATTTGATCGCAAGGTACTGTTATAAAATGTAGTACGGAGTACCTCGTTAACAATGGCCCCATCTGAACTCTGAAGAGGAAGCTTCACCAGGTGATCAAACTTCGTTCCAATTAGGATTGGAGTAAACATCTGCCAATAAGTTTATATAGAGTTGTGTATTGCAAGCAAGCAAATTTCTTCCATAGTTCAGAAGCCAACAAGTCAGCGTCTAGCAAAAACCACTCCAATCCAGAGACTCGGGTCATCTTTGGAATTTATCTAGTAGGAGATGATAGTCTTTTTCCCTGGAGATGGAAAATTCGTCCGCACGGTTTTATTAATTTAAAAAATTCTTCCTCAGCTAGTAAAAAAAATGAAGAGGAAGCTTTGCCAGATGATCAAACTTCGTTCCAATTAGGATTGGAATAAACATCTGCCAATAAGTTTATGTAGAGTTGTGTGTGTGTGTGTGTGTATTGCGAGCAAATTTCTTCTGTAGTTCGGAAGCTAACGAGTCAGCGTCTAGCAAAAAGCACTCCAATCCAGAGACTCGGACCATCTTCTTGTTCCCCAGCCTTCTCTCTGTCATCATCTGAACACTCCGTATGGCACCCTTGCGAACAACCACCGCGTTTCCTCTAGACACACTATGATGGATTTGCATACGGTTTATGAACGTTGACCCCAAATCCTTCTTGTGAACCTCACTCAGGTATGCTGACCTCCTTTGTACAGAGCATCACACAAGGCAACATCCAGAATTACTTTGGCCTTGTCTGCTTCCTTTTCTATATGCCTTCATTCAGAGGAGAAAGTGAAAATAGTTGAAATGTGAGAAATTTACAAAGTTCACACTTTACATAGAACCTACAGACTACTACTCCCTCCGATTCAAGGAATAGGGCGCCCTCGTTTTACGTTTTTTTTGTTTGACCAAGAATTAATTCAAATATATAAAGATTGTTTATGAAATTAGCATCATTAGAAAGTGCTTTTCAGTACGAATCCAACGATACTAATTACATATAATATAATCAAATTTTTGTTGCTCAACTTTTATGGTCAAAGTTCGTCTTGGCATACGCGTGCGCCTTATTCCTTGGGATGAAGGTAGTATAATCTACTACTGTTCTGGGTACAAACCTGAAAACTACATCAGATGCCTCTGATGCACTGTAATACTTCCCTGCATCAGCTCCAACAGCCAAAAATGGGGTTGACTTGAGAGCTTGGCTTATAACTTTCGTCCACTTCCAGTTGGTTTGAACCGCTACCTTCAGCGACAGCATTATCGTGCTGCTCAACAGGCTCCTGCACCCTCTTTTCTGGTTTAAAGGCCATGTAATCTGGATGTTGCGATTTGTCAAACCGACTTCCTTTTTATGCGTGTCCTTTTGCAGTGATCTGTCAACAATTAAATGGACATCAGAAATGCTGAGGAATGCAAAAAACTGGATTAGATACAAATACATGCAGCAATGTATTGATGATTCGAAAACTACAACTTCACTCTGATATGATATGCCACTATCACACATCATGGCATCATGAATCTTTCTAAATCTTAAGTTTGCGAGATAACTTTATATCAAGAAAGCTTAATAAGCACATGATCATTTCTTAGATTACACACCATATAAGTTTGTCAACCTGGTTTCCTTATAAACAGGGCCAGTCTATTCTTATTTATGAAATGCAGGGAAACTCTGCCCTTTTGAGGTTTTCGAAAAATCACGCACTATGCTACTTCTGTTTACTTGCAGTATCATACCTCCATTATGCGCTGCTATGTTTCTGCAGGTCGCATGTAGGGACTTCCCTCACTCGCGCCATTTATGTTCGAATATGCCCTTTGGCAGTACCTCTCACAGCAAGCATTGTACCATGGTGAGTTTTGGACATTTCTGCTCCCTGATGCTGCTGGGAATTGTGATGTGATGATTATTTAAGCAGAGTAGGCATTGGATTTGTTTTAAATGGCATTTCATTGCGCAGTGCTACTGTTTTGTATGTGACGCCCCAGCTCCCTGCAGTTATTGGGGTAAAGGTCTTTCAGTTGACGATCATTGTCATGCTACAGATAAGGAAACCAAATGGAAAACACTGAGGGAGGCATTCAAACAACGGTCAAATGGAAGTGGTATAAGCAATGGCCAGAGTTCTCAAATTTCTCACCGACTACCCCTAACTGCCAGTGCACTAAGGGCACACTCTGCGGCAGGAGCTGGAAGAGGTACAAGCAACACGCACACTGCTCAAATTTCTCGCCCACTAGCGCTACCTGGCAGTGCGCCAAGAGCAACCTCTGCAGCACGAGTTCAAAGTGGTACAGGCAATGGTCACAGTGCTCAAGTTACTCACCTAGTAGAGCCAGCAGGTAGTGAAGCAAGGGCACACCCTGCGGCAGGAGCTGGAAGAGGTACAATCAATGCCCACGCCACTCAAATTTCTCACCCAGTAACGCCAACTGTCAGTGCAGCAAGGGCACAACCTGCGGCAGGAGCTGGAAGAGGTACCAGCAACGCTCGCACTGCTCTAGTTACTCACCCTGTAGAGGCAACTGTCAGTCCAGCAAGATCATACTCTTCAGTAAGAACTGGAACAGGTACAAGCAACGCTCACACTTCTCAAATTACTCCTGTAGAGCCAACCGTGGGTGCAACAAGAGCATACTCTGCAGCAAGATTTGGAAGAGGTACAAGCAACACTACTACTTCTCAAACTACTCACTCCGCCGAGCAAACTGTCAGTGCACCAAGAGTATACCCTGGGGCAAGAGTTAGAAGAGATTCAAGCAATGCTCACTCTGCTCCAGAGGGGACCACAGTGTACGTCGGGAACCTACCTGGCCGCATTGACAACGAGACACTCAAGCTGACCTTCCAGCATGCCGGTGTCGTCCTGATCTCAAAGGTCAGCTTTATAGCTCTTCATTGTCTTTGTCTGCACAGCTATATTATGTTAAAAAGAATAACTCAAATCGCTCACCAAGCATGACTCGACTTATGCGAAATTGAAGCTCAAGGGGTGGAGTTGCTAGAGTCTAGTTGGCTGGTTTATAAGATTCATGCATGATATGTTTCCATTGCACCTGGTTTATTATTTCAATTTTGATCTAAGGATGCTTGTGCTGGGCGGAAATGATGCTGAGTATGAGCTTTATGGATCATTATGCATCTATTGTATTTGTTAGTCAATCTGTTTTATCGGCACTGTTTTTCTATTTTCATTAGTACTGTTGGGACGCAGCTTGTAGGTTATGATTTTTCTAAAATGCATAAATGTGCAGGTCATTTACGACAGAGAAACGGGCCAGAGCCGTGGATTTGCGTATGTCACCATGAATACTGTTCAGGAGGCTGAGACGGCTGTGAGGATGTACAATGGCTCTGTGAGTGTATTCTGCAAATTGATGGGGCTAGTTTAATTTAAATTTTAATCTAAGCCAACCTAATCATCTTTTTTCTCAGTCTCCTAGCTTTGTTTACTAGCTCATTAATTCATAGGTGGTATGCAGCATGTAATGAGAATGTGCTTTAATCTAATTTTTTTCTTGAGCCTGCAGAAATGTAATTCACTGATTAATCTTTCATGTGGACATTACAGATGGTGTACGGCAGGCCTCTGACTGTAAATATCACAGCTCCTAGAGGCAGCCCCCGGGTGGACACTGCTCGTAGTCAATCTGTTTCTCCATTCAAAATCTTCATATGCAATCTACCGACACAGGTGGACCGCCCTCGGTTGGAGGAGCTGTTCAGCAAGCATGGCAAAGTGGTTGATGCTAGAGTCATTTACGAGCGCCAAGGAGAGGACTGGTGTTCGAGGGGATTTGGTTTTGTCACAATGGCAACTGAGGAGGAAATGAACAGCGTGATACGTGCCCTCAACAAGCAGGTCGGTTCAACAGTTGATTGGTTTCGTTGTCAACTGGAGTCTCCATTCAGGAATATCTGGTTCTCACTTTGTATTTCTGCAGGTTCTGGAGGGACATGCCCTGAAAGTGAAGGTTGCAAGGGACATGCGGCCACAACAAGGCCGCCTCTCTCCTAGCAATCAGACCCCTCTTCAGAATTCCACCAGTCAAAACCAGAACACACATACTTCGGTTAGAGCCTCACCGAATGCAGCGCCAAGTGTCAGCGCAACAGGAGCTGGAAGTGGTACAAGCAATGCCCGGGCTGCTCAAGTTACTCACCGACTTCATCCAACTGTTAGTGCACCAAGGGAACAAGACTCAAGCCTCGATGGGATGGGTGCACATGTGGCAGGTTGGCCACCTGAGCTGAGGCACCTTCTGGCTATTGCTCGAGAGAACACATGATCCCACTAGTTGGTTGACCTTTGCTCTTCTACCCAGTTGTTGCCTGGGACCCCGAGGAGGGTGACTGCATTCATGAACCAGGACGATGCTTGTGGCTTGGAAGCTATGGAATGAAAGAAATGTCAGAATTCTAAGGAATGCTTGTTCCCTTCAGTTGGTGTTGATTTGTAAGGAGAAGTGTCGGTTTGGGTAGGTGGTTTTATCCTGGGAGAGTAGTAGTAGGCTTAAGTTTGGCATTGGGGCCTCGTCCTTGTGGTGTAAATAACTCTCTTAATTGATGAGAATGGCAAAGCTTTTGCCATCGTTTTGTAAAAAAAAAAGTTGCCTCTGCACCATATCTATACACGCACACAGGATTCTACTTGTCTGACCCAGGACCAGGCCATGCCACTTGCCTCTCCTCGAAACTCTGTTGGCCCTCAAGCACCGTACTCCCTTGCCAGTGTCCGGTTTCTCCTTAGTTTCTTGTTGCTTTCACAGAAATGTGAATGGCCTAATCAGCCTTTCCTGTATTGCTCAGCTAGACATATTAACATGTGACCCTTTCAAATGTCAGGAGGACGTTGGGGCAGCCAAATGGACGAGCGGGAAGCGCCAGCGTGCCCAGTTCAACAACACTTTGGCAACGACTCCATGCTTCACACAGTCACCCCGCCGCGATGTCCCGAGTAAGGAGCTCATCTCCCATGTAGAATTTTTCATTCACTGTTATCCCACGTTACAGCTATGGTTACAGACCTTGTGCATATATGTGGATGTGAGCACCGACCAAAAACTACTAAACCGACTTGTACTGGACTCCGAACTTGACTCAACTTCGTTGGCTCCCTAAGCCAATCGCACGGTAACTTTGCCACTAATAGACCTACCAAACTTGTCTACTAAACCTGCTAGAACCGACAACACGTATAAGGAATGGAAAGCTAATAAAGCGGTTGCTTCTACCCTAAAAAAAGGTGAAGGAAGTAGCTGCCGGCAGTAGCCTTCTTCCTCCCCAAGTTCATCTCGTTCCCCACCTCATGCTCTGCTAGTCCCAAACTCTGGTTCTTCCAGTACTCAATCCCTAATTTCTGTTCTATTTCGTGTGAATCGTCGCATCTCAATCCAATCATACATTGGGATATAATGACAGCTGGTATCTGTGTCGTGCACTGCTCTCGTACTCTCCATTCCATTGTACCCATAACATACACTGAAGATCTCCCTGGGGCTCGATCTTGTGGTGTAATTCCTGCTCAGGGTTAATTGGGTTTATTTTCAGGAGGAGCACATCGGTTTCGTCAAGCTCACTGCAACTACGAAGGCGCACATCAAGCGTTGGACCAAATGCCAGATGAGCTATTAGCAGCCAGGGTACATCCAGTTGAGATTATGAGGAAGCATGGAGCGCTGAGTGCACAGAAAGCAGCGTACTACTGGGCCGGGAACGTGTCACGGGCTGATGCCCGCCACGTGTTCGACGCGATGCCGAGCGCTCGGGAAGTCGGCGTTCAGCTATTCTTAGGACATGTCCTCTCCATCACGGTGCATTACAGGACTTATCCGGTTACGCAGAAGGTGTTTCACCAAGTCTTTGATGCATATGGTGCCGATGAAGTGTACATGACCATGAGGTCAGATCATGCCAAGGTCTTTGTTTTGTTCCGGTCGAGGCACGACGCCGCAAGAGCCCGAGAAGCCCTTCATGGCCGCAACATCTATGATGGATGCTGCCTGATGGACATAACAGAGGTGACGGCAAGAGCTGTTCTTCATATGGTTGTGAGCCACTTGCTCTAGTCAGTGACAGGAGAGGTGCTTCACCAGGTCTTTGCTGGTTATGGAGCTCGGGACGAGGTGTATGTAAACAAGGCAACATATGTTGAGGCTCTCTTCACGTTCGGATCAAGTCATGCCGCAAGAAGAGCTCGTGAAGCTCTTCACGGTCGAAACATCTATGATGGGTGTTGCCGGATTGAGATTCAGTACGTGTCACTTACTCTCAGTAATACCACTGAGACTTCACCAACACCCACTACAGCAAACCCGACTCCCTGCCCAGCCTCTGCTCTGAAGGCGGTCGACCCCAATGAGCATGGTGTCGCGTTATATGCCAGTCCGTTGGACCACTCTGTGGCGCTGGTAGCAGAAGCCACCTCTGAGGAGTGTCCAGTCATGGCTGAGCAGCTTGGTTCCAATCAGGAGCTGCATAGAATTTCGGCGGTGTCAGATGACAAGGAGCAAGTGCAAGTAAAAGATGAGCTACCTGGTGCATTAGAAGTGTTTGAAGGAACACCTGAGAAGATAAGAAGTGGCGCGAAGCTTCACCGCCGCGTCAAGTGGGTATCTCGAGTGCGCATTGTGTGACGCCCTGTGCGCATGGCCCTGAGGAGTAAGTTCCGCAACTGTGTGACCATGCCATCACCACCTCCAGTGCCGCCACGCCGGCCTGATCAGCCGGTCCATCACTTGGAATCTTGTTCACCACCTCAGACACCTACTCTGCATCACCCTCCAGATCCACTCTCGGTGGTGGGAGGCGATCTGTGCTCGAGTTCTTCTTGGGAGTCGGCCCCGGATGTTGCAGAGATCAGCTCCGATGAGGAGGACTCTCCCCCTGTAGCCAGGGATCTTTGTTTTGATGATCAGGAGGACTTGTCCCCTGTGGCCAGGAATTTGCAGCAGAAGGGCATGGCTGGTACCATTGATAATGATGGCGATGACTGCGTGATTCTAGACTACGATCTTCATAGCACGGCCGCCATGAAAGATAAGGAGGGGAGTGTGGGAGATGGTGGCTCGGATGATGAGTTGCAGATAGTCGCAGAGAAAGGCGAGGTATTGGCTTCCTTCCATTTTTTTCCGTGGAGTTGCAATTTGATTTTGTGAATACAATAGAAGCAGTACCTAGTTATATTTGAGGACATGCGCATTACATAATCGACTTGTGAAGTGATTTGGAGATCATATACCGTGATTTGTGTATCGTGTGCTCGCTGCTGCAGAACATAAGCTTTTGATTTCAAATGATTGCAAGTTGTTAAAGATACATTATTCAACTTGTAACATAGTCCTTCTGTGTTTACCTGCTTGTAATGTCTATGAATATTCACGGTTTTTAGTTGACATCAAGTTTGACAAGGACATTTTAGAATTTGGGAGCATGTTTGTGAAACATGTACTACTTCTGTTTATCTGCAGTATCATACCTCCATTATTGGCCATGTTTCTGCAGGTAGCATGCAGGGACTTCCCTCACTCACGTCATTTATGTTCTAATATGCCTTTCGGCACTACCTCTCACCAGAAGCATTGTACCATGGTGAGTTTTGAACATTTTCCGCTCCCTGATGCATTAGCAGAGTAGGCAGGAGATTTGTTTTAAATGTCATTCATTGCCGTTTTCCAAATGCAGTGCTACTGTTTTGTTTGTGACGCCCCATCTCCCTGCAGTTATTGGGGTAAAGCTCTCTCGGTTGATGACCATTGTCATGCTACGGATAAAGAAATCAAATGGAAAACACTGAGGCAGGCATTCAGGTGGAAAACTCTTCCTGCATCTCATCCAGAAAAAGAAACTGTTGTTTACCCAGTAATGATGTCACTCGGCTGTCTTTCTCTTGGCAATTAGATTCCTCTTCAGAATGTTATGACCCAAAATCAAGAGAGGGAAGAGGTACAAGCAACTCTCACACTGCTCAAATTTCTCACCCACTAGCGCCAACTGTCAGTGCACCAAGGGCACACCCTGCGGCAGGAGCTGGAAGAGGTACAAGCAATGCTCACACTGCTCAAATCGCTCACCAGCATGACTAGACTTATGCGCAGTTGAAACTCAAGGGGTGTAGCTGCTAGATTCTAGTTGGCTGGTTTGGAAGATTCCTGTATGATATGTTTCGGTTGCTCTTAGTATTATTTCAATTTTCATCTAAGGATGCTTCTTTATCGAAAAAAAATCTAAGGATGCTTGTGCTGGGTGGAAAGGTTGCTGATTACAAGCCCTATGGATCATTACTCATCTATTTGTTATTAAATCTGTTTCATCGGCACTGTTTTCTTTCATCAGTGCTGTTGGGACGCAGCTTGTAGGTATTTTTTTCTCTTTGTTCTGTTTCCTCCGTCCCATGAAACCTATCTTAACTTTGTCCAAATTTGGATGTATCTAGACATTATTTAGTATCTAGATACACCTAAATTTGGACCAAGTTAAACAAGTTTCATGGGACGAAGGGAGTATAATGCATAAATGTGCATGTCAATTATGACAGAGAAACAGACCAGAGCTGTGAATTTGGGTATGTCACCATGAATAATTCAGGAGGCTGAGGCGGCTGTGAGGATGTACCATGGTTCTGAGAGTATATTCTGCAACTTTGATGGGGCTAGTTTACTTTTAACTTTTAATCTAAGCAACCTAATAGTTTTTTTTTCAGTCTGTTAGCCTTGTTTACTACTCCAACCTTTCAATATAATAAGATGTTTTAGGTTTTTTTCAAAAATGCATGTACCTAGACGCGTTTCGGTGTGTAGGTTCACTCATTTCGGTCCATATCTGGTCCACATTGAAATACTAAAACATCTTATAATAGTGAACGGAGGGAGTAGCTTATATTCATTCATAGGTGGTATGCAGCATGTAGAAATGTGTCATATGTGTAGTTCAGTTCATATGCTAAAGGCTAGAAATATTATGCTTTGGGCTTCGCTGATTAACCTTTCATGTGGACGTTACAGGTGGTGCATTGCAAGCCTCTGACTGTAAACAAGCAGGTCGGTGCAACAGTTGGTTGGTTCGGTGTGAACTTGAGTTTCTATTCAGGAATCTGGTTCTCACTTTGTATTTCTGCAGATGCTGGAGGGACATGCCCTGGGAGTGAAGGTTGCAAGGGAGTGGCCAGAACGAGGTTGCGTCTCCCCAAGCAATCAGATCCCTCTTCAGAATGTTGTCAGTCAAAACCAAACACGCATACTTCGGTCAGAGCCTCACCGAATGTAGCGCCAATTGTCAGTGCGCCAAGAGCATACAGTCATACACTGCAACAAGATCTAGAAGTGGTACAAGCAATGCCTACACTGCCCAAGTTTACTCACCGACTAGATCCGGCTAGATCCAGTTGCTCCTGTGTTCCAAGAAGCCTCTGCGAGGCTGTTCTCTTTCGCCGCAGATGAAGATGGTTACTCACCGACTAGATCCGGCTAGATCCAATTGATCCTGTGTTCCAAGAAGCCTCTGCGAGGCTGTTCTCTTTCGCCGCAGATGAAGATGGTTCAGTCATCTTCAATCGACCGTGGGAGCTTAGTCTAGACCAGAGCTCCGCAGATGTTTGGTCATTGGTCTGTTGGGCAGAGAACTTCAGACCGCGTGACTACTACAGGCATTTCTTCAGAAATTACAACCCCCATGTTCTCTGCCAGCAATTTAGAAAACCAAGTGTATGATTCCTATGAGCTGAAGTATTGCAAGTAAAGGCAGGTCTGTAGCTTGATCTAGGACCTGATGAGCACAGTTATGTGAGACTCCGTTAAGCTCCTGGGTATGTGAAAGACTCTGGGTTGGAGCTGGTGCGACACCTGAATGTAATTCGCAACGGCTTCTCTGATTTCCCAGTTGACATGGTCAGCATCGATCTTCCTAGCTGCAGCAAACATTGCTAGCAGCAGATTATCTTTGAGAAAAGTGACTTGCTGAAGCTGGAGAAGCCTTGCAATTGTGGGAGCAAGAAGGAGAGCAGAGGCTTCAGCATGAAGGGGAGAAGGCGCCAAGACAGTTGAAGCCTGAACCATTAGATCGTGCTGTCCAGCCGAGTCCCTGCACTGAATATAGTGCTATGCTGCTCTGCATTCCCTGGGATTTTCCTGTTCTTCTATGAAGCATTCGAAGATTTCTTTTGTTCCTGCAATAAGGTCAGTCCAGATGGTGGTGCCCTGCCGTAGCTTCACTTTCAGTAGTGTGAGCGCCAGGTTGGGCAATGTCTTCCGGTGAGGGCGCCGGAATGAGAGCCATCTGGTCAGTCTGAAGAATTGCATTGGTAACCTGAAAACCCTGGATGGGAGAGCCACACTTTTTTTGCGAAGAGCTTATCATTGCGTGCTAATATTTGGCAACGTAGCAAAGGGATGATTCATGGATAGCATACTCTGAATAATTTGCAGCAGTAAAGCACATCTTGCGGTACATCGCCAGCACGCGCACTCTTGGATGCTTCCTGGGGAACGGCGACGAGCAGCTTGTCAGTTTCAGCGACACCGACATGTTAGGTCTAAGGGTGTGTTCGGTTCGGGAACGAAGTGGAAAGGAATGTCATGGTTCCATTCCACTAGAATGGGTTGGTTCCATTCTTATGTTCGGTTGAGACCAAAAAAAGTAATGGAACGGTTCCGTTTTGTGTTCGGTTGAGACAAAAAACTGGAATGGAATGGCTAGTATTTGATTCAGCTCACCTCCTTGCTATGCTAGGTGAGATTACCTCCACGTTTGTGAATTGTTCTTATTTGCAACAACATACAATCAAAATTTCGGCAGCATTTCGTTTGTATTTTCGACAATAAGCAGTGTAAATAAATAACCACAATAGAACAATATATAGCATCAATGAAAGAACAGTTTTCAACCATACAAGCATACTAATAGCTAATAGTCACAGTTTTCAACCATACAAGCATGCTAATAGTCACAGTACATGAAAGATCATTCCAAATTGTGTAGAAAACGGCATACAAGCCATCCAAAAGAAGCGTTCCAGTTCATAGCATAGTAGCCCATACAATTACTGCACATTATAGAGCACTCCAAAGTTCTTCTCCACATACCGGCTCACCCAAACCAACTTCTTCTCGAGTTTAAGGGTCATGAATGCTTTTGCCGTCTTCGGATTGTCAACAAGATGAGCATAGTAGTGAGCAATATGCCCTTCATCGAATCCATTGATTGCAGCCAAAGCATCCCACAAGCCATCTGGTATGGCATCATCATCTCCACCAGACTTGAAAAGAGAATCAGCCACCATTTTGAACTCATCTTTGAGAGTGGTCACTAGTGGATCATCTTCATTTTTCACAACCTTAGCCTTCTTCTTTGGTGGTGCTTTAGAGGTAGACTCGGCAACATTTGGCGACACGTTCACTTCACTTTCATCTTCATCAAGATCAATAGATAGTGTGTCATTCCCGGACTTGTCATATTTTCCTGTTGCTGTAGTGGATCCAAATATGGTTTCCATGGAACGGTAGTGTTCAATTGGGATATCCAAGTAAGGTGCATCAGCTTTGAAGGCCTACAAAAAATGTCCAAGTGAGTAGAGAAAAATCTACTGCTGCCATCACATTTTGAGTAGCAAAGGCCTTCCTACCACGAAATGAATGTTCCACATCTTTGGTAACATATGCTCGCACATGTGTACCATCGATAGCTCCAATGCAGTCCTATATTGTGAATAATATTAAATGACATAAATTATATCCTAAATAGCTAACGAATAGTTTTAGCAAATACCTTAAAATATGGGTCAAATCGATGATTTCCTGCAATTTTTGTTGGGATCTCCATTGATGGTGGCCTGATATAATCATTACGCATCTCACCTATGGCGTGTAGGACACGTCTAAAATATATGCTAATTGTCTCGAATGATAAATCAAAGTTTGTTGCAACAACCCTATTCGGAAGGTTATGTCCAAGAGTGTGTAGAAATAACACCACTTGTTGCTCCACACACAAATGTTGACTATTTTCTAGCAATTTGCGATCTCTCAATATGTCACATAGCCGGAAAAAATATCTCTTTCAAAGCTCAACATATTTCTACAAGTCACATCAGATTTTCAAATTTTATTTTTTAAATAGTCTATCCTTTGTTGATCTCTTTCATGCACTGGGCCATAGGTTATACCCGGTCTTCTCTTCCTTATAATAGCTCGAACAAGTACTGCAACCGTAGCAAGAGCTACAAAAACAACAGTTCCCCTAATCATTTTTTTTATCCATCCTCTTGCCCATTTACAACATACTAGATCATGTTGGCGCGCGTTGCTGCGCCCGTCTATTTCAGAAATAAAACAATAGGAATTTACATAAATGTAGGGACATAAAAAGACAAGAAACTTAAGTTGACTCATATGGTAGTAGATCATCTCTACCTCAAGTTATGCCTAGTTTTTTCTTTATTGTGTGACAGATTTGAATGATCATAATTACAACAGATTTTTTGACCAAAACATCTATGTTCCCGACCTCGTCTCAAATGGCTAAATATCCTGATCTACAGCCCAGATTCAGAATATCCTCGAGCCTAGCCGGCTGATGTCGAGCGAAAGATCTGGAACCGTTGTGCATGCTCATCTACAACTGCGTGCAATCCACTGTGTGCGGTGAGAAAGGTAGGCAACTCCAGTTTGATTCCTTGAACAGGGGGACATTGGCAGTCATATCTGTTCTTGGCTGCTACATGAAAATGGTGGTTGTCAGTGAATACGCTTGGACGTGTGTGGATGGATTGAAATAAACTGGTCACAAAATATAGGTCAATGTAGATGTTGCAAGCTGAAGGATAAGCTATTTTAGTTGAGAAAATTACTTGAGGAAAAGATTTCATTTTGCTGTTGGAGCATGATTCAGTGCAGCGCCTCTCTGCTACAAAGTTACCGGGTCACACTTTTGCTCGTGATCAACAAGCAACATTAGCAACAAAATGCAGATCAACCCGGTTATCTAATGGACCATCTTACCCTAAGGGGCAAGGCATAAAAAGGCGAGTTCTTTCTACAAGTTGTTTGCTCATTTTAAAATTTATTTTCCAAGAATTCTTAACAAGTCCAGGAATTGTGTTTGGTTCTTTCCAAGCACCAGTAAAATATAGAAGCTTATGAATAATTGGTTAGAAATCAAACTGTCGATATTCTTTAGATAATCGTACCTTTTGGTTTAGGAGATTATTTTGAAACTTCTTTTCTGCATTTTTCCATTATTCAGTCTACACATGTCGTAAGATGGTTGGTCATATTAGCTGACTATATTATCGATTCCTCAAATTTGGTTCAGTCAGATAGAGAATCATCAACAAAGAGAGGCATAAAAACTCTCCTGGATATTGCAGAACTGCATGCAAGAGACTTTACTGGATTATCCACTGCTTGGCTGAATACTAATTCACATGCTGTCGGTGGCAGCACCTTTGAGCGCATCACTGAATTCTTCACCCAGGGATAAATGGGGTTCCCCGTTACTCCATTAGGATCAAGCGTTGGTTCTTCCGAGACCTTTTTTTTTTTTTTTTTTTTTTGCTTCTTCAGACTAATGCGATCAGTTTTTCTTTGCATGTTGGACAGAGTATACCGGAAAGAAAGCATCTTCAAATAAAACAAAACCAGCAAGGGAAGTAAGTTAACAAATCACACAAGCTTTTAAGGCAATGCATGAAGAGTGGGATGAACTCGTACCTCTTTTCTGTTGTAACATGCGGCTGACCATAACAATTGGTTCATTAATCCTTTCCTTGTTACTCTGGGGTAGAACAGTATTAGAGCCGCGAACCAAGTGTGGTTCCTGGGCATCGTTACCATGGGATCATAAGAGAACGATTTGTCATTATGCTATATATGTATATCCTGTAATATACCCCATTTCGAAAAGAAAAAAAACCGGGAGGAAGTATGTCGCTAGTGGGTATAGTAGACGAGAAGCTAGAAAACAAATAGGATGCAGATATTGTAAAATGAAGTTCAATAAATAAAACAAAGTGCGGTATTAAGAACGATTGGGCGAAATAAAAAGAGGGATAAATTTCCATGTATGAGCAAGTGCACCTGTCCAGCCGCCATTGCAGAAAATGAAATTTACGAAGTTGTTGTGACGAATCCCTGAATAAGTATCCGCAATGAAAAGGGAGACGATCCCTACAAGAAGTAACAGTAAGCTATTTTTCTAACCAATGTTCATATCAAAATTACAGAAAAAGCTTAGGATGGCAAGAAACAAAAATACTAACCCTAAGCAACAAGCATCTCTGATGAACAATGGTAGGTTGAAGAGGGGATAAAAGAGGGTAGGCAAAGTAGATTGCTCGCTCCACATATTTATATGGACAGGAGATAGCGGACAGTAACGTTCATATTAATCATCGTTTAGGAGTGGATCACCAAAATTACAGGAAAGATTACTATGGTGCGGGCCGTTTCAGTTTGGAATCCGAGATTAAGACGCCGCCCATGGAGAGGCGTTTATCGGATGATGGACCAGGTCCACCGGCGAATCGAATAATGGCTCCCCGTATAGAGGGGACGCAACATGCAGTCGCTACTCGCTAGCCATACAAGCTTCGCCGGCGCCGTCGCCTGAAAAGAAACTTTTTTGTCCGAACTATTGTTAGAAAAAAATGAACAGAAAAGAGAAGCAACAAGGGATCGCACCTTCCTCCGCACCAGATTTTTCGTCCTGTACGTAGCTGCCCCGTCGGCGCTACGGAATTAGCCATTTGAGACGTGCGGACCTTTTTCATCCTTGGTTCGTTTTGACGATAATGGTTAATGGACCACGTGAGAAGGCCATGTTACCTTTTCACGGCCCAACGTACCAGCGACGTCCTAACTCAATTCCTGGAGTAGCCAGCAATGATTGCTAACAATCTAACATCGTTGCGATCGGCGAAGTGAAAATTTTGACCGACTGTTCGGTACCTCCCAGTAAATCTCCAACGTCAATGATTACATCGGACGGACCAGAGCTCCTAAGTGCTGTGAGAGCTCCTAGCTAATTACATTTTAGTGTTACTTAATGTATGCAATCAAAAATCACAAAATCAAAGATCTACAATATATGTATTGAAATTACCGACTCTAATTTCAATCAAGATTGATTTTTCTCACAAAATCAAGTGGTAATTGATGCAAATATAACATAGATCTGAGCTGAAATCAATGCAAGCAACATGGGCAGGATTTCATCTCACCTTGCAGGGAACCGGAGCTGATTCGTGCCCGCCGCCACTGCCGCTTGCCTGCCCTCCAGCCGCCCCGCTTGCCTACCCTCCAGCCGCCCCGCTTGCATGCCCTCCCGCCGTTGATACGGGTCCACCAGCTCATTTATCTTAGTTTAGGTAATGGTCATGGTGGGCCAATTAGGGTCCTTCATGGTGGGCCAGCCCACTAGGGCTGGCCGGCCACTCCATCCTCTCATATAAGGTGGAGGCACGGCTAGGGTTTAGATAGACAAGTTTAGACTAAAGATTAGGGGGCCATTGCGTGTGTTCACGTATCATCCCTCGGGCCGGCGTCTTATCTATGCGCGAAGGTTCTTGTGTTCATCAAGGATTGTCTATTTGGTTTGAGGCTAATCGTTCCTCTCCAGTTCATTCGTTGGAGGATTCTCCCACTCGTTGTGAAAGATCGGGCATCAATCTAGGTGGATCGGCTTGGATTCACCGTATCATGAATCCAAGCCGATCCACCTAGATTGATGCCCGATCTTTCACAACGAGAACCTGGGGTAGAGAATCCTCCCAACAACGCGATGAACGCAGCCTGGAGAAGAGGGAACAGCAAGCAACGGACCGATGAACGACCGCCTCAAACCAAGAGCTAGACAATCCTTGATGAACACAAGAACCTTCGCAGGATAATAATAGATAAATAGAGGGATGATACACGTGAACACACGCAATGGGAAAATCCTAATCTTTAGTCTAAACTTGTCTATCTAAACCCTAGCCGTGCCTCCACCTTATATGAGAGGATGGAGTGGCCGGCCAGCCCTAGTGGGCCTCTCTACCTTGGTTTGGACAGGCCCAAACCAGACTGACTCGATTTATTAAAAACCCTAACACATATGACCATTACCTAAACTAAGATAAATGAGCTGGTGGAGTCCTGAATCTAGGCTCCACATAGGCCTCCATGCCCGTATCATCCTCCCCTCCTTCAAGAAGCGTTGTCCCCAACGCGTGAGGGTCTTCTGGAAAAGGTGACGTGATATGAACATGACACGTCCTCGCCGTCTTCAAGTCTTGCTTGCCTTCCACACCACATCCTCCCTCGCGGCCTGCTTGACTTGATACAGCACTTGACGCCTCCTTTCTTCTCCACATGAGCTTGGACTTCGGCGCCAATTCCTTCTTCTTGCGAGGTTTTGATGGACCCCTGTGTCGCTGCACATGACCCTGCACAAGATGTGTAATTCCTGGGCCACATAGATGTCTCACACGTCCATCCTTGCCTCGATGCATCCGCGGTGTCGCGGAAAAGGACAGACTCCTAGCACGGTAGTGCCGCTGCCCACTGTCTCCACCGACGTGCTCGGCCACGCCGGTCTAGGCGCCGGTTGACGGACGATTGACCGGCCCGCCGGTCTGGAGCCGGTCGGCCGGCCCCGGCACCGGGCTGAAACACCATCGCAATGGCTTCTCTAACTGCTCGCTCCCACTCCTCCCACGCGCATCTGCGCCATATGCACCGAAACACCATCAGCGCACCCATCATCAGTCTGTGTACTGACATCAACACAAACTGGAACTGTAGCACATGCTGCAACATCCACATCAACAACTAGTGTAGCTTCATCCGGCTTGTCACCAACAAGAACTGGCTTGTCATCTACAGGCTTGGCTGAAACATCACCAACATCAATGCTCGGAACGTCATGCACCTCTTGCTGCACTTTAGGCTTGTGCAACTTCTCCTTACGCACCACTAACTCCACATCGGACTTGATATGATCATCACCCATAGGCTTCAAAGTCCTCTGTTTGCCACCATGCATAAAAGAATATGTATTTGCTCGCCCAGCATGTGTCACATTGCGATCATACTGCCAAGGACGCCCAAGTAGCAATCCACACACCTCCAATGGCAACACATCGCAGTCAATCTCATCAACATAGTCATCAACTGTAAATGGCACACGCACCTTGTGAGTAATCTTCAGCATACCACAGCTATTCAACCACTCAAGATGTTTAGGTTCAGGAAGACGCCATGTAGACAACCCCAATGCTGCCACCATCGCCTTGCTAATGCCATTAGTACAGCTACCACCATCAATCATCAACTTGCAAGCTTTGCCCTTTACAATGCACTGAGTCTAAAACAAACTCCACCGCTGAACCTTGTCAACTGTCTTGCAAGCATCATCTTGTACCCTCTTGAGTTGCATATTCAGCCCGCTCAATGGTACATCCTCCTCAACAGTCACAGTAGTGCTCTTGGTATCAGAGCCAGGTTTCTCTCCTCTGAAGATTTCACCTCGACCTTAGTGACTGTTGGTAGTGGAGCAATCTTCTTACTAGTAACTATGCACTTGTCCAATGCCTGCTGTACCTCCTCCAGGCACTTGTCCACTTTCTCCAATGCATGCCCAACTCCGGATGACTGCTTACGATCCTTCAATGGTAACCCGAAACCACCACGAAGAAACTGTTGGAATTCCGCCCAAGTATAAGCATACTCTCCTCTATCAACGGCATCATACCAATATATGTCCAACTCGGCATCCACACGCCGGTGAGCTAGAAGACAGGCATCATACACAGTGAACTTCCCTTTATAGCGACGACATCGTTGGAAACCCAACTCCATGTACTTCTCCCAATCCTCGTACTGCTCAATTGTCGCGGAACGGCGTAAATACCACTTTAGTTCCGACACGGGACGCGGTGCTTCCTCCCAACGGCGGATATCAAGGTAATCATTGAAAACATCACCGATTTCGCGGAACCAAACCGGACGAATTTTGCGAACTTCCCGTTTGCAGTTGACCGGATTTTACGCCAGGCTCACATCGTCTGGTTGAACGGATTTACGCCAGCGCCGGTCATCGTCCGGGACCGGATTTACGCCCCTGTCATCGTTGGACCGGATTTACGCCAGGTTCCCGTTGGACCGGATTTTACGCAGCTGCCCACAGTCCGGTGACCGGATTCTGACCGGATTTTTCCTGGTCGCGAATTTTCGTCTTCTTCCCGATTCTGGTCGCGATTTTTCGCGATTTTGACCTTCGAAACAGCCATGGATGACCTCCAAACTTCACCAAACAACCTCCATCGACCGAGAGCCAAACTCCTCCGATCTAAGAGCCAATCTTCTCCGCAGCAAACCGATCAAAGAGATCGATCAACAACACCTCGCCGTGAGCAACCCAGAAAGCTGATACCACATGATACGGTGAATCCAAGCCGATCCACCTAGATTGATGCCCGATCTTTCACAACGAGAACTGGGGTAGAGAATCCTCCCAACAACGCGATGAACGCAGCCTGGAGAAGAGGGAACGAATCCAGCAAGCAACGGACCGATGAACGACCGCCTCAAACCAAGAGCTAGACAATCCTTGATGAACACAAGAACCTTCGCAGCGGATAATAATAGATAAACGGCAGCGCCGTACCCCCGAAGGGATGATACACGTGAACACACGCAATGGGAAAACCCTAATCTTTAGTCTAAACTTGTCTATCTAAACCCTAGCCGTGCCTCCACCTTATATGAGAGGATGGAGTGGCCGGCCAGCCCTAGTGGGCCTCTCTACCTTGGTTTGGACAGGCCCAAACCAGACTGACTCGATTTATTAAAGACCCTAATTGGCCCACATATGACCATTACCTAAACTAAGATAAATGAGCTGGTGGAGTCCTGAATCTAGGCTCCACATAGGCCTCCATGCCCGTATCAGCCGTGCACCGCTTGCCCGCCGCCGCCATTGCTAGCCTGCCCTCTCGACGCGCGCTGCTCGCCTGCCTTCGATCGCCGCGAGCCGCTTGCCCGCCTCTGCTCCCAGGCGCCGTGCCGCAACGAGAGGAGGGAGACGATAGGGAGAGGTGAGCCATGAGCGGGTGGAGAGGGTCACGAGGGGTTTTTTTCGAGGGGGTGAGGGAGAGATGCGGTGAGGAAAAGAGGAGGAACGAGTGCGTTCCACTGATTCGGTGGAACCAGCGTATTCCGCATCTGGGCCGAATATTCGTTTTCAAGGAACCGTTCCATTCCATGACACTAGCCCAACCTAACACAGGTATGTGCTCTAGGTGCAGAACCATCCCATTACATTCTACTTGGTTCCTCGAACCGAACACACCCTAAAACCTTGTGTGCACCACAAGATCGTGAAAAGCAGCATGTAGAACATCAAGGCTGGCCCATAGGGCGGGGCAGAGGGGCGCTCGCCCCGGGCCCTCAACAGTTAGGGCCCTAGTCTAAGATTTTTTTGTACACTTACTACACTTATATTTATACTCTTTAGGCAATAAAGCTTGAAATAATTCTAGAAAATATAGAAGGTTGAAGTTGTAGCTTAATGTGCCTATACTCCGACTCCTCTAATATGCAGAACAACACGGACCCTCATAATTTTTTCTCTAATTATTTCTATTTCTCGCAAACAATACACATGTACACAAGTATCTATTGGTAGAAATAATAATCATGGTATATAGCTCGTGCGATCAATAGAAATAAATAGTTTCAAACATATTCAGCAATATTCTTAAGACCATGGGTCTTTCAAATGTAAATATTATTTAGTTTGTTATTGCATTACCCTAGTATTTATCTTGCTGAATAATAATATTTTTTTAGTTTTTTTGTGTGTGTGACCAAGTGGTGAAGTTTGAGTGAGATTGTTAAGGGGCCTAGAAAACTAATGATGCTTAAACTTTAAGTAAGATATATAAATTTAACATAAATGAATATCTTTAAGGAATTTTTTAGAGTAGGGGGGCAATGGCCCCCTACCCTAGAAAAGCTTAGCCACTATGAAAAGGGGTCCTTGACGTCGTTTCGCCCTAGGGCCCCCTCCGCGCTCGCGCAGCTGCTGCTTCCGGCGAGGACTGGGCTATGTGGTTGGGCACCCGACTCGGCGGCAGGAGAATCATGCGAATGCGAGGACGGGGGCGGCATGAGAAGCATGGGGAGACGATGCCTGGCGGAGAAGAATGCGTGCGCTTAGGTGAGGGTTGGGCTCCGCGGCGGCAGAGCTTGGTGGTGGTGGCAGCGGCGCGGTCGCGGCCGAGCTCGGGATTGGTGTGCGCGCGGCGGCGGCGCAGCCACACGCACAGGCAGGTCACGCAGATGAAAGCGGCAACGCCAACTACGCCCAAAGCGATCAACGCAGATTTCTCCGTCAGCTTCATTGTGTTGAACTTGGGAGTGAGTGTCTAGTGGAGAAGAAGGTAAAGGATGTTTGTTTTTATAGGGGTCTCTCTCTAGCCCAGTTTACTGAGAATTAGTTTAGAGTTCACTAGGACATTGCAAACGGCGGGAGTAATGTTGACATAAAAGGGAAAAAAGTAATAAATCAGGTGACCGAAGGAAGAAACCATTTTTTTTGTTTTCAAAGTGCTTGGACTGAAGAGCAGGAGGTGTATGGGAATGCTGATGTGGTCTTGGGGCGTAGGGACAGTGGATAAGTCAGAGCATTACATGGTTATGAGTTTTGCTTCTCTATGTTTTTTAGAAGCGAAAATCTTCAGTTTTAGTTAATGGGATCTGTTCCTTCAATACTACTATCACCCAGCGGCAGGGCCGGCTCATAGGGCGGGGCAGAGGGGCGCTCTCCTCGGGCCCTCAACAGTTAGGGCCTTAGTCTAAGATTTGTTTGTACACCTACTACACTTATATTTATACTCTTTAGGCAGTAGAGTTAGGAAGAATTCTAGAAAATATAGAAGGTTGAAGTTGTAGCTTAACGTGCCTATACTCCGACTCCTTCTCTAATATGCAGAATAACACGGACCCTCATAATTTTTTCTCTGATTATTTCTATTTCTCGCAAACAATACACATGTACACAAGTAGCTATTGGTAGAAATAATAATCATGGTATATAGCTCGTGCAATCAATAGAAATAAATAGTTTTAAATATCTTCAACAATATTCTTAAGACCATGGATCTTTCGAATGTAAATATTATTTAGTTTGTTATTGCATTACCCTAATATTTATCTTGCTGAATAATTTTTTTTGTGTGTGTGACCAAGTGGTGAAGTTTGAGTGAGATTGTTAAGGGGCCTAGAAAACTAATCATACTTAAACTTTACGTAAAATATATAAATTTAACATAAATGAATATCTTTAAAGAGTTTTTTTAGAGTAGGGGGCAATGGCCCCCTACCCTAGAAAAGCTTAGCCACTATGAAAAGGAGTCCTTGGTATCGTTTCGCTTTAGGACCCCCAAAATCTATGGACCGGTCCTGCCCAGCGGTCCAGTCGGAAATGTGGTGTTTTTTTCCCTGATTTTGTAGTACCCATAGATGGAGTGTATATGCATTCAGGAGGACAATAAGGTTTGCTTATGACCTGTATCACTTCAGTGCAACTATGACCGTTGTGGTCAAGTAACCTCTTACAGTTTCTTCCTCATTTTTTCTCGGGATTTCTATTTTCGTGCCCTCGGTTCCTTAGTTGTGCTCAGTTTTCCCCAGCTCCTTAGTTTTTCCTCAGTTTTCCCCAAGACCTTGTCTGAAACCATCACAGGTGCTGTAAGGGCCGGCGCCCGACGGTTGACCGTTATCTTCTGACTAGTGGGGCCACGTAGAGCCCGCAAAGACACGTCAGACCATCCATCTTTGTTTGACTGTAAGCATCGGTGTATCCCTGACCAAAACACGCACGAGTGGGGCTTCGGTATATCGAATGACAAGTGGGCAATGGCGCTGATACAAGGGGCAATACACGGGTAGGAATAGATTTTTAAACGGAGCTCTACAGCGATGGCACGGAGGAGGTGGCCTGCGGGGTGCCGAGATGAGATCGACGTCCACAAAGAACTGCATGAGGCGAGACCAGACGCATTAGATAGATATGAACTAGACGCGTTTAACCATGCAAAGAAGAGAAGAAATGGTCGACGACATCGACGACTACCTCAAAACTTTGACTGACCGTGTCGACACGAACGCGAGCAATGTAGAGAAAACTAGTGTCTCTCCTTTCTGGCGTGTATAGATGGGTGCTAGAAGAGTGTGGTGGCGAAGGAAAGACCTCGCGGTGGTCTGTGGTGTCCAGCATAGCGGGGCGGCGTGGCCGTGCCCACAACGGCGTGCATGCATGTTCGGCATTGGTATCATGTACGTTCGGCATTGGCCTCGGCGGTATCTCTGGTGTGTCAGTGATCGAATGAGGGGATGGGATTGACGGTGCATCCCGACGGTGACCTAGCAGTGGCGGCGAGCATAGTCCTTCTGACCATGCCGATATCGGCATCGACATCGTTTGGAGGCTGTGGTGCTCGAATCAAGGTGGGATTTGTTTCTTGTACGCCAAAAGTGATTTGAAACAAGTTTCGTGTTGAAGGTTAGGTAACGAAAGTTTGTAACTAAGCCCAAAATTATACTAGCGCCATGGTGAGGTTCTTTTTGATAGAGCTATACGGTTGGGTAAACTTTTTTGACACTTTTTAGATAGGGTTGCTTGTTGTTACACGTATGGCATCATGTATGGCAAATTTGGGATCATTTGGAGATGTTCGAAAAAATCACTTTGCTTAAACGCATGCCGTTTCGTCTCACTGAAACCAGCTTTTCTAACAAGGTGATTTCTTCTACATTCTCTAAATGACCTCAAATTTCATACAGCTGATCTTCTATACATAGATAGATAGATTGTTTCGTTTTTACATTTTTTGAACTTTTTATTTCCCTTTATAATACCCAATTGATTTTCAGGTCAAAACCTCGAAAAACAGCATCATGTATGGCATCATTTTCGCACTAAATTTCAAATTTTGTGAAACTTTTAGATATTCCTTGTTGTTATATATATGGCATCATGTATGCCAAATTTGGTTAGGTCTCACTGAAACCAGCTTTTGTTACAAGTTAGATTTTTTCGACCTTCTCAAAAGGGATTTTTTTCTACCTTCTCTAAATGACCTCAAAAATCATACAAACGATCTTCTATACAAAGATAGGTAGATTTTTTGCGTGAAAAGTAATGGATACAACAAATCGGTGATGGTTTATCATTTTTTTCATGAAAATTAATGGCTACAACAAATCGGTGATGGTTTATCATTTTTTGCGTGAAAATTAATGGCTACAACAAATCGGTGATGGTTTATCTTTTTTGCGTGAAAAGTAATGCCTAAAAGAGTTTATAATTTTTAGCGCGTGAAAATGAATACAGAAAACCGCCCTTTAGCATACTTAGAGAGTGGAAGGTAACCGACAGAGAGAGAGAGAGAGGGGTTATGCTTCCCGTTAGATCATACGATCAACGGTCGGCGGGCACGATCCGCGTGACATGGGCTAGACCAATCAGGGCAATGTTGCACGTCTGCGAGAATTTGTGGAGGGAGAGGGCAAAACTGAGTAGTATCAAGAAACCAAGGGCAGTAATAAACAGACTAAGGGATTCAAATATGAGATTTAAAAAATGGAAAATGCGTGTTTTGTACAATGAAACCCATCTTGGCCTACCTCAAACTATTTGCAATACAAATATACATGAGTTTGAGAATTGTGGCCTCATTTAGACAAAGTATGTTTTGGGGAAAGCTGTTTTGGGAAGGGCTTATTGTGGAAAACCATGCACCTTCATAGCTACTAGGTGATTTGAGAAGGCCTTTGAGAAGTGGCAATTTGTGGTAAAACTTGATTTATCTATGACTTATCTATGTTTTGAGAACTGGCAATTTGTGGTAAAGACTCCATGAGTATGTGCCACTATTTTTCGGAATTTTTGCACATTAAATGACTCATTTAACTAGTTAATCCCATTTGTTGACTGTCTGTTGACCAGCCACTTGAGGGTAAAACTGAGCATATTGCACTAGCCGCATTAGCACTCAAAAGTGAGCACACAAAAAATGCCAGTATATGACTCGAGGTTATACCTGAGTATATCTAAATTTCCAAGGTTAGACTCGAGGACGCGTGTTGCGGTGCATAAATGGAAGACGTGCAATTGTAGACGCGTAGACGCGGGTCGCGGTGCAAAAGTCGAAGACGTGCAATCGTGGACGCGTGTCGCATTGCAGAAGTCCAAGACGTGCAGACGTGCAGCGGTGGACGCGTAGGACGCGGGTCGCATTAACCACCCCTCACCTTTATAGACGCCTCCTCCCACTATCTCTGTCACTCTCACTCGCCCACGCAACGCCGCCTCTCACGTCCCATCATCTTCTCCAAAGCAAAAAACTCTCTCCCTCTCCCTCTCCTCTCCGGCGAGATGGACAAGGAGAATGCCAATCCCATCGTCCACGGCGCCGTCGGCTCCAAGCGCGACGCCTCTTCGACGCCGTCCTCAACGGCCGCCGCCGCCGGTGCATCGGAGGCTGCCGCCGCCGGTGGCGGTCAGATCCCGGGATTTGACCCCTATGAGCCGGTGTACGTCCCCCCCCGAACCCCTACGACACCTTCCTGGAGGACCCATGGAACGAGGTAACTACGGTTTGCTTCCTTTTTTGTTCCCCATTCCTTTTTGAACCCTATTTTTGCTGGAGTAGATGGATCTGTAGATGGATGAGTATTGGGCTAATATTTGCGCCGATTTTATTCCATTTTGTTTTGATCACTTCTTGATTTCGTTTAAGATTTGGGGTTCGGCCGTTCGGTTAATTTATGCAAGTAATAATTGGATCTCAATCAGTTAATTTATGCAAGTAATCATGGGATTTCAATCAGTTATTTTATGCACTAATCAAAAGATATCAACCGTTTAATTTTGTAAATAATCTGGAATGTGTTCAAGTTCAGATCTGGAATCTGTTTCTTTGCCTATGATGAATCGTTGGGCACAAATTTTTACAGGAGGGTTCAGCGAACCATTGCTATGTACAAAGGTGTTGTGCATGAGCTTTGGTTCGCTAACACCTTCCCTGTAGATATATAATCATGCCCACTCTAACTGAGGCTGACTCTGTTTTTCCTAACTTTGTTATCATGCACGTTCGTCATCGTTGCAACTCATTCACTCATAGTTTCTGTTTGATATGGATCAGCTGTCGCGCGACGGCGGGCGACGAGGAGGAGGACGTCAAGACTCACCAGGTGCTGCGGAGGCTGCAGGTCGCCGTATATCTCCTACTTCGCCAAGGGTGTCTACAGGTGCCCCTTCTGCACTAGGAGACTCGGCGGCACGGACTTCAATTGCCTCGTCACGCATGCCGAGAACATCAGCAACACCTTCCCCAAGGTCGGCACGACGGTGAACGTCTACTCCTTCCGCGCCAAGCACAGGGCGCTCGGCATGCACCTCTGCAGCATGCAACGGGTGGAGATCTCCGCCGGGTGCTCCGCTCAAGCCCAGGGCTCCCAAGGGTAGCAACAGCAACAAGGGGAGGGAGAGCCAGATGGGGTAGGCGGAGTCCTGGACGTGTGTGCTGCTGCCTCCCATTTTGTTGTTGGGATCCCTTTGTTGTTAGCTAGGGATCCCTTGTTGTTATGTTGTTAGTATGATGGTGAAGAACCTCGAACCTGTTACTTTGTTGGCTGTGTATGCAGCTTATTATCTAGGGAGGGATCCCTATTATCTATCCCTATTCTACTATATTTTGTTGGCCCTACTTTGTTTTCTCGATTTACTATGACTGTGAATTTATCGTACATTACCCTGGAGATTTGCTTCTAGATTTAACTACATACATATGGACCAGAGGGAGTACTAGATTTGCTGCCATATTGGGCAAACAACGAGGGCCAAAAGGCACAAATAATTGAAGAAAGAAATGCAAGCTTCTCCAGATTTGATACTATTTTGGTGAAAAGGACAGAGAGAAAGAGGGGGAAAAGGTGCTCGTAATAATGCCAATTTGGGGCCGAGAGAGACAGAACCTAGCTCCTGCTCACGTGCAACCAAACGCGGTCTCGTCCTGCCCCACGCGGTCCCTTTCTACCAGCCCCACGCGACACTGCCCCACACGACGCGGCCCCACACGACGCGGCCCCACACATGACAGAACGGTCAACTAAACGGGAATCCTGCCGTCTGAGCTGCTTCTGCGGGTTTCAAACAAGGGCTTGGGAAAAACTGAGGAAAAACTAAGCAGCTGGGGAAAACTGAGTACAACTAAGGAGCCAGGGGCAGGAAAATAGAAATCCCTTTTTTCTCCTTCGTCTGTTTTGTTGTCTTTGCTTTATTTTTCCATGGACTTCCTAAATAATTAAGAACTTATTTGAGTTGACTTTTCTATACTTCGTGTTTTCTGTTGCATGCGGAAGTTTGCTTAGTAAGGGAAGCTATATAATCAAGATCCAAATCACTAAAAATATATAATTTCCAAGAATCTTATATGTAGTGATTGGTTCCGTGATGAGTAGTAGCCATATGTTGTACATCAGGACAAGACATTAGTTGGCATACATCTTGAGCAGATAAAATAGTTCAATCTCTTAAAGTATAAAATATGGACATGTGAATTTAGATTTTGGGGAGCAGCGATGCTGAGTGTCAACTGGTGAGATCCAGCCGCCAGGGGCTCCCCCATATTTATGTGCGCGTGCAACGCGGGATCAGAACCATTAGTTGGTCAAGGTGCCCCAGATCAGGGCATTTATAGATAAGTCGCGTGCAGAAAAGGTCGTCGTGGACGTTGGTCTTGTCGGCCCCTTTATTTTCTTAACGTTAAGTGTTTCTGAATATCTCTCTTTTGTCTGTTAACTGAACCTAACAGATCAATCCAACATTCTCCTCCTTGATCGTTAGGTTAACTTCATTTTCCCATTCTCCATAGGAATAATAAGCCAAAGTGAGGTGTTGCAACAGCCAATGAAAATGTTATTGAACCTCAACACTTATAGCATACCAGCCTATTTCGAAATGGATAACATAATACTTATTGGGAGTGGTTCTTATTGTGGTCTCTTTATTCCAGAATCATAAGGCTTTCAGTAATCCCATGTCGGCAACATGCTCACGAAAAATAATGGGTGATAAACCTTTCGTCAGCGGATCCGCAAGCATACGAGTCGTACTTATATGCTTAACATTAGTTGTATGATCCTGAATTCTGTGCTTCACAACATGATACTTAATGTCAATGTGTTTGGCAACATCACTTGACTTGTTGTTATTCGCATAGAAAACTGCGGGTTCATTATCGCAGTATGATAGAAGTGGTTTTGAAATGTTGTCGGCCACTTTAAGTCCGGGAATAAAATTCTTTAGCCATACAGCCTACCCAGTGGCCTCATAACATGCTGTAAACTCTGCTTGCATCGTAGATGAAGCAACTATCGTTTGTTTGGAGCTTTTCCACGATATAGCTCCTCCGGCAAGTGTGAATATATAACCTAACGTGGATTTCTTACTATCCACACATCCAGCATGATCAGAATCTGAATAACCAACAACTTGTAGGTTATCAGACCTTCTATATGTAAGCATGTACCCTTTTGTTTATTTCATATAACGCAAGACTTTCTTTGCGGCCTTCTAGTGGTCTAGTCCTAGATTGATTGGAATCTGCCAAGCATCCCGGTTACAAAAGCTAAGTCAGGGCATGTACAAACTTGTGCATACATGATGCTTCCGACAACTGAAGCATAAGGAACCGACTTCATGATCAGTTTTAATTTGGTTCCTCGGACATTGAAATGTCCCAAACTTATCACCCTTGACTATTGGAGCAGGTGAGCCAGAGCACTTATGCATATTGAATTTCTTTAGTAATCGCTCAAAGTATGCCTTTTGTGATAGTCCCAACACACCTTTAGACCTATCTTGACGAATCTCAATGCCGAGGACATATGAAGATTCACCGAGATCTTTCATATCAAAATTGGAAGATAGAAAATTATTGGTCTTGTGCAGCATATCCTTATCACTGCAGGTCAATAATATGTCATCCACATAGAGGACTAATATTCTGAACCTACTGCCCTTAAACTTAACATAAATGCAGTTGTCCACAACATTTTCAGTAAAACCAAAAGTTCTAACAATCTTATCGAATTTGAGGTACCACTGTCTTGAAGCTTGCTTCAAGCCATAGATGGATTTCTTCAGACGACATGCTAAATGTTCCTTTCCTTCCACAACAAAACCTTCCGGCTGAGTCATGTATACATTTTCATTAAGGTCACAATTTAGAAATGTTGTCTTAACGTCCATTTGATGCAATTCTAGGTCAAAATGAGCTACCAGCGCCATGACTATCCTAAAAGAATCTTTAGATGACACAGGAGAGAAGGTCTCATTGTAATCGATTCCTTCTCTCTGCGTGAAACCTTTTGCCACAAGTCTAGCTTTGAACCTTTCGATGTTCCCTTTGTAGACCCATTTGCAGCCTACTCTTTTGGCACCATTAGGAACTTATACTAAGTCCCAAACATCATTTGAGCACATATATTTGAACTCGTCTTCCATGGCAACTTGCCACTTGGACGAATTCAAACTCTTAATGGCCTCCTTGTATGAGGTTGGATCCTCGACCTTTTCTATATCATTTACATCCTCACTCATGTAGGTGATATAATCATCTGAGATGACTTTTCTTCTTTCTCGATGTGATCTTATCACAGGAGATGGTGGTGGAGGGGCATCATTATTATGAGGATCTTCTTCATTATCCGACTGGTGATTTTCTTCACCTTCTGGATTTCGTTATAATTAGTTTCAGGATCATCATCAGGTTGAGGATCTGAACTGTGAGGCTCGGTCTCAACATGAGAAGTGATTCTCTTCTGCATCGGTAGAATAACCTCTTGGCTAATTGGGGATGGAGCACACACCCTCTTTTTCTCAAGATCAATCTTCCTTATTTCAGTAACTTCATTATCCTAAAAAACACCGTTTGCCGGGTCTCCACGTACTTAGAGGTATGACCGGGGCAATAGAAACGGTATCCCTTTCCCCTGTGCGGGTATCCGACGAAGAAACAACTAACCGTTTTTGGATCTAACTTCTTAAGTTGTGGATTGAAAATTCTAGCTTCAGCAGGACAACCCCAAACACGTAAATAGTTCAAGCTCGGTTTCTTTCCGTCCACATCTCGTGAGGTGTGTTCGGTGCTGAATTAGTGGGAGACAAATTTAAAATATGTGCCTCCATCCATAGGCTCACTGGCAAACTTGCATGACTGAGCATGCTACGCACCATATCCAAAAGCGTGCGATTGCGCGCTCAGCCACACCATTTTGTTGAGGTTCACCAGACATTGAATAATGGGCAACAATTCCATTTTCAGCTAGGAAATTAGCAAAAGGTCCTGGAATTTGCCCATAAGGAGCATGCCTACCGTAATACCCCCCCCCCCATTTTTACATTCAGTTGGTTCTCAACTTCGGCTTTGAACACTTTGAATTTGTCCAAAGCTCCCGATTGATCGCGTATAGGGTAAATATACCCATAACGGGAAAAGTGGTCTGTGAAGTTGATGAACGAATAAAAACCATCTACAGAGTTAACATTAAGAGGTCCGCATATGTCAGTATGTATGAGTTCGAGCACACTCGTGGCTTTTACCGCTCATTTCTTAATTATTTTTGCATATTTAGCTTTGATGCAATCAACACATTTGTCCGCATCAGAGAAATCTAATGGGAGGAGTACATCATTTTTAATAAGTCTTTCCATTCTCCCCCTCGAAATGTGGCCCAAATGACAGTGCCATAATTTCGAAGAAGTACTAGTACCCTTCCATTTCTAGTATTTGAAACATTAACACATGCAAAACATAATCATTCCTAGATAACATATATAGTTTGCCTCGTCCGACACCGAGGTCAACATCATTATTACAATAGCTTAAAACAAATTGTTGGTTACCAAACTTGCACTCATACATGTTATCATCAAGACAAGAGGCTAAAATTAAATTCCTACTTAAGGTAGGTACATAAATAACATTATTTAAATGAAGATGAAAGCCGGTGTGGAGCTCCAAGGTGAGTGACCCAACAACTTCAACATCAACTTGTTATGGTTTGGATCATATTTAATCCCTGCATAGAATTAGCAACGTGAGCAGTTGCACCTGAATCAATCCACCATGATGTACAAGAGAAATCAGTATATAATATTTCATCAATAAAAGTGATTTCATCTGTACCTTTCTTCATCATTCACTTAAGGTATTCATGACAGTCCTTCCTATAATGACCTTCCTTCTTACAGTGGAAACACACATTATCAGTAGGCGCTGAAGACTGTCCATTATCCTTTTCCTTTGCTTTAAACTTTGGCATTTCCTTTTGGAAGTTCTTCTTTGGTGGCTTAGAAGGGTCTGACCCGTCATGGTTTCTCTTTGAGGAGCCAACATGAAAAACTTGATCCTTGTTTTGCCTTATCATTCTTTCTTCTTACTGGACAATCAGAGGGGATATCTCAGCAAGTGTGAACTTCTCCTTCATGAAATTGTAGTTCATCTTGAACTGATCGAACTCTTCAGGGAGGGACTCCAAGACCATGATGACAAGGAGGTTGTCACTAAGCTCACACTTTAGGTGCTTCAACTTATTTGAAGCATTTATCATTCTCAGTATGTGTCCCCTAACATCACCATCATTTTTATACTTGCCAAGTAGCTTGTGAAAAAGCTCATGTGCATAAACCTTTTCATAGCCTTTGAATTGCTCCTCCAACGCTTCCATAAATTTCTTGGCAGTATCTTTCTTGGGGAGAGCCCCAATAATCTCAGGTGAAATGGAAGAATTTATCACGAAGCATTGCAACGTGATTGGATTTGTCCCACTTCTCCATCTTGAAGTCATAAGTTTTCTTTAGTTCATCATACTCCGTAGCACCAGCAACTGGTGCCATGGGCTTATCCTCCCTTAAGGCAAAATCAAACTCGTTGAAAGCCAAACATAGCTCAATGGAATTATTCCAATGAGAAAAGTTACTGTCGGTCAGCTGCTCGACAACATCATAACGCATCGCAGCGGAAGCTGAAATTTGACATGGGCATTCATAAGTAAAATTGCATGAATATAAAATAAACATGCCATAATTTTTTTATTCCATGTCAAACACCATTGGGCAGAAATGACACGAATTAGAACAACATAAGGGGTTGACATGCAAAAATAATACAACGTTGGTCAGAATTATTCTCAAAATTAAACATCAATATTAATCTTTTAAGGATCAACTTATTTGATGTTTAATTTGATTATTCAACATTAAAACATACTAAATACTCTAAACAAAAAATCCCGTTGGTTCATTTCTGTCCAGAACAAGTAGCATGTTTTCTGATCATATTATTTTAGGCAATTTAATTTATGTACAAAACAGTGCAAAAAACATTAAACATTAACTTAATAATCATTTATTTGCCCTAAAGAATAGAACAGAAACTGATACAGAAAAACGTACACAACCCAAAAGTTGTGGGGTGTCGACAATCTGGGCCGAAGCCTACCCTCAGATTTGGCCCAAAGACCCCCCTTGGCCCGGGAAACCGCAGAGATCTGGACCGTTCGATCGATCGGATGGCCGAGATCGAACGTGGCCACGAACAAAAATGGCCCGAGCCACACAAAAAAACCCTAGCTCATTTCTCCCCTTCTCCCGTTTTTCACGCGTCTGAGAGAGTGAGGCGCCGTCGACGGCGAAGCTCTGCTCCCCACGCTCCATGCCGGCGCGGTGGCGGTGCTCGGCGAAGGAGCGTGCGCGGGACCAAGTCCCATGCGCTCCTCCGTTGAGCATGGCTACCGGGTCCGTTTTTCTTGCGCGATGGCACGGAGGCGACAATGGCCACGAGGCGACGACGGCCACGGTTGGCACGACGGCGCGCGTCCGTTGCGCGTCAATCCGCGCGCGAGGCGGAGGAGTAGAGGGATACCGTCGGCCGAGCCGGCGGCCATTCGAAAGTGTTGCCCGTCAGCACCAGTTCGTTGACGACGGCGTTGGGTGGCACGACGGCCGACGACGTACGCGTCCATTCCGCGCCTTGCGGCGCGTCTATCCGCACACTCCTCCTTCGGGAGGAAACGGTGGCGCGAGATCTCTGCCCTCGCCGGAGCAGCGGCTGCTCCGACGGCTCCTGGAGGGATAGGCAGCGACCCGTTGGCGTAAGGTGAGATTCTAATCTCCGAATCTTGCAATTTCTTTTTCAGAAATTGGGGAACAAAAATTAGGGTTCATGCAAAATTGAGATTTTACTTATCTAATTGCTTGCATGTGATCGTGATCTTCAACATTAACATGACAAGAGCAACTAGATTGACCCGAGACTTAAACAACAACCTTAAACATGGCTAATCTGAGGGCTAAACATGAACAGAATTGCCTAAAAAATGATCTTGAACATGAATTAGGGTTCTCCTGCGAGCAGAAACTTGGCCTCTGAACAGTGGTGGTGCTCTTGGCCTGTGAAGCAGCGTACACTCCCGCATGCCAGGGCATATGGCGATCCCGTCTGCTGGTTGACCTCATCGGAAAAGATGGATCTGTGGCCACACTCAAGGTGGACGACAAGTCCGCCATTTCTATCAGCAGGAACCGGTGTACACTGGTAGAAAAAAGGGCTTCCGTCCAGCCCCATTAGTCGCGAAGATATAGGAACCACGACCAATGGGGTCTTTAGTCGCGGTTCGGGAGGCGAACCACGACCAAAGGCCTGGGCCCAGCGCGCTCGGTGGCCAGCTGGTGGACGGGAGGGGCTTTAGTCGCGGTTGGCCAGGCCAACCGCGACTAAATGTCTCCCTGGCCCAAAGGCCTTTAGTCGTGGTTGGCCAGGCCAACCGCGAATAAAGGCCCATCCCTATAAAAGGGCCTCAGCTCACTGCACTTAGCCACTTCTCTTCACAAACTTCACAAGGGGGTGTTAGGTTTGCTTTTGGTTCCTCTTATGCACACAAGATGTTTGATGAAATGCCCCAAGAGCATGAAACAAACATGATATGAAGTGTCGGAGCCACAGTTGAGCTTCCTCATTTATTTTTTCCTCCTCGATCGCGGTTAGCAACTTGAACCTTTCATGTGTCATTGATAAAATATGCATGCGTGTAGTTCATTGTTTAATTTCTATTTAGTTTAACAAATGCATGATGGTTAATTATATATTTTATATTATAATAATACAGATGAATCGGCAATGGATGTACGCTAACCAACTCTCCGGCGAATTCACTACGGGTTTGAAAGATTTCCGTAGTGGCTAATGCGAACAAGCAGGGGGTTTTGTTATCTGTCCATGTGTTGGCTGTAAGAATCGAAGGGTTACTCTTCCTCAAGGGAAGTTCACCTGCACCTGATTCGGCATGGTTTCATGCCAAGCTATAATTGTTGGACCAAGCATGGAGAAAGAGGGGTTATAATGGAAGAAGATGAAGAAGGGGATGATATCATCGATGACAACTATCTTGATCATTTTGGTGATACTTTCATGGAGGATGCTGAAGGTGGGGAAGGTGAAGGGGAAGGTGATCAAGAAGAGGCACGTGATGAGCCCTGATGATCTTGGTCGGACCATTGCTGATGCACGGAGGCGAAACTGAAAAGGTGAGGGAGAATTTGGATCGCATGTTAGAGGAACACAAAAAGTCGCTGTACCCAGGATGCGATAATAGTCTGAAAAAGCTGGACTGCACACTGGATTTGCTGAGATGGAAGGCACATGAAGGTGTAGCTGACTCGGGATTTGAAAACTTGCCGAAAATGTTGAAGAATATGTTTTCAAAGAATAACGAGTTGCCCACCAGTACGTACGAAGCAAAGAAGGTTGTCTGCCCTCTAGGTTTAGAGGTTAAGATACATGCATGCATTAACGATGCATCCTCTACCGCGGTGAATACGAGAATTTGAATGAATGCCCGGTATGCACTGCATTGCGTTATAAGATCAGAGGCGATGACCCTGGTGACGATGTTGAGGGCGAGAAACCCAGGAAGAAGGTTCCCGCCAAGGTGATGTGGTATGCTCCTATAATACCACGGTTGAAACGTCTTTTCAGGAACAAAGAGCATGCCAAGTTGTTGCGATGGCACAAAGAGGACCGTAAGTCGGACGGGGAGTTGAGACACCCCGCAGATGGAACGCAATGGAGAAAGATCGACGAGAGTTTAAAGATTTTGCAGCTGACGCAAGGAACATAAGAATTGGTCTAAGTACGATGACATGAATCCTTTTGGCGAGCAGAGCTCCAGCCATAGCACCTGGCCCGTGACTCTATGCATCTACAACCTTCCTCCTTGGTTGTGCATGAAGCGGAAGTTCATTATGATGCCGTGCTCATCCAAGGTCCGGAGCAACCCGGCAACGACATCGATGTGTACCTAAGGCCATTAGTTGATGAACTTTTACAGTTGTGGGGCAGACCTGGTGTCCGTGTGTGGGATGAGCACAAAGAAGAGGAATTTGACCTACGAGCATTGCTCTTCGTAACCATCAACGATTGGCCAGCTCTTAGTAACCTTTCGGGGTAGACAAATAAGGGATACAATGCATGCACGCACTGCTTACATGAGACTGAAAGTGTGCATTTGCCAAATTGTAAGAAGAACGTGTACGGGGCATCGTCGATTTCTTTCCAAAAATCATAACGTAAGAAAGAAAGGCAAGCATTACAACGGCAAGGCAGATCACAGGCCGAAGCCTGCGTAACGCACTGGTGCTGAGGTATTTGATATGGTCAAGGATTTGAAAGTCATCTTTGGAAAGGGTCCTGGCGGACAATCAGTTCCGGGGAGTGACGGCACGCACCCATGTGGAAGAAGAAATCTATATTTTGGGAGCTAGAATATTGGAAAGTCCTAGATGTCCGCTCTGCAATCGACGTGATGCATGTTACGAAGAATATTTGTGTGAACCTGCTTCTTGGGTGTGTATGGGAAGACAAATGATACAAAGGAAGCACGGAAGGACCAGCAACGCTTGAAAGACCCCGATGACCAGCATCCGGAATGGTTTCAAGGTCGTGCCAGCTACGCTCTTACCAAAGAAGAGAAGGTCATCTTTTTTGAATGCCTGAGCAGTATGAAGGTCCCGTCTGGATTCTCGTCCAATATAAAGGGAATAATAAACATGGCGGAGAAAAAGTTCCAAAACCTGAAGTCTCACGACTGCCACGTGATTATGACGCAATTGCTTCCGATTGCTTTGAGGGGGCTCCTGCCGGAAAATGTTCTAGTAGCCATTGTGAAGCTATGTGCATTTCTCAATGCAATCTCTCAGAAGGTAATCAATCCAGAAGTTCTACCACGGTTACAAAATGATGTGGTCCAATGTCTTGTCAGTTTCGAGTTGGTGTTCCCGCCATCCTTCTTCAATATTATGACGCACCTCCTGGTTCACCTAGTCGAAGAGATTTCCATTCTCGGTCCTGTATTTCTACACAATATGTTGCCCTTCGAGAGGTTCATGGGAGTATTAAAGAAATATGTTCGTAACCGTGCTAGGCCAGAAGGAAGCATCGCCAAGGGCTATGGAAATGAGGAGGTAATTGAGTTTTGTGTTGACTTTGTTCCGACCTTAAGCCGATTGGTCTTCCTCGATCGCGGCACGAGGGGAGACTAAGTGGAAAAGGCACGATCGGAAGGAAATCAACGATATATATGGACGGCCATTCTCTGATGAAGCACACCACACTTCTGACCAATTCCAGCTTGGTGGCTCCGTACTTTGAGAAACACAAGAATATTTTACGCTCGGACAACCCGGGGAAGCCTGAATCCTGGATTAGGAAGGCCCACATGGAGACTTTCGGCAGTTGGTTGAGAAAACATTTAATGAATGACAATGATGTTGTAGATCAGCTGTACATGTTGGCCAAGGCACCATCTTCGACTATAACGACTTTCCAAGGGTACGAGATAAATGGGAATACATTTTACACGATCGCCCAAGATAAAAAGAGCACCAACCAAAACAGTGGTGTCCGCTTTGATGCAACAACCGAGAATGGGCAAAAGGTCACATATTATGGTTACATAGAGGAGATATGGGAACTTGACAATGGACCCTCCTTTAAGGTCCCTTTGTTCCGGTGCAAATAGTTCAAGCTAACAGGAGGTGGGGTAAAGGTGGACCAGCAATACGGAATGACAATGGTGGATTTCAACAATCTTGGTTACCTTGACGAACCATTCGTCTTAGCGAAAGATGTCGCTCAGGTTTTCTATGTCAAGGACATGAGTAGCAAACCGAGGAAACGAAAAGATAAGAAAACGATCAGTACATCATGCGATGATCCAAAGCGCCACATTGTTCTTTCAGGGAAAAGAAACATCGTGGGAGTGGAGGACAAGACAGACATGTCAGAAGATTATAATATGTTTGGTGAAATTCCGCACTTCAAAGTGAACACCGATCCAAGCATTAAGTTAAATGATGAGGATGCTCCATGGATACGGCCCAATCGTAAGCAAGCAGGGACACAAGGGAAGAAATGATGTGTAATAATTTATTGTACCAAACTTTGTTGAATGGATCATGTGAATTATATTATCCGTGATGTGTTTTGGTGTCCATTTTCTAATGATTCGATTGAGTCGAGATAGCACCGATGATACATGAAATTTGGAGTGATTTAATCATACTCCTGCCTAGGCGTATAATATGCATACTCGTAGTCTTCATAGTCGTCGCCGTTGTACTGGTAGTCGTCGCCTTCTAAGTTGCCACCGTCGTCGTCGCTGCTATCGTCGCTGTCATCGGGCGGCGCTCGTGGCTCGAACTGGAGGCACACCACACTCACTCTAAGACTAGCAATGAACTCACGCACCGCATCTCTCTTAGCTGGATCATTCAAACCACGAACGGTCCAGCATAGAATCTCTAAGGTACAATCCATGGGAAAAGCTACAGAAAAAACTCCGTCCCTCCTATGCACCTCAGTGCGCCGGCACCGCCCTCATGCAGTGCCCCTCCCTCTCGAAGCTCGAAGGAAGCTCATTGCCAAAAATGGCCGCAAGGACTCGCACGTGCGCTTCCTGAATCGGTGAGTCGAAGAACTCCTTGAAGCGTCTTAGATCCTCCTCCCTGACTGAAAGGTTCTCCGGGCAGAAACCTAAAGCCTTGAGCAACGAACTCTCCGCTGCCGAAGTCATCTTGATTTGCGTTCCGGCCAACGCTGCCACCGACCTACGCGTCACCCTCTTAGGCGTGATGAAAGGCTCCGCGTCCGCCCTCAAACCCGTAGCCTTCTCGAACTCTTGCAGCAAAGGTGGCGCAAGGGCTTTCAGGATTGAGGAGCAGAAATTCTTGACCCTACCCAACTCCCTCTGCTCCTGCTCACGTACCGAAGCCACCTCCTCTTGAACCCCCCGCTCGAACGAGCCATCGTGTCCAACTCCCTCTCCAGATGATGGCCCGGCTCCCTTGGCACCATCTGCATCTGGCTATTTGGCCCATTATAGGACGTGCCCGTTGGGCTGGCCCCCAAGCTACTACTGCTGTCGCTTGACTCTAGGAGCGACCGAACTTGCGGGAAAGGAGCTGGGCGCACCGAGCCTTCCTCGAGGTGGGACCCACCTAAGAGGGAGATGCGGACGAAATCCTCAACGTGGTCCCCGCCACCTCCAACTCCCGCCATCTCCAAACACGCATCCATTCTTTCTGTAACCGAATCAGAGCTGCCGGGCCCCATCGAATCTCCACTGAGCGCGGGACTCCTGTTCCCCATCCCATCCTTGCCTCCACTCACAGCCTCTGTCGGCACAGACAACTCGCCAGGCACGGGATCCGCGCCCGCTGGCCCGGTCAGCACGGGATCCGCGCCAACCTCTGGTCCACAACCGCTGGCAGAGACTCAGCAGCATCCACCCACACCAACTGGTCCGCGGTGGGGGCGCCAGCCTCAGGAACTGCCACGTCTCGCCCGCTCAACGGCTCCACTCCTCCCTTCTGCGCATATTGCATGGAGGGGCCCTCCACGACCTCGCCACCTTTCTCTTTCCCTGCCTGCACCGCCTCAGAGAGCACAAGCAAAGCCACTTTGCCAGCCGCAAAGTGCCCCTCCTTGACTGTCACGGACAACTCCTCCCTTTGACTGGGACTGGTCCTGCCCGTTTGAACCAAGGGCGCGGGACTCTCCAACCCTGGTAGGGCCCACGATCTCGCCGGCGCCGCCGTGGCCATGGCAGCACTGATGCCCAGCTGCGCCACAGCTCCGCCGCCCGGACCGTGACGACGATCAGGCACCCCACGTTGCCGTGCGAAGGTTCTTGAAACTCTCCTGGGGCTAGCACCGCCGCTGCTTCCGCGGCCTCCGTCGCCGGAGCCTCCTTCGAACTCCCTCTGGCCACCATGGCCCCGACCATCTGTGGGACGAACTGCCTCCTCCTCATCGTACACGAACTCCTCCACACTCGCCACATGGACCAGCACACGATACTGCAGTGTCGTGATGTCAACGGAGCCCTTCCCGGCACCACGCACCACCGACGTTGCCGTCCTTGCCGGCACAGTGCGTGCTCCTCCACCTGGGGCTGGCTCCGGCAGGAATAGCCTCAAGGTCAGAGGTCCACGCCGTCATCTTGAACAAGGCGAGGTTACTCCTAGCCTTTGTCTCCGACGCCACCGTGTCGACTGCACAACTCCGCCCGAGCAGATCCTCGACCACCGCCGTGTCCCAGGCGTGCGGTGGCAACCCCTCCAAGACCAAATCCACCTTGCTCCGCAAGGGCACGAGCCGCGCCTGCGCCTGCCGGTTCCAGAGGCGAAAAGAGAGCGGCGCGCTGGCGACCAGAACTGGCGGCATGGCGGCAACATGATCTCTCAGCTCGCAAGACGCAAAGACGCCGATGAAGTCCTCCGGCGCGAAGACATGAACAGAAACAGCACCCTCCGGCACGCCACGCCACCTCAGAGCTACCTCCACCTGAACAGCAGACACCGCCGGCCTCCTGCCGCCCACGGTGACCACCATGGCGAGCTGGAGCCTCTGGTCCAGGTCACACATGGCCGCCGAGCGCCTAACCACGCACAGCAGCGGCTGCGCCAAGCCCGCACCCGCGCCAGCCTCACGAAACTCACGCACCAGCTCCACCGCAAGCGGCGGCCACTCCTCCATGGGTGGCAACCTCGAGACGACAGGGGGCGGCGGCGGTGGCGGGGGCAAGGGCGCGGTCTGGGGTGGTGGTGACGGCGGTGGTGGGGGCGGGGATGCCGGCCGCATGCCTCTCCCACCCTCATGCCTAGGGCGCGCTCGCTCCAGCGACCAGCGTCGGGCCAACTTGGCGAGAGCAAGCTGCCGGAGTTCCTCCTCCGACGATGGGCTCCTCGGCCGCTTGCAGTCCAGGGCAGGGTGCCCCTTCTGCCAGCAGCGCATGCATACCTCGGCGTTCGTGCAGTCGCGCTTGCGGTGCCCCGGCAAGAAACACAGGAAGCACAAGCCACGCATCTCCGGCACCGCCGCGCCCCAGCCCGACGTGCCCATCTCCTTCCTCATCTCGATCCGGCGAGTCCACTGCTTGCCCTTCGACGGCTTGGGCAACTCCCAGACCAGCCTGTCCTGGACCACCCTCGGCCGCTCCTCCTGCGGCTCCTTCTCCCTCACCTCCGGTCGCGGCGCCACGCTCCCGCCCGATGACGTCGAGGAGATGCCGAGCCCGGAAACGTGGTCGTGCCGCCGCGGCGACGCCGACGACACGGACTCGGGGCTACCCTCTGGCGCCCAGCGATGAGAGAACCCAGGCGGATGGGAGGCGGTGGAGTCCATTGCAGCGGCGGCGGTGCCGGCGGCGGCGCCTCTGCGGCGGCGGCGTGGTGTCAGCCAACTCTCGCTCTAGGACTTCGGGTCTGATTGTTGGATAAACCCTGTTGTCTGCTATAGTGTTACTGTGTTAGCTGTTTTCAATTTCGTCAGTCTAGGACTTGGCTGTTTTTTCTGTTAGCGATTTCCAGTTAAAGTTTAGTTCGCAGTTTAACAAACTAGAGCGAGTCAGGCAGGAGCATGGTCCACGCTTTTTTCTGTTAGCAATTTCAAGTTAAAGTTTAGTTCGCAGTTCAACAAACTAGAGCGAGTCAGGCAGGAGCATGGTCCAACGTTTTCCTTCCCTGTAATCCAAATAAAAGGAGAAGAACATCAGAAAATCTGCTGAAGGTTGAGCAGCCGAAAACACCTGTCTCTGTTTGGTTCCACAAAGTTTTGTAGCTCGAGTTATTGTGTACTACTGGACAGTAATTTTGTTATTCTTGGCCTCTCTTTGTGTGCCAATACAGTTATACGCCACGTTGAAGAAAAATTGGTCCACTGGCTTGGTTTTACACTTCAAAATGAACAAATCTGCGAGTGGTGTGTGTTGTGCACGTACTCTCTGAAGAAAGAGAGGCACCGTTTCCTTTTCAGACGGAAAGAAAGCTGGCTTTGAATCCCCAGCATTGCGACGCTTACCCTGGCCGGATTCTCATTTCCACACTGGATTCCCATCTCCTTCTCAACTTGATCAGAGAACCGAATCTAGATCCCCAAGCTTTTTGGGCTCCAAGATTTGGAATCCAGCCAGCCGACGATGCAGTGACAGAATCCTATCCAGGCTACTTGGCTAAAGATAGGACCAGTCAAGCAGCTGGCAAAGAAGATACCAACTAACGATGGCTCAGAGCTCAAAAGCATTTCTACTTCCAGCTCAGCTCACGCTCTGTGAAAGATCTAGCTATGGAGGAGGCCTCAACATCACATGAATTTTCTCCAAGAATCAAAACCATATATGTAGATAGAAGTTGGCTCTGTACAAGATACCAACTAATCATGGCTCACAGCCCAAAAGCATTTCTACTTTGCTCCGCCTAGCTCAGCTCATGTTTTCCTTGAAGATGATTGTACCGATGAAGGAGGCGAGTTGGCCGTACAAATCCAGGCTGGGTGGGGTGTTGTGAGGCCTCAACATCAGATGATTTTTCTCCGGGAATCAGAAACATATATATAGATAGAAAGTTGGCCCCTGTGCAAGATAATGTATTCTTCACAATATGCCTCAAACCTTTTTTCCATCTTTTCACTTGAAGGAGACAAGACTGTGTGGTCAAAATAAGGATCTCCTACTTTCGAGAGCCACGGCGGGAAATATAATAAGATGACACGTCGAATACAGAGTTCCCCTGTGCGTTCTGCACTTAATTTGGTCGGTGGGGATTATTTATCAGACACATATTCAAATTGTAAGAACTGTGTTTTAACATACATCATGTTGTGTGGTAACATTTTTAAGAGAATGTGTTGTGATACCCATATTGCACTTATTTGGAATACCGAAGCGACAAAATCTGCAAGAAATGCCTCCCCTAGGATACCGGAAAACCTAGAGAAAATGCATGACAGCAAAATACATGGAATAAGTGTGCACTTAACCAGCATCTCCTTGAAAGCATTGCTTTGATTGTTCGAAATATCACAGGGAATCCTGCATCTTTCGTATGGCTTTTACGCAGATATGATTCCGAGGGAGAGATCTTCGGATGGACCGATCCATGCCGCAAGAATCAAACGCAACGCAAGTTGCGCCCGCCGCCCCAACCCCAGTCCAGTGCATCCGATGCAAATACTGGGACTCCGTGGGCAAGCAGGAGCAGCAAGGGACCAGGAACAGGATGGCCTTCTGTCAATTCCCTTTCCAAGACCATTGGAGATGGAAAGATAGATATATTCCTTTGGTCCCTGGAGGTGTTCATCGTCTGGTTACCCCTTTGGAATTTGTTCTACACATCGTCGACCGGGTGGCGGAGATCGCATGAGGCGCATGGCTGTAAAGAATGGATGTTCTTAGCCCACATCGTGACCTTTTCTCCAATGAATGGATTAATCATGGTGCAACATAAATGCATTGCCAAGCAAAATGCTCCGGATTTTAAGAGCTCTTTCCAAACAATTCAAAGTAAAATTTTGAAACAAGGCCACCCCAGGGTTTCTCTTTCATCGATATCGTAATAAAAGATTCAGAGACAATTGCATTATTCTTAAGCTTAAAAAAGTGCACTATTCGTCATGATTTTACAAAAAATAAATTGGTTGAGATATACTGTTTTTAGATGAGCGGTTAATTCAGACAGGCTATGGGTGTGCTTGGTGGCATCCAGTCTGAGGGGTTTCAGAAAATTAAAATGACCATTGAGATCAGAGGTTTTTGGGTATGCGCACCTTTGCAGCTCTGCTCTGAAGAGCACGTACGTCCTTCCTGATCCTGTGGCACCTTGCTGCCTATTGGCTGATATGCACGCCTTACGAGAGACTCTGCTGATCCATGTCAGGATCACACGGCTGAGACATCACCATTCAGAGATGCTACATTCATGGCCTGAGCACGCTGCTTGCAACGGCAGCATTGTGTATGCTTGTCATAGGCCGGAATCTTCTTGGGGCTTTGGCTATTTGAAACTAAGGAATTTCATATTACCTCCATTCCAAAAAATAAGGCATATAATTAAGTCAAAATTCTGAGCAAACATATAGAAGACAATATCAGTATCTCCAATATTGGATAAACACATGATTAAAGTATATTTATTTTGATCTATTGATATTAATTTCGTCTTGTAGATATTCAATTTTTGTCTATAAAAATAGGAAGACTTAGAAAATGTGGACTTTTGACTAAATTTATACGCCTTATTATTTGGAACGGAAAAAGTAGGAATTCTGGAAACGGACAGATCCAATCCTCATAGGAGCTGGAGAACAATTCCGCAGTCTTGTCGTCGAAGAAGACGGTGAGCATGATGCATAGACCATGGACAGATGCAAATATGCAATACCCTCTTCTTTCAAGGCCATGACAACAGGTGGTCCATCATCCAAGGATTGTTAAGCATGTCTGATACACATATTCTTCTTATGTGAAACTATTGAGAAAGTTAAGGAAAATTGTTTACAACCAAGCTGCAATCATGACATGCCATGGTGCAGAAGTTAAAAGTACTGCGCAAACTTGTTAGACATGTGATCAATATGACTGGCTACTTGAGATAAGAGGCAAGCAAAGATATGCAAAGATCACCAAAGGCTTCACAAGTTCCTACTTGGAGCAAGGCCAGCTAGCTAGTACGGAGTAGTAAATTAGCTGGAACCAATGGCAGAAGAGGGTGCATGCATCCAGAGCACTTACTCATTTTTTTTTCCCTTTTTGAAACTGAGCACTCAACATTTTTTCACATATCATGTGGTGGTTTTTGTATGCAAAGATGACAAAACGGTATCTGGATATACATAAGCCAGATAGTAGATTGAGCCAAAGGCTTGATGATACCTTAATACGATGTTACCATCTTCCTTTCCTTTTATATACGTTATTTTCTCTGGAATTATTTTACATGTCATTGGTAGATAGATAGATTTTAATGCTGGTTCTAGAGGGAAAGTAAAGCGATAGGATGGCATATTGGCATGAAAGTAGAAACTGCTGCCTAGTGATGAACAGTTGTCAAATGCATGCAAGCTATAGCTAGGACGTTACATGTTGGAGAGGTCACACCGCACGCGAAACAAAACCATTTTTGCCATTTGTCAGTGAACGATGTGCCATGCATGGCCACGCTGACATATGGGTGACCAGATCACCAGACCCAGCCCAGGTCACCTCCATCAAGCTAGTAACCAAGTGTGAGAACACACACACACACACACACACACACACACACACACACAGGAAAAGGTTATTTTTTAGATGAACAAAGTATTTCCCTTTCTGATACAACTTAATTCTAGCTAGGAACATGCATTGTGAGCAGAAGCTGGGTATCTAACCAATCGTGCTTTTCATGAAGACATCTGCACTAAACATATTCAGATTCAGAATACGACGAATTCGAGAGTCAGTTTCTACATTTATATCTAGATGATGTGTATAATGTTGTATACAACTTTTAGACGTCATGCATTGGGAATGCCCTCATGCGCCAAAAGGTTTAATTACTCAGAGGCTTTCCATGTCCCTAGCACAATAAACCTGCGGAAACCTTATTCTCCTCATGTAGCCACCTTTAACCCACAGAGAGAGACAAGAGAACCCCATGGCCTATAAATAGCGGCCCTCACAGCAAGAGAGACACCAAACCACCAGAGCCTCTCCAAGAGCAAAAAACTTCCAGGAGTCCCAGGACACCAGATTCAGGAAGCTAGCATTTAGTTCAGTAGAATCTCACCAGGAAAACTCAAGATGTCTTCTGGTGGGTCTTCCCGGAGCAACTCGCCGAGCTCGAAAACGGTGTGGAGCCTGAAGGAGAACAAGATGTTTGAAGACGCGCTCGCCTACTACGGCCTGAGCAGCCCCAACCTGTGGGACAAGGTGGCCAGCGCCATGGGGGGCTGCAAGTCCGCCGAGGAGGTGCGCTGCCACTTCCAGGACCTCGAAGACGATGTCAAACTGATCGAGGCCGGGCGCGTGGCGTACCCCAAGTACAAGACGCAGGGATTCTGGACCTGAGGTAAGAAGCTCATGATAGTTCTCACGTTGAGAATAAGATCCCCTGCTTCTAACAAGTTTTTCAGTTGAGTTGCATATCAGTTAGTGCCATGTCAGTTTTAATGCTCACTGGGGAAGAGTGTGCTATGCATGATTATGTCGCTAGCATATATGTTTGAACTAAAAGGCACAGCATCTAGGGGTATTTTAGTACTTTAAATTTATTTAGAGATTACCACCATGCATGCATGACTGACATCATGAACTCTCTGTGAACCAAATTGCTTAACTGCATACATCCTTCCCAACCCAGCCAAAGGATCTGGGTCCAATTTATCGGTCTTTGCCCTCTAAAACCCACTAGTCACGTTGGGCTTAATCCTAGCACTATCAGAATAATCTCCCTACTTCCAGAACAAAAGCTTAAACGAACAAGTCTCTTTTATTTGAGTATCTATATATATTCGAGTTCAGAGTTCAGGTAAGCTTACAGTGCAAGTGTTTTCTCATCTTTTCAGGATGAAATCAGTGTAAAGTCCAGTGGACAGTGAACAAAGGTGTATAAACTAGATCTCTCAGAATGGACTGATGTTCTAGGAGGAAGCCAAGTAATCCAGCATTGGTTAGAGAATAACATGAAGAAAAACAGTACTCGTGTACAAATTATTAGGCTATGTACAAGGTTAAGTCTTTATGTCGTTGTAGATTCTCGTCTACATTCATGAACTGCATGTGTTCATTCTCCCATCGAACTAGATCGCCGAGTAAACAATAATGTAAATGTAATTGTGTTGTTTGTAAGAAGTTGTATCTGTAGCATTATGTTGCCTCCAATAACTGGTTTAGCTGGCCATTATATTCAGTTTGGACTCGACAAATTCAGAAAGCACGGAATCCTTGTCACCACTACCTTCCTAAAAGAGAAGTCACTAAATTAATTTCAAGAACCATAGGAAGAACCTAATGCCAGAATAATCAAGATCTGAGCCCACCAATATTCTCTGTCAAGAGAAACATAGAATCAAGGGCGGTACTACGGCAGAATCAAGAACAGTCCTACAGATTGGGTAAGATACGATCATTATTCCGTCAAAAAGAAGTTATCAGCATTATTCCAGACACCGCAAAGTAGAGTATAATCAAGTTCAACCGTTTATATATGTCAGCTAGCTCTAACTTCTACAATCAAGTCAAGGCAGAACAATGATATATGACAAACTGTACACACATGGACACACGGCGATTCCATATCATTTCCAACCACAAAACTTTTCCTCTTCTCTTCAAGTATGAAGTATCAGAACAGGAAGAAATTAAACTTTATTGATAACAAGGCAGGACAAGAACAACATAATGTGTACACAAACACACAAGTTACAGTGTGCACTTCACTAATCTGGGCAGCATCTGCCACACTGTCATCTAAATTTAACAACTTGAGAACAATAAATAGATACAACTAGACAAGCATCACACGTAGATGACACATACCTAACTACGCGCTCGCATTGCCCTTCTTGGCCTTCTTGGCGGCGGCGCCCTTGCTCTCCAGGAGGCGCCACATGTACCACGCGCCAACCGACCTGTACGGGCGCCACCGGTCGCACAATCCGGCCATCTCCTCCGGCTTGGGCAGCGCCTTCAGCTTGTACAGCTCCTGCACGCCCTTGCGCACGCCGAGGTCGCCGGATGGCAGCACGTCGGGGCGGTGCAGCGAGAAGATCATGAACATGTGGACCGTCCACTCGCCGATGCCCTTCACCTTGGTGAGCTGGGCGAGGAGCGCGTCCTCGTCCATGGCGGCGACGGAGGACTCGGAGAGGTCCCCGGCCGCGAACCTGGCGGCGAGGTCGTGGAGGTAGGCGGCCTTGCGGCCCGAGACGCCGATGGCGCGCAGGTCGGCGGCGGCGAGGGCGAGGACGCCGGCGGGGCTCACCGCGGGGTCGGGGCCAACCGCGGCGGCGGAGGGGAGGAGGGCGAGGAAGCGGGCGTAGATGGCGGCGGCGGCGGAGGTGGCGAGCTGCTGGTAGAGAATGGAGCGCGCGAGGGAGTGGAAGGCGGGGATGGAGGGGGTTGAGGTGAAGGCGGGGGAATCGGTGGAGGATATGACCGCGGACAGGAGCGGGTCGACGGCGGAGAGGTGGCGGAGCGCGGCCGCGAGCTCGCCCGGGGCGGACAGCGCGGGCAGCGCCGGAGGGATTGGCGCCGGTGGCGGCACCGTGACCACGCTGAGGGGTTTTGCGGGTGGCGCCTTGACGATTTTGCGGGAGCGGAAGGAGATCTTTGCTGTGGCGGTGGCGGCGGCGGCTCCGGCGGCGGAGGGGCGTGGCGTCGCCGCCGACCTGGTCTTGGGCATTGCGCTGGGTGATGAACGGCGGCGTGGACCGTGGAGTGGGGGAGAGCGGTTAGCCGTGCACTTGCGTCTGGCCTTGGCGGCCCATCAAATACTGGGCCGTCTATGAAATTTTGGATTAGGCTTTCTATGCATTTTAGCCCGATTATCCCAATCGAATTTTCCAGTCTTTGCTTGGAAAAAGAATTCTCTCCCTTTTTACCCTTTTAGCCAAAGAAATGTGTAGATCCCAAAAGTATGTAACCAATATACAACAACTATGGCGGCCTACATTGTTGGTCTCTCTCGCCTCTAGTGTCCCCACTAATGTCGAAAAAGGATGGCTCGTCTTCATTTTGTTGTGTGTTGAGGTTAATTGAAGGTTAACAGCCCCCTTTTCTTCCCAAACTGTAGAGGACAAGTCTCCTCATGTCCCCACTTTAAGCGATGAGGATGCAAGTATGCAATGCCACAAAGATGTCTCTTGTGTAAAGATCAAAATACCGTGCAAACTTAAAAATCAAAACGACGTGATGTTGTTTTCCTATAGGTAGAGTATATTGTTTTTCTGTATGATCCACTTAAGTAATAAAATCTTGGACACCCAATCACCGCAATATAAAACATCCACATGCCATAGGTTTATGTTTGTATGAAACATCATTTGCAACATTTTTCAAAGGTCCTCGTTGAAAAAGTATTGCAACATTTTTAAACATACCCATGTAACCGAATAAGCTATGCAACAAATCCCCATTTGATTGCAGCATATATGAGAAAATCACTGCCAACATACGCATCATCAAAAACCATTGTGTGCATGTGTGAATAATGTAGAAAAGAAAAAAGAAACGACGTTTCGACATGGAAAAATCACTTGAAGAATACCCCATAATTAGTGCAACATGGCGAGTGTTTTTATGCAACAAAGAAAATGTATCTACAATCATTTTGAAATATTAAATGCAACATCCTCAGATCTCAATTTCACTAGCCTCTACCATCAATAATGGAGATGCCCTGAGAACCAACCTGAGGTTGGGTCGTTAGAAGATGGTTGTATCCCCAGCCCACCAGAGTTCAAACCCCAGGGTTGACATCTGTGTTCGTCAATTTCAAGATCCAGTCCGTCGGCTCAGTCTTCCGGAGGTGCTCATAGGGGTAGGGTGTGCGTGTGTGCGTTCATAGGGGTGAGTGTATGCGCGTGTATGTGAGCGTATGCGTTTGTACTGTGTTTCTCAAAAAAATAAAATAATGGAGATGCCCGCCCTTCGTGACTCACCAAACTCGGATCTAACTCACTAGTGTCGCGTCGGAAAGAGGCAAGGAGACACTCGAACCCATTTCACCCTATAGTAAATCCCAAGCTCCGGTGACTTGGAATATAGCTCACAATGTCCATGGCAGGCATCCAAGGTGAGCTCATTGACCTTTGCTAGGGGAAACGTAAGGAGGCAACCCAACTAAGCAGACAAACAACATGTTGACAGAGTAGAAGTTTTTGGTGCAGAAGCAGTAAGAACTCAAAGGACAAGTAACTACCGTGCACAAGGAGCGGCTACCGCAAAGAAACACGGGAGCTAGGTCTCGGTGGAGGGTGCGCCAGGTTGAGAGGTGTGTGGGGTCAAGCTAGCCAGCGTGTGAGGAGAGGTAGGTAGAATATAATCCTTTTCCTTTTTCTTTACTACGAGAACATTTTATGTTGAGACCGTGTACTGAAGCTAGTAAAAAGTTGTCCTTGGTACTAATCCAGAGAATTTTTATGACCATTTGCTCTCATCGTTACACAAGGTCCCCTTTGCCTAACATTTTTGTGGGAGCAAACCGTCATATTTTTGTGAGAGCAAACCATCACATTTTTGTGAGCCCAACTCTTGGACGCGATGAGGTGTTTGGAATTTTGAATCACACTTTAGGGAATTTTTCATGTTTTAATGATGTTGTGATTACACTTCTTTCTAAGAGGGATGGTAACTGTAATTAGAGGTGCACCATCGATCCCTGCTATCGCCGAATTCGTGGAACTCTAGGCATTAGCCAGGAATAGAACTCTAGATGACATTTTCATCAGGGATAGAGACTCTGGGCATCGTATCGCTAGGAAAGAGGCCTTCAACACTCGCCCATTTGCCCTCTTTGTGCTCCAACTCGCCTCACGTTGCAATGCTCCTTCTCTAGCAAGATCTGGTATTCGTTCTTGTTGCATTATCGTCTTCACCACTTCACTCCAAGCGCGACTCAACGATCAGGTACTGGTGGACCAGTCAGCTGGAGGCAGTGCCAGTGCGGCATCGAAAGGAGATAAACGCCTCGATCCTCTTGGTGTGGCGTGTTCCATTTGGCTAGAACGGAACGGTTGTGTATTCGACAAGGTAGCAACGCTTCCTGGGAGGTGTGTAGGTTCATTCGGGTTGATTTTGAGGAGTGGAAAAAGGGCTAAATTTGGTGGAGTGGGGCATGTAGGAGACTAGTCTCGTCGGTGTCTTTTTGGGGGTTTTAGGGGGTGGTCTCCTATGATCAACTCTCCCTGGTTCTCTTTCTGTAAAACAACGTTGTTGTGGGAACTTGCTCAACCCTCTAGGGGTGGCATATCTCATATATATATATATATATATAGGGGAACATCGTACATATACACGTATAATACAGAGACAGCTATACAAGGTCTAACACCCCCCCCCCCCTCAATCTCAACTCACTCCTGATGTAGCATGAAGGTTGAGATTGCGCCTACAGACCTCAAACATGGGCAAAGGTAGAGGCTTGGTGAAGATGTCCGCAAGTTGATCCTTTGATGAGATGAACTTGACTTGTAGTAGCCTCTTCGAGACACGTTCCCTTACAAAATGAAAATCAATTTCTATGTGCTTGGTCCGTGCATGAAATACCGGATTAGATGAAAGAAACATGGCACCGATATTGTCACACCAAAGGACCGGTGGACAAGGTTGAGAGACACCCAATTCCTGAAGAAGGGACTCAACCCATATGAGCTCAGCAGTTGCATCAGCAACCACCTTATATTCGGCTTCGGTACTGCTGCGAGAAACAGTGGCTTGCTTGCGTGCTCTCCAGGCGATCAAATTAGGACCTAGGAACACAGCATAACCCCCCGTGGATCGCCTGTCGTCTGGACACCCAGCCCAATCAGCATCAGAGAACGCAGACAGAACCCCTGATGAACTAGCCCGAAGATGAAGACCAAACGAGGACGTGTGACTGACATAACGCAAGATGCGTTTGACAGCTGACCAATGCACATCAGTAGGAGCATGCAAATACTGGCACACTCTGTTGACAACATAGGACAAGTCCGGACGTGTGATGGTCAGATACTGCAAGCCACCAACAATACTGCGATACTCCGTGGCATCCTCAGAAGATAAGAGAACACCATCAGTGGCTGAGAGCTTGTCCGTAGAAGACATGGGCGTGGGCGACATCTTACACTTGAGCATACCAGCACGGCGCAAGAGATCCAGAGAATACTTCTTCTGAGTGAGAGCCAGACCAGTAGACTGATGAGCAACCTCAATTCCCAAGAAGAAGTGCAATTGACCCAAATCTTTGACAGCAAAATCAGCACCAAGAGCAGAAATGAGAGCAGTAGCAGCTGTCGGTGAAGAGCTGACCAAGATAATATCATCAACATAGACCAGTAGATACATAGTCACACGGGGTCGCTGAAACAGAAACAGCGATGTGTCAGCCTTCGAGGGGACGAAGCCATGAGTGTGAAGAGCAGAAGCCAGACGAGCATGCCAAGCCCGCGGTGCTTGCTTCAATCCATACAGAGCCTTAGTCAGTCGACACAGATGATGTGGCTGATCAGGACTAACAAATCCTGGGGGCTGCCGCATGTAGACTTCTTCCTCAAGAAGACCATGAAGGAATGCATTCTGAACATCCAGTTGTCGAAGACACCAACCGCGGGAGACTGCCAAAGACAGGAGGAGCCGAATGGTGGTAGGCTTGATGACGGGACTGAAGGTGTCCTCATAGTCAAGCCCATGACGCTGTTTGAAGCCCTTGGCAACAAGACGAGCTTTGTAGCGCTCGATGGAGCCGTCAGCATGTTTCTTCACTTTGAAGACCCACTTTGAGTCAATGATGTTGACACGTGGGGGAGGAGGAACAAGCGTCCAGGTCTCATTCTGAAGAAGAGCCTGATACTCCTGCTCCATAGCAGCCCGCCAATGGGGAATGGTCATAGCGGTTTGATAACTGCGAGGTTCAGCAGTGGGGTCATCGACAGCATGAGCCATGCAAGCTGCCAGCCATGCAACAGTGCCGTCGGTGCGCTCCTTAGGGCAGACAATGCCGCTGCGACTGCGCGTATGAGGACGCGAGGCAGCAGGTACGGGTGGAGGCGGTGCAGCCGGTGGTGAAGACGCCGACGATGAAGGCGACAGCGAGGCAGGCGCGGCCGACCCAGGCGTAGTGGGCGGCGACAAATGCTGACCAGGGGCGGACCTGGGCGAAGCAGGGGGAGTCGCCACCCGAGGCGGCGTCGAGGGCGACGAGGGCGCAGGTCCAGGCGAGCACGGCCCGGGCGATGAGGAGGCGGGGTGGGCCAGCGGCGACACGGGCTGGGCCGTGCGCGCGGACGCCGTAGGCGTGCCAGGTGAGGAAGCACCAGGGGGCGATGGCGCCATGACGGGCACGGGACCCGGGACATGCACATGCATGGCCGGATCGACGTGCTGCACCGGGGGAGCAGCGCAGTCGGGAAGAAGCTCCAGGCGTGCTCCGCGACCAATACCTGCACCATGATTAGGCAACAACAAGGGCGCATACGCAACATCTTCAAATTGGCCAGGCAGAATGGAGGATGAATGCATGAGTGTATCGCTAGTGGATGGTTGTGGCATAGTAGAAAAGGGGAAAACATTCTCATCAAAAACAACATCTCGTGATATGTAGACACGATTGGTCGGTACATGAAGGCACTTGTAGCCTTTGTGAAGAGAACTATACCCAAGAAATACACATTTTTTAGATCGAAACTCAAGTTTGCGACTATTGTAGGGGCGAAGGTGAGGCCAACAAGCACACCCAAAAACCTTGAGAAATGTGTAATCAGGAGTTTCATGCAAGAGAAGTTCAATGGGGGTTTTCATATGAAGCACTCGTGTAGGTAGACGGTTAATAAGAAAGCATGCAGTAGCAAATGCATCACTCCAAAACCGAAAATGTACAGAGGCATGAGCAAGAAGAGTAAGTCCAGTCTCAACTATGTGACGGTGTTTACGCTCAACGGCACCGTTCTGCTGATGTGTATGTGGGCATGAGACACGATGAGAAACTCCAAGCTTGCTAAAGAATGTGTTGAGGTTGCGATACTCGCCCCCCCAATCGGACTGAACATGAATAATCTTATGCTGGAGAAGTCGTTCAACATGCTTTTGAAATTGAACAAATATATCGAACACATCAGATTTGCGCTTAATGAGATAAAGCCAAGTAAAGCGACTATAAGCATCAATGAAACTCACATAATAGTTGTGACCACTAACAGAGGTTTGGGCAGGATCCCATACATCTGAAAACACAATCTCAAGAGGACTCTTTACTTCTCTAGTAGATGAAACAAATGGTAGCTGATGACTCTTGCCTTGTTGACAGGCATCACACACACCTAACTCTTTATTGCTAGACTCTAGTGGCAGCTCATGACGGTAGAGAATATGGCGCACTATGGGAGTGGCAGGATGACCAAGGCGAGAGTGCCACTGTGATGACGATACTCGAATCCCGCTGAAGACACGAGAGAGAGTAGGATCCTCCAGGCGGTACAACCCTTGGCTTAGGCGACCACTAAGCAGAACGTCCCGGGTGGCTCGATCCTTAATAAGAAGATCAAACGGGTGAAATTCACATAGGACATTATTATCAAGAGTGAGTTTTGGAACAGACAACAAATTACGAGTGACCGAGGGAACCCGTAAAACATTGCGAAGATGAAGTTGTCTACTAGGAAGACTAGTCAAAAGAGATGCTTGGCCAATATGAGAGATGGGCATACCTGCGCCATTGGCGGTGTGAACCTTATCATGACCATAGTAGGGCTGGTGGGTGGTAAGCTTTTGAAGCTCACTCGTCAGATGATCGGTGGCGCCAGTGTCCATGTACCACGCAGGATCGATGGGGTAGGATGGAGTGGACCCCTGAACATGCTCCTTTCCCTTAGTCGCGGCAAAGGCAGCAGGGGCGGCAGTGGGAGGGCCAAAGTCGGCGAGCTGAGCCTGGCGTTCATTGCCCTGCCCATTGTTGCCAATGCCCAGAAAGCTGCGCTGAAAACGGCGGTGGCACTTCGAAGCGAGGTGCCCCGGACGTCCGCACAGCTGACAGACGCGAGTGTCGCCGGCTCGCCCGCCACCCGTGGTCGGTGCAGGGGGTGGGGCGGGTTTGGCCGCCGGCGGGGGCGCCGAACCAGCGCCGGGAGGCGCGGGCGGACGCGGGCCACGGTTGGCCCAGTGCGCCGCAGACTGGTCGGTGATGACTCCAGCGGCGCGACGAGCCTCGACGCGCTGCTCCGTGAACATGAGGCGCGAGTAAAGCTCGTGGGGAGGCAGCGGCGTCTTGGCGCCATTGACTGCCTCCGCCAGGTTGTCGTAGTCGGAGTCGAGCCCTTGGATGATGAAGCAGGCGAACTCCTCATCACGGAGTGGCTGACCAAGCGAGGCTAGCGTATCCGCCACCACCTTGATCTTGTTGAAGTAGGTGGAGGCAGAGGAGTCGAGCTTCTTAATTTCACCGAGCTGCCGACGAAGTGCCATGGTGCGGGAGGTGGAGACGTTGGCGAACGCATGCTCCAGCGTGGTCCAAGCGTCCTTGGAGGTGGCGGCGAAGAGGACGAGACCAGCGACTCCCTCACCTAGGGAGCCCTGGATGGCGGAGAGGATCGCCTGGTCCTGCTGAACCCACACGCGGTGGTCTGGATTGATGGCGGGGCCTTGCACGGTCATGATCACCTGAGGAGGACATGGAAGAGAACCATCAACATACCCAAGTAGCTCATGGCTGCGGAGCAGCGGCAACACCTTAGCTCGCCAGAACAAATAGTTGTCCGGGGTTAGCCGGATAGTGATCTGGTTGGCGAAGTGAAACGGCGCCGCCGGTACCGCGGCCGACCCCGGTGCAGCCGTGGCGTACACGGGAGGCGCGACAGCAGGGGCCGGCGCCAAGGGCGCGGGCATGGGTGGAGGAGGCTGCATCCCGGGCGAGGCCGAGGCAGCGGAGCCCCCCGAGGCCGTCGGCACGACAGAGAGGGCCGTGTCCAACGTCGGAAGGGTGGTGGCGGGTGAACCCGCTGGGGCGGATGTGTCCGCTGTGGCGACGCCGAGAGGCGCCGTGGAGACCGCAGACGAGGCGGCGAGAAGGGTGGCCGCGGCGACGGTGCTCGGCAGCGGAGGCGGAGCCGAGTACATGGAGCCAACGGCGGTGGTGCCGAAGAACTGCGGCACCTGGGGAGCAAGCGGGGACGGAGGCGAGTTGAGGAGGGCAGCGAGCGATGCGGGAAGAAGCCCGGAGCTCGTGGTGCCCGATGCGGAAGCGGTCATGGTGGGGAGAGGCGGCGGCGCGGCACAGCGCGTAGGGTTTGAGGCGGCGGCGGCGCTAGGGTTAGGGTAGGCGGATCGGTGTTAGGCTGATACCATGTAAAACAACGTTGTTGTGGGAACTTGCTCAACCCTCTAGGGGTGGCATATCTCATATATATATAGGGGAACATCGTACATATACACGTATAATACAGAGACAGCTATACAAGGTCTAACACTTTCTGTATGTAACACTATCTCTATTTTAATGAAGAAGACAACCAATTCTCTTGCTTGTTCTTGAATTATTATTTTCTTGGATCAAAGCGGGTAATTTTCATGTGCTCCTCTGTACTTAGCTCACATGGCCTTTACTGGTTTTTGTTTTTTGCGATGACTCTTCCTCGGCGTGTACTAGCACTAGCGGACACGCAACCGTGCCTGGCCGCGACCTTCCAAGAGCTGGATTTCTTGAAACGGCAAGAGAAGACAAATCCGGCGATTTATTTATGTCGGCTCGGGACAAAAATGTCGACGGCGACCCTGTCCGATCCTCCAGCTCAAGGCAGGCAGACAGGCTCCGAGGTCTGACACCGTCTCCCCTGCCCACCCTCCGCTCTCTGCTCCGTTCTTGTCGTGTCGCGTGGGAGCCAGCTAGCGCGGGCGGCCGGCGCGATGAACGGCGGCGGAGAGGAGAGCGGAAGCGACCAGGAGGTGGCCGGGATGAGCAAGCCGCTGCTGCTGAAGAACAACGGGAGCTGGTACAGGATGGTGGGGTCGTCGTGGCGCCAGTCGGCTGGGGCCTCATCCATGGCCGTGCTGCGCGAGTCCCACGTCTCCGCGCTCCTCTGCACGCTCATCGTCGCGCTCGGCCCCATCCAGTTCGGCTTCACCAGCGGCTTCTCCTCCCCCACCCAGGACGCCATGATCCGCGACCTCGGTCTCTCCATCTCCCAGGTAGGCTGACTGGACTGGAACGTCCTCTGTATTCTGACTCTGCTTTGCCGTTCAGTTCCTTCCCTGAGATGTTGTTAATTAGCTTCTTGTCCTCGCGGTGCAGTTCTCGGCGTTCGGCTCGCTGTCCAACGTCGGCGCCATGGTCGGGGCCATCGCCAGCGGGCAGATGGCGGAATACATTGGCCGGAAAGGGGTGAGAAATTTTGACTATTTTATCCCTCGTACAGTTATTAATTAGCAGGAAATGTTAGCTTGCTTCTGGTCAGATATTGACTTCTGATATCTGTACAAATATTTGTATCGCACACTTGAACAAATACGTGCGAATTTGTCTCAAAAAGTACTTTCACCATATACAACTTTTTTGAATTTCATTCAAGTAAATAAATACTCATGTATTTTGTATATATAGTGCAAACTATGGGTGTATTTAATTTTTTTTTCACCAAAGTTGGTATGGAGTATCTTAGTTATAGTGTACAAACATACTCAAACCAATAAAGTATGTTATAAACTTCCGTATGGTAGTATATGAGACGTGGGTGTAGTTACACCCAGGAGTAGGAAGTATTTATCCTATATATATATATATATATATATATCATTAGAAATTAGTGGACAGAGTTGTAGCTAACACCGTGCCAATGTCCAAAACTAAAACTTTTAGAGGAACAGACAGACTAGTTGGTTAGTTGTGCTTGTGACAAATCAATAGTAGTACACCGAAGGTCTACTGCTTTACTCTAATATCCTTGCTAACTTAATTTTCAGTCGTTGATGATCGCGGCGATTCCGAACATCATCGGTTGGCTCGCAATCTCCTTCGCAAAAGTATGACATGCGCCAGTCCTAAGCTTATTTATTTTTTGCAATGTGCTTATGACAACATGAGTTTCATGCTTGCCGACCGATGTTTGCAGGACTCGTCATTTCTCTATTTGGGACGGCTGCTCGAAGGATTTGGTGTTGGTATCATATCATACGTGGTTCGTATATACTATCTTTGGTCCATGTTGATTTTGTGCTTAGAATGTTTATCGCTTTGCGCTTTACGAGTTTGAGCACTTTTCTTGCTGTAAAATGTTCAGAAAGAAAGACCAAATTAGATGTCAGCAGATTTGATTCAGAAACGTGCATTGTGGCATTGCCAATAGAATGTTTTTTATTGTCAAATAGAGTCTTGGCTAATTAACAGTTACAAGATTAACTCTTGGTGTCTGAATTATGTGATCCAATCATTCCAGGTACCCGTTTACATAGCAGAGATATCTCCTCAGAACACAAGAGGGGCGCTTGGGTCCGTGAACCAGGTGTGCCTATTCTCACTAGTCAAAAGCATCTCATCTTTCGCGAGACAATGCATGGATTGTTTTATGTGAAGCTCACTCTGCTATTATTCATTACATAGTTGTCTGTCACCATGGGTATCTTCCTGGCATATGTGCTAGGCATGTTTGTTCCCTGGAGGTTGCTTGCTGTACTAGGTAATGCAACTAAATACCTACTACAATATTACTGAAGTTTGTTCTTGCTGCTACCAGTTTGCAGTAATTCTTTCTTTTTGCTAGAGTTTGCAGTTAATTTCTGACAATCGATTTCTGATTCAAATCTCCGGCATCCATTCTTTCAGGAACCTTGCCTTGTACATTGTTAATACCTGGTCTGTTCTTCATTCCAGAATCTCCAAGATGGCTGGTCTGTATATGCTCAATTTCGATATGAAGTAGTGCATCACTCTGAAACCTGCAATTACATTTTTTTACGCATCTGTTTACAGGCAAAGATGAACTTGATGGATGATTTCGAGACTTCTCTACAAGTTTTGAGGGGTTTCGAGACCGACATCTCAATCGAAGTGGCTGATATAAAGGCAAGAACTTGAGCTGTTTTCCCCCCATTTACTTGGAAACCCTTCTGGAGTATTTTCAGTTTGGTATAATTTCCTGTAACACTGGACAAATGTGTATATGTACCTCATTCTTCTATAAGTATAGCTTTAGTTTCACTGCAAAAAAGACGTATAACTTTAGATTTGAACTTTGAACTGCTTTGTGCAGAGAGCAGTAGCATCAGCAAACAAAAAGGCCACGGTCCGTTTTCAAGAGTTAAATCAGAAGAAGTACCGGACGCCATTACTAGTAACTTCTGTACCCTTTTTCATGTTTTTGGTCCATCCTGTACCAACATCAGTACATTTATAAATGGTAATTATGGTACATTTTGGCAGATAGGAACTGGCCTTCTAGTACTTCAAAATCTGTGTGGGATAAATGGTATACTGTTCTATGCAAGTAGAATCTTCAGAGCTGCAGGTGAGTTGTGCAGTATTTTTTATTTCAGGTGTTTTTTTATTGTATAGGCATAATCACTATTCTGTATTAGCTCCTAAGTACTGGTAAATTTCATTCTATTTTCAAGTACAACAGTGATTCTCCTTTTTTGTGGGTTAAGTACAATAGTGATTGTGCAGCCCATATTGCATATTGGCTAGTAAATTTGACATGCAAAGTTCTTCAGGGTTCACAAACAGTGACTTGGCCACATGTGCACTTGGAGGTATTCAGGTATGTAACATCTTACGCGGTCATTCAAGTATGCTCTAAGGAAGGTTCGATCTTGTCTCGCTGACAGCGTCACCTTAATTAGGTCCTCGCCACTGGAGTTACAACTTCCTTACTAGATAAAGCTGGGCGTCGAATCCTCCTTATTGTAACTTCCTTATTCCCCGTGAAACCACTAGTTTGTTTGCAAGCTGTATGTCACTGTAACACATTTCTCATTTTGAATTTCAGATCTCTACTGCTGGGACGACCCTAAGCCTTCTTGTAGTTGCTGTCGCATTTTTCCTCAAGGTATATTCAGTTCAGGCCTCTTAGCTTCTGATGCTCATAAGTCATAAGGAAACATTTACTGCACTATTTCCAAAATTCTACAACATGGCTTCTGAAGATGTTGAGCAGCAACATTATCTTTCACCGGATCTCGTCAGCCAAACAAGTCGATATTAGCATATTGTGTTCATGTGAAATAAACATATTGTTGTGTTGATTATTTGTTTCAGGATAATTTATCAGACGATTCTCACTCAGACTACATCTTAAGTATGGTGTCCTTGGTGGCTCTTGTGGTATGTCTGTCAGTTAGATTATTTCGCCGCAGCGACATGTCATATGTGGAACCTATGCCAAAAGTCTTAACTTGGACATTTCCTTCAGGCTTACATCATCGCCTTCTCCTTCGGCATGGGCGCCATTCCATGGCTCATAATGTCTGAGGTAAGAGTTGCTGGCATTATTACACAACATGATGTTGGCATATGCACATCATAGAAGAACATTCTCTTTTTTTCTTCGAAAAGGAGGAGTCGCATAATTATAATGCAGAGCAAGTATCCGTATTCCACAACCAGGCAGTACTCTGAATCTTACAGTTCGAACTTTGAACGCTTTCAGATCCTCCCGGTCGGCATCAAGAGTTTCGCAGGGAGCTTCGCGACACTCGCAAACATGCTCACGTCCTTCGCGGTGACCATGACGGCAAACTTGCTGCTCAGCTGGAGCGCCGGAGGTCCGTACTCTGCCTTCCTCTTGCCTGACCAAGGATTCTGAACCATGAAACCTGGTTAAAGTTACATGTCTTCGACAATATCTGCAGGGACTTTTGCGTCCTACATGGTGGTGAGCGCCTTCACCCTCGTGTTCGTCATCCTCTGGGTGCCCGAGACCAAGGGGAGGACCCTGGAGGAGATACAGTGGTCGTTCCGGTGAGCGAGCTTGATCTGCGGCGGTCACCGCGTTGTTATAGACGATCACAGGTTTCGACACAATAGTAAAGGATACATTGCATCGTGTTGCACTTCAGGTTAACAGCTGTATGTAAGGTAAGAATTGGTTTCCAGAGTCAGGATTCTTGGCTCTTCAACCCTTTTACCACCAAAGGAATGAAGTAGCAGTACTCATCAGATACTTAAAATGATCCATTGTTCAAGCCCGCCGTCTTTGGAATTACTTGTGTTTTTGTGCCTAGACTTAAATATTCCGTGGCTTAGTGCCTAGATGGAACATGGTCAAAAAGCTGGAATAAACTGGAATTTTATGGGTCATAACTCATAAGCAAGCTCTAGATGATTTTTTTTAGATAAACAGGACCGCTCCCCGGCTCCCTTTTTCATTGAAAAGAAAAACCACAACATTCGTTACAGCAAAAAGAAAACTAGCTCGAAATCTAAACGGGCATGGGGGGTGCACACACAGGTGAAACCACCCCAAAAACCAGTGAAGTCTAGATAAGTAGCAAAATCTAGGCCAGGCCGCACCAGACAAACCGAGCAACACCAGACTATGAGAGCACCATTACAGCTATATGTTTTGATTATTAATTTCTAGGGCAGCATGAAGCCAAAGTCAGCCCATCACATCATGCACAACGTCGTCTTCAGGGTGCTCCTGGAGATAGGAAAGAGAGGCCCTCCCTCCGTGCGAAGCCAAGCTGGCAGATGGCTTCCAAGAGAAGATCCAACCAAAGGACTGTCAGCTCAGTCCGGCTCCAGCTTCAGCGGCATCTTGACCTTTCTTAGAAGTAGGTTTTTGAACTGATCCACGAGCGCCCATTTCTGGTCCTTGAATGGGATCTTCCAATCCCTCAGATAACACAGGATTAGATGCCACACCTGTTTCATATTCAACAAAGTTTTTTATGTTAAACACAATAGAGTTCCTATTGTTCCGTACGCCCCAAAGGACAACAGATGAAACAATATTAAGTTGCGTGCATCTAGTATTACACAACCACTTAAAGAAATGCCTAACAAATCAGTGATCATCACACCAAAGATTCTAAACACACCATCCCAAAGAAGGTGAGATACAATGCAATCAAAGGACAGATGTCTCAGAGATTCTATTTCTTTACACACACTCCACTCTAGTGGCTTAGCTATGCCTCTCCTTAAATTATCTCTAGTCATTATTTTATTTTGGGAGAAAAGCCAAAGTAATACTTGAATTCTTGGAGGGATTTTCAAATCCCAGACAGGAGGGAGATAGATAGGTTTCACACCCCTAAAATTAATTAGAGCATACAAAGATTTTGATGAATAAATCCCATTGAATTCATACATCCATATCAACTGATCCTCATGGTCAGATAAGGTAATTGAGCCATCAATGGCCAACACCTCATGCCATTGAACCATAAGATCATGAGTAAAGGTTCTTCTAAAGGTACATCTGAGCTGGCTACCATCCCATAGCTCAGCAATGGTTCTAGTCTATTGATTTACTATAAAGTAAATATCAAAAATTAAGTTGCCAAAGCAGATATCCTCCCAAAAACAAATAGATTTGACATATCCTATATGCCACTTATACCTAAATTTAACAGCTTCAGCTGCCAACATCACAGCTTTCCAGAAAACTAAAGGATGTGTGTCCTAGCAACAAAGGATGTTGGGATTTCTAGTGTTGTATTTAGCATCTATCACTTTTATCCATAAATTCCCATGTGCTTGGATGTATCACTTAATCCAAGAGCCCATCACGCATAGATTCTGGTCCTGGAGATTAGGGATACCTACCCAAACTCCTTCTTTTGGCATATGGAAGGTAAGTTAGATATATGAATCTTTTTATTGCCATCTACATCACTCCAAAGACAGTTAGCAATATTGGACTTGATCAAATTCAAAGCTCACTTGGGAAATTTAAAGAAGGATAACATGTAAATTGGGATACTGGCTAGCACAATTTGTATAAGGATTCTCTTAGATTCCAAAGATATAAGTTTTCCCCTCTAGCTAGTCATCCTACTGAGCAAACTATGAATTAATGGTTATAAATCTTCTCTCTTCAGTTTCTCATAGTGTAAAGGTAATCTAAGGTATTTGACCGGATTTTTCCTTGTACACACTAAAAAATCCAAAAAGGGAATCATCTCAGAAGGTTCTACATTAATACTAATTAGCTCACTTTTGTGGTAATTAATGCGCATACAAGAGAGCTATTCAAAGAAAGTAAGAATCCACTTAAAATTAGCAACCATCTTACTACCCCTCTCCAGGAATAAAAGGGTGTCGTCTGCGTATTGCAAACTGACCACACCCCGAGGGATGAAGTCAGAACAAAGCCCTCCATCACAAACTTTAATTAGCATTTTAGAAAAGAGGCACCAAGGGATCACCTTGCCTAAGCCCTTTTCTAGTAAGGAAAAAAATACCTCTCTACTTCATTAATTCTAACACCCAGATTCACCCTGTGTGATCTGCTTGATGAGGCTGATGAACTTGGGTCCAAATCCTCTTTTTTCTAACACGTCATAGAGGAATTCCATATTTACTTTGTCATAGGCCTTTCCATAATCTATTTTAAAAACTAGCACAATAGATTCCTCATGTGAATCCATGTATAATTTTATGAGCAGTGACTACACTCCCCAAAATAAACCTACCTATAATGAAAGAAGATTGAGAAGAAGAAATAACCCTATCAATGACTAGAGCATATCTATTAGTTACAATTTTTTGTAAAAACTTAAAAGCTACAGCTGATAAGCCCGAACTTTTTCATGCTTCTAGCATCATTTTCTTTCAGAATTGAAGTAATTATAGCAAAGTTCAGTCTATAAATATCTAGATTTCCATCAAACCACTCATTGAACATTTCTACCAAGTCATTCTTTAATGATGTCCCAAAATTTTCGGTGAAATAAAAAGGGAATACCATCAGGACCAGGGGCTCCTCCAACATATGACCCAAAAACTGCATCCCTAGTCTCATTTCCAAAGAATATTTTCTCTAGACTTTCATTTTCAGCAAAGGTGATTCTCTCACTAGGTGAGAAGAAATCCTCTCTTAGCTCAATATCAGGTTTGGCTTCCCAACCAAAAAGGGTTTTGTAATTATCAGTAGCTACTTTGATCATATCTTCAATCTCAGTGACTGGGCCGGCCATCAGGGCCATCTAGCACATGTATTATTTTTTCCTTCTTCTTTGATTAGCAATAGCACGAAAATATACAGTTTCCTATCTTGTTCTACAATATAATTGTTTTTAGATCTTTGTTTAGATTTTATCTCTTGAACAGCCCAATAACTGTTTAAATCTCTGTATATTTCCTCCCATCTATCTCTTTCCCCGGGGGAAAGAGAAGTAGACTCGGCTTTGATGTCAAGAATGTCATATTCTTCCATCAGAGCTTTTTTATTTCTCCTAATGTCAGATTCTAAGTTAGCATTCCAACCTTTAGCCAATTTCCTAGAGTATCTAATTTTTTCTTGCCACCGGTCTAGGATATGTCTACCCCTCCTTTCCATAGACCGGGATTTAACCACCAAGTCTCTAAAATTAGGTTTGGGTAGTAACCACTTTTCAAATTTGAAACTACTCTTTCTAGGTCTCTGGTGTTCTCCAGAGTCCCAAACAATAGAACATATCATGTAATTCCGAAATAAAAGCATGTTACTTTTACCCTCCTCATAAGGGATTCATACACAATGGTAATTCTACAAGTAAAATTGTTACTTTTTCTCTGGACAACAACACTATCTGAGAAGCATCTAATATTTGAACTAATAACATTAAAAAATCATTGCTAATGATGACCCACAAGTATAGGGGTTCACAACAGTCTTAGAGGGAAGTAAAACCCAAATTTATTGATTTGACACAAGGAGAGCCAAAGAATATTTATAAGCTTTAACAAGTGAGTTGTCAATTCACCTGCACCTTAAAATAGACTTGCTCGCAATAGTTTATCAGTAGTAATAGTTTTATGGCAGTGGGAGTAGCGAAGTAACAGCAGTAGCGGAATAAAAACAGCAGTAATGATGATTGCAATAGACAGCAGGATTAAAATACTGTAGGCATAGGGATGGATGAACGGGTTGCATGAATGAGAGATTCCATGTATAGCAAGACATAGGCATTGTAAATAATAATGATAAAAGCATCCTAGCATAATATATCCATAGGCGTGTGTTCATATTTAGTCGTGCGTGCTCGCGATGAGAAATTTGCACGGCATCTTTTGTCCTACCAGCCCGTTGCATCGGGGCCTATAGGGAAACTACTAGTAATTAAGGTACTCCTTTTAATAGAGTACCGGAGAAAAGCATTAACACTCTGAACACATGTGATCCTCACATCATAGCCATCCCCTCCGGTTATCCCAATTCTAGGTCACTTTGGGGCCTCGGGTTCCGGACATCAATGTGTGTATACAACTTGCAGATATGATAAAAAGCAATAATTATCCTCATGAATCAATAACATGTTCAGATCTGAGATCATGGCTGATACGTCTCAAACGTATCTATAATTTCTTATGTTCCATGCTACTTTTATGACAATACTTGAATGTTTTATACATACTTTACAGCATTATTATACATTTTCCGGCACTAACCTATTAACAAGATGCCGAAGTGCCGTTTTTCTCTGTTTTTGGTTTCAAAAATCCTAGTAAGGAAATATTCTCGAATTGGACGAAATCAACGCCAGGGTCCTATTTTTACACGAAGCTTCAGAAGACCGAAAGGGAAACGAAGTGGGGCCATGAGGCGCCGACACTGCAGGGCGGCGCGGCCTGGGCCCTGGCCGTGCGGCCCTGGTGTGTGGGGCCCTCGTGTGGCCCCCTGACCTACCCTTCCGCCTACATATAGCCTTCGTCGAGAAACCCCCTGTACCGAGAGCCACGATACGGAAAACCTTCCAGAGACGCCGCCGTCGCGAATCCCATCTTGGGGGATTCAGGAGATCACCTCCACCCTGCCGGAGAGGGGAATCATCACCGGAGGGGCTCTACATCATCATGCCCGCCTCCGGATTGATGCGTGAGTAGTTCATCCTTGGACTATGGGTCCATAGCAGTAGCTAGATGGTTGTCTTCTCCGCTTGTGCTATCATTGTTTAGATCTTGTGAGCTGCCTAACATGATCAAGATCATCTATTTGTAATGCTACATGTTGTGTTTGGCGGATCCGATGAATATAGAATATTATGTTAAGTTGATTATCAATCTATCATATATGTGTTGTTTATGTTCTTGCATGCTCTCCGTTGCTAGTAGAGCTCTGGCCAAGTTGATACTTGTAACTCCAAGAGGGAGTAATTATGCTCGATAGTGGGTTCATGCCTCCATTGAATCTGGGATCGTGACAATAGGTTCTAAGGTTGTGGATGTGTTGCTACTAGGGATAAAACATCAATGCTTTGTCTAAGGATATTTGTGTTGATTACATTACGCGCCATACTTAATGCAATTATCGTTGTTTACAACTTAATACTGGAAGGGGTTCGGATGATAACCTGAAGGTGGATTATTTAGGCATAGATGCATGCTGGATAGCGGTCTATGTACTTGTCGTAATGCCCTGATTAAATCACATAGTAATCATCATAGATATGTATGGAATCTTTATTTATCAATTGCCCGTCTGTAATTTGTTCACCCAGCATGTTAGTTATCTTATTGGAGAGACACTTCTAGTGAACTGTGGACCCCGGTCCATTCTTTTACATCTGAATACATTCTACTGTATTCTTTGCAAACAAACACCATCTTCCACTCGATACGTTTAATCCTTTGTTTTCCAAGGTGAGATTGACAACCTCTCATACGTTGGGGCAAAGTACTTTGATTGTGTTGTGCAGGTTCCACGTTGGCGTTTCACGGTGTTGCGCCGCACTACACTCCTCCACCAACAACCTTCACGTGCTTCTTGGCTCCTACTGGTTCGATAACCTTGGTTTCTTTCGAGGGAAAACTTGCCGTGCGCATCATACCTTCCTCTTGGGGTTCCCAACGGACGTGTACATCTACGCGCATCAAGCACTTTTTCTAGCGCCGTTGCCGGGGAGATCAAGACACGCTGCAAGGGGGGTCTCCACTTCCAATCTCTTTACTTTGTTTTTGTTTTGCTTTACTTTACTTTATTTACCGTCTTGTTTGCTACATACTAAAAACACAAAAAATTAGTTACTTTATTTACTGTCTTATTTACTAGTTCTATATCAAAACACAAAAAATTAGTTACTTGTCTTTATTCTATTTGCTTAGTTTATTTTATTACTGTTATAATGGGTACTCCTGAAAATACTAAGTTGTGTGATTTCACTAGCACAAATAATAATGATTTTATATGTACTCCTATTGCTCCACCTGCTACTACAGCAGAATTCTATGAAATTAAACCTGCTTTACTCTTGTTATGAGAGAGCAATTTTCTGGTGTTAGTCTGATGATGACATCTTAATATTTTTTTGAACTTTGTGAAATGCAAAAGTATAAGGATATAGATGGTGATATTATAAAACTGAAATTGTTTCCTTTCTCATTAAGAGGAAGAGCTAAAGATTGGTTGCTATCTTTACCTAAAAATAGTATTGATTCATGGACTAAATGTAAAGATGCTTTTATTAGTAAATATTATCCTCCTGCTAAGATTATATCTTTGAGAAGTAGCATTATGAACTTTAAACAATTTGATAATGAACATGTTGCTCAAGCATGGGAGAGAATGAAATCTTTGGTAAAGAATTGCCCAACCCATGGACTCTACTTGGATGATCATCCAAACCTTTTATGCAGGATTGAATTTTTCCTCAAGGAACCTATTGGATTCAGCTGGAGGTACTTTTATGTCCATCACCCTGGGCCCCGCAACTAAATTACTTGATGATATGATGATCAATTACTCTGAATGGCACACTGAAAGAACTCCTCAAGGTAAGAAGGTAAATTCTGTTGAAGAAACCTCTTCTTTGGGTGATAAGATTGATGCTATTATGTCTATGCTTGCAAATGGTAGATCTCATATTGATCCTAATAATGTTCCTTTAGCTTCATTGGTTGCTCAAGAAGAAAATGTTGATGTGAATTTCATTAAGAACAATAATTTCAACAACAATGCTTATAGGAATAATTATGGTAACAACAACTATAGGCCATATCCTTCTAATAATGGTAAATGGTTATGGTAATTCTTACAACAATAATAAGAGTGTACCCTCTGGTCTTGAAGTGATGCTTAAAGAATTTATTAGTACACAAACTGCTTTCAATAAAACTGTTGAAGAAAAGCTTGGTAAAATTGATATTCTTGCTTCCAAGGTTGATAGTCTTGCTCTTGATGTTGATCTTTTAAAATTAAAAGTTATGCCTGAGGAAGTTAAAGATGCTAGGTTTGCTAAAACAAATGCCATCCAAGTTCGAATTAATGATAATATTAGATTGTTGGCTGAATTGCATGCTAGGTGGGATAGAGAAGAAAAAGAAAAACTTGCTAAAGAAAATAATGTAGCTAAAGTATGGACTATTACCACCACTAGTAATGTTAATTTTTCACATGTTGCTTCACCTCCTACTATCAATGGTAAAATAATTGGTGTTGGCAATGTTTCTACTTGACATGGGCATACCCTTCGGGTACCCATTATTAGTATACCTGGCTCGGCCCAATATGGAGAAGACCCAATATGGAGAAGGCCCAACAAGGCAACCCGAAGAAGTAGTCGACTAGGACTCTTGTAAAACCCTAGGCTGGTTGCATATATAAAGCTAGCCAGGGCACCCGATAGAAAGAGGCCAACAGATAGACAACATAGCTCCGCCTATGGCGGCACCCTGTAAAGATACTTATGATCATATAGTAGATTGCTAGCAGCACGTAGGGATCCTCCACCGAGGGACTGGGTACGTCGTGTGCCTAATCTCGCTCCCGGAATCTCCATCGTCGCTCTCTCCCGAAACCCTAGTCTACAATACGTAGGCATTGGCGAGGTGATCCCTCGTCAATTGGCGCCGTCTGTGGGGAATCGCGGCGACTGGATTTCGTTATCCGGGCGGGATCCATCATGGTCTTCAACCGACGTCTAGATCGCAGCTGGCCAAAACAACCACGACCGGAGTGATTGTATTCTTCTGGTAACACTTCAATTGATTGTGAACAAGATCGATCCAGATGGCGGAATATACTTCAGCGATGCGGCTCGACAAGACCAGCTTGTTTAAACGCACAGAGCAATTTCCGTTGAGATCGCAACTCCGTCTAGCTGCTGTTCCGGGAAGCAACATTCAATCGATATGTGGGGTATGGAGCCAAAGCTTGCCCGTGTGTCTGGATCCTGTAGAAAAAAGGAGCTCTCGCTCAATCATTACCACGTGATGGATTTGTACACCGCGTGCCAGCATCCAAGGAAAATAATCAAGGAAAAAAAAATCGGTTTCATCGTCCAAATTCATCAACAAAAGATTCCGTCGACTTCGCGAAACATGCATGTCGGGTTCTACACCAACACTACCCCGCGCGTGCAAGATATCAAGTCAAAGTCCAGTTTGATCGGGTCCGCCAGGCAGTACCCAAACTACCATGCAATCTTGTCCCCCGCGCAAGGAGAAGGATGGAACAATACATACTTCGTACATGGAAGAAAGTACTTTATTCATGATCAGACCTGCTGTTGCTGACCCGCCACCCGACACAAGGATTATCAGGTGCTATATTTCAAATTACACAATATTTATTTTACTAAATATTTTTTGGCTCGTACTATTTGTGCGTAGTTTTTTGCACCGTAATATAACTGCAGATCGGAAACAAACTTCGACTACTTTGCTGTGTTGACCCTGTTCGCCATGACGCGTCCGCCGTCCCGCACCCGACGTCGTGCCCTTGTCGCGCTCAGGGGCTCGCCCGCCGTTAACCCGACAACGCGCACTCGCCTCGCCCGAGGTTTCGCCCGCTGCGAACTCGATGACTCTCTCCTCCATAGCGACTACTTCCACGGTATCAAATATTTTCGGCTAAACGCCACACGGCTCCGCTGCATCAAGTACATCTGCTTCGTCGACTCCATCTTCCGGACGACCTACTTCCACCTCGACTTCGCCGCATCCAACAATAAAGCTAAGTGTTCCTTTCCTAAGAGTTAATTATTATTTATTTTCGCCACACCCGAATACTCGGGGCTGCACCATTGCATCATTACAGCAAATTTACCCGACATCCGGGGCTATGCCATTACTTCGTTACCACAAAGATACTTGGTTACTTGGTGAATTTCTTTTTTCGGCTCTAGATATGTCTTCTCCGACTCAGTGGAGTTATATTCTCCGGCATAGTGGAATTATTTTCTTCGGCTTGGTGGAATTATTTTCCTCGGCTTAGTGGATTTATCTTCTTCGGCTCGGTGGATTTATTTCTTCGGCTTACTGGATTGGTTTTCTTCGGGTTATCATTGGTTTCTTCTAATATAATACTACCTGACGCATCTCCGGGTTAAATGGATTTATCATCTATAACTATTATTGGACTTATTTTCTTCGGTTCAATGGATTCATCTTTTATGATATCTGGGATTCATCTTCTATGATTATTACTGGATTCTTCGGGCCAATGAATTCATCCTCTATGATATCGACGGATTTATCTTCAATATATGCTCTATATTTAATGGCATCTTCAATATGGATTCATTTCAAATACTTCATCTGGATTTCATCTTCGAATATTATTGTCAATGGATTCATCCTCAATGGCTTCACCTTATATGACGCCGTAATTCCGTAAACTTCTTCCGACATCACGGCTAAACACTCGGGGGCTCGACAATGACTTCGCCGTGAGTAACAACTGTGACACGGCGTCTAAGCAACAATCATGACATCACCCCAACAGTGCTCGGGGGCTCAGCTATTTCTTCATCAAACAATTTGGCGGCATTTATTTTCGCTATTTGGTGGTTTCTATTTCGGCTCGACTTCTTCGCCGCACTCGAAGACTTCATCGCGCCGACTCCGTCGTGCCTAATAAGCTAAGTGTTCCTTTGATTTGCATAAAGTTGATTATCATTTACTTTCGCCGCACCCGACACTCGGGGGCTGCGCCATACTTCTTCACTTTGCATCTCAGGTGAAAGAATAATTGCGCCTACAAAAAGTCTTCAGGGAGGAACCCGACGAAATCAAAAGAGAACCCGACGAAATCTTTTTCAGCGAGGAACCCGACGAAATCAAAAGAGAACCCGACGAAATTGTCTTCAAAAGAGAACCCGACGAAATCCTATTCAGGGAGGTCCCGAAAAATTGTCCTCAAGGAGGTCCCGAAAAATTGTCTTCAAGGAAGTCCCGAAGAATTATCTTCAAGGAGGTCCCGAAGAATTATCCTCAAAAAGGTCTCGAAGAATTATCTTCAAAGAGGACCCGAATAATTGTCCTCAGGGAGGACCCGAAGAATTGTCCTCAAAGAGGACCCGAAGAAATTTTCCGAAGGAGGAACTCGACGAAATTTTCATCAAGGAGGAACCCAAAAAAAAAAAAAAAAGGTGGACAAATCTTCGGGTTTATTGACTCGTCATATTATTCCAAGCAAGAGCATCGGTGATGTACCCGACAATATAGAAGAACCAATATATTCGGCTGTCTTATCAAGCCCGAGAGAAAAATAGAAGAACCCGCAAAATGGGTCATTGCATCAGCCGGACAAGGCACTTGACAAAATATTCTCAGAGCGCCAAAGTCGCGAATAATCTCTGAATGCCGCAAAACTCTGCGAAGGTAAGACCCGGGTCCGTCGTGTGGCGTGGCATCGCCAAAGCTGCGCTCTGCTACTTTTTCCACATCAACAGATGTGAAGAAATATCAGCGGACGCGCTGTGGACCCGATAAAACATGACGGGGCTCGACGGATGGTAAGACCTTAAGCGGCACCTGTCGAGTTACTATCCGGGATCATGTCCAGGGACGTGATCTTGAAGTAGGTTTTTGCGGATTGCCACTAGAGCAGTTAACTAGTACCTGATCCGTCAGATGAACTAGCCCCAACTACCATTATCCCTGTACAATATAGATATGGATGTCAAATAAAAATAGCAACGGCCTGGAGTCGATAAAAAGAGGGGTTGCGCCAAGTTCTTCATCGAGTAGTACAACTCGCACTAGTAGGAAAAGCCTCATCAGTGGCGCACGAAAAAGTGATTCTGTGGCGCACGGGTGGTGCGCCACAGAAACATCGCCACAAAAATAAGGTTTCTGTGGCGCGATCGCCGTGTGCCACAGAATTAAGGTTTCGTGGCGCACATGGTTACCCATGCGCCACGAAACATGTGCATGAATTACATTTTGGTGCGCCACGAACATTGTACCGGTATACTCGATTTTATACAGGTGTATTATACAGGTTTTATACACAGTATACAGGTTATATACAGATATAATATAGACAGATATAATGTGAACACATATAACATAGCAACATTATACATCATCATCACATTGTACAACAATATATACAAATGTTTTGCATACAACTCTTAATTCATACAAATTTCACAATTTCGAGATACAAAGTAGTCTTCATCCGGTTCCTCCTTTGCTCCCCTCCTCTCTACCCACCAGGCTCGCTTGCATCGGGTCTTCATATCCAGTTCCTACTATGATGAAAATGGAAGAAAGTGAGACCAACAAGTCCGATGCACAAGAGAAATGGAATAAATGCCTCATACATTTTAATCATCGGCATTTTGGAAATACCAAAGCAAATGGAATGACAAAATGGAATAAGTGCCTCATACATTGTTGGTCAACACAAATATTAGCATTCCGGGATGGCGTAAGCGAGACCAAGTCCGATGCACAAGAGATTGATATTTGTGCTATCTTACCAGGCTCACTTACCCCCGAGTGTACGGGGACCAAACATTTTAATCATCGGCATTTTGAAAATATCAAAGCAAATGGAATGACAAAATGGAATAAGTGCCTCATACATTGTTGGTCAACACAAAATACTATGGTCGAAACCATAGTTGCGATACGAATATACTTTGCGAAGGGCCCCCTTTTCGCCGCCGTTCCGTGAACGGTCTTGACGAGACAACGATTTGCCTCTCCGGCGCAGAACCACGGCAGTCCCGCCGCCTCCCTTGTGGCCGTGTGTCTTGCGTCCTGCTGTTCGCCTTCTTGCCGATGAACCAATAGACGATCGTTGGAATAAGCAAACCGATGACGGCGGTCGCAAGATTAGATTGCGATCGACCGTCGTCCTTATTCCAACGATAAGTCTATTGTTCACCGCAAGAAGGCGAAGAGTGCATGGCGCGAGACGCGACCACAAGCGGCTGGGACGCGTGGTTCGCGCCGGAAGGCGGCGTTGTTGTCTCGTCAAAGACTCGTTCACGGAACGGCGGAAAAAGAAAAATATTGCGGCGTATAGGTGACCAAACATTCTAATCATCGGCACTAAAATGGAAGAAAGAGCCAAGTGGTATCTCAACTAGATATCATATGCCTCATACTTTGTTGGTCGAAAGAAATATTAACATTCAGGGATGGGGTCAGCGAGGCAGGTAGGATGCACAAGAGAGATTGATAGTTGTGCCATCGCACCAGGCTCACTGGCCCCACCCCAGAGTGTACAAGTGACCAAACAATTTAATCATCGGCACTAGAATGGAAGAAAGGCCAATGCAATTAAGAAGTAGCTAGTATGAACTAAATGGAATGCCTCATACTTTGTTGGTCGAAACAAATATTAACATCCGGGATGGCGTTAGTGAGGCCAGGTAGGATGCACAAGAGATTGATATTTGTGCCATCACACCAGGCTCACTAGCGACACCCGGAGTGTAAAGTTGACCGAACATTCTAATCATCGGCACTAAAATGGAAGAAAGAGCCAAGTGGTATCAACTAAATAGCATATGCCTCATACTTTGTTGGTCGAAACAAATATTAACATCCAGGGATGGAGTAAGTGAGGCCAGGTAGGATGCACAAGATATTGATATTTGTGCCATCACACCAGGCTCACTTGCTCCACCCCGAGTGTACGAGTGATATCGACCAACCATCTAATCATCGGCAAGTACAAAAACACCACCAAACCAGCAACCATGGTGACATAAGTCAAGATGCACAAACACACATAGCATGCATGGAGCAGATGCTCCAAAGGGATTATTCATCACTTGGTATATAGACCAAGTGATGCTGGCAAAAGAGAGGCCAATCAAGAACCAGTAAATCCAGTAAGTGATAGATATGCCTAAACAAGCAACAACACATAGCATATCCCAGCTAACCAGATGAGACAAGTCTTGGTAGCCAACTTAATCACCTAGCACCACCTAGCCTTTTAAAACCATCAGAAACATTCCTTTTTCTTCAAAGGATACCACAGTGGCATTCATTTACATGATCCCCTACTGTGGATATCTCTATTTTCATCAAAGCCAACAAGAAATAGATCATAAGGCATCAATTAAGGAGGCAACCAGGGACAAAGGCATCAATTGGGGTAATGTTAAAATGTTTGTCTCCATATTTGGGAGAAATTTTTAATATTGGAGTCTAGCTAATGGAAATCAAGAACTAGTCTTGATCTCCAAATGGTGATTAGAGGGAATTTATTCATCTTAAGCAACATTAGGGACAAATGGGATCATGCAAGGGACTTGGGTCATTTGGATCATAAGGCATCAATTAAGGAGGCAACCAGGGACAAAGGGAAACATTTGATGATCCATTATCATAGGCAACAAAGCAGCAACTTTTCCCCTCTAATCTAGCTAGAGTCCTTAAAAGAAATCCATCATAAGCATGGTCAAATACACATATAGAACACTCCAATTTCTATAAGCTCACAACAATCCATCAAGTAAATCTTCACAAGGATACCACAGTAGCATAGTAGCATACCATAAGCTCACAAGAATCCATCATTTTCTTCACAAGGATACCACAGTAGCATACCATAGTAGCATTTCATGCATTTAAATGAACCAGTAGCATCAAAACCAACCAAATGTCCAACTAGCAAGCAATACCAAGTGAGCAAGTCTTCATTACCTTGTACAGGTTCAGACAAGGATTTATAGAACAAGTACAGAGAGGCAGAGGCAGAGGAATAGACAATTTCTATAAGCATATAGAACACTCCAATTTCTATAAGCATAGACAATTTCATTGTCACATCTTTCTATAAGCATCACTAGCAGCAGCAATGCATATGAACACCATATACAGGTACGGTTCAGAACAATTTCATTGTCACATTGTACAGGTTCAGAACAACATATAGAACACTCCAATAAGCATCACAAGCAGCAGCAGCAATGCATATGAACACCATATGATGCAAAACGATTAGGGGCAATGCATCCGAGCCAGCAGCAATACATCCAGAGCAAGCATTTCGTCGAGCACGTTGTGCTCGCGCGGGGAGGGAGGGAGGGAGGAGGAAGGAGGGAGCTCACCGACGACAACAACAGTTGTGGAGGAGCTCACCGACGACGACGGCAAGGGTGGAGGTCGCGGCGGCCCCTCCTCGCGGCGGCCCCTCCTCGCCGTAGCGGCAGCTTGTGCTGCAGGTGGCGGGGATGGGAGGAGCGTGGCGGCAGGCGGCCCTCGCGTAGGAAGGCGGCGGCGACGGCGATGGCGAAGACCATGGCGGCGCGCGGTGAGGAGAGGGGAGAGGCGCGCGGTACGGATAAGAGGTGAACGGCGTGGGCGGGGAGGGCACGGGATGATATAGCTAGGTTCCCTTAGTTGTGGCGCAACAAGTGCGCCAGAATCAACTACCGTGGCGCACCAAGCTAGTGCGCCACGACATTACGTGGCGCGGCGCGCCTCGTGCGCCACGAAATACCTGCGATAATTGGGGGTGACAGGTTGTGGGGCCCGCCAAGTTTTTGTGGCGCATGGTCGGCTCTGCGCCACAAAATTTTGTTTCGTGGCGCACCTTGCACGGTGCGCCAAAATACATTTCTGTGGCGCATATTTTCTGGTGCGCCACAGAACTAAGATCCGCCTATAAGGGTTTTCCTACTAGTGTCGAGCCTATGCCTAGGTGCAAGCACCTGCCCATAGGCTCGGGGGCTACTCTTATCGAGAGTATTGTTCACCCTCTCAATAAGATACAAGAAAGAGGAAAAATTGTGGAGTCGATTAAAAGCAAGTTGAGCCTACACCCAAGTGCAAACACTTGGTAGCCTCGGGGGCTACTCCCATCGGGAGCGCTGGTCGCGCACCCGATAGAAAAATAACGTCGACAGCATCTACGACAATCAAGCTTTGTAGACTCAACTCGATTCTACGATTCGAGTGGAGCCTACTCCCATCGGGAGCCCATGGATTTCATCAAGTCCTCCAGAAATATAGTTAAATTCTTCATCGAGTAGTGCAACTTGAGTCTATGCCCAAGTGCAAGCACTTGCCCATAGACTCGGGGGCTACTCCCATCGGGGGCGCCGCGCACCCGATAATTTCAAGAATCGTCGACATCATCTACGCTACACATGATCTACGACATGGACCTCGCCTTGTATTTTTTCGACTTCGGAGATGGTTATGCTTGGAGTTTCTACGCAAGTCTTCGACTTCCCTATAAACTCGGGGCTACTGACATGGGCATACCCTTCGGGTACCCATTATTAGTATACCGGCTCGGCCCAATATGGAGAAGACCCAATATGGAGAAGGCCCAACAAGGCAACCCGAAGAAGTAGTCGACTAGGACTCTTGTAAAACCCTAGGCTGGTTGCATATATAAAGCTAGCCAGGGCACCCGAGAGAAAGAGGCCAAGAGATAGACAGCATAGCTCCGCCTATGGCGGCACCCTGTAAAGATACTTATGATCATATAGTAGATTGCTAGCAGCACGTAGGGATCCTCCAGGGGACCCGAAGCTGGGTACGTCGTGTGCCTAATCTCGCTCCCGGAATCTCCATCGTCGCTCTCTCCCGAAACCCTAGTCTACAATACGTAGGCATTGGCGAGGTGATCCCTCGTCACTACTCCTAGTACAAAGCGTACAAAATTGCCTGAAACTGCTGTTTGTGATAAAACTGCTGAAATTTTTCAAAATATTGGTGACAATGATTCCATTGCTGTAGAACATAATGGTTTAGATTTTGATGATTGTCATATTACTGAAGTTATAAAGTTCTTACAAAAACTTGCTAGAAGTCCTAATGCTAGTGCTATAAATTTAGCCTTTACAAAACATATTACAAATGCTCTCATTAAAGTTAGGGAAGAGAAATTAAAACTTGAAGCTTCTATTCCTAGGAATTTAGAAGATGGTTGGGAGCCCATCATTAAGATGAAATTTAATGACTTTGAGTGTAATGCTTTATGTGATCTTGGTGCAAGTATTTCTGTTATGCCTAAAAAGATTTATGATATGCTTGACTTGCCACCATTGAAGAATTGTTATTTGGATGTTAATCTTGCTGATAATGTTAAAAAGAAACCTTTGGGGAGGATTGATAATGTGCGCATTACGGTTAACAATAACCTTGTCCCCGTTTATTTTGTTGTCTTGGATATCGAATGCAATGCATCTTGTCCTATTGTGTTGGGAAGACCTTTTCTTCGAACCGTTGGTGCTGTTATTGATATGAGGGAAGGTAATATTAAATATCAATTTCCTCTCAAGAAAGGTATGGAACACTTCCCTAGAAAGAGAATGAAGTTTCCTTTTGATTCTATTATTAGAACAAGTTAGAATGTTAATGCATCATCTCTTGATAATACTTGATTTGCACTTTTTGCGCCTAGCTGAAAGGCGTTAAAGAAAAGCACTTCTTGGGAGATAACCCATGTTTTATTTTATTTACTGTATTGTTGAGTCTTGGAAGTTGTTTACTACTGTAGCAACCTCTCCTTATCATGTTTTTGTGCCAAGTAAATTTTCTATGTTAAAGTTGATGCTATATTTGGGATTGCTGAGAGGCATTCTTTGCACATCACAAGCTCTCAAAAAAAAAAAAATCTGCAAATTTATGAGCGTGATCCTCAGATATGTACGCAACTTTCATTAGTTTTGAGTTTTCCATTTGAGCAAGTTAAGTGCCCCTGCCAGATTCATCTTTACGGACTGTTTTTGACAGATTCTGCCTTTTATTTCGCATTGCCGCTTTTGCTATGTTGAATGAGTTTCTTTGTTCCATTAACTTTCAGAAGCTTTGTGCAATGTCCAGAAGTGTTAAGAATGATTGTGTCACCTCTGAATATGTGAATTTTGATTATGCACTAACCCTCTAATGAGTTTGCTAATTAAAGTTTGTTGTGAAGAAAGTTTTCAAGGGTCAAGAGAAGAGGATGATATACTATGATCAAGAAGAGTGAAAGGTCTAAGCTTGGGGATGCCCCGGTGGTTCATCCCTGCATATTTTAAGAAGACTCAAGCATCTAAGCTTGGGGATGCCCAAGGCCCCCCTTCTTCATCGACAACATTATCAGGTCACTTCTAGTGAAACTATATTTTTATTCCATCATATCTTATGTTCTTTACTTGGAGCGTCGGTTTGCTTTTATTTTTGTTTTGGTTTGAATAAAGTTGGATCCCACCATCCTTATATTGGAGATATTACGCTCCGCTTTTTCATATGGAACACTTGTGTTCTTAATTGTGCTTTAATGTTCATGGCGAAGGCTAAATTGCTTCGTTAAATTGCTATTTGGTTGGAATCAGAAAATGCTGCATATGGTTTGGAATAACTTGGCAATTGTTTGAGCTCTCATAGATCATGTTTAAGCTCTTGCATCATGTAGTTTAATCTATTAATGAAGAACTACCGTAGAGCTTGTTTAATTTGGTTTGCATGATTGGTCTCTCTAAGTCTAGATATTTTCGGGTAAAGTGTTTGAACAACAAGGAAGAGTGTAGAGTCTTATAATGCTTGCAATATGTTCTTGTGTGAGTTTTGCTGTACCTGTTCATACTTGTGTTTGCTTCAAACAACTTTGCTAGCCCAAACCTTGTACTGAGAGGGAATGCTTCTCGTGCATCCAAACACCTTGAGCCAAAACCCATACCATTTGTGTCCACCATATCTACCTACTATGTGGTATTTTTCTGCCAAAGTAAATTACTTGAGTGCTACCTTTAAATTTCATTCCTTTATCTTTGCAATATATAGCTCATGGGACAAATAGCTTAAAAACTATTGTGGTGATGAATATGTAGTTATGTGTCTTAATTCTTATAAATTGCTTGTTGAGCGGTAACCATGTTTCTAGGGACGCCATCAACTTTACCTTTGTTGGATATCATGTGAGATGCTATGCATGTTCGTCTTGTCTGAAGTAAGTGCTATTTCATGATCAAATGGTTTGAGTATGCATATGTTAGAGAAAAACATTGGGCCGCTAACTAAAGCCATGTATCATGGTGGAAGTTTCAGTTTGGACATACAACCTCAATCTCTTATGAGAATATTAATTGTTGTTGAATGCTTAAGCATTACAAGAGGAGTCCATTATCTGTTGTCTATGTTGTCCCGGTATGGATGTCTAAGTTGAGAATAATCAAAAGCGAGAAATCCAATGCGTGCTTTCTCCTTAGACACTTGTACAGGCGGCATAGAGGTACCCCTTTGTGACACTTGGTTGAAACATATGTTATGCGATGATAATCCGTGTTTTCCGAGCTAAGTAGGACAAGGTGCGAGCACTATTAGTACTCTATGCATGAGACTTGCAACTTGTAGGAAGTATTATGCATAGCACATATGAATTATTACTACCGTTGACAAAATTGTTTCTATGTTTTCAAAACAAAAGCTCTAGCACAAAAATAGTAATCCATGCTTCCCTCTGAAGGGCCATTCTTTTACTTTATGTTGAGTCAGTTTACCTACTTCTTTCTATCTTAGAAGCAAACACTTGTGTTAACTGTGTGCATTGATTCTTACATGTTTACTTATTGCACCTGTTATATTACTCTATGTTGACAAATATCCATGAGATATACATGTTACAAGTTGAAAGCAATTGCTGAAACTTAATCATCCTTTGTGTTGCTTCAATGCATTCTACTTTGAATTTATTGCTTATGAGTTAGCTCTTATGCAAGTCTTATTGATACTTGTTTGAAAGTACTATTCATGAAAAGTTTTGCTATATGATTCATTTGTTTAGTCATTATCTTTGTTAGCAATCTTTTGTTCAGATCACTCCATTCATCTCATATGCTTTACAATAATGTTGATCAAGATTATGTTGGTAGCATGTCACTTCAGAAATTATTTGTGTTATCGTTTACCTACTCGAGGGCGAGTAGGAACTAAGCTGGGGATGCTTGATACGTCTCAAACGTATCTATAATTTCTTATGTTCCATGCTACTTTTATGACAATACTTGAATGTTTTATACATACTTTACAACATTATTATACATTTTCCGGCACTAACCTATTAACAAGATGCCGAAGTGCCGTTTTTCTGTTTTTGGTTTCAGAAATCCTAGTAAGGAAATATTCTCGGAATTGGACGGAATCAACGCCCGGGTCCTATTTTTACACGAAGCTTCGGAAGAAGGGAAACGAAGTGGGGCCACGAGCGCCCGACACAGGCGGCGCGGCACGGCCCGTGTGTGGGGCCCTCGTGGCCCCCGACCTACCCTTCCGCCTACATATAGCCTTCGTCGTGAAACCCCAGAGCCACGATACGGAAAACCTTCCAGAGACGCCGCCGTCGCGAATCCCATCTCGGGGGATTCAGGAGATCACCTCCGGCACCCTGCCGGAGGGGAATCATCACCGGAGGGCTCTACATCATCATGCCCGCCTCCGGATTGATGCGTGAGTAGTTCATCCTTGGACTATGGGTCCATAGCAGTAGCTAGATGGTTGTCTTCTCCGCTTGTGCTATCATTGTTTAGATCTTGTGAGCTGCCTAACATGATCAAGATCATTTATTTGTAATGCTACATGTTGTGTTTGGCGGGATCCGATGAATATAGAATATTATGTTAAGTTGATTATCAATCTATCATATATGTGTTGTTTATGTTCTTGCATGCTCTCCGTTGCTAGTAGAGGCTCGGCCAAGTTGATACTTGTAACTCCAAGAGGGAGTAATTATGCTCGATAGTGGGTTCATGCCTCCATTGAATCTGGGATCGTGACAATAGGTTTTAAGGTTGTGGATGTGATGTTGCTACTAGGGATAAAACATCAATGCTTTGTCTAAGGATATTTGTGTTGATTACATTACGCGCCATATTTAATGCAATTATCTGTTGTTTACAACTTAATACTGGAAGGGGTTCGGATGATAACCTGAAGGTGGATTATTTAGGCATAGATGCATGTTGGATAGCGGTCTATGTACTTTGTCGTAATGCCCTGATTAAATCACATAGTAATCATCATTGATATGTATTGAATCTTTATTTGTCAATTGCCGTCTGTAATTTGTTCACCCAGCATGTTAGTTATCTTATTGGAGAGACACTTCTAGTGAACTGTGGACCCGATCCATTCTTTTACATCTGAATACATTCTCTGTTTTTACTGTTCTTTGCAAACAAACACCATCTTCCACTCGATACGTTTAATCATTTGTTTTCAGCAAGCCGGTGAGATTGACAACCTCACTGTTTGGGGCAAAGTACTTTGATTGTGTTGTGCAGGTTCCACGTTGGCGCCGGTTTCACTGGTGTTGCGCCGCACTACACTCCTCCACCAACAACCTTCACGTGCTTCTTGGCTCCTCTGGTTCGATAACCTTGGTTTCTTTCTGAGGGAAAACTTGCTGCTGTGCGCATCATACCTTCCTCTTGGGGTTCCCAACGGACGTGTACATCTACGCGCATCAATGGCACTCGGGCCCAAAGTGACAAGCATTAAGTATAGCAAGTTGCAACAATGTCAAAAATACTAACAACAGATACTAGGCACTATGCCCATAACAATCTTATAGCTATTACATGACCAATCTCATCCAATCCCTACCATCTTCTACAGCCTACAACGGGGAATTACTCACACATTGATGGGGGAATCATGGATGGTTGATGGAGAGGCGTCGGTGATGGCGATGGCGATGATCTCCTCCAAATCCCCGCCCCGGCAGGGTGCCAGAACGGAACTTCTGGTCCCCGGATTGGGGTTTCTGGTGGCGACGGGGCAACGGAACTCTTTCTGGAAAAAATCTAACCCCCTCGGTTTTCAAGTCCAGGGGCTTCTTATAGTGCGAAGAAGAGGTCGAAGGGGTGCCCGAGGCGGCCACACACCCCTAGGCGCGGCCAAGCCCTGGCCCGCGCCTAGGGCAGGTGTGGCCCCCTCGTGGCCCCCCTCCGTCTCGTCTTCTGGCTCCGGGAGTCTTCAGGTGAAATATTAGGTTTTCTACATTCTCCGGGATTTCCCCGAAAGTTGGATTTCTGCACAAAAACAAGACACCAGAGCAATTCTGCTGAAAACATCGTTAGTCCGCGTTAGTTGTATTCAAAACACACAAGATAGAGGGCAAACAACAGCAAAAATGTTCGAGAAAGTAGATACGTTTTGGACGTATCAGCTTACTCCTGCCTCCTGCAGACCCATTGGCGGGCAGGTGGTTCTAGGTAAAATTTATACTCCTAATACATTATTAAGAAAAGAATTACAAAAAAAATTTGTATCCTGAAAGCTACATAATTAGGGTGAAGGGGAATGATACTATCATTAATACACTCCTGCCTCCCTACATCAATAATACATCTACCATTCGGAAAAGAAAAAAATCATTTAAACAACTTCTTGGGGTGTTTCCCCGCTTTTTGCTAAACACGTGTGATGTGGGCATTACCCTTAGGGTAACCAATATTATGGTACCTCCTACGGCTCAACCAGGGGCTCATGAAGATTGCCCAACAACCAAGGTGGGCCAATACGTCGGTTCCAGAGAAGGAGACTGACCCGAAGAAGGATTCTTGATGAACAAGGCAAGAAGACGTTAAACAAGGAAAGATTAGAGTAGATCTCTTTGTAACCTAGCCGAATCCGGACATAACTCTCGGGACCTGGCCTGCAATATAAGGGCTAAGAGAGGGTCTGCTGGAGGACACAACTTCATCGTATAGATCCATCGCAAGTCAGGAGCTAGGACATTAGAACCTTAGCCTCTCGACGAGATCACAACCACGGCCTTCGGCTACCCCATTGTAACCCAATATATTCGATAATCAAGATCAGACAAGCAGGAAGTAAGGGTTTTACCTCATCGAGGGCCCCGAACCTGGGTAAATCTCTCTCCCTGTATGTTTGGTATCTGATGTCTCGTGTCAGCCTTCAAGATTCCGTCAACCCTAAGCCCCTCATGGTGGGCATTGCCGGGGAGCACCCTCGTCAACATGTGTCCAAATGTTCTCCTCCAGTCCATATTTGTTTTCCATGTCATCATAATGTTCATGAGTACATAACATGTGTTTGAATGGGACAAGGAGAAATAACCTTCCTAGCATCATCTATCAAATTATTTTGCATAACATCCTTTCCTAGATTAATTCCTACATTCTTAGCCATAGTATCTAACTCATCAAACTGTAAAACATGGAAAGGATTAGCATTCATTATACAAGCCATTTTTGTGCAAGCAAGGATCTCCAGATTGTTTTTCATCTTCATCTCCTTTGCTTTATCCATCATGTTCTTTGACGTATCATTTATGGAGCTTTTCCTTGTAGGCTCCACTGCCCCCACTTCATCTTCTGTTTCTTGGACATCTCCACATAAACTCCTAGTTTTTCTGCCACCTCATCTCCTTTGAGCATATTCCCAAAGCTTGGCAGGATGACATGAGGCAGTTGGACATCCATATTGCCCCCTCTGACTATTACACATCAATCTCATATGGAGATTTTTTCTCTTGCCAAAAAGTAGCCACTTCCTCCTGAGCCTCCACATTACCATTAGAGTCCCACTTGAATTTCCCATCAGACCCAATGGCCCACTGCTGTTGGAGCAGGAGATGGTAAACTTCTTCCCTACAAAGTAAGGGTCTCATCCACAACTGACTCGAGTTGGACAGTTCTGTGTTGTCCTCCAGATTGTGTCCATGTACTAGTGTGGGAGCTGAAAGGTCTGTTGTTCACATATCTGGATTTGCCATCAGTATCCATGCCCCCATTTCCAAGTAGTCCACTGTTGCTATTACCATTATCACCAGGTCCACCACCATTCTGATCATGGTCATGTACTTAAACCACCAGGTTCCTAGGCACCAAACTATAGCATTCTTCAACTCAGTAGTGAACTGTAACTGGAAAAGGCTTCCATGAAAGTTAAACAATCTTCCAGAAGGAACCTTAGTAGGTCTTTGCATAGAACAATAACTCTCACCACCTCAGCACAATTCTTGAAGACACTAACCGAATCCACCTCTCTAAGCATCCCACAAATAGACATACCTTGATCAATAATGTTACACTCACACCATGGTGGGAGGAGACCTCTAATCTACGTCCACACCTCCATCAGAGACTCACTCAATTGGTTCAAGGTCATCACTCCATTGACTGCCCTTGGCAGTCAAACAATCTCTTGACAGACCAAATCAAGGGTACCCAATAACTTATTCAAATGGGATATATGGATGGATTTTAAAAAGGAAGGACCAATCACCCAATTACTTAATTTTCCATGGCCAATTGGTTTTGTAAATGTTTGCAAATTCCTGAGCTAATTCCCCCTTGTTGATGGTGCCCTCATCCCAGTTACCACACCACAATTCCTAGTGGAGGAAACATAGTCCAGACTGGAGCTTTAATGTGATAGAACCCTAATCTAGTAGCAGCATTTCCAATGTATCTTGCCACCTGATGAGGCCTCTTGAGCACATGGAAATCACCATAGGAATGATTGGTAGCCTTAGAGATGAAGCAAAATTGCTGCTTTGTACAAGCGCCCTTGTCATGACCAGTCTCACTATAACAAATGCAGCATACACATAGCTCATAAGTGAAATAGGAGCAGGGTTGGTAACCACCCTAGCCCCACCTTGTCCTCACGTGCGCCACTCACAATTCTCCTCTCCCTAAGTGTCTCCAACCATGCCACTGCTCTCTGCACAACTCCCAAGTAGCCGTCTCCTTCTCTCTCACAACATACCGCGCTAGCTCAGTTTAAATCTTCGCCATCTGATCCTAAACACAAGCCGTGTTACTGTATATGTCATGTCATGTCAAAGGAGAAGAAAAGGGAATTCCAAACCAAAATCACGCCGCAATTGTTGTGCCCTCACCCAACGCCCCCAATTCCTCTCCGCCGGGCGGCCGCTCACCTCCGCGGCTGCTGCCCCTCGCCGGCGCACATCCCCCCAGCTACAGCGTGATGTAACATCTAGTCCCAATTTGTTAGCTACATTTAGTCCCGGTTCCAATAGAGCTTGATCTCTTTCTCAACCAAAGATGTTGTCGAGCATATCAAATGCAATTAAATAGGGAAAATTTCTCCGCAGAAGAACATAGCAACGAGTAATGACAACTAGTGAGGCGAGAGAAGGTGATGCGAGGACAAACCACTTGTTGACACCTCATATAGTGTAGAATTTTCTGTTAGTTAAGAATAACACATGAAATCATGACATATACATTGAAGAACCCTCTACCAATATATTTATAGATACTAAAATATGCACGAAAATATGTAGACACACTATAAATTGTGACAATAGAACAAACTAGTATGTAGATGGATGTGGTATCATCAGATTTTACGTTTTATTCATATTTAGATGGAATGTTCGGCAAAAAGGTTGGAACAAAGCAATTATAGAAAAACTAACCTATTTTTTTTGGGAAAAATGGGAGTTATACTTTAATTACCTTTGTAACATTAGAATACAATTAATGTTACCAACTCAACTGTGTTGTTAATGTTCTTAGACATAATATAAAAACCTAGTTAAGTTGTATGATGAGTACTATCTATATTAAAAAGTAGTTAACATTTCAGTTAAAATGTGTTGTAAATAGATAAAAATGTTTAGTATAAATTGCCTCCTAATTGTGTACAAAGCTAGCTACTCCCTCCGTCCCAGTTCGCAAGGCAAAGTTTTCAAATATCTTGGCCCAAGGTGAATTCTCATTGGCTCTAAATTTTCACGTAAAAACGTTAACTCCCACATTATGAATCAGTTTTACTCATTGGCTCTAAATTCTCATTGGCCCAAGGAGTCTTTTGCATGCAATAATGAATCAGTTTTACTCCTACATTAAATACAAATGTGCCTAAGAGGTGAGACATTTTGGGACAAATATTTTTTGGAACTTTGCCTTGCGAACCGGGACGGAGGGAGTAGTTGATGCTTTAGTGTGCATTAATTGCTAGTGTGTTCCATAATTAGCGTGACTCTCATTACCTAATTCACATGACCCACAAAATGACGTGACATGGTTTGTAAAATCTATAATGTACAAATTAAAATTCTCAATCTACCGACTACATAATATGCAAGATCACACATATAGACAACTATTTACCGTCATTGGACTGTCATAGAGTTCGCTGTAATTTACTTTTTGGAACTTCGGTTCGCTAGGAGTTCCAAAAAAAGCAGCCAAATAATCACATCAATGAAGATACAGAAAAATTAGGGAGGAACAGAATGGTGAGCAGTTACTTTTCATAGCTCACCATGGTGAGAATAGCAGCGAGGACAGTGCGGTGAGCCTGCTGTCTTGCATGTGCTGAGGACGGCATGGTGACCTTGCCACCTGGCCAGAGGAGGTTAATTAGCAGGGTGGCAACACGGTGAGAAACCCTAGAGAGCGAAGCAGACGTCGGGGCCTGAGAGACCAAGGGAGGGCGACTGCCAATGTGTGTGGTTTTGCTAATTAATGAAATCCCTATGAACTAATATTTTCTTTCAGTTTATATGAAAAAAATGCTCCATAGGTAATGCTTCTAGATCAGTTGTTGGATTCAAGTATTAATACCATGAAGATAAAGATATACCTTGTGTAGCATCAAGATCATCGATTTCAAGAGATAAATCTGATATGATCAAGAAGAAGAAATGAAGATGAAGTTCTTGTGTCTAACTCAACAAAGGCATGCTCTAGTTTCTGTGTTAAGTCATGGGTAATCAAGATCTTCAATGTTTGATTTCAATAGAAGAATTCAAAATGTGGCTTTAATTTAGTGTCATAATAGACTCATGAGTTATTGGAGCATGCAATCAAATGGAGAGTTATTCATATACATCAAGATAATATGATAGGTCACGCGAAGGTACAAGGTTGACTAATACAAAGAGTGAAGATTTGATTTAAGTTGGTCAACACAGAAAACATAAAGAATGCACCGCCTGGGATTATGTGATCTTGTGGTATGATAAGCTTTGTCAATTATGCTTTGTGAACTAACCCATTATATGTGTGTCTTGGTGTTATCTATGTGGGTTAGGTATCTTTTCATGGACATGCATCAAAAGTAACATTTCATATAGCCCAGGAAATATCACACAAAACGAGACAAAAAAATAAAAGCAAAAACCGAAAAATACCAGACATAAAACCGTCAAAACTCTACGAAGAAAACTTACTGCGGGAGGTGTGTGGTGGTCATGGCTTCTTTTTTGTCGGCCAATATTTCCGAAATATCACTGGTAATCGATTTTATTGGTACCCACCAGTGGAAAAGAATAATGGCTTGTATTTACCAACATTTTATTAAATATACTTAAATTTGGATTTTTTTTAACAAATTATGGATGCATTTAAATTTTATTTGAAAACTCTTAGGCGGTATTTGGACCAATATTTTTGGTAACTGTTAATATCGGTGCCCACGGTATGTTTTCGAGAAGAATGAAGATAACCTTGGTGCTGGTTCGTACGCGCCGACTTGGTTGGCTCTAGGATCTACCGCCAAACACACCCATAATTCTTCAGTTTAGTCTCTATGTTTTCAAGGAAAAAAAATAGCGTGTTAAATTAAATAGTGTGGCCTTTTAAAATATGCTATGCACGTAAGCATGTCATAACATGCTAATAGTGCGCTATTTTACAAAATAGCATTTCACGGAAGGAATATAAAAATGCTAAATATAACATGTATACTAAGGATTTCAGCAACTAAAAAATCGTTCATATTACAATCAACAATTCAAATTTACAAAGTCTAGATCAAAATGAAAAACAAAGATTTGTCACTGTCTAACAAGTAACATCAACAATTCAACCAACAAGTAACATCTATAATCCAAAACTAGATGGAGAATAAAGATTTAAGAAAGATAAGTACACAACTAACCAACCAACAAGCACAGTCTAGATAAACAATTAACCAGCCAACAACATTGCAGAACTAGTATTTAATCAAAATCAGATGAACTAGATAAAGAATGCATGGGGTCGTCATCCGACTCAAAAGAAGAAACCCGCAGATTGCAGCTCGTCATCACGAAAAACTAGAAGCAACTTTTTCTTATGCTAACAAACTTTCTTTTTTGTTGAAGCAGGCGGTCGTTGTGATGTTGATTCTTATTCTTCAACATATACATGGAGTGTGAGGAGGAGTGAGAACTATCGATGTGGATTCATGGTTGTTGACAGGTTAAGCGAGTAGGGTTAGAAATGGGGATTTCGGAGGGCCGTTGGCCGAAAGTCCCAAAATAGCTAGTCGGCTCCTTTAGTTTTCTACGGATAATAGTACCGCTACAACGCTACGAAAAATAGCGTGCATAGCCCGCTAATAGCGGAATTAGCGTCTTAGTGAGCCAAATATGCATAATGTAGCGTTCACTCTGGGCGTTTTCACGTTCTACGGTTCAAGAGTTTCGCTGGAAGCTTCGCCACACTCGCCAACATGCTTAACAGGTGACAATGACTGCGAATCTATGCTCAACTCGAGCATTGGAGGTCCATGCGACCATTCCTATTCCCTCCCTTCTTGCCTGATCAAGGACTCTTTTTCTTAGCCATGAAACCTGATTTAAATTTACATGAGGACTCCGTACAAGATTACAGGTTTGGAGAGAATAGGAAAAGATACATCTCGCTGAAATTGCCACCGCGCGCATTGTAAAGATTTTAGTAGTACATCTAATGAATGAATGTTGTAACTTGTTAGACATACATCAGCTCAAACAAAGAAGAAGAAACAACACTCTCCTCTACTAGTATCGCTAGACTTAAAATAAAAATGTTTTGTTTATCTCCTTCCCGGCCGGCGTCCACTGGCCGGCAAGGCACCAAGGGCCGGGAACTCGTCGGTGGATAGACCGAAAGGCACGCCGCCGGGGCTCTTTCCGGGCGTGGCAGGAGCAACCCGATTCTTGTTCTGAGGAGTCGCTGCTTGGTGCGGCATAGGCGTTGCAGCTCTCGCGGCCGCGCTTTGACTATACTGATCTGCTGCTCCTGTGTTAAGAGGCCGGTAAAGAGGCGTGCTCGCCATTGCTGGCCGGACCGCAAGTGGCGAGGCGCCAAGAGACGGGAACTCGTCGGTGGAGAGATTGAAAGGCACGTCGCTTGGGCTCTGCCCCTGTGCTGCTCCTACCGTGTTCTGCGGCGGTGGTGTGGTCGTCATTGCTGGCCGGAGTACTGCAGGCGGCGCCGCGGCGGAAAGGTTGTGCAGCAGCGCGTGAGGGGTTAACCCGAACGGGACCTTGGCGGCGTCCATCTTCCTGAAGGTGATGGAGATCCTCTTGGCAGGCACGGCGGGGACGCAGTGCTTGGCGACGTCGGCGCCGTTGCCGGCGAGCACGAGCACGGAGCCCGCGGGGAGGTTGATGGCCGTGGACGCTGCCCCGCCAAACTCCCCGGGGCCGAGCACCTTAAGGCTCCGGCCGAAGAGGATGTCGCAGTGGGCGAGGAAGGAGGCGGTGCAGAAGGGGCGGAGGAAGTCGTGGCTGTCGACGTGGGGCGGGATGCAGTCGTCGACGTCGTAGATGTTGACGATGCAGCTGTCGGGCACGCATGCGCGCGGGAGCACGCGCCAGAGCACGAGGCGGCGCACCATGGCGGCGAGCAGCGGCGGGAGCGGGTCGACGGCGGAGTCCCGCACGATGCCCGGCGGGTTGCCGTCCCGGTCGGTGGCGTAGTTGTAGCAGCAGCCGAACTGGATGGTGGCCCGGCCCTTGCCGCGCATCCACTTGCGCGGCTCCGAGTAGGTCCGCTCTGCGAAGGAGAAAGTCAAGATCAGGATCGCGTGTGGCGGGAGTGGACAGGGGTATTGGATTCGATGGAGAATTGGTCATAAAGAAGGTGGGACTGGTGGGTACCTCGGAGGAGGCCGCGTCGGCCGCGGTCCTGCAGGTCGAGGACGGCGGCGACGATGGCGCGCTGCTCTTCCGGGGAGAAGACGGCGGTGTGGAGCTCGAGGCCCTGGAGGATGTTGACCGGGCGGCCGTCGACGCGGTCCATGTGGGAGAAGTCCTTCTTGCGGCGCACCCGGTTCATGCCCTCGTCGGACAGCAGCGGCGACGACGACGACATGGCGGCGGTGACCGGCGTCGGGGCAGAGGGCAGAGCAAGGGGATCTGAGCGCGCGACGCGAGGATTTGATTGGCGGCTGGCGCTGTGGTTGGGGGTCGCGGTCGGTCTCGGCAATGAAAGGAAAGTCTGCTGGCTCGAGTCGACCTCGGGTTCAACCCATGGCAAATCGGGGTCGGCTCGCTTGTTTCGCTGACCGACGCGACCATCATGTACGTACGCGCCACACGTGGGGGTGAATGGGCTGCAGCCTGCGTTGCCAATGGGCCCGCGAGTGAGGCCCGGTAAATTTAGCCTAGCCTGCACAGTCCTCGGCCCTCCACAACGTTGTGAAATTTCGGTGCCCAAAGGATTTTTTTTGAACACGGAGACGGAGCGCCCCGAAGGGCATAGAAGTTTCATTGAAAATAAACGGTGGGTGTACAATACATTATAAAGGACCCCATAAAAAGAAAAAGTACACATAGGTCCCTGATATTTGCAGAAAGGGCCTCACTAAAAGAAAGGAGAAAGCAATCAAGCCCTTCTCTTTCCCCACCGACGAGCTGGAGGTCAGCCATGTCGCCGTCGAGCTTCAAAGCGGGGACTAAACCACTTGCTTCAAAGACGCCGTGGGATGCGACCGCCAACCTCGGAAGGGGCCTCCGGTGGAGGTTGAATATTTGCCAGACTTCACTGGCTTGGATAACGGCCGTCGTGTGTGCCACCGATGTGGTGCTCCAAGAAGATGCTTTTGAAGAACTCCGGTGCCACCTCCTCAGCACCACCACTCTGCACCCTCCTTTGCCTGACGCCACCATGACGCCTAGATCTCGGGAGAGAAGAAGAGGAGGCAAGGTTGAAGAAGTGGCAGGGCCATACCAAAGCCACGACGGAGAGATCGGCCCGCCGTCAAACCCGAAGGGCTTGCCACGGACTCGGGGAGGCGGGCGTTGAAGATGGTGGCGTCGGTGAACCCAGGAGAGCTTATTGAGGAAGCCATCCCTGGATCTTCCCCTTCCTTCAACCGTCCACCATGGACGAGCCTCCTGAAGCAGAGTCTCCATAGTCTGGCTGCTGCTCCGACACAGCCAGATCAGATGACAAGGGGGAAAAGAGCGGGCCTTATTTGCTGAGATGCCACGCCTCCTCATTGCCCGGCGTCGGGGCAGAGGGCAGAGCAAGGGGATCTGAGCGCGCGACGTGAGGATTTGATTGGCGGCTGCCGCTGTGGTTGGGGGTCGCGGTCGGTCTCGGTGAGTTTTTATACGGAAAAAACAAGGCAAGGAAAGGAAAGGCTGCTGGCTCGAGTCCGAGCTCGGGTTCATTACCAAATCGGGGTCGGCTCGCGTGTTACGCTGACCGACTCGACTCGTCCCATGTACGTACGCGCCACACGTGGGGGTGAATGGGCTGCAGCCTGCGTTGCCAATGGGCCCGCTAGTGAGGCCCGGTTAAGTTAGCCTACCCTGCACACTTTTTTTTTGACAATGATGACAGAACAGAGAAAGCGCGAATGAAAACATTCACTGCGATATCAGACCAATAACAAACTTCCTACCTTACAATTTGATCCGACAGTCTCAAGTCATACGGAGTAAGAGTCAAGCATTACCGTATGATGTAATGCAGGCATCTACACGACCCTCATTAGTGAACTGAGTGCAAAGGGCTTCATCATTTAACCAGTTGCAAACCTAGGTAGTTCCCGCGGTGCAAAACGTAAAAAAGCTCAAGGGCATGATCTTTAGAACTGAAATGCAGTGGAAAAATAGATTGGAAACTTGCCTACATTGCTACTGGAAGCTAACAGAGGCCTGTGTAAAACTGTAATTCACTCCAGGTCTCCAGCCCTTCTTATCAAAATTGGATCCTAAGTAATGAAAGGAATTCGTAGCATAAAACCACTACTTTTGTGCGCTCAAATTTCAGAAAACTACCACTTTTTTTAAAAAAATGCAAAAATCTGCCTCGTTACAACATTTTTTTTGTAATGTGCACTAAAAATCGAATTAATTCGGATTGATAATGGGCCCACATGGTAGGGACAATTTTGCTAAAGTGGACTGAGTCCCACTTGTCAGTCCAATTAAAAATGTCAAGATATTCTAAGAATTAAAAAAATATTAGGAGAGTCATCTCCTTCTTCAGCTCAGGCAGGGGCTGTCCAGGAGGACCTCCGGCAGAGGCCGGCACGCGTGAGGGGCGACGTGGACGCCCTCCAGCAGGGTACGGTGCGGGCGACCACTGCTAGGTGCGAGCAGGGGCTCGGCAGGGGACAGCGCGAGCGACCACCGCTAGGGGCTCGACAGGTGAGCTCTGCTAGGGGTGCAAGCGATCTCCTCCAGGGCCCGAGCGAGAGAGCTCTACCTAGGTCAAAGATCAGAAATGTAATTAATTCCCTACTTTTTCAATTAACATAGACCACTTTTTATTTTATGCTAAAAAAGAATCGCAACCATTATTTGTTACTGGGTCCGCGTACCAACGAAAAGACCTAGTACTTTTGTTGGACAAATATTTATCTTTAGCTAGGGTTTTTTTTTGAGAACTCTAGAAATTTTGTGCATAAGATTATCACATAAAAATGCTCCGACATGGACATTCAACACTACCCAAGAGGAACTGCGTAAATACTCGATTTCCCACTCAGAATAAGAAGCCTAAAATCTGAAGAGCCCAATCTCACATGGGAATTACCGTGAACAGAGGTCGTTCGGATTCACGAGTCGTCATCGTGAAACTCGTAGACACTCATTAATTTGTACATATATTTATCTATATGAACCTATCTATGGACACTTTCGAGAGACTGAGTTGAAGAAACTGAACCATCCGCTAAATCAGCAACATTAAGAATCTTTGTTACATACTCTATCATGACATATGTCAACTAGGTGTCACGTCACCATCTCTTTAATCTGTGTACTACAAAAATGAGAAAAAGCTCATGCAAATCCAAACTTTAAATTCCACCGTGAAAGTGGCGTTGTCACTTGACAAGAACTAAAAATACTTTATGCACCAGGCTTCCTCACGAGCGCGTGTCCGCACTCCGGGCACGGCGCCATGACCTGCTCTGCCACGCCGCTGATCTCCACCAAGAGGAGCTCGCATCTGTGGTTCGGGCAGTACGCGCGGCTGTTGGGCGGGAGCGCCCTCTCGGCGAGCCCCGCGCCCCAGTTGTTGAACACCGCGTAGTCGATGGCCTTCTTGCACTTCTCAGGGTGGAGCGCGCCGCCGCCGCACGCCGCGTCGGGGCATGGGATGGGGAGCTCGCCTGCGCGGATCCTGCCCTCCACGTACGTGGTCATGCACGGCGCGCAGAACCTGTGCTCGCAGGGGAGTCCGTGGAAGAGGTCGAAGACGGGGAGGGTGTTCTTGCAGAGGCCGCAGTCGAACGTGGGGACCTCGTGGTCGGCGAGAGGGGGCACCATGGGGGGCGCCCTCGTCGATGGGCCGGGCTCGCCATCGTCAGGATGCACGTCGGAGCTTTCGGGGACGGGGTTGCTGTGTTCAGATCTCGGAAGGCGCTCTAGTTGGAAGGCTTCATTGAGGTTCAGCGGCTCCACCTGCTCTGGCTGCTCATCGTCATCGTCGCCATCGTCGTCGTCGTCGAGGACGAGCATGGACTCTCGCCAGCTGTTATAGTCCCATTCTTCCATGGCGGCGAAGATGAGTGCCGAATCGGGATCGGCAAGGAGGCCCCGTCGTATGGTGGAAAAGAGGTCGTGCTGGGTTGACGATGAGCCAGCGGCGTCTTTGGAGAGGACGACCTGCCTCGCCGGAGTTGTTGTGAAATCACGGGGATTGGGGCTCATGAATCCGGAAGTAGTGTTTGTTCCGGCGCCGCCTTTGTCCGCCATGGTTGCCGACCGATTAGCGTGTATTTCCAGGATTCTCTCATCCAACAGGGCTTCGAGTGATCGAAGACCTAGATTTCTCGAGTTGCCGGCCCCAATCTCCGCATCCTGAACGCTCTCCAAGGTCACGGTCGCTGTCGCGTGAGGCGGGACGTAGGGCTGGGATACGGGGTCCTTCGACTTCAGATCGTAGGGTGCGGCTATCTTGGCGCCGACACCGGCGCGGGAGGAGGCGGGGAAGTCGCCGAGCGGCATCTCTAGCGCAGCCTTGAGAGAGGGGCGATCCATGTCGCGCAGTTTCCACTCCTCCATCGCCATGAGCTCCTCCATGTACAGGCGGTGCGCCATCTCCTCGTCGGCGGCGACGCGATTCTTCCGATCAGAATCATCCGTGGCTGCCACATCGTCGTCGTCCTCCTCCTCCTCATCGTCAAATATGGTCACGTGGTAGTAGATGGGGACATCGGCAGCGCCGCCCTCAGCTGGCTCGACCTGGTGATCCGGAGGTTTGGATTTTTCGTCCTCCATTGCACTAAACGCGATCTTGATCTCTCCTTCACGAGAAATTTTTTCGGGCGTACGTATCAGCTATCTGCAACAGATGGAGTTGATTCGCGGCCGGCTGCCGCTGTGGTTCTGTGTCGCGTCTCGCTCAGTATTTGTATAAGCAAAGAGAAAACGAAGGAAAGAAAGTCTCCCGGTTCCGTCGCTCACAGGTCTACTTGGGGGAGCCCCTGTTCGCCGCTTATTGCGGGAGCCAACCTCCGTCCCGCTTAAGCAAATCACTTCATGGGCCGTCGGAAGTGGCCCAACAAGAGAGGTACGACCTCCTTTTCTCGTTTTCTTCTTGTATTCTCTTTTTTTTGTGTTTGGAAAACATTTTAAATCTGAAACTTTCAAAAATTCGAACAATTTCAAAAAAATAGTGAACATTTTCAGAACATACTATTTTAAAAATTTGAACATTTTTTGGAATTGAACAATTTCCAAAATGAACATTTTTTAGATTTGAACAAATTTCAAAGCGAACATTTTTTCAAAACTGACTAATTTCAAAATCAGAACAAATTTTACTATTGAACAAATTTCAAATCTGAACAAAATATAAATTAGAACATTTTTAAAATGTGAAAAAGTTCATATTTTAAAAAAATCAAATCTCAAAAAAGTTCACACTTGAAAAAAATAATATCTGAAAAAGTAGAACTTGAAAAAAGTTCGAAATTGAAAAAACTAAAAATAAGTTGAAATAAAGCTGGACGAAAAACCAGGAAAAACCGGAATAAACCTGAAAGAAAACAAAGAAACCGAAGTTCAGAACCGAATAAAATTCGGTGGGAAATCATGCGCACGCTAATTGGGCCCGGCCCAGAACGCTTTGCCCCTGTGCGGCAACCCGGTTATTCTCCGCAATGAGCGGAGAATAGGATCTGCCTCTACTTGGGCTCTCGCGTTTCGCTGACCGACTTAGGTACGGGCCACGCTTGGAGTGGGGGTGGGCTGCAGCCCAATGGGCCCATGACCGAGGATACAATCCTATTTTGGGGCTAATAATGCGGCTGAACCGCTGAACAAACTTAATGGCATCACAGAACTATACTCTACCATCTCCGTTTCAATTAATAAGGTTACATTTTTAAAAGTCACACTCGTGTGTTATTTTCTTTAATCTTGCGGTGATCATCCATTCTAACATTCTACCGAAAAAAATCTTATTTTACTTCCATTAGTCTTTTCCATGAAGGTGAGGTAAGATGAAATAAGATTTCAGAATGAAGGTATTTATTCCGCAGGAACTCTTTGCCACACCCCTTGCTCGTTTAAAAGTTTGAATAACCACTTATTAAGTAATTTTTTAAAGAAAAACATCTTAATACATAACCCTCATTGCTCTTTGTGTCAACAAATAATGTTCCACTTAGTTAGTCAATACTTCCTCTTGTGGCCATCGTTTTGCAAAAAAAAAGTGATCTATAATAATCTATTTTTCCAAACCTCTTTTGGCATCTCGATAAAAGATAACATAAACATTGATAAATTTGTTAAAACAGAGTTAATAAGAATCAGAGTATCAACATAAGAGAGTAGCTACCTATCCAGCTACTCAATTTTCTTTGTAATCTATCCTCCATAGTTCCCATTTTGCATTTCTTAACTTTCTAATGGGGATTGGAATTCCCAAATACCTAAAAGGAATTGCTCCAACCTCACATACCAATAGGCATCTATACTTATGTTCGACTATTTTATGTCTTGACCACTCTTATGGAAATTTATTATTAGTCCATATAATTTCTCATATATAGAAATAATAAGTATCAGATTCAGCGGTGTTTCACTATGGTCTAAGAAAAGAATATAGTATCATGGCCATATTGTAACATTGAAACAACCCCTATATTGGATGAGTTATTAGCCGTTCCACTTGTACATCATCTATCGCTCGATTAATCAAGATGACTAGCATATCCGCAACAATATTGAACAAAATCGGAGATAGTGGATCTCCTAGTTGCAACCCTTTTTGTGTCTAACCAAATAAGATCAAAGCTTTTCATACATCATATAGGACCAATTAACCTTGTCACATTCTTTTTCAACATCATTTTGAGGAGAACTCCATCCAATTTTTCCCTAAGAAGTTCGTGGATGGTTTCATTAGAATAAAACCACTTCCAAGACGCCATGGCTTAATCCATTTGTGTATGTCCTACTACCAATTGTGCCACCTTCGTAGCACGATTAGCACCGATCTTCGTGAGAACCTTAAAGCTAATATTAAAAGGACAAATTGGACGGTATTGCTGAATTTAGATTGCATTTTTTCTTTTGAGGAAGCAAGACTATAGTCCCAAAATTTAGGTGAAAGAGGGTTAGCTAAGATATTGTTGGTAGAATTCAGTGAGGAACCCATATGATCTCGTTGCTTGGTTCATTATCCATTTACATAATAGTTTCATACACCTCCTTATATGTGAATTTAGAAGCTAAGATATTGTTTTCCCCGTTCGTTAGTTGCGGAATATTTTCTTTGTGGGACTCAAGCAAAGAAAAATTGTATTGAGCCGATGCTCCTAAGAAGTTCTTATAAAATGTAGTGATACATCGGATTATATTGTCGTGCTATGGTCCGTCTTGTAACTGAAAAATCCGCTTTCTTCTTTGTTTCCTGTTTGCTGTTATTGAAAGTACTTTGTGTTATTTCTTCCTTGTTGAATGTGCTTAACTTTAAATTCTTTGACCCTACTTAATTAGACTCCTCCTCCCTTGCAAGTTTTGTTAACTTATCATTAGTTTCTCTCAGATTTTTCTTTACCAGCACTAGAAATCAAAGGTTAATAGTCAATTATTATGCCAACGAAAGCATCGACTACTCCATTCGATGGGTAATTCAGGGCTACTTCTACTTCAGCCTACAGTTAATAGGAACAAATGGACCAAGACAAGAACAAATTTCCTGAAGAAGCTTGCTTGAGTACGAACTAATGAGCTGAAGGTATATATCACGCCTTGTAGACGACGACGAAGCATGGGAGTATGGCCCTGGGGTTGAACACCTCCAGCTCGTCCAGGCTCGAGTACACCCCCGCCGTCCCCGCCACCGAGTCGTACTCCTCCGACGCATCCTCCGTCTCCTCCACCGCCGTATTGGCCGTCTCCTCCGTCACCAGCTGGCAGGGCGCCGGCGCCACACGCTTCACCCGCCCGGCGATGACACGGCACACCAGCATCGCCCTGCGCTCCCCACCACCCTCAACGGCGTCGTGCGCGCGGCCGCTGGTGGCCATGGTCCGCACCCCGCCCCCCTTGGCGAAGCCGTCCCGGACGATGCCGCACGCGACGCAGGCCGCGGCGTCGCAGAGGTGGGTGGCCCCGTTGGCGCCGAGCGAGCACGCGAGCGGCGCGCAGTGGAAGCGGAGCAGCTCGTTGCCGTCGGCGGTGCACCGCGCGCCGGCGCCGGTGAGCGCGAGGGCCTTGGCCTTGACGGCGTCGCGGTAGGCCTCGAAGCGGGCGAGGACGGCGGGGGCGTTGTGCACCTTGAGGATGCGGTCCACGGCGCACACGGGGGTCTGCTTCTTCAGCCAGCTCGACTGGAAGATGATCTCGATGATGTTCCGGCTCGTGTCATCCCCACCAAGCTCCGACACTGCACATTATTGGTCAAGAAAAGAAAAGTTTACTGAAAAAATGTTCATACTAGTACTAGGTTAATTAACTAACTGTCTTCAGTAAACCAATTATTGTCCAAACCAATGTTCATACAAGATTAATTAACTTAATATTTTAGAAACATGAGCTAGTAAAAATATATTGGTCAAATTTCTCTGAAAACTGCTGTACAGTAGCCATAATGAAAGGAACAATCTTTTCATATGTGCCTACAGTAGATTAATGCATAAGATAAGCCTTGATGACTGTTTGCAAGACCACTTTGCTGCATGCTCCCCACAGTGATTAGAGACCATCATCATCAAAAGTAGCAGGAATAATTAAAAGCACACCATCATGCGACTCTCACTTTCACACAACATCATCAGCAGAAAGTAGAAACAGATCATAGCACCAAAACTGCTGACCATGCATAAACTCATTCCTAAAGCTTCAGCTAAGCTGCCAAGCATGTGCTTAGATGTAGGCAGGCACTGTTATCTTATCTTCGTTCAGACATTAGAGTTTTTTTTGCAATTACTGTAGATACCACAAAATATAAAATGAAAACCATGAACATACAGTGTGTTCCGACAGCAGTTGAAGATTCAGCAAGAGAAGGAACAAGAACCAGCACTGTAATGGCGGCCGGCATTAATGAGTAACACTGTAACTGTACCTGCGTGCCTTGTGGACTGGTGGAGGTTGAGGCTCTCGGCCCTGACGAAGACGTCGCCGCAGTCGGGGCAGGGGAAGATGGCGGCCCTCATGGAGCCGCTGCCGCTGACGGGGTCCACCACCATGTGGCACTCGTAGCACCCCGACAGCCTCCGCAGCCTGAACGACGACCCGCCCCCGCCCGTCGTGGACGAAGACGACGACGTCGTCGACCCCCAGTGCCTCGAGGAGGAGCCAACACCCGTCACCTCGCTCTGCTGCTGCTGCTGCAGGGGCTTCTTCACGCGCCTCTCACTCCCGCCGCCGCCGCTCACCGACGCTCGCCGCTTGCACGGCTCGGCGGCCGGCGTGGCGTGCTCTGGCCTGTGCAGCATGACCCGCCTGGGGCTGGCGTCCCGGAGCTTGCAGATGGAGGCGGAGCTGCACCCGAGCGGCTGCCTGTTGTTCTTCTTGTAATTTCTGGCAGCGCTGGTGGCGTCCTCGGCGGGCGGCGGGGCTGCGCCGCGGTGGTGGTGCGCGGCGTTGCTGTTTCTGCAGGAGAAGAGGCTCCTCAGAGCAAGCCTGTAGGAAGGGCTCTCCGCGGCAGCAGGCTCTGCACCTGCTGCGCTGCCATGGCTGCTTTGCTTCTTGCCGTCTGCTGGTTTCTCATTGTCCTGCTTGGTGGCGGCTGATGTTGCAGCTAGCTTCTTCTTCCTCGTGGTGCTGGTAAAGGTGGTGGTTTTCTTGGCTGCTGATCTGCCTGGTTCCACCATTGCAAGGGAAGAAGCAGATTTCCTAGCTAGATTTGGTGTAGAAAGATGGAGATCAGATGTGAGTGTGACTTGAGGAGGAGCTGTGATATGATGGTACCGGAATATCAATGGGAGGGATGGATGATGGCTCTCATCTAAAGTGGCCGGCTCGCTCGGCTGCTGCTTTATGCTTTGTGGGGAGACGAAGAAAGGAGCCGGCCAGCCAGCTAGAGTGAGAGGGAAAAAACTGCATGGTTAGCTTACTTAGTCACTCACTGTGTGGATTAGCAATGGCGTGGCATCTAGCATGGCGTTGCGTCATAAGCTCATAATCATGTTTAACTTGGAGCAGGAAGTTTGGGACTTGGGGAATTGAATTGGTTACTAAAACCGTACGTCTAGGGCTTGATGAGAATTCATAACCTCCCTCGGCCATTGGAATCAAAGAAAGAGTGGGAACATGCCACGAGCCAATTCTGTTTAAAATTACTGACGGGCCCTGAAACGAATGCACATGTTATAGTAGTATGATGCAAATCTCCAGGAGATCCGAGAGAGCACACACACATACATATTCCTCATCATCATGTTATGTTGTTGCTCATGGTCGTGGGTGACGATTCCAAATTATTCTCCCACTTGCATACCACATGAAGGAAATATGTTCTGGTAATTTAACTGAACTTGCTGAAATTTTTCTCATGTCGTGTCGAGACAATTCAGCCGTGCAGTGTAGCTAAATTCAGTATAAGACGACGGCGATGGTGACTCCACATGATCTTGCCTTGGACGGGCATGCGTTCATCGCCGGCCGTTTTCCGGTGGTGTCAGGACAAGACATACTGTCCAACTGGCTTATAATGTATCAATCTGAATGACTGACTCCTTATACCTGAAAAAGGACTCCCTGATTGAGTGGTGGTGCACTATCGTTAGTGGCCATGGCAGGGATTGCAGACTGCATCAGGAGTTCATGTCCATCGTCCTGCAAAGGATAAAAGATCAGAGAGTGGTGTGTGGGTTATGGGCGTGTACGGCGCGGCAAGGTCCGTGTGCGCGCGCGCGCCATTGCATCGTGTTGGTCTCTTGCGAAGTGGATTGCCGCAGGGTTTCGGATGAGAAGATCGAGGACAACAGGGGAGGCGTTTCTTCTTGAAACTCAAAACTAATATTAACCGCCATCCTCCTTATTCGACATGATGTGTGTTCCACACTTCCACTTAGCTCACACTGCTAGTGACCTAAAAAAAACAGCTTACAATACTACTACTATTACATTCAATTTAGAATGTAGTACCACTCTTGGGTCAGTGCATCTCCAACAGCGTGATCCATTTTAGACACGAAATTGTCCGTTTTGGTCTATTTGGGTTGGACCACGAACACGAAATTAGTCTGATTCCTCACATGTCCATTTGGATCGGGTGTAGCCCAGCGGCCCCAAGTATTTTTTTGTCTGCCCGTTTAATTTTCATTTTAAACCAAATTTACCAAGTGGTCATACAAACAGTGCAAATAGTGGTTTGAAACTCGGCAATTTAGTCAATCACGGAGTGCAAATAAGTAATAGCTAGGAAAGTTGCAAAAGGGACACAAGTTTGAATAAAATGAAGCAAAGAAGGATAGATGGGGGCGGTCACACATCACTTCGCGGATGATCACTCGTTTCTTCTCGAACCATGCCCTTAGCTCTAGTTCCATGGCCTGCTTGCTGAGGTCGATGAAGGTGGCGGTGGTCGCCTCCTTCTTCCGGCGCCGCTTCTCATCCCTCTTAGTCAAGGTCTCTTGTGTCTCGGCCATCATCTTCTTCAAGGCCTTGCTCACCACAAGGGCACACACATCACACTTCAGTTCATCCTCAGTGGACCTGTGGCCCCTTGGCCGAGATGGAAGGTCATTTGGCCCAGGGCTTCGTCTTAGCCATCGAAGACCACCGCCACACCGGCTCCGCCATTCTTGAGTCTGACCAGGTATGCCGCGTAGCCTAACTTCCATTTTAGAGCGTTCTTCACCACATGCCAACAATTGATCATGTGGTAGCTCTTGCCCCATGGTTCCTTGAAGCACACCAACGCCCGGGGCACCCGCACATACACAATTTGTTAGACTTTGGTGATATGCCAAGGCATCTACATTGCAGGAATGAAGCTGGCCATTCCCTTACCACGTCGACTGTTGGAGATATGCCCAAGAGGCAATAATAAAAGTGGTTATTATATATCTTTATGTTTATGATAAATGTTTATATACCATGCTATAATTGTATTAACTGAAACATTGATACATGTGTGATATGTAAACAACAAAGAGTCCCTAGTAAGCCTCTTAACTAGCTTGTTGATTAATAGATGATTAGTTTCATAATCATGAACATTGGATGTTATTAATAACAAGGTTATATCATTGTATGAATGATGTAATGGACACACCCAATTAAGCGTAGCATAAGATCACGTCATTAAGTTATTTGCTATAAGCTTTCGATACATAGTTACCTAGTCCTTATGACCATGAGATCATATAAATCACTTATACCGGAAAGGTACTTTGATTACATCAAACGCCACTGCGTAAATGGGTGGTTATAAAGGTGGGATTAAGTATGGAAAGTATGAGTTGAGGCATATGGATCAACAGTGGGATTTGTCCATCCCGATGACGGATAGATATACTCTGGGCCCTCTCGGTGGAATGTCGTCTAATGTCTTGCAAGCATATGAATAAGTTCATAAGAGACCACATACCACGGTACGAGAGTACTTGTCGAGACGAGGTTGAACAAGGTATAGTGTGATACCGATGATCAAACCTCGGACAAGTAAAATATCGCGTGACAAAGGGAATTGGTATCGTATGTGAATGGTTCATTCGATCACTAAAGTCATCGTTGAATATGTGGGAGCCATTATGGATCTCCAGATCCCGCTATTGGTTATTGGTCGGAGTGAGTACTCAACCATGTCCGCATAGTTCACGAACCGTAGGGTGACACACTTAAAGTTGGATGTTGAAATGGTAGTACTTGAATATGGAATGAAGTTGGAATATTTGTTCGGAGTCCCGGATGGGATCCCGGAGTTCCGGAATGGTCCGGAGAATAAGATTCATATATAGGATGTCATTTTATGTGAATAAAATGATGCGGAAGGTTCTATGGAAGGTTCTAGAAGGTTCTAGAAAAGTCCGGAAGAAACCACCAAGGAAGGTGGAGTCCACATGGGACTCCACCTCCATGCCAACCCTAGTGGGGGAGGAGTCCCAAGTGGACTCCCAGGGGGCCACCCCCCCATGGAAGGTGGAATTCCCACCTCTAGTGGGAGGGAAAGTTTCCCACCATATGGAAGGTTTTGGTTTGGTCTTATTCGAAGACTTGGACACCAACACTTGGGATCCACCTATATAATGAGGGGCTAAGGGGGGGCCGGCCACCCCAAGACCACAAGCTGGGCCCCCCCATAGAGTGGCCGGCCACCCTCCCAAACCCTAGCTTTGCTCACTTCATATTGCCCGCATAGCTTAGCGAAGCTCCGGGACTTCTACACCGACACCACGCCGTCGTCTGTCGGATTCAAGAGGAGCTACTGCCCGCTGGAACGGGAGGTGGACGTCGTCTTCATCAACAACCGAACGTGTGACCGAGTACGGTGCTGCCCGTTCGTGGCGCCGGAACCGATCGTGATCAAGATCTTCTACGCGCTTTTGCAAGCGGCAAGTGAACGTCTACCGCAGCAACAAGAGCCTCCTCTTGTAGGCTTTGGAATCTCTTCAAGGGTGAGTCTCGACAATCCCCTCGTTGCTACCGTCTTCTAGATTGCATCTTGGCTTGGATTGCGTGTTCGCCGTAGGAAAATTTTTGTTTTCTATGCTACGTTATCCTACAGTGGTATCAGAGCCGTGTCTATGCATAGATGGTTGCACGAGTAGAACACAATGGTTTGTGGGCGTTGATGCTCTTGTTATCTTTAGTTGAGTACTTTGCATCTTTGTGGCATAGTGGGATGAAGCGGCTCGGGCTAACTTTACATGACCGCGTTCATGAGATTTGCTCCACGCTTGACATGCAACTTGTATTGCATAAGTGGCTTTGCGGGTGTCTGTCTCTCCTACTATAGTGAAGATTCAATTTACTCTTCTATTGACAACACTAGTATCACCGTTGTGGTTCATGTTCGTAGGTAGATTGGATCTTGCTCGAAAACCCTAAACCACGTAAAATATGCAAACCAAATTAGAGAACGTCTAACTTGTTTTTGCAGGGTTTGGTGATGTGATATGGCCATAATGTGATGATGAATATGTATGAGATGATCATTATTGTATTGTGGCAACCGGCAGGAGCCTTATGGTTGTCTTTAAATTTCATGTTGAGTAGTATTTCAAAGTAGTTGTAATAGTTGCTACATGGAGGACGATCATGAAGACGGCGCCATTGACCTTGGTGCTTCGCCGACGATGATGGAGATCATGCCCGTTGATGATGGAGATCATGTCCGTGCTTTGGAGATGAAGATCAAAGGCGCAAAGACAAAAGGGCCATATCATATCACATATGAACTGCATGTGATGTTAATCCTTTTATGCATCTTATTTTGCTTAGATCGCGACGGTAGCATTATAAGATGATCCCTCTCACTAAAATCTCAAGATAATAAAGTGTTCATCCTTAGTAGCACCGTTATCAAGTCTTATCGTTTCGAAGCATCTCGTGATGATCGGGTGTGATAGATTCGATAAGTACATATGACGGGTGCAAGACAGTTTGCACATGCGGATACTAAGGTGGCCTTGACGAGCCTAGCATGTAAAGACATGGTCTCGGAACACGTGATACCGAAAGGTAGAGCATGAATCATATGATTGATATGATGAACACTTTGAGTGTTCGCCATTGAAATTACATCTTGTCTCGTGATGATCGGGCATAGGTGTGATGGATTTGGTTCGTGTGATCACTAAGACAATGCGAGGGATATTGTTTTGAGTGGGAGTTCACCTAGATTTTTAATTATGTAGAATTAAAATTTGAACTCAATTTGTCATAAACTTAGTCTAAACTATTGCAAATATGTTGTAGATATGGCGTCCTCAATCAATTTTAACCAGTTCCTAGAGAAAGAAAAGCTTAAGAGCAACGGTAGCAACTTCACCGACTGGTTCCGTCATGTGAGGATCTTCCTCAATGGCGGAAATCTGCAATATGTGCTTGATGCACCGCTAGGTGACCCTCAAACTGAAACCGATGAAGTAAAGAATGTTTACGAGACTCGGAAAACTCGGTACTCTCAAGTTCGGTGTGCCATCTTATGCAGTGGAATCCGATCTTCAAAAACGTTTTGAGCACCACGATCCTCATGAGTTGATGAAAGAGTTGAAGACTATTTTTGAAACTCATGCGGCCGTGGAATGCTATGAAGCATCGAAACACTTTTTCAGCTGTATGATGAAGAAGGCAGCTCCATCGGTGAGCACATGCTCGTTATGACCGGGCATGCGAAGAAACTCAGTGACTTGGGAATAGTGATTCCTAACAGACTGGGGATTAATCGTGTCCTTCAATCACTGCCACCAAGTTACAAGAACTTTGTGATGAACTACAATATGCAGAACATGAACAAGGAGTTTCCTGAACTCTTTGGCATGCTAAAAGCTGCTGAGATTGAGATCAAGAAAGAGCACCAAGTGTTGATGGTCAACAAGACCACCGCTTCAAGAAACAGGGCAAGTCTAAAGGCAAGAACAAGAAGAGTGGCAAGAAAGCGCCACGCCTCTGTGAAATAGCCCTAAGCCGATCTTGAGTGCTATTCTGCAAGGAGAAGGGACTGGAAGCGTAATTGCTCCAAGTATTTGGCGGATCTGAAGAGCGGCCTTATCAAGAAAAAGAAAGAAGGTATATTTGATATACATGTTATAGATGTTTATCTCACTAGTTCTCGTTCTAGTACCTGGGTATTTGATACTGGTTCGGTTGCTCATATTTGTAACTCGAAACAGGAACTAAAGAATAAACGACAACTGCTGAAAGATGAAGTGACGATGCGCGTTGGAAACGGATCCAAGGTCAATGTGATCGCAGTCGGGACACTTCCTCTACATCTACCTTCGGGATTAGTTTTAAGCCTAAATAATTGTTATTATGTACCCGCGTTGAGCATGAACATTATATCGGGATCTTGTTTAATGCAAGACGGTTATTCATTCAAGTCTGAGAATAATGGTTGTTCTATTTTTATGAATAATATCTTTTATGGTCGAGCACCACAAAAGAATGGCTTATTTTGTTAGATCTCGATAGTAGTAATACGCATATACATAACATTGATGCTAAGCGAATTAAATTGAATGATAATTCTACTTATATGTGGCACTGTCGTCTTGGTCATATTGGAGTGAAACGCATGAAGAAACTCCATACTGATGGATTACTTGAATCACTTGACTTTGAGTCACTTGATAGATGCGAAGCATGTCGATGGGAAAAATGACTAAGACTCCATTCTCGGGTATGATGGAGCGAGCTACTGACTTATTGGAAATCATACACACAGATGTATGTGGACCAATGAGTGTAGCATCGCGGTGGTTATCGTTATGTTCTAACCTTCACAGATGATTTGAGTAGATATGGGTATATCTATTTAATGAAACATAAATCCGAAACTTTCGAGAAGTTTAAGGAATTCCAAAGTGAAGTAGAAAATCAACGTAACAAGAAGATTAAATTTCTACGATCTGATCGCGGAGGTGAATATCTGAGTTATGAGTTTAGCATGCATTTAAAGAAATGCGGAATACTTTCACAATTGACACCGCCGGGAACACCACAACGAAACGGTGTGTCCGAACGTCGTAATCGAACTCTCTTAGATATGGTTCGTTCTATGATGTCTCTTACTGATTTGCCGTTATCATTTTGGAGTTATGCATTAGAGACAGCCGCATTCACTTTAAATAGAGCACCATCAAAATCCGTTGAAACGACGCCGTATGAATTATGGTTTAATAAGAAACCTAAGTGTCGTTCCTAAAAGTTTGGGGTTGCGAAGCCTATGTAAAAAAGTTACAACCGGACAAGCTAGAACCCAAAGCGGAGAAATGCGTCTTCATAGGATACCCTAAGGAAACTATAGGGTACACTTTATCACAGATCCGAAGGCAAGATCTTTGTTGCTAAGAATGGAACCTTTCTTGAGAAAGAATTTCTCACTAAAGATGGAAGAAAAGTAGAACTCGATGAGATTGAAGAATCTCTACTCGTTGATCGAGTAGTAGCGATACCGGAAAATGTTCTGTACCACCTACGCAACAGAGGAAGCTAATGATAATGATCATGAAACTTCAAATGAGACAGCTACTGAACCTCGCAGATCGACAAGGGATCGTGCCACTGATTGGTATGATCCTTGTCTAAATGTCATGATTGTGGATAACAATGATGAGGACCCTGCGACGTATGAAGAAGCGATGATGAGCCCAGATTCCAACAAATGGCAAGAAGCCATGAAATCCGAAATGGGATCCATGTATGACAACAAAGTATGGACTTTGGTAGAATTACTGATAGCCGCAAGGCGAGAATAAATGGATCTTCAAAAGAAAAACAGATTTGATGGTAATATTACTGTCTATAAAGCTCGACTTGTCGCAAAGGGTTTCCGACAAATTCAAGGTGTTGACTACGATGAGACTTTCTCACTGTAGCGAAGCTAAAATCTGTGAGGATTTTGTTAGCAATAGCTGCATTTTTCGATTATGAGATTTGGCAGATGGATGTCAAAACGGCGTTCCTTAATGGAGACATTGAGGAAGAGTTGTATATGGTACAACCCAAAGGTTTTGTCGATCCTAAAAATGTGACAAAGTATGCAAACTTCAGCGTTCAATCTATGGACTGAAGCAAGCATCGAGAAGTTGGAACCGACGTTTTGATAAGGTGATCAAAGACTTCGGGTTTATACAGTGTCATGGAGAGGCCTGTATTTACAAGAAAGTGAGTGGGAGCTCTGTAGCATTCCCGATATTATATGTAGATGACATATTATTGATTGGAAATGATATAGAACTATCAGTGTAAAGGGTTATTTGAATAATAGTTTTTCAATGAAAGACCTTGGTGAAGCATCATACATATTAGGCATCAAGATTTATAGTGATAGATCAAGACGTCTAATAGGGCTATCACAGAGTACATACCTGGACAAGATTCTAAAGAAGTTTAGAATGGACGAAAGTAAGAAAGGATTCTTACCTATGTTACCAGGCAAGGTCTTGAGTAAGACTCAAGGACCGGCTACGGCAGAAGAGAAAGGATGAGTCAAATCCCCTATGCCTCGGTAGGCTCTATCATGTATGCCATGCTATGTACAAGACCGGATATAGCACATGCTGTTAGTTTAACTAGCAGATATCAAAGTGATCAGGAATGGAACACTGGACAGCGGTCAAGAATATCCTGAAGTACTTGAAAAGAACTAAGGATATGTTTCTTTGTTATGGAGGTGACCAAGAGCTCGTTGTAACAAGTTACACCGATGCAAGTTGGAACACCGATCCCGATGACTCTAAGTCACAATCTGGGTACGTGTTTATATTGAATGGTGCTGCAGTAAGCTGGGCAAGCTCGAAGCAGTGCACGGTGGCGAAATCCTCACAGAATCGGAGTACATAGCGGCTTCAGAGGCTTCATCGAAGCGGTATGGATGAAGAGGTTCATTGTAGAGCTCGGTGTGGTTCCTAGTGCATTGGACCCATTTGTCATCTATTGTGATAACATGGGTGCCATCGCCAATGCACAAGAGCCAAGGTCACACAAGAGGCTGAAGCATATCAAGCTGCGTTACCACTCGATTCGCGAATACATCGAAGATGGAGAAGTAAAGATTTGCAAAGTACACATGATCTGAATGTAGCAGATCCGTTGACTAAAGCTCTCCCTAGGGCAAAGCATGACCAACACCCGAATGCCATGGGTGTTAGGTACCTTACTATGTAATCTAGATTATTGACTCTAGTGCAAGTGGGAGACTGTTGGAGATATGCCCAAGAGGCAATAATAAAAGTGGTTATTATATATCTTTATGTTTATGATAAATGTTTATATACCATGCTATAATTGTATTAACTGAAACATTGATACATGTGTGATATGTAAACAACAAAGAGTCCCTAGTAAGCCTCTTAACTAGCTTGTTGATTAATAGATGATTAGTTTCATAATCATGAACATTGGATGTTATTAATAACAAGGTTATATCATTGTATGAATGATGTAATGGACACACCCAATTAAGCGTAGCATAAGATCACGTCATTAAGTTATTTGCTATAAGCTTTCGATACATAGTTACCTAGTCCTTATGACCATGAGATCATATAAATCACTTATACCGGAAAGGTACTTTGATTACATCAAACGCCATTGCGTAAATGGGTGGTTATAAAGGTGGGATTAAGTATCGGAAAGTATGAGTTGAGGCATATGGATCAACAGTGGGATTTGTCCATCCCGATGACGGATAGATATACTCTGGGCCCTCTCGGTGGAATGTCGTCTAATGTCTTGCAAGCATATGAATAAGTTCATAAGAGACCACATACCACGGTACGAGTAAAGAGTACTTGTCGGAGACGAGGTTGAACAAGGTATAGTGTGATACCGATGATCAAACCTCGGACAAGTAAAATATCGCGTGACAAAGGGAATTGGTATCGTATGTGAATGGTTCATTCGATCACTAAAGTCATCGTTGAATATGTGGGAGCCATTATGGATCTCCAGATCCCGCTATTGGTTATTGGTCGGAGTGAGTACTCAACCATGTCCGCATAGTTCACGAACCGTAGGGTGACACACTTAAAGTTGGATGTTGAAATGGTAGTACTTGAATATGGAATGAAGTTGGAATATTTGTTCGGAGTCCCGGATGGGATCCCGGACATCACGAGGAGTTCCGGAATGGTCGGAGAATAAGATTCATATATAGGATGTCATTTTATGTGAATAAAATGATGCGGAAGGTTCTATGGAAGGTTCTAGAAGGTTCTAGAAAAGTCCGGAAGAAACCACCAAGGAAGGTGGAGTCCACATGGGACTCCACCTCCATGGCCGGCCAACCCTAGTGGGGAGGAGTCCCAAGTGGACTCCCGGGCCGGCCACCCCCATGGAAGGTGGAATTCCCACCTCTAGTGGGAGGGAAAGTTTCACCATATGGAAGGTTTTGGTTTCGGGTCTTATTCGAAGACTTGGACACCAACACTTGGGATCCACCTATATAATGAGGGGCCAAGGGAGGGGGCGGCCACCCCAAGACCACAAGCTGGCCGCCCCCCATAGAGTGGCCGGCCACCCCTCCCAAACCCTAGCTTTGCTCCTCCACTTCATATTGCCCGCATAGCTTAGCGAAGCTCCGCCGGACTTCTACCGCCACCGACACCACGTCGTGTCGGATTGGAAAGGAGCTACTACTTCCGCTGCCCGCTGGAACGGGGAGGTGGACGTCGTCTTCATCAACAACCGAACGTGTGACCGAGTACGGAGGTGCTGCCCGTTCGTGGCGCCGGAACCGATCGTGATCAAGATCTTCTACGCGCTTTTGCAAGCGGCAAGTGAACGTCTACCGCAGCAACAAGAGCCTCCTCTTGTAGGCTTTGGAATCTCTTCAAGGGTGAGTCTCGACAATCCCCTCGTTGCTACCGTCTTCTAGATTGCATCTTGGCTTGGATTGCGTGTTCGCCGTAGGAAAATTTTTGTTTTCTATGCTACGTTATCCTACATCGACTACACCGAGGACACTCACTTTCCGTCAAACGACATGATCTATCGCCGTGCAAAACTTGTTTGTCTCTTGTTGTATGTATGCCCACCTCTTTTGGAGAGACAACTACCCGTAGATACTATGAATCCAAAACGGAGCTAGTTGCCGATGTTCATGGAATTCTTAGGTGACCTTCGTCCAATACGCTTGGCCTTTTTGCTCGGCACCACATATAGGATCTTGGCTAATGAAGATCCAAGAATGGCAGAGCACGAGATCATATTTGTTGTTATAGCCGGTAGTCCTTTGGCTCATGCCCTTCTTCTTTCCGTCGCTGGCATTCTCAACCCCGGCCCCGATGTCGGCCTCACTTTCCTCGCATCCCTCGCACTCACCCTCGCCATCATCAAGCATTAGAGTGTCTTGGACCATTGGTTGGCCAAACTGGGAGAACAATTGCACCCCCTCGATGATGTACCCTTGGACCAGGATTTCGGTCCTAGGGCTGTCTACCAGGATGAAGCCTCCGCCATGCATCATCGCGTCCATCCAGGCCTAGTCGTGCTCGGCGTAGTAGGCCTATGGATCACCAAGCATCAGAGAGCTATAACAACAGATAAAGGGGAACAAGGTGGGACAAACATACTGCGTCCATCGACGTCAGGAAGGGCCCAGACATTTCATCGAACATGTTATGGGGTGCAGGGAATGTTCTCCGATAGGATCACTCGAGTCTTCCTGATGGGGTAGGCTCCTGGATCGCCGTCCAGCGTGCGGTTCAGGTCTAGGTGAGGGGCCCCGAGGAAGCCCTCATTGTTTTGGTCATCCATCGGTGACGACCGTGAGACACTTAGGAGGGAAACGTCTAGGCCTACATTGTGGGATAGGGTGTAACCGATGACAGATGTGACGGTGATGCAAGTAAAATGCATACATGAATTTTTTAGTTTATTGATACATATTCCCACATAATTGAATCTTATATAATGTTATAATCATATTTTATATTTATTTACGTGGATTGACCAATGATCTCCCTTATTTTAGCTATAACTATATAGAACAAGAAAACCATGTTTTGTGTATTTTATCTTTCAGAGACCTAAACGAAGTCAAATTTACTTGGGAATTTTTGAGGCTTAATATTTCATGAAGTTGATGACCTGGAGCATTGGAACCTCACGAGAGGTGCCCCGAGGGTTGAAAGAGGCCAGGTGGTGCGGCCCGGGAGGGGGACCATGCCACCCAGGCTCTCCCCCCCCCCCTCGAGTATGGCCAGTTGTCCGTCTTCATCTCCAACTCATCGTTTTTATCAATAGAGGGTCCCAACACATCTCGGCAGGAGAGCGTCGAAGAAATACCAAAACACCAAACAATGACAGAGAACTAGCACATATTGATGGGGAAAGCTCCATCGGAGCCGCCGCCGGAGGGATCTCTACCTTCTCCAACATCTCCACCATCATCTTCATGATGAAGAGGGAGTATTCCACCTCTGGACTATGGGTTTGTGGCAGTAGCTTGATCTATACCTCTATTGTTCTATCAATGATCTAGTACCATATTATCCATCCAAGATGATTATGGTCATATATGTAATTCCTAGGTGGTGGATTTTTATTCTATTAGTTGATATTTAAGATTGAATTTCAATTATGTGTAAGATGTATGAGTAGATTCATACATGTACCCCGTTCTTAAGTGCTTCTTTTGATCCAACTTGTATAACATCACATGTGTGGGGAAACGTGTGTATTAGTTGGAGTAACATGGTGGTAGTGATTGAATAGTGACAACATTTGAGATCTACTATGATTTTAACCTATCTTTTGTTACCTCACTAGGGATGAAGTGATTTCATGTGCTATATTTATATAGTGACATCTATGATAATCATGTTTGTTCAAGGTAGCATATTTGTTATTCAAACATCATGTCAAATTACCTAAGGCTATGCTCCATGGATTCTTAGTTCTTGATTGCTTGGAGTTTTCCCTTTCTATAGGAGTATAAGAGAGATGTCTTGCATCATCTCTATGACAGGACGTGATGCGCATATAAATGATAATTATACACATAATGAATTTTCATCAATATTATATTATTTATGAATTGTTTCATGTCTACTACACCATATGAGAGTATAGACAAGTGAACCATGAACCCCGGTCTAATTTTAATCATAAAAATAACTTTACAACACCATTGTTATCATTAATATTTTCTGCATTAATTAAATCAGAAAATACAAAATTAACTTTACTACTAACAAACACAAACCAAAATCCAAAAATACCTTCTTATTATTGTTTTTTCTTGCTTGCCTGGTCATAGACTGTGGTACTTTATTTTATTTACGAGTTATTTCAGATTTACTAATACAAAACCTTGTGCTTCACAACCACACGGTGGAATTGGGGACACAGGGCAATAACTTTTTTTGTAGGTTGCTTGAAGAGGATAAGCAAAAGATAGCTCTAAGCCAATTTCTGAGAGTTTGATATAAACACTCGAGTCATCCTTGTGGTGAAAAGAAGCTTGCTACAACACTTTGTTGGAGTCCCACTGAGTTGGTAAACACGGAGTTATTACCATCAGACGGCAGTGGATGTAATGGTTGTCGTGTGGCCCAGAAACTTATAGAGCTTGTCGACAAGGCATGGGACTGGCCAATGATTGACTTCCTTTTCAACATGAGCATGGCCTCAGCCACGGAAGGTGATATTCCGAGATGGGCGTTGGTGTTGGCGCTGGCCTCCATCTGATACATGCATTTTGCATCATCATAATAACAACATATACGACTAGTTATAATTGTTATTTGCATTGTTCTTCCATTATTTTTGCATTATTAGATGATTTATGTGACTTTTCTATAAAGTCCCTTGTTTTAGTATTTAATTTATGGGAGACAGAAACCCTCCTTTTTCGTATTTTAACGTTTTAGGTACCCTCTCGACTTCAAATCGACTAGGGGAAAATATCATTGAGGTTTTTCATCGGAACGAAGATCCTAGGACGAGGCCTAAGAGAAGCCCGGTGGCTCAGTTAGAAGGTGGGGCCATGCCACCCGAGCCATCTCGGCCTCCGAGCGTCGCCTTGGCCTCCCATTTTTATGTATCTCTCGCTTCGCGAAAAAACTCTACGCCATATTTTTCTAGAATTTTCTGAGGCAGCAGCGGAGGCAGAAACCTTCTTCCACCTTGGGAGAGACCAGATCCTGCTATCCCGCGGCCACCATTGAGGGGAAATCACTGCCATCATAATCACTAACTCCTCCTTTGCGTGGAGGAGTGTCTATAACATAAGCACCATCTCCATATTAAGATCGACATCACCCCCCTCATATTTGTGGTAGAACAGACCCCGAATATTGTTTAAGAGTTGCTCTTGGCTACTTTTCATTATTTTGTGGTGAAGCTATATTTTTATATTGTATTGTATTCCATATGCCACTCATCATCATCATGTTTCAACGTCGTGAGTAGTTCATCATGTTCCTGAGGGCACATGGTGAATTCGTTATGATTTCTATATAGTATGCAATGAGTATTTGATTGAGTTTTAATCTTTTATATGGTTCTATGATGGTGATAAGCGAATAACAGCTGCATATTACTTCATCTTTATGGACTCATATAGTTGCATTGTAGTGTAAGGTGAGAGTAGGGAGAGATGGAGATGACAAAAACTGGCCGTTGAGGCTTTAGTTACATTATGAGGGTTCTTAATCGAAGATCTTATAATTTTATGCCATGGTTGAATATTTATATCTTAATTAATTTCTTAATTAATCCTTTGCTTGCGCATGTATATGGCCTTAGAACTAATCATTATGGGTGTAAGTGTGCATGTATAAAGCTGCACCCATTTTAGACTCTGTACAACAAGAATAAAACTCAAGATGCTTATCATACTCTTTTAGAAATCTTTATGCCAAGTTAATCCATGCCGCTCACAGAAACTTTAATCGTATATAAGTACACACTTGAGTTTGTCCTCTTGCAACTTAGAGGATTAGGTTTTCTCTAAAAAAAAGCATTTACATTTTTGCAATTTACTGTCTTGTTATTTACTGTTTTGCATTTACATTTTTGCATCGATGTTCATGGTGGCGGCGGCCATCGCAGGCTAGGGTTTGGTGCCGACGAAATACATTTGGTTGGCGGGAGTGGAAGTGACTACTGTGCCACTGGGCGAGCAGGCCATGCAGCAAGCAAACGCGGGTAGACTCGTTTGCTGTCCGCGCTGACGCATTTCGAGCCTAAATTTGAACTGTGAGAGCGTTCGATGCGGAAACATGGATATCTCTAGGATAGAGGTTTGCCCAAATTCTGATCGGTCGGATCAAAACAGATACTTTGATCTGTTTAGATCGGTCCGATAAAGATGCCCTTGTACTTGCTCATGGCATGCCATTTGCGTTCTTAATCTGCAGCTGCATGTGTGCCACTGAACTCGCACAGCTAGTGACAAGGAGAGAAGATGCCTTTCTGGGTGGAGGACCCTGGATGGAGCATCAGGCGGAAGCAGAGTGCATTCAGCCAACAGTGTCCATCATGGGCTTCGTGGTTCTTTTCTACCTTGTTGTTCCTGGGGAAGTTTCCTGCAGCTGCTGTGCACGCAAGCTCCTTCCCTTTACTTTTCCTTGGCCTTTGGTAAGGTTGGATTCCTCGCTTTCTGGTCGCTCGCTTTGCTTGTGTGGAAATTGCCACAAACAAATGGCACTAGCTTGCAGTTAAATCGTGTATCTGCTGTGGATTTCAGTGCGTGGAATACTAATAGGAGGATGGATGGAGCACGAGGTATTCCTCTTCTGCTGTTGCCGATCTCAAAAGGAACAAAGGCATACCTCGGTTATGCAAGGATACAGTAAACCGCCGAATACTCTATGCGTTCTACCACTACTACGGGTCGATTGAGTAGGAGTACATAGATTTATTCACACGTACTGGGGAGCGGCCGTACTCCGACTTTGTTCAAGTTCAAATCATGTCTCTAGTCTGCAAATTAGATCGAGGCGCTGCCCATTGCACTGCACGGCGTCTGCACTAATCTCATCTGAATTTGTCATCACAATCGTGTATGACAACGTAGTTGCCGGCGATCCTTGAGAGTGCCATACTGCCATGTGGATATGTACACATAGAGGAACGAAACAAGCCATCTCCATCCATCCATGTTCTTCTCCATGTGGGGTGGTCCGGCTTTGATGGATCATGGTCATGGAGGATGGCGGGTGGAATGGGGATGATGCGCTCCATGCACTCAAATGCATGTGCTGCAATCATGCTCTCATGCTCCTCCTCATCCTAGCATACATCACTAGCTCTCATTCTCACTTGAACTACCTATCTAGCTACTGGCCTCAAAGTTTCTGCTAGTATGTTTCCTGGCCAAATGATTTTTTTTCTTCATTCTTGTCAAGTCCCTGCTCTGTTCTTCAGGCTTATCTGTCCTCACTCCTCAGGATCTCCCGCTGACCTCATCCAACTATCTGCTGACCTGACTAACCCTTTTCGCTCTACCTCGCCCATCATCCAGTTTCTCGTCTCCTCACTCTTCCTTACATTTTCCACTTCACTGTGCAAGGCTAATGCGCATTATCAATTGATGGCAATCTCACAAAGCTTGATGTTCTTGGCATTCTACACACTTCAGTCTGTACATATAGAGCAGTATTCCGTCAGTTCCTCCCATAAACATGTCCTGTCGGTTTTCGCTAAATCAACGTAGTACTAACTACACTGCTGAAAACAACATGCACACACTGTGCACACATGACAGGATGATTATAAAAGATTTAGTGGTAAGTCAGCTTTTTTGGTAAATGGCGGCAGAAGGTTCAGTCTTCAAGGAACACCAGAGCTGCTCTACATGCATTTGGTCCTCATGAAACTATTGACAGTAAGATCGAGACTGCAATCCATAATTGTGTTGCCTTGATTAGGCCGAGCAATAACAACAGTACGTCAGTACTGATGATAACAATCCACTGTTCAGGTCAGCTGATGAGACCACACGCATGAAGCTAACACCACATGAGTAGTAGGGAACCGATCAGTAACCAGACAGATAGCAGGATAAGTGGAAAACAGTACGTGCATGCAGCATTATCGGGTCAGTATGCACCTGCACTCATGAACTCATGCTAACTGTACTGAGAGATTCAGGCTTTCAGGAATCATTTCATGCACTGCTGCTGCTGCTGTCTCTACTTACACCCGAAAAGTTGATTAAGAAAACTGAGTGAGCAAAAGAAAGAAAACCCCAGATGGTGTCTGTCTATATATCCAAAGAATAACATATATCCACCCAGGAGAAAGAAAACCCGCCGATAGTACGATATCCTTATTTACCAGGAGTGTCTCACATAATAATGCATATTTATGTACGTACTATAATTGGTCAATCTGCAAATCGTTTCGCATGTATGGAATGTGCCAATTGAAGTATATTTTTAATTATCACTTAGGGTAAGAGATCTGGTAGTTAATTAGGGTCATACCGTCTATATATATGCCGAGGCGAGAGACGGTCATGGCGACAATTGACATTGCTTCCATCTAGTTCACCAACGAAAAGAAAAAAAAGAGAGAAACTCTTCCAGTATGAAGGAGGCCAGCGTGGTGAACGTGATTGCTCTTGTGTTGATGGTGTTCCTTCTTGTCGGTGGAGACTGTAAGCATATCATCACAACTATCCACTATCTTTTAGAAAATCGACTTATCCATGTATACGAGGTATATATACTTGTATATTTTCTGGGCTGACAAGTATAGGATATTGTATATGTAGGTCGCCCTGATACCCGAAAGAGCTACCGAGATGCTCGTGCCGACACAACTTCGGTTGATTTATCGTCAGATGAGAGCAAGATTAAGTTAATAATGTGTCTCCCTAGGGGATGCAAGAACAAAGGTGAAACAATTATCGACAAGTGCATCTGTTGCCTAACTAAGCCAGGCGTACCGTGTTTTCATTCCATAACACAGTGTCAGGCAAATTGCCCACCCCTGAATTCAAAATAAGGGTGTGCATTACTAATCATATAAAATTATGTCTCCATTCATAAAAAGATGTCTCAATTTTGTATATATCTACACACTACAATATGTCTAGATAAATATATATGTTTTAACAAATTTGAGGCTTTCTTTATGGATGGAGGGAGTAACATAGAGCTATTCGAATAAAATTATGTGTCGTGTTCAAATCTTGTATTATGAGAGTAGTTGTACCAGCTATCTTGTGTTGTGTGTCTCATTGAAATATTCTTTCTTTCAAACGGAGGTGGCGTGGAGATATAACTTTTTTCAGTGTGAAGATTGGTTTTTTTTTTGATAAAGTGAGTCTCCTCTCTGATTTCCATTAATAGAAACCAAAATATCCGCTATAAATAAACATAAAGAAAGAAAACTAAAGAGAGTTCCAACCATGAAAGAAAGGGCGCTTCTAAGATGCTACCCAAAAGGCGGAAATGCACTTTTAATCCCAGGTGCATATGCTCCCTTTATCTATTTTTTTTTAAAAAAATGTTACAAAATCTGGAGAAAATATTTAGCCCATATATCTCCACATTCTATGTCATCACTGATACGTCTCCAACGTATCGATAATTTCTTATGTTCCATGCCACTTTATTGATGATACCTACATGTTTTATGCACATTATATGTCATATTTATGCATTTTCTGGAACTAACCTATTAACAAGATGCCGAAGAGCCAGTTGCTGTTTCTGCTGTTTTTGGTTTCAGAAATCCTAGTAAGGAAATATTCTCGGAATTGGACGAAACTTTCGCCCAGGGTCCTATTTTTGCACGAAGCTTCCGAAGACCGAAGAGATAACGAAGTGGGGCCACGAGGCAGCCAGGGATAGGGCGGCGCGGCCCAGGCCCGCGGCCTGCCCCTGGGCACCTCGTGTGGCCCCCGCGTTGCCCTTCCGCCTACTTAAAGCCTCCGTCGCGAAACCCCCGTACCGAGAGCCACGATACGGAAAACCTTCGAGACGCCGCCGCCGCGAATCCCATCTCGGGGATTCGGAGATCGCCTCCGGCACCCTGCGGAGAGGGGATTCATCTCCCGGAGGACTCTTCATCGCCATGATCGCCTCCGGAGTGATGAGTGAGTAGTTCACCCCTGGACCATGGGTCCATAGCAGTAGCTAGATGGTCGTCTTCTCCTTGTTGTGCTTCATTGTTGGATCTTGTGAGCTGCCTAACATGATCAAGATCATCTATCGTAATACTATATGTTGTGTTTGTCGGGATCCGATGGATAGAGAATACTATGTTATGGTGATTATCAATCTATTGTTTATGTGTTGTTTATGATCTTGCATGCTCTCCGTTATTAGTAGAGGCTCTGGCCAAGTTTTTGCTCTTAACTCCAAGAGGGAGTATTTATGCTCGATAGTGGGTTCATGCCTTCATTGACACTGGGATCGTGACAGAGGTTCTAAGGTTGTGATGTCTGTTGCCACTAGGGATAAAACATTGTTTCTATGTCTAAGGATGTAGTTGTCGATTACATTACGCACCATACTTAATGCAATTGTCTGTTGCTTAGCAACTTAATACGAATGGGGTTCGGATGATAACTGAAGGTGGACTTTTTAGGCATAGATGCGGTTGGATGGCGGTCTATGTACTTTGTCGTAATGCCGGATTAAATCTCACTATATTTATCATATCATGTATATGCATTGTTATGCTCTTCTCTATTTGTCAATTGCCCGACTGTAATTTGTTCACCCAACATGCTTTTATCTTATGGGAGAGACACCTCTAGTGAACTGTGGACCCGGTCCTATTCTTTACATAGCATACAAGCTACTGCAATTGTGTTTACTGTTTTCTTTGCAAACATCTTCCACTCGATACGCTTAATCCTTTGTTACAGCAAGCCGGTGAGATTGACAACCTCACTATTTCGTTGGGGCAAAGTACTTGGGTTGTGTTGTGCAGGTTCCGCGTTGGCGCCGGAATCCCTGGTGTTGCGCCGCATCACATTTCGCGATCATCAACCTTCAACGTGCTTCTTGGCTCCTCCTGGTTCGATCAACCTTGGTTTCTTTTTGAGGGAAAACTTGCCCTTGTGCGCATCATACCTTCCTCTTGGGGTTCCCAACGACATTTACGCATCAAGCCTTTTTGCGCCGTTCGGGGAGATCAAGACACGGCAAGGGGAGTCTCCACTTCTCAATCTCTTTACTTTGTTTTAGTCTTGCTTTATTTTATTTACTACTTTGTTTGCTGCACTAAATCAAAATACAAAAAAAATTAGTTGCTAGTTTTACTTTATTTACTGTCTTGCTCTCTATATCAAAAACACAAAAAAATTAGTTACTTGAATTTACTTTATCTAGTTTGTTTTATTTACTGTTGCTAAAATGAATACCCCTGAAAATACTAAGTTGTGTGACTTCACAAATGCAAATAATAATGATTTCCTATGCACACCTATTGCTCCACCTGCTACTAACAGAATTCTTTGAAATTAAACCGCTTTACTAAATGTTATGAGAGATCAATTTTCGTGCTAGTTCTGATGCTGCTGCCCATCTTAATAATTTTGTTGAACTTTGTGAAATGCAAAAGTATAAGGATGTAGATGGTGATATTATTAAATTGAAAGTGTTTCCTTTCTCATTAAGAGGAAGAGCTAAAGATTGGTTGCTATCTTTGCCTAAAAATAGTATTGATTCATGGACTAAATGCAAGGATGCTTTTATTGGTAGATATTATCCTCCCGCTAAAATTATATCTTTGAGAAGTAGAATAATGAATTTTAAGCAATTAGATATTGAACATGTTGCTCAAGCATGGGAGAGAATGAAAACTTTGGTAAAGAATTGCCCAACTCATGGACTGACTACTTGGATGATCATCCAAACCTTCTATGCAGGACTAAATTTTTCTTATGAATTTATTGGATTCAGCTGCTGGAGGTACCTTTATGTCCATCACATTGGGGCGGCTACAAAACTTCTTGACGATATGATGATAAATTACTCTGAATGGCACACGGAAAGAGCTCCACAAGGTAAGAAGGTAAATTCTGTTGAAGAAACCTCTTCCTTGAGTGATAAAATTGATGTGATTATGTCTATGCTTGTGAATGGTAGATCTAATGTTGATCCAAATAGTGTTCCTTTAGCTTCATTGGTTGCTCAAGAAGAAAATGTTGATGTGAATTTCATTAAAAATAATAATTTCAACAACAATGCTTATAGGAACAACTCTGGTAATAACTATAGGCCATATCCCTGCTAATGGTAATGGTTATGGTAATTCTTATGGGAATTCTTACAACAATAATAGGAGTGTACCCTCTGGTCTTGAAGCTATGCTTAAAGAATTTATTAGTACACAAACTGCTTTTAACAAATCTGTTGAGGAAAAGCTTGATAAAATTGATATTATTGCTTCTAGAGTTGATAGACTTGCCTCTGATGTTAATCTTTTAAAATTGAAAGTTATGCCTAATAATGATATTGATAATAAGATTACTACTACAGCAAATGCCATCCAAGTTAGAATTAATGAGAATATAAGATTAATGGCTGAACTGCGTGCTAGGTGGGATAGAGAAGAAAATGAAAAACTAGCTAAAGAGAATAATGTAGCTAAAGTTTGGACTATTACCACCACTAGTAATGCTAATTTTTCACATGTTGCTGCACCTCCTACTATCAATGATAAAATAATTGGTGTTGGCAATGTTTCTACTCCTAGTGCAAAGCGTACAAAACTGCCTAAAATTGCTAAAACTGAAAGCTTGTGATAAAACTGCTGAAATTTTTTCCAACCTTGGGAACAATGATCCCATTACTGTAGCTCATAATGATTTAGATTTTGATGATTGCCACATCTCTGAAGTTATAAAGTTCTTACAAAAACTTGCTAAAAGTCCTAATGCTAGTGCTATAAATTTAGCCTTTACAAAACATATTACAAATGCTCTCATAAAAGCTAGAGAAGAGAAACTAAAACTTGAAACTTCTATTCCTAGAAAGTTAGAAGATGGTTGGGAGCCCATCATTAAAATGAAATTCAATGACTTTGAATGTAATGCTTTATGTGATCTTGGTGCAAGTATTTCAGTTATGCCTAAAAAGATTTATGATATGCTTGACTTGCCATCATTGAAGAATTGTTATTTGGATGTTAATCTTGCCGATAATGTTAAAAAGAAACCTTTGGGGAGGATTGATAATGTGCGCATTACGGTTAACAATAACCTTGTCCCCGTTGATTTTGTTGTCTTGGATATCGAATGCAATGCATCTTGTCCTATTGTATTCGGAAGACCTTTTCTTCGAACTATTGGTGTTATTGATATGAGGGAAGGTAATATTAAATATCAATTTCCTCTCAAGAAAGGTATGGAACACTTCCCTAGAAAGAGAATGAAGTTGCCTTTTGATTCTATTATTAGAACAAGTTATGATGTTGATGCTTCTACTCTCGATGTTACTTGATTTGCACTTTCTGCGCCTAGCTAGAAAAGCGCTTATGGGAGACAACCCATGTTTTTACAATTTTTTGTTTTGTTGAGTCTTGGAAGTTGCTTACTACTGTAGCAACCTCTCCTTATCATGTTTTTGTGCCAAGTAAAGTTTCTATGTCAAAGTTGATGTTATATTTGGGATCACTGCGTATGCATTGCTCTGTCACGAATCTGGGCACAGTTCTCTGTAGAAAATTCGAAAAAATCTTCCAATTTACGAGCGTGATCCTCAGACATGTACGCAACTTTCATTAGTTTTGAGTTTTTCCATTTGAGCAAGTCTGGTGCCAGCTTTAAATTCGTCTTTACGGCTGTTCTGATTCTGCCTTTTATTTCGCATTGCCTCTTTTGCTATGTTGGATTTATTTATTTGATCCATTAATGCCCAGTAGCATTATGCAATGTCCAGAAGTGAAAAGAATGATTGTGTCACCTCTGAATGTGTGAATTATTAATTGTGCACTAACCCTCTAATGAGTTTGCTTGAAGTTTGGTGTGAAGGAAGTTTTCAAGGGTCAAGAGAGGAGTACGATATACTATGATCAAGAGGAGTGAAAGCTCTAAGCTTGGGGATGTCCCCGTGGTTCACCCCTGCATATTTTAAGAAGACTCAAGCGTCTAAGCTTGGGGATGCCCAAGGCATCCCCTTCTTCATCGACAACATCATCAGGTTCCTCCCCTGAAACTATATTTTTATTCAATCACATCTTGTGTTCTTTACTTGGAGCGTCGGTTTGTTTTTGTTTTTGTTTTTGTTTGAATAAAATGGATCCTAGAATTCACTTTGTGGAGAGAGACACGCTCCGCTGTTGCATATGGACACATGTGTCCTTAGGCTTTACTCATAATGTTCATGGCGAAGTTTCTTCTTCGTTAAATTGTTATATGGTTGGAATTGGAAAATGCTACATGTAGTGATTCTAAAATGTCTTGGATAATGTGATACTTGGCAATTGTTGTGCTCATGTTTAAGCTCTTGCATCATATGCTTTGCACCCATTAATGAAGAAATACATAGAGCTTGCTAAAATTTGATTTGCATATTTGGTCTCTCTAAGGTCTAGATAATATCTAGTATTGAGTTTTGAACAACAAGGAAGACGGTGTAGAGTCTTATAATGTTTACAATATGTCTTTTATGTGAGTTTTGCTGCACCGTTTCATCCTTGAGTTTGCTTCAAATAACCTTGCTAGCCTAAACCTTGTATCGAGAGGGAATACTTCTCATGCATCCAAAATCCTTGAGCCAACTACTATGCCATTTGTGTCCACCATACCTACCTACTACATGGTATTTCTCCGCCATTCCAAAGTAAATTGCTTGAGTGCTACCTTTAAAATTCCATCATTCACCTTTGCAATATATAGCTCATGGGACAAAATAGCCTTAAAAACTATCATAGTATTGAATATGTACTTATGCACTTTATATTTTATTAAGTTGCTTGTTGTGCGATAACCATGCTTCCATCAACTATTGTTGAATATCATGTGAGTTGCTATGCATGTCCGTCTTGTCTGAAGGATCTATCACTTTAGTGGTTGGAGCATGCAAAATTGTTAGAGAAGAACATTGGGCCGCTAACTAAAGCCATGAATCATGGTGGAAGTTTCAGTTTGGACATATATCCTCAATCTCATATGAGAATAATAATCATTGCTACATGCTTATGCATTTAAGAGGAGTCCACTATCTGTTGTCCATGTTGTCCCGGTATGGATGTCTAAGTTGAGAATAATCAAAAGCGAGAAATCCAAAATGCGAGCATTCTCCTTAGACCTTTGTACAGGCGGCATGGAGGTACCCCTTTGTGACACTTGGTTGAAACATGGCATGCAAAGATCCGGTAGTCCAAGCTAAGTAGGACGAGGTGCGGGCACTATTAGTATACTATGCATGAGGCTTGCAACTTGTAAGATATAATTTACATAACTCATATGCTTTATTACTACCGTTGACAAAATTGTTTCATGTTTTCAAAATAAAAGCTCTAGCACAAATACAGCAATCGATGCTTTCCTCTTGAAGGACCATTCTTTTACTTTTATTGTTGAGTCAGTTTACCTATCTCCTTCCACCTTAAGAAGCAAACACTTGTGTGAACTGTGCATTGATTCCTACATACTTGCATATTGCACTTGTTATATTACTTTATGTTGACAATATCCATGAGATATACTTGTTATAAGTTGAAAGCAACCGCTGAAACTTAATCTTCCTATGTGTTGCTTCAATACCTTTACTTTGATTTATTGCTTTATGAGTTAACTCTTATGCAAGACTTATTGATGCTTGTCTTGAAGTACTATTAATGAAAAGTCTTTGTCATATGATTCACTTGTTTACTCATGTCATTACCATTGTTTTGATCGCTGCATTCATTACATATGTTTACAAATAGTATGATCAAGATTATGATGGCATGTCACTTCAGATCTTTGTTATCGTTTTACCTCGGGACGAGCAGAACTAAGCTTGGGGATGCTGATACGTCTCCAACGTATCGATAATTTCTTATGTTCCATGCCACTTTATTGATGATACCTACATGTTTTATGCACATTATATGTCATATTTATGCATTTTGGAACTAACCTATTAACAAGATGCCGAAGAGCCATTGTTTCTGCTGTTTTGGTTTCAGAAATCCTAGTAAGGAAATATTCTCGGAATTGGACGAAACTTTCGCCAGGGTCCTATTTTTGCACAAAGCTTCCGGAAGACCGAAGAGATAACGAAGTGGGGCCACGAGGCAGCCAGGGGATAGGGCGCGGCCGGGCCCTGGCCGCGCCGGCCTGCCCCTGGGCACCTCGTGTGGCCCCCGCGTTGCCCTTCCGCCTACTTAAAGCCTCCGTCGCGAAACCCCGTCGAGAGCCACGATACGGAAAACCTTCCGAGACGCCGCCGCGAATCCCATCTCGGGGATTCAGGAGATCGCCTCGGCACCCTGCCGGAGAGGGGATTCATCTCGGAGGACTCTTCATCGCCATGATCGCCTCCGGAGTGATGAGTGAGTAGTTCACCCCTGGACCATGGGTCCATAGCAGTAGCTAGATGGTCGTCTTCTCCTTGTTGTGCTTCATTGTTGGATCTTGTGAGCTGCCTAACATGATCAAGATCATCTATGTAATACTATATGTTGTGTTTGTCGGGATCCGATGGATAGAGAATACTATGTTATGGTGATTATCAATCTATTGTTTATGTGTTGTTTATGATCTTGCATGCTCTCCGTTATTAGTAGAGGCTCTGGCCAAGTTTTTGCTCTTAACTCCAAGAGGGAGTATTTATGCTCGATAGTGGGTTCATGCCTTCATTGACACCTGGGATGACAGTAGGTTCTAAGGTTGTGATGTCTTGCCACTAGGGATAAAACATTGATTCTATGTCTAAGGATGTAGTTGTCGATTACATTACGCACCATACTTAATGCAATTGTCTGTTGCTTAGCAACTTAATACTGAATGGGGTTCGGATGATAACTGAAGGTGGACTTTTTAGGCATAGATGCGGTTGGATGGCGGTCTATGTACTTTGTCGTAATGCCGGATTAAATCTCACTATATTTATCATATCATGTATATGCATTGTTATGCTCTTCTCTATTTGTCAATTGCCCGTGTAATTTGTTCACCCAACATGCTTTTATCTTATGGGAGAGACACCTCTAGTGAACTGTGGACCCCGGTCCTATTCTTTACATAGCATACAATCTACTGCAATTGTGTTTTTCTGTTTTCTTTGCAAACATCTTCCACTCGATACGCTTAATCCTTTGTTACAGCAAGCCGGTGAGATTGACAACCTCACTGTTTCGTTGGGGCAAAGTACTTGGGTTGTGTTGTGCAGGTTCCGCGTTGGCGCGGAATCCCTGGTGTTGCGCCGCATCACATTTCGCGATCATCAACCTTCAACGTGCTTCTTGGCTCCTCCTGGTTCGATCAACCTTGGTTTCTTTCTGAGGGAAAACTTGCCACTGTGCGCATCATACCTTCCTCTTGGGGTTCCCAACGGACGTGTACAATTACGCGCATCAATCACCTATAGTTTCACAGTAAAATGATATTTTTTGTTGCCTATGCAAAAAAAGACAAACAAATGCATAGTAAAAAAGCCTTATTTTAGCATCGATTTTTGTATTTTTTGCACAACTCACATAACAATTCATTTTTTCCTAAAATGACTTCATGAACACATATGATGTTGAGATGTACACGCAACATTTTTTTATTTTTTGATATTTTCTAATATTTTGAAAATGTATTTTAAATAAAAGGAGCATATACACCCAGGAGCAAAAGCACCATGTTCAGTGTCACTTGTATACATAATGATAACGAGAAGGGTTGTCGGGAGACACACCTTTCCTAATAGACAACTCTTGGGAGGCGTCATTTCTATACAACTGGTCACAAGTTTTATTTCTTAATAACAATTATCATAACAACTCTTGAGAGCAAACATATGTTTCTCACCAATATAAATGTAACTAAATCTATAATGCAGACGAATCTAGTACTCCCTCCGCCCCAAAAATCATGTCGTAGATTTGTGTAAATTTGGATGTACATATACATTTCTTCGTATGATCCATTTTGTCTAAATTTGAATATATACATACAATAAATCATGTGCAGATACATCCAAGTTTGGAAAAATCTGCGATATGTTTTTTGGGCGGAGGAAGTATATACAATGGCAAAAAAAAATGGTTTCAGCATTTTGCATGACTAGGGAGGCGAGGTGTGGCGACACGCGCCCATGAGACTATGTTGATGTTTGCAATGTATTAGTATTTGATAATAGTTTTCATAGGGTGGAGGTGATAACAATCGTAAAAAGGAGATTATATAGTGTTAGTGAGGGCATCCCGCACCTGTCGGAACTAAAGATTTGGATTAGAACGTTTCAGGAAAAAAATACAAATTGGGAATTACCGTTTGTGGCGAGTACGCGGATGCAATAGAGAAATTATCAATGGACGTGCCGTTGGAAAATTACTATTGAATAAGTATTGTTGAGGATGAAGATTTGTGTCGGAGAATTTCCATCTAGGCGTGCCGAGCACTACTGGAAAATACGGTCGAAAAATACGCACTGTTGTATAGTTACTACTGTAATTGCCATCGGATAATTGTTGTTGGAGTTGAAGATTAGCGTTGGAAAATTTTCTAGAAAAGAAAATACAAACAAGGACGTATTGTTCATCGTTGGGTGTGTTGCAGCTGCTGAGAAATTACCGCCAGAGCATTACATGCCGGTGAAAAGTTAATGCTGAATAATTACAATTGAGAAATTATTGTCGAGTTGAAGGTTTGGGACAAAAAATTGTTGCCGAAGCTTGCCGAAAAATTGTGAAAAATTACCAGCAAAAAGATTTGCATGGGGTAATTTCTGGCAAAACAAAAGAAATTATTGTCTATCGTTGCGTACTGTAGAAACAACAGATGTGGTGACTGTGGCGACTACTCATTGGCTAATAATAGAGCTCTACAGTGGCGGTAAGGTGGAGGGTTGATGTTGGGAAATTACCACCAAACAGTATTATTAAAGTCGAAGGTTTGCGTCTGAAAATTACCCGAAGTGTGGCGAAAACTGCTGAAAAAATTCCATCGAAAAATTGCGCACAAATTCTTGCTGAATAATTAGTCGAAAAATTTACCGCCAAGGCGTGACGAATACATAGAAAAATTACCGTCAGAAATTTGCTCAAGTGCGTTGATGTTGGGAAGTACTATTAAGGCCGAAGGTTTGCGTCAAAAAATTGCCGCCAAAATGTGACAAATATGCTGAGAAATTACCGTCAAAAATGTGTGCAAGAATTACTATTGAATAATTATCATATGGTTACTGCTGTTGAATTTAAAGAATTACGTTGGGAAATTTCAAGAAAAAAAATAAAGCTATTGCTAGTCGCTGGCTGTTGTAGCGAAGTACAATGCAACGTGTAGTTCGCTGATGGGTTAAAAGTAGAGCTCTACAGTGCTTGTCCAATGGAGCACTCACAACTCTGATTTCCTTGGTATTTAACATATAGGGCGCGTTTGGTTCCCAGCTACACTTTGCCAAGCCTAACTTTGGCAAGTGTGGCAGCCATAAAAGTGTGGCTAGGATTTTGGAAGCCACAAAATATGGCAAAAGTTTGCAAAAAATTCACTCTATGACAAGTGGGTCATATAGATAGTGAAGTGTGGCAGCTCTAAAGTGTGGCAAGAACCAAACACATGCCAAATTGTTAAACTTTGGCTTGGCAAAGTGTGGCTGGGAACAAAACATGCCCATAGTATAGATATAGATATAGATTGTAGCTATATTTCTGACGACGCCTGTTGCCTGTGTAATTTCTGACGGTCCATTATTATAGGATCGATTTCTTTTGGCCCTAAGAGAGTTATTATATCGTCCCAAAAAATGTTCAGTACCGTGTTTCAAATAACATCATAAACAAGTTTCGTGGATTGGATGCAAATCCCACGCTAAGGCAATGTGGTTTTTGGCCGTCGTACCGAGAAGGATTAGTCCTTACCCCTGATCACAAACGTTTCGCTCGGTTCCAAACCCAAAAGCATCTTCGGATCCATGATAGACTTATAACTCTACGTGAGCATTGCAATTAACTATCTCGGGACTAGACACTCATATGTTATCCAATATCGCTGGTGCAAGCGTGGTACGAGCATCATGTCAACTTGAATTATGTGCCCGAGCTCCTTTTCGATGACCATCTCGAGTCACTACACTGTCAAGAGGTATCTTTGGTAGCAGGGATGGAGCCAGGAAATAATTTTAGAGGGGGCAAAGATGTGCTAGTTGGAGCAATATTCTTTTTTAAGTAGGGGCAAATCACTAATTGGCATGGCATATTACAAAGAAAGTAAAAAATTGAGTGGGGGCAGCTGCCCCTGGCTTACACGCTGGATTTTTCTCGATAGTCATTCGTATATGGTCTCTACAAACTAAATATAGAGGGGAATGTAATACGTGTTCTCAAAGACAAATCAGCAATGCCTCTCGCTGAAGTTGCCAAGATCGAGGAGAGCCGGATCTGCCTAATAGCTACACTTTCTCTACTTCTTTTGTTTTGTTAGTGGCAGTCAGGTTTACTCTTTTTTTTTACAGGAAACACATTTCCATTACTCTCCTTGCACAACAATATCGCTGGCAATAAAGTCACTTACACAGCTGGGTGCAAAATCCACCCAGAAAGAACTAGCCTCAGCAGAGTTCATACCAAATCTAGCTAGCTCGTGAGCTATAGCGTTACAGGTGTGCCGATCAAAGGAAAAATAAAAGCAAATGAAGTTGGTGACACACAAGACTCTTCACTTCCTTTATCAGCACGCCTATGGTAGACCTGTCATACTCGTTGCCATTGAGAGCATTCACCAGAGTAGTAGAATCAGATTCAAATTCAACTCTGGTTGCACCCATCTTGATAGCTCCCTCCACCGTAGCAAGACAGGCCATAGTTTCCGAATGGAGAGCGTCGCGGAGGTGGGAAAATTTACCAGCACCGGCCGCCGCAAAGTCCCCGAGATGATCCCTGGCGATGAAGCCCCATGCCCCCTTCCCTGTTGCGTTGTCATAGGCTCCATCAAAATTGATCTTGATGGACCCATCAGGTGGTTTCCTCCATTTGTGATTGTTAGGCGGTTTTGATCTCTTCTCCATTTTGTTAAGGCTTTGAAAGTCGATAATATGTGTCTCAACTTTGCGGCACACTTCCTCCACGTATCTTCTGTTTTCCTCAGCATTGACCTTGTTCCTAGCATCCCAGCACTCCCACATCAATGTCAATGCTTTCAGTTGTGTATCCTCCTCCATCTGGTCCAAGTCCTCCAGGAGCTCCATCGAGTTTTTGCAGCAAAGCAGCGATTCTCTAGTCTTCCCCAACCCAAGGAACCTCCAACATTCTTTCACCATCTTACATTTCAGGAAAATGTGTCCCCCATCTTCGTCCAACCTATTGCACACTCGACATCTTGTGTCCAAGTCAACACCTATCCGCTGGATCTTCATCCTGCTTGCCAAACTGTTGTGTGCCAGCCTCGACACAAACATTCTCAACTTGTTGTCCGCCTTGAGTTTCCAGATTTTGCTCCATTCGAATTTGACTGTACTGTTTGCAGTGTACTCCCTGGAGCAGGCCGCCTCCCTCCCTGTGCGCCTATTTCTATTCATCACAGCAACCTTGTATGCAGACTTGACCGAAAAATTCCCTTTGGGATCGAAATGCCAGGCGATGCAGTCCTCCATATCCTCACATAGGCTAATGGAGAGGATGGCCTTAGCATCTTCAGTCTGGAAATTTTCTCTGACCAGGCGTTCATCTCAATTGCCATTGAGAGGGTTTATGAGATCAGCCACCTTGCTCAAAGTCTGTTGCCCCTTAACAGTTCTTGGCCTTCTAGTATCGCCATTGGGCAACCAGGGATCAGCCCAGATGTAGATCTTGGAACCATCGCCCACCCTCCATATAATTCCCTCCTTCAGCAAGGCCACGCCTTTGAGGATATTGCGCCAAGAGTAGGAGATACCCCGCGCCGCACACGCATCCAGGATGGAGCCATTTGGGAAGTATCTCACCCTCAGAACTTGTCCATAGAGGGAATCTGGGTCTTGGATGAGATGACATCCATGCCTTGAGATCATGGCCATATTGAAGAGGTGGAGATCACGGAACCCCAACCCCCCCTCGACTTTTGGATCGATGAGGCATTCTCAGCTGAGCCAATGGTGCCTCTCTTCATCATTGTTGTTCCACCAAAACTTGCAGATCATCGCACTAACTTCATCACAGAAGGTTTTGGTGAGGTCAAAACAAGATATTGTGTAAATGGGGATGGCCTGGGCAACCGCCTTCACAAGTCATGTTTACTCTTTTTATATCATCATAAAATGCAGATGCCTATATGTCTATAAAGAAAAAAAATGCATTTCCATGAGATCTGCAAATGTTCATTGGCAGCATACGTTCAAACCAACCTTGTCCGATTGTCTCTTTCAGCAAGGAGCCGTCTGAGTCTCATTATACTACACTCCTCCACGAGAAACACGAAGCATAGAAAAGATCTCATCCTCTATTATGTGATCTGAATTGGAGATTTGGAGCCAAGTAGCCAGCTACCATGAGATGGCAGACTGGCAGTTGGCACCGACGTGGCAACGTGCTCCGCATTTGGAAATAAAATCAGACCAGGGTGGTGGTAGTTATCTTAAGACAAAGAAACGCTCAGACAAGACCCGGCTCCGAGTCACTGCCAGGCGGGCCCCACCTCCCCCGAACACGATCAAGCTAGAGACGAGGACATCCCACGACCTCTCCCCAATTTCAACGGGGAAACATCAGACCGGAGGTCGCACCTTCTTCCTCCTCCTCCGATCTTCATCTCTCTCTCTCTCGTCCCATCTTCGCCGCCGCCATGAATGGCAACAGCAGCAAGCCACCGGCATGGGCAGCAGGGAGCGGGAGCGGGGGCTACGAGAGCGGCAGCGACCACGAAGGCGCCGGCGGACCCGGGGGCATGCGGAAGCCGCTGCTGGTCCAGAACACCGGGAGCTGGTACCGGATGGGGTCGCGCCAGTCCAGCCTCACGGCCGGCACCTCCTCCATGGCCATCATGAAGGAGTCCCACGTCTCCGCCTTCCTCTGCACGCTCATCGTCGCGCTCGGCCCCATCCAGTTCGGCTTCACGGGGGGGTTCTCCTCGCCCACCCAGGACGCCATCATCAAGGACCTCGGCCTATCCATCTCTGAGTTCTCCGTCTTCGGCTCCCTCTCCAACGTCGGCGCCATGGTCGGGGCCATCGCCAGCGGGCAGATGGCGGAGCACATTGGCCGGAAAGGGGTCAGACTTTTCTTTTCCTTTTCCTTTTTTTTTTTTTTCCTTTTCTGTACCACGCTTCTGTCTGTACAGCTACTGTTTGCTGTTAAGGTGTTTCATTGCGAGATCGGTCAGTTTTACTTGCGGCCTGGCAGTTAAGAAGGGTCGGCGTCGATGCTTTGTTGATTGACAATTTGATAGTTCCATGTAACCAATGAAACTGCAATTACATCTTGGGGGAATTCCAATTAGATAAGGTGCGGTCGGACAAAGTGGGTGAGATTTTGCAGATCAAATGCTGACCCATTTTCTTCTTTCGACAAAGTTAGATTTTGGGCTCCAGAATCTCTGCCTTGCTGGTACAGCCTTGTACGTTGGGTCTTGACCCTCTGAGACTCACGAGTTCAGCACTAGTAAATGTCATTGGTATGGTAATCACATAATTAGGATGAACGAAAATCTGTGGGTTAAGCATTATTGGTGTGTCAAACTTCTGTTTTTCTTTTAAGAAATGGGGAGCATAGCCCCGGCCTCTGCATCAGTTGGTGTGTCGAACTTCTGTATTCCAGGCATATTCGATATTTGGCAATGTTTCAGTAGCTAACTGAACTGCTAACGATCTTCTCTCTAGCGCTGACAAGTTTTCTCATTGGTTTTCCAGTCATTGATGATTGCGGCGATTCCTAACATCCTCGGTTGGCTTGCCATCTCCTTCGCAAAAGTATGATGAAAGTACATTTTTTTGGGGTAAAGCTTAGAGCTTTCACCATTTCACTCTTCGATCCGGAATTGACAATTATCGGCGTCTGTTTTACAGGACACATCTTTCCTGTATATGGGACGATTGCTTGAAGGGTTTGGTGTTGGTGTCATATCCTACGTGGTTCGTATAACAACACTTTCTGCCTGCTTACTTTTCTGCAAAGAAGAATTATGCTTCGATATGTCGAGTACTAATCTGGCACTGTCAGAATGTTGGGGACAAAGTGGATCATCCCCAATATTATGTTTATTTGTTGTTAAAACAATTCTAAACTAGTCACAAGACTTAATCTTGATCCTGCTAGTTATGTCATAACAGGTCCCAGTATACATAGCAGAGATTTCTCCTCAGAACATGAGAGGCGCTCTAGGCTCCGTGAACCAGGTGCGTTTATCCTCACAAGCATCTTGTCTTTCTGTCAGGCCAACACTTAGCTTATATTTGTTGGACTCATTATGCAACTGTTCACCCTGCAGTTGTCTGTAACAATTGGTATCATGTTGGCCTACTTGCTCGGCATGTTTGTTCCTTGGAGGATGCTTGCAGTGATAGGTAACATGACATAATGCTCACGCTTTACTAAACATTGTTGTTATGGCTGTCACTTTTCTCTTTCACTTCACCTCTGGTATTCGAGTTACCAGGATTAGTAATAGTGAATGCTATATTGACTAATATGACTAGAATCCTGACATATCCTAGACAAATATTTCATTTCAACACCTAGCAAAGCTAGAACAGGGTTTCCCTTATAAACCGAGCCAATCTTCTTCTGATCAATGAAATGCAGAGCTGTCTGCCATTTTGTCAAAAAATATATTTAATTTCAACTTCCAGAGGAAAAGTCACCATGTCATAAACAGCGCTAACTCTGGTGGTACTTTGTGGGCTTAGACTGAGCGTGTATGTGTCTAGTTTATAAATCTCTGAAGATCTCTGGTTCTAATCTATGGGATGCCATTTTTTTAGGAATATTGCCATGCACGGTGTTGATACCTGGCCTATTCTTCATTCCAGAATCTCCAAGATGGCTGGTTTGTATAAGCAAAGGTTCATATGTTGTGTTGCATCACTCTGAATTTTTATCAACCACTTTTTGTGAATAAATCGCAGGCAAAGATGAACAAGATGGATGATTTCGAAACCTCTCTACAAGTATTGAGGGGATTTGAGACGGATATCACCTCAGAAGTGAATGATATCAAGGCAAGAACCTGTATTTTCTTCTGGACCGACTAACTACAAATCTACGCGAAGTACTTTCAGCATAGTCACTGATGTTTGCTTTAACATTGGGCACATTTTGCAGAGAGCGGTAACATCATCAAACAAAAGGGCTGCAATCCGCTTCCAAGAGCTAAACCAAAAGAAATTCCGCATGCCCCTGATAGTAACTTACTTAACTTTCTGCTTGTTTATTTCGTACAAAAATTCATACTACAATTTGTAACCATCTTTGTGGTCTAAATTGGCAGCTAGGAATTGGCCTGCTTGTACTACAACAGCTAAGTGGAATCAATGCTGTACTGTTTTATGCAAGCAGCATCTTTAAAGCTGCAGGCAAGTTGTGCAGTTTGTTAGTAAATTTCTCTAGTGTAAATAGTATTAATGTTGGTATAGTCAATTTTAGCTTGTATATTTAACACGAAAAACTCTTCAGGTCTTACAAACAGTGACTTGGCCACATTTGCACTTGGAGTTATTCAGGTGTGTAACTAGACAGATGTTTAATTGTCTCGTACTAGTTCACAATAAGTTGCTGACAGCATTTATCTTCAGGTTCTTGCCACTGGAGTAACAACCTGGTTAGTAGACAGAGCTGGACGACGGATCCTACTCATTGTAATTGCCTCCTCCTCCTCCATGTGAAACCATTTTGTTAATGTAGTTGTCTGTAAATATAATTTAGCTCTCACTTCAACTTCCAGATTTCTACTGCCGGGATGACTATAAGCCTTCTTGCCGTTGCTGTTGTATTTTTTGTCAAGGTATGTTCAGGGATCTTTAACATATGGTTCTGACATAAATAAAATAAAATAATCCACATACTATCTGTCCACTTAGTATTTTCTCATATCGTCTTGGTTTATTTGTTGCAGGACACCGTTTCACAAGATTCTCACCTGTATTTCGTATTAAGCATGGTCTCCTTGGTTGCAATCGTGGTATGTCCGTCCATCAAATTAGATAGTTTGCTCTGAAAATATACATCCCAAATACACAAGTTCTGCTTGGAATATTAATTTGATACTTCCTTCAGGCGTATGTGATCGCCTTCTCCTTCGGTATGGGAGCAATTCCATGGGTCATAATGTCTGAGGTATAGTACTTGAGTAGCCAAACACACTGTATAGCATCTTACTTTGCTCCTAAGATGGCTTTGGCATGTCACTGGAGCATTCAGTCACATAACCATAATTTTGGACTCGTTATGTTTGTAGATCCTCCCGGTTAGCATCAAGAGTCTCGCCGGAAGTTTTGCGACACTGGCCAACTGGCTGACATCCTTTGGGATTACGATGACGGCGAATCTTCTGCTCAGTTGGAGCGCTGGAGGTTCCCACCCTTGTGCTTAATATCACTCTTCCTTAAGATAGGAGTAGCTTATTACTTGACCATGAAACTGACCAAGCTATTTCTGTTTACAATCTCAACAGGTACCTTCGTGTCGTACATGCTTGTGACCGCCTTCACCCTCGTGTTCGTCATCCTCTGGGTGCCGGAGACCAAGGGAAGAACTCTCGAGGAGATCCAATGGTCCTTCCGCTGATCGAGCTCTGTTGCATTCGTCAGATACCACTATTCTTCAAATTGTGTATTTTTCTGTTGTACACAAGTCCAATGCATTTTTTCTGTCCATAGAATGCTGTATATTCCTGTAACTTTGATTGATTTTTGTAAAGGGTTGCGCAGCAGATCGCGTTGATTTTCTTGTGTTCGTCTTGCTGTAGTATGATAAGCCGAGATGTTGAAAAAATAAGATGTACTGGAGTACTAGTGTTTTTTCAGATCGGTAAACAGACTTACAGGACACATATTGTTATGAAGAGCCTCGGCTGACGATCCTATGTTGCGCTATTTTTTGTTTTTGTTTTATAAAAAAGACCTCGCAGGCCCGGCCTATATTGAAAGCTCAAACCAAGTTCAGACAAAGTCAAAAAAGACACTAGTAGAAAAAGGGCCTATAATACCGGTTGATAAGGGTCTTTAGTCCTGGTTTTGAAAACCTGCCTTCACTTTTATTTCCGATTGTAAAACAAACCGGGACTAACGGTCCCGCCACGTGGGCTGCTGGCGCACGTCGAGAAAAATAACCTTTAGTCCCGGTTTGTAACACCTCGTTAAATTTTTTTTTATCTATTTTTGATTTTCTAAATTTTTTTTGCTCCCTTTTTTCTATTTTTTTCTTCAGAATTTCTAGTATTTCAGTTATTTGACTAGTTTAGTCTCTAACTACACTTAATCACTAGTCAAATTACTTTCCCATGGTCAAACTTCCCGCTCGGTCATCCATCCTCCCACTACTTAAGCACTAGCACGCTTAACTTCTAAGTTCCTTCACGTCTCGCTTCCAAGTGCTTCGCGCGCATGTTGGTGATAGTAGTATCATATCAATCATATTAACATGTTGGTCGATGTCACACTTTTTTATTGTTTGAATTCCAAATCTCTAATGATATAATAATAATCTTATAATTTTAAAATTCTTTTAAATATTTTTTTTATTTGTATTATAATTTTAAAATTTCGAATTTTTTAATAATTTTTTTTTGCCAAACCAGGAGGAGGTGGAACCTGTGGATGCTCCAAACCAGGAGGAAGTGGTACGTGTGGACGCTCCATACCAGGAGCAGGATGAATCTGATGGCTCCCTGGAGGTGAGCAATTTATTTTGTTGTGTATGAATTCCATGTATTACATTTTGATTGGTTTGCATCTATAATATAATTTTGTACACATTGTTGTTGTGTAGTACGACTCTCAGGATTCTGCGGAGTCAGTTGACAGCAAGAACATTGGGTCATTCACAAGGAAGCTCCTGGAGAAGCTGGAGGATGGGAAGTTACCTTTCAAGAAGCATTGCAAGTTCTTCTGTCCATGGCACACGGTGAAGCCGAGGGGTGGCCAGCTTGTCAATCTGAGGTTGCATGCCAGGGAGCTATCCACCTATGGCACCTCTAAGCAGATTAGGGCAGAGCATGTTGCACTGCTTCAGGTTCCCGGTGCCGAGAATGATGCCTAGATGTTGTGGACTGATAACTGATGTTCCTTTTGAATTATGGTGTTGAACTATGTTAGTTATGTTGTGGACCTAAATTATTTAGAAATTGTGATCATCAAGTATAGTGATGGTCTTATTTGGTGAATCTATGTTGAACTGTGTTATGTAATTAAGTAGAATCTAGCTATGGTTGTCCTGATGGTTAGTTATGTTTGTGGAACTATGAGGTCCAAGTATGGTTATGAATTATCTATGTGGTTAATAGTAGTAGTAATGGGGAGAATTTGAGGATTGTGTTTGCTTTTAGCTTTTTCAAGTTTTAAAGTTTGAATTGTGCACAGAAAACGGGAGTGGTGTTTTGGAACATGGGAGCCCTTTATTTTGAAATTCATCTTACACAAATTTTGAATTTCAAAAAAATTGGAACGAAAAATTCGCACGTACATCTTCACGTGCTACATGCTCACAAAGTTGTTTCATAAAAAATAGACTTGTCATGTGACGTGTGTAAAAAAGACAAAACTCAGTGCTAAAAATAATGTTTTTTACAAGATAAATTTTCTCTTTTTTACATAGACCACAAAAAAATATTAATTTTTCATGCAACTTGACGAATGCTCATATATTATGGAGATGTACACATAGAATTTTTTGTCAAAATTTTTCGACAACTCGAAATATAATTTTTTGGTATAGGGAGCATACGCACCCGGGAGCCAAATTGAATTTCCGCACAGAAAACCAAGTACTAAACATGATAGAGACAAACAAGTTGTAGTGTGCCTTATATTATATGTGGTTAACAAGTTGTAGAGACAAACATAAAACTAATTATTAAAAATTCGGATGTAACTTTTTCCCACGATGATTTTGATATATTATACGCTTTTTCCGACGTTGTATGCAAAAGTTAATGCTATTTTATCATTTTCTAAACTTTTTATGCAAAAAAAGTCAAAATTCAAATTTGTTAATTTTTCCTAATAGTAGGTTGTTTAGCATACATGAATCTCAAAAGATTTGTTTTTCCTAATAGTTGAGTACTGTTAAGTAAATAATACTCCCTCCGTTCCTTTCTATAATGCCTATTGTTTTTTAGCATTTGTTTCAGAATATAAGAGTAAAGCTATGTTTTTTGCAAAAAACCCCTTCCACCGATCAGGTCAAGTCCAGAAAATCTGGAAACCGATCTGGTCATGTATTTCTGAGATCTGTTTTCAGTTTCCTATTTTGTCTGTGATATCGTTAGGGGTTTTGTGTGAAAAAATGGCTCGCGCTAATTTCCGTGCCAAAAAACAATAGGCACTATAGAAAGGAACGGAGGGAGTAATATGATTACAAACAAGTTAACCACCATCACTATCAATACTTGAACTAAAATAAACATAACTGAATTTACATACATGTATCATCAACTTGATAACTATGTACTGTAGGGATTGTTCAATAGATATAATGCAGGCTGGGGAAGGGTCTAGGAAGAGGAAGCTGGAGGAGGTGGAACCTGTGCCTCCTCCATACCAGGATGAGGTGGAACCTGTGCATCCTCCAAACCAGGAGGAGGTGGAACCTGTGGATGCTCCAAACCAGGAGGAGGAGGAATCTGATGGAATCTGATGGCTCCCTGGAGGTGAGCAATTTATTTTATCATGTATGAATTCCATGTATTACATTTTGATTGGTTTGCATCTCTAATTTAATTTTGTACACATTTTTGTTGTGCAGTACGACTCCTAGGATTCTGCGGAGTCAGTTGACAGCAGGAACATTGGATCATTCACAAGGAAGCTCCTGGAGAAGCTGGAGGATGGGAAGCTGCCTTTCAAGAAGCGTGGCAAGTTCTTCTGTCCATGGCACACGGTGAAGCCGAGGGGTGGCCAGCTTGTCAATCTGAGGCAGCATGCCAGGGAGCTAGCCACCTTTGGCACTTCTAAGCAGATTAGGGCAGAGCATGCTGCACTGCTTCAGGTTCTTGGTGCCGAGGTTGATGCCTAGATGTTATGGACTGATAACTGATATTGCTTTTGAATTATGGGTTGAACTATGTTAGTTATGTTGTGGACCTAAGTTATTTAGCAACTGTGATCATCAAGTATAGTGATGGTCTTATTTTGTGAATCTATGTTGAACTATGTTATGTAATTAAGTAGAATCAAGCTATTGTTGTGCTGATGGTTAGTTATATTTGTGGAACTACGAGGTCCAAGTATGGTTATGAAGTATCTGTGTGGTTAATAGTGGTAGTAATGGGCAGAATTTGAGGATTGTGTTTGCTTTTACTTTTTCCAAGTTTTAAAGTTTGAATTGTGCACAGAAAACCAAGTACTAAAAATGATACAGACAAACAAGTTGTAGTGTGCCTTATAGTCTCTGTGGTTAATAAGTTGTAGAGACAAACAGCAAACCAAGTACTAAAAATTTGGATGTAACTTATTCCCACGACTATTTTGGTATATTATACGCTTTTTCCGACGTCGTATGCAAAAGTTAATGCTATTTTACCTTTTTGTAAACTTTTTATGCAAAAAAAGTTTAATTTCAAATTTGTTAATTTTTCCGAATAGTAGGTTGTGTAGCATACATGAATCTCGAAATATTTTATTTTTCCTAATAGTTGAGTACTGTTAAGTAAATAATAATATGATTATAAACAAGTTAACCACCATCACTATCAATAGTTGAACTGAAATAAACATCACTGAACTTGCATACATCTATCATCAACTTGATAACTATATAATGTAGGGATTGTTCTATATATAAAGCAGGTTGGGGAAGGGTCTAGGAAGAGGAAGCTGGAGGAGGTGGAACCTGTGCATCCTCCAAACCAGGAGGAGGTGGAACCTATGGATGCTCCAAACCAGGAGGAGGTGATACTTGTGTATGCTCCATACCAGGAGCAGGAGGAATCTGATGCCTCCCTGGAGGTGAGCAATTTATTTTGTTGTGTATGAATTCCATGTATTACATTTTGATTGGTTTGCATCTGTAATTTAATTTTGTACACATTGTTGTTGTGCAGTATGACTCCCAGAATTCTGCGGAGTCAGTTGACAGCAGGAACATTGGGTCATTCACAAGGAAGCTCCTGGAGAAGATAGAGGATGGGAAGCTGCCTTTCAAGAAGCGTGGAAAGTTCTTCTGTCCATGGCACACGGTGAAGCCGAGGGGTGGCCAGCTTGCCAATCTGAGACAGCATGCCAGGGAGCTATCTACCTCTGGTAGCTCTAAGCAGATTAGGGCAGATCATGCTGCACTGCTACAAGTTCTCGGTGCCGAGTGTGATGCCTAGATGTTGTGGACTGATAACTGATGTTGCATTTGAATTATGGTGTTGAACTATGTTAGTTATGTTGTGGACCGAAGTTATTTAGCAACTGTGCTCATCAAGTATAGTGATGGTCTTATTTTGTGTGGTTATGAATTATCTATGTAGTTAATAGTGGTAGTAATGGGCAGAATTTGAGGATTGTGTTTGCTTTTACCTTTTTCAAGTTTTAAAGTTTGAATTGTGCACACAAAACCAAGTACTAAAAATGATAGAGACAAACAAGTTGTAGTGTGCGTTATAGTCTCTGTGGTTAACAAGTTGTAGACACAAACAGAAAACCAAGTACTAAAAATTCGGATGTAACTTTTTCCCACGATCATTTTGATATATTATACGTTTTTTCCGACATCGTATGCAAAATTTAATGCTATTTTAACATTTTCTAAACTTTTTATGCAAAAAATTCAAAATTCAAATTTGTTAATTTTTTCTAATAGTAGGTTGAGTAGAATACATGAATCTCAAAATATTTTATTTTTCCTAATAGTTGAGTACTGTTAAGTAAATAATAATATGATTACAAACAAGTTAACCACCATCACTATCAATACTTGAACTGAAATAAACATCACTGAACTTGCATACATGTATCATCAACTTGATAACTATGTACTGTAGGGATTCTTTAATAGATATAATGTAGGTTGGGAAGGGTCTAGGAAGAGCAAGTTGGAGGAGGTGAGACCTGTGCCTCCTACATACCAGGAGGAGGTGGAACCTGTGCATCCTCCAAACCAGGAGGAGGTGGAACTTGTGGATGCTACAAACCAGGAGGAGGTGGTACCTGTTGATGCTCCATACCAGGAGCAGGAGGAATCTGATGGCTCCCTGGAGGTGAGCAATTTATTTTGTTGTGTATGAATTCGATGTATTACATTTTGATTGGTTTGCATCTGTAATTTAATTTTGTACACATTGTTGTTGTGCAGTACGACTCCCAGGATTCTACGGAGTTAGTTGACAGCATGCAGGAACATTGGGTCATTCACAAGGAAGCTCCTGGAGAAGCTGGAGGATGGGAAGTTGCCTTTCAAGAAGCGTGGCAAGTTCTTCTGTCCATGGCACACGGTGAAGCCGAGGGGTGGCCAGCTTGTCAATCAGAGGCAGCAGGCCAGAGAGCTATCCACCTATGACACCTCTAAGCAGATTAGGGCAGAGCATGATGCACTGCTTCAGGTTCTCGGTGCCGAGGGTGATGCCTAGATGTTGTGGACTGATAACTGATGTTGCTTTTGAATTATGTTGTTGAACTATGTTAGTTATGTTGTGGACCTAAGTTATTTAACAACTGCGATCATCAAGTATAGTGATGGTCTTATTTTCTGAATCTATGTTGAACTGTGTTATGTAATTAAGTAGAATCTAGCTATGGCTATGCTGATGGTTAATTATGTTTGTGGAACTATAAGGTCCAAGTATGGTTATGAAGTATCTGTGTGGTCAATAGTGGTAGTAATCGGCAGAATTTGAGGATTGTGTTTGCTTTTAGCTTTTTCAAGTTTTAAAGTTTGAATTGTGCATAGAAAAGAAAGTACTAAAAATGATAGAGACAAAAAAGATGTAGTGTGCCTTGTAGTCTCTGTGGTTAACAAGTTGTAGAGACAAACAGAAAACCAAGTACTAAAAATTCGGATGTAACTTTTTCCCACAATTATTTTGATATATTATACGCTTTTTCCGATGTCGTATGCAAAGTTAATGCTATTTTACCATTTTCTAAACTTTTTATGCAAAAAAGTCAAAATTCAAATTTGTTAATTTTTCCTAATAGTAGGTTGTTTAGCATACATGAATCTCAAAAGATTTTATTTTTCCTAATAGTTGAGTACTGTTAAGTAAATAATAATATGATTACAAAAAAGTTAACCACCATCACTATCAATACTTGAACTGAAATAAACATCACTGAACTTGCATACATGTCTCATCAACTTGATAACTATGTATTGTAGGGATTGTTCAATAGATATAATGCAGGTTGGGGAAGGGTCTAGGAAGAGGAAGTTGGAGGAGGTGGAACCTGTGCCTCCTCCATACCAGGAGGAGGTGGAACCTGTGCATCCTCCAAACCAGGAGGAGGTGGAACCTATGGATGCTCCAAACCAGGAGGAGGTGATACCTGTGGATGCTCCATACCAGAAGCAACAGGAATTTGATGGCTCCCTGGAGGTGAGAAATTTATTTTGTTGTGTATGAATTCCATGTATTACATTTTGATTGGTTTGCATCTGTAATTTAATTTTGTACACATTGTTGTTGTGCAGTACGACTCCCAGGATTATGCGGAGTCAGTTGATAGCAGGAACATTGGGTCATTCACAAGGAAGCTCCTGGAGAAGCTCGAGGATGGCAAGTTGCCTTTCAAGGAGCGTGGCAAGTTCTTCTGTCCATGGCACACGATGAAGCCGAGGGGTGGCCAGCTTGTCAATCTGAGGCAGCATGCCAGGGAGCTATCAACCTATGGCACCTCTAAGCAGATTAGGGCAGAGCCTGCTGCACTGCTTCAGGTTCTCGGTGCCGAGGGTGATGCCTAGATGTTGTGGACTGATAACTGATGTTGCTTTTGAATTATGTTGTTGAACTATGTTAGTTATGTTGTGGACCTAAGTTATTTAACAACTGCGATCGTCAAGTATAGTGATGGTCTTATTTTCTGAATCTATGTTGAACTGTGTTATGTAATTAAGTAGAATCTAGCTATGGCTGTGCTGATGGTTAGTTATGTTTGTGGAACTATGAGGTCCAAGTATGGTTATGAAGTATATGTGTGGTTAATAGTGGTAGTAATGGGCAGAATTTGAGGATTGTGTTTGCTTTTAGCTTATTCAAGTTTTAAAGTTTGAATTGTGCATAGAAAACCAAGTACTAAAAATGATAGAGACAAAAAAGTTGTAGTGTGCCTTATAGTCTCTCTGGTTAACAAGTTGTAGAGACAAACATAAAACCAAGTACTAAAAATTCGGATGTAAGTTTTTCCCACGATCATTTTGATATATTATACGCTTTTTTTGACGTCGTATGAAAAAGTTAATGCTATTTTACCATTTTCTAAACTTTTTATGCAAAAAAAGTCAAAATTCAAATTTGTTAATTTTTCCTAATAGTAGGTTGTTTAGCATACATGAATCTCAAAAGATTTTATTTTTCCTAATAGTTGAGTACTGTTAAGTAAATAATAATATGATTACAAACAAGTTAACCACCATCACTATCAATACTTGAACTGAAATAAACATCACTGAACTTGCATACATGTATCATCAATTTGATAACTATGTACTGTAGGGATTGTTCAATAGATATAATGCAGGCTGGGGAAGGGTCTAGGAAGAGGAAGTTGGAGGAGGTGGAACCTGTGCCTCCTCCATACCATGAGGAGGTGGAACCTGTGCATCCTCCAAACCAGGATGAGGTGGAACATGTGGATGCTCCAAACCAGGATGAGGTGGTACCTATGGATGCTCCATACCAGGAGCAGGAGGAATCTGATGGCTCCCTGGAGGTGAGTAATTTATTTTGTTGTGTATGAATTCCATGTATTACATTTTGATTGGTTTGCATCTGTAATTTAATTTTTTAAACATTTTGTTTGTGCAGTACGACTCCCAGGATTCTTCGAAGTCAGTTGACAGCAGGAACATTGGGTCATTCACAAGGAAGCTCCTGGAGAAGCTGGAGGATGGGAAGCTGCCTTTCAAGAAGCATGGCAAGTTCTTCTGCCCATGGCACACGGTGAAGCCGAGGGGTGGCTAGCTTGTCAATCTGAGGCAGCATGCCAGGGAGGTATCCACCTATGGCACCTCTAAGCACATTAGGGCAGAGCATGCTGCACTGCTTCAGGTTCTCGGTGCCGAGGGTGATGCCTAGATGTTGTGGACTGATAACAGATGTTGCTTTTGAATTATGGTGTTGAACTATGTTACTTATGTTGTGGACCTAAGTTATTTAGCAACTGGGATCATCAAGTATAGTGATGGTCTTATTTTGTGAATCTATGTTGAACTGTGTTATGTAATTAAGTAGAATCTAGCTATGGTTGTGCTGATGGTTAGTTATGTTTGTGGAACTATGAGGTCCAAGTATGGTTATGAAGTATCTGTGTGGTTAATAGTGGTAGTAATGGGCAGAATTTGAGGATTGTGTTTGCTTTTACCTTTTTCAAGTTTTAAAGTTTGAATTGTGCACAGAAAATTAAGTACTAAAAATGATAGAGACAAACAAGTTGAAGTGTGCCTTATAGTCTGTGTGGTTAACAAGTTGTAGAGACAAACATTAAACCAAGTACTAAAAATTTAGATGTAACTTTTTCCCACGATCATTTTGATATATTATACGCTTTTTCCGACGTTCGTATGCAAAAGTTAATGTTATTTTACCTTTTTCTAAACTTTTTATGTGAAAAAAGTTTAAATTAATTTTTTTTAAATTTTCCTAATAGCAGGTTGCGTAGCATACATGAATCTCAAAATTTTTTATTTTTCCTAATAGTTGAGGACTGTTAAGTAAATAATAATATGATTACAAACAAGTTAACCACCATCACTATCAATACTTGAACTGAAATAAACATCACTGAACTTGCATACTTGTATCATCAACTTGATAGCTATGTACTGTAGGGATTGTTCAATAGATATAAAGCAGGCTGGGGAAGGGTCTAGGAAGAGGAAGCTGGAGGAGGTGGAACCTGTGCCTCCTCCATACCAAGAGGAGGTGGAACATGTGCATCCTCCAAACCAGGAGGAGGTGAAACCTTTGGATGCTCCAAACTAGGAGGAGGTGGTACCTGTGGATGCTCCATACCAGGAGCAGGAGGAATCTGATGGCTCCCTGGAGGTGAGCAATTTATTTTGCTGTGTATGAATTTCATGTATTACATTTTTATTGGTTTGCAACTGTACTTTAATTACACATTGTTGTTGTGCAGTACGACTTCCGGGATTCTGCGGAGTCAGTTGACAGCAGGAACATTGGGTCATTCATAAGGAAGCTCCTGGAGAAGCTAAAGGATGGGAAGCTGCCTTTCAAGAAGCGTGGTAAGTTCTTCTGTCCATGGTACACGGTGAAGCCGAGGGGTGGCCTTGTCAATCTGAGGCAGCATGCCAGGGAGCTATCCATCTCTGGCACCTCTAAGCAGATTAGGGCAGAGCATGCTGCACTGCTTCAGGTTTGATGCCTAGATGTTGTGGACTGATAACTGATGTTGCTTTGAATTATGGTGTTGAATATGTTAGTTATGTTGTGGACCTAAGTTATTTAACAATTGTGATCATCAAGTATAGTGATGGTCTTATTTTGTGAATCTATGTTGAACTGTGTTATGCAATTAAGTAGAATCTAGCTATGGTTGTGCTGATGATTAGTTATGTTTGTTGAACTATGAGGTCCAAGTATGGATAGGAATTATCTTTGTGGTTAATAGTGGTAGTAATGGGCAGAATTTGAGGATTGTGTTTGCTTTTACCTTTTTCAAGTTTTAAAGTTTGAATTATGCACACAAAACCAAGTACTAAAAATGATAGAGACAAACAAGTTGTAGTGTGCCTTATAGTCTTTGTGGTTAACAAGTTGTAGAGACAAACAGAAAACCAAGTACTAATAATTCGGATGTAACTTTTTCCCACGATCATTTTGATATATTATACGCTTTTTCCGACGTCGTATGCAAAAGTTAATGCTATTTTACCTTTTTCTAAACTTTTTATGCAAAAAAGTTGAAATTCAAGTTTGTTAATTTTTCCTAATAGTAGGTTGTGTAGCATACATGAATCTTAAAAGATTTTATTTTTTGAATTTTCTATCATTTTATTTTATATTGTACAGTGCGGAAAAAGGCGATCCAGCTAAAAATCCTTTAGTCCCGGTTAGTCAAGCGAACTGGGACTAAGGGTTTTTGCCCCGGAGGCAGCCTGCCGCCACCCTTTTAGTCCCGGATTGTAATACCAACCGGGACTAAAGACTTTCAAGGATGAACCAGGACCAATGCCCTCCATTAGTCCCGATTCATTTTTAAACCGGGACTATAGCTCCCAGGGGTGCTGTTCAAAAGGCCCGTTTTGTACTAGTGACACTCATGAGGGGCAACACAAGCAACAGATATCAACCTATGGCTGCTCCATCATCAGTCCCAACAAATAGTTTCTGGAACTTGCTATCGATCCCGGCCATTGTCTCATATGTTGCCTCCACTCGCTTGGCAGCAACCAAATGCCTTCACTGCAACACGAGAGACTAAGCTTCTGTGAAGCGGTCGAAGTGCGTTAAATAACAATTTTGTTCTGAAAAATTCTTTCATTTCCGGTTAACTATGTTACCTGATGAGCCGGTGTAACAGAAACAGGTCAACAAACTCCTCTTTTTTTTGATCTTGGGTTTACGTCAACATAGAAACAACCACGGATCACACACCAAATGAATCGAGCTACGGGGCAGTTATACGAAATACGATCAATATCTTCCAACGCTCCACAATCCACGCAAAAAATTAACCCCGACCACTAGCCAGCTGAGAAGCAGTGTGTAACTGTCCTATGAAGCAAAGCCATATGGAAGTCTTCATCTTCTGTTGCGTTATTCCAGCGGCAAATTAACCATGGCACAGACGGCCATCGCATCATATCTCATCTAGATCACTAGCTCCCAGTGTATCTTTTTTATTGAACAGGGGGTCAGTCCGGAAGGACCGAGAAGCTAGTATTCATTCACAGCGGTGGAGTTACCATAAATAATAGGGTCCAAAGAAAACAACAAAATTACAGTCAAGTCCCTACATTTTGCACAGACGGCCCTATATGTAAAACATGAAAAGCAATCGGGTCCAGCTCCTTCTCCACCGTGACCATGCATCGCAACACGGCCAAGCACCCCGTCACTGGGGATGCTACCACTTGGGACAGAGCACCGGGAGCATGCCGAGTTGGAGCAGAGGGGCCTCCTAGTTGGCTTAGTAGCCTGGAGGTTGGACAGAGCCTTCATCTGCCGACCGGAAGAAACCGTGGCCGGCGACAGAAGTTTGGAGGGTCGCCTTTCGACCATCAAAGGCGGCATCCAAGACAGGGCTACAACGGATGCCTCCCCAAGAGAAGCTTCACTACTCCATGTCGCAAAATCGGCACCACACAGCCAAGAACGAAGAACTTGCTTCCTTCAGCATCACCACGAAGAGAGAGAAGCGGCTTCAAACCTCGAACAACATGGACAAATCCATAGAGACTACGTGAGCTTATTGTCGAATACGCCGTAACAGCTCCTAACTGCCGTTCGCAGCACCACACCACTAGCGCCCAGAGGGAGACCTCCGTCAGCCACCGCCCGCAGCTCGATAGCGGTGGCGACACGCTCCAGAAACACGACATCTAGCCAGAAGCCTGAGAAAAACTCTCAAACCTACACTACAACTATACAGGGAGGGGTCCCCCACCCACCACAACGCTAGAGACCACCAGAGAGGGGAGGGAGAGGGGCCAGCCGGCCCAGATTTGAAGAAGCTAGAAGAAGGTTACTGTAGCCACCTGAGAGACGGGAGGGGGCGCTCCCAGTGTATTTGCTTTCGCTCTCGTGTTTGTCATCCTTTCAGTGCCAGAGACAAAGGGAAGTGCAATAGTGTTTATATTCACTCGAAACATGCGGATCTGCTTTCACTCTCATTTTCATCATGCTTTCACTCGAAACATTGGACTGCCGATAGATTGCGCAAGCGCGCGGATGGAACCACGACGAAGCCTATTGCTTGTGTGAGCAGACCCTGGAAAATGCGTTTCATATCACTCTTTCTTATCCTTTCGCCAAGGAGATCTGGTACAAGGCATCACTCTAGGAGGCCAAGCTGGGATATTCGGCAAATGGTGCCATCTCGGTGAAACAATGGTGGCAATCAATTCACCAGATCGGGCAGGCGCAACAAATAAAGGCGATCGCCACGTTGGTGGATTATGTCATGTGGAACATATGGAATGAGCGAAATCATCGAATTTTCAGAAGAGCAAGATGAACCCATGTGAGTTAACTGCTAGGGTGTGGAATGAACTGTATATGTTAGTGACACAATGCCTGTAATTTTCCTTTTGAGTTCTGGCAACGGTGTAGGCCATTGACACAAGATGAGCGGACGGGTCGGTGACGTGTATAGGTACGTGGCGAGGGAGCGGAGGGGTCGGCGCATATAAAAGCTTCTTCTCCCACGGCCGCATCATTTCCCCCGTTCACCACCGCTCCGAAAATCTCTCCGCCAAAAAACCCCTCTCCCTCTCGCTCACTCCGCCGGTAGTGTAGGTTTTCGCCTCGCGGATCCAGTAGAATCAGCGGCGATGGAAGCTAGGGGAGGAGCACGTGGCGTGGAAGATGTGAAGAAGCTGGGGGTGGTCGTTGTTGCTGCATCGGAGGAGGTCGTTGTAGGCGAAGGCGGTGGTGGAGAGTCCACCATGAGCGCGGTCGCTTGGAGGTCCACCGTCGTCGACGCCTCCGTTGTTGGCACAGCCGTCATCGGGTCGGTCATCATCGGCCCGGTCGTCGCGGTACAGGTGGATCTAGAGGCGGTTGAATCTGCTATAGGGGAGGCGAAGGCGATGCGGCAGCATCCACCATCGCCGGCGTCGATGTTGTCGCGGCCTTCATCGGGGCGGCGGATCTGGTGGAGGCTTCGTCGGCCTTGGCGGAGAAGGCCGTGGCGGATCTGGACGTCAAGCAGGCGTCTGGCGAGGTCTCGGAGGTGAAGCCTGACATGCACAAGGAGGTAACCGTTCTGTGCGATTTTATTTGATTTGGATTTGTACACTGTAGGGTTTTATTTGTTTTGCACTTTTGCATTAGTACATGTGCTGTTTGATTGATTCACTAGAAAAGATTAGAACAATGTGGTTCGATTATTTATTGTGAATGCATTGGATCGAGTGGGCAACATGAATTATTACTAATTGATGTTATGGGTTGATTTATTAGGGTTGTAATATATGGCTATGAGTGCAATAAAATTATGGAAGTATAGATGTCATAAGTATAATTTAACAGTATATGTAGTAGTCATTAAAATAAGAGTGAATAATGTTTAGATGTATAAGAATGTGATAAAGTGTTTGTAGGAAATGCTCTGGTACTATTTGTAGTTCATATTTGGCAAATTGTTTTGCCAAATTATTCATAGTTAACAAGGATACCTGGTTTAGGTAGTTTGTTGACATAGTTTAGGAAGAAAACCTGGTCTGGTTTGTAGTTTTCATTTGTTATCTATTTTTGAGCATCTATTTAAATAGCTGAGGTTGGCATGAATGTAAATAGCTGTAGGTAGCAGGTTATGATCATCTATTTTTCCATTGAAGGAGTTGCATTGTTGAGCCTATGCATTTTGTGTATTTGTTCAAGCCATTGAAATGAATAAGAATGGAAGGTGGTGGCTTCTATTTGGTATCCAGTTGCATACCTTCAGTATACTAGAAGGCTAGATGCCTAGATACACATTGCAGAAAGTGTATAAACATGTAACCCTTGTGTTTGTAGAAAACTATTGTATGCATAGCATAACAAGAACAAATAGTAATAATAATAATAACAATGATAATAATAATAATAATAATAATAATAATAATAATAATAATAATAAGTCATGCTTACCCTTTCATTACTGATAGTGATAATGATAAGAAACATAGTTGAGTACTGTTAAGTAACTAATAATATGATTACAAACAAGTTAACCACCATCACTATCAATATTTGAACTGAAATAAACATCACTGAACTTGCATACATATATCATCAACTTGATAACTATGTATTGTAGGGATTGTTCAATAGATATAAAGCAGGCTGGAGAAGGGTCTAGGAAGAGGAAGCTGGAGGAGGTGGAACCTGTGCCTCCTCCATACCAGGAGGAGGAGGAACATGTGCATCCTCAAAACCACGAGGAGGTGGAACCTGTGGATGCTACAAACCAGGAGGAGGTGGTACATGTGGATGCTCCATACCAGGAGCACGAGGAATCTGATGGCTCCCTGGAGGTGAGCAATTTATTTTGTTGTGTACGAATTCCATGTATTACATTTTGATTGGTTTGCATCTGTAATTTAATTTTGTACACATTGTTGTTGTGCAGTACGACTCCCAGGATTTTGCGGAGTCAGTTGACAGCAGGAACATTGGGTCATTCACAAGGAAGCTCCTGGAGAAGCTGGAGGATGTTAAGCTGCCTTTCAAGAAGCGTGGCAAGTTCTTTTGTCCATGGCACACAGTGAAGCCGAGGGGTGACCAGCTTGTCAATCTGAGGCAACATGCCAGGGAGCTATCCACCTCTAGCACCTCTAAGCAGATTAGGGCAGAGCATGCTGCACTGCTTCAGGTTCTCGGTGCCGAGGGTGATGCCTAGATGTTGTGGACTGATAACTGATGTTGCTTTTGAATTATGGTGTTGAACTATGTTAGTTATGTTGTGGACCTAAGTTAGCAATTGTGATCATCAAGTATAGTAATGGTCTTATTTTGTGAATCTATGTTAAACTGTGTTATGTAATTAAATAAAATCTAACTATGGTTGTGCTGATGGTTAATTATGTTTGTAGAACTATGAGGTCCAAGTATGGTTATGAATTATCTGTGTGGTTAATAGTGGTAGTAACGGGCAGAATTTGAGGATTGTGTTTGCTTTTACCTTTTTCAAGTTTTAAAGTTTGAATTGTGCACAGAAAACAAAGTTCTAAAAATGATAGAGACAAACAAGTTGTAGTGTGCCCTATAGTCTCTGTGGTTAACAAGTTGTATAGACAAACAGAAAACCAAGTACTAAAAATTCGGATATAACTTTTTCTCACGATCATTTTGATATATAATACGCTTTTTTCCGACGTGGTATGCAAAAGTTAATGCTATTTTACCTTTTTCTAAATGGATTTCTATTTTCGTGCCCTCGGGTCCTTAGTTGTGCTCAGTTTTCCCTAGCTCCTTAGTTTTTCCTCAGTTTTACCCAAATGTTTGTCTGAAACCATCACACGTGATGTAACGGCCGGTTGCCCGACGGTTGACCGTTATCTTGACTAGTGGGGCCACGTAGAGCCTGCAAAGACACGTCAGACCATCCATCTTTGTTTGACCGTAAGCATCGCTGTATCCCTGACCAAAACGCGAACGAGTGGGGCTTCGGTATATCAAATGACAAGTGGGGCCATGATGCTGATACAAGGGGCAATACACGGGTAGGATTAGATTTTTAAACGGAGCTCTAAAGCGATGGCACGGAGGGGGTGGCATGCGGGGTGCCGAGATGAGATCGACGTCCACAAAGAACTGCATGAGGCGAGACGGACGCATTAGATAGATATGAACTAGACGCGTTTAACCATGCAAAGAAGAGAAGAAATGGTCGACGACATCGACGACCACCTCAAACTTTTGACCGTGTCGGACACGAACGCGAGCAATGTAGAGAAAACTAGTGTCTCTCCTTTCTGGCGTGTATAGGTGGGTGCTAGGAGAGTGTGGTGGCGAAGGGAAAGACCTCGCGGCGGTCTGTGGCGTCCAGCATAGCGGGTCGGCGTGGCCGTGCCCACAGCGGCGTGCATGCATGTTCGGCATTGGCATCAGCATGTACGTTCGCCATTGGCCTCGGCGGTATCTCTGGTGTGTCGGTGATCGAATGAGGGGACGGGATTGAGGGTGCATCCCGACGTTGACCTAGCAGTGGCGGCGAGCATAGCCGTTCTGACCATGCCGATATCGGCATCGGCATCGTTTGGAGGCTGTGGTGCTCGAATCAAGTTGGGATTTGTTTTTTGTAGGCCAAAATGAATTTGAAACAAGTTTCATGTTGAAGGTTAGGTAACGAAAGTTTGTAACTATCCCAAAATTATACTAGCGCCATGGTGAGGTTCTTTTTGATAGAGCTATACGGTTGGGCAAACTTTTTGACACTTTTTAGATAGGGTTCCTTGTTGTTACACGTATGGCATCATGTATGGAAAATTTGGGGTCATTTGGAGATGTTCGAAAAAATCACTTTGCTTAAGCGCATGCCGTTTCGTCTCGCTGAAACCAGCTTTTCTAACAAGGTGATTTTTTCTACCTTCTCTAAATAACCTCAAATTTCATACAGCTGATCTTCTATACATAGATAGATAGATTGTTTCGTTTTTACATTTTTCGAACTTTTTTTCCCTTTATAATACCCAATTGATTTTCAGGTCAAAACCTCGAAAAACAGCATCATGTATGGCATCATTTTCACCCTAAATTTTAAATTTTCTGAAACTTTCCCTTTTAGATATTCCTTGTTGTTATAGGTATGCCATCATGTATGCCAAACTTGGTTAGGTCTCACTGAAACCAGCTTTTGTAACAAATTAGGTGATGGTTTATCATTTTTTTTGAAAAGTAATGGCTACAACAAATCGGTTATGGTTTATCATATTTTTGCGTGAAAAGTAATGGCTACAACAAATTGTTGATGGTTTATCATTTTTGCGTGAAAAGTAATGGCAACAACAAATCGGTGATGGTTTATCTTTTTTTGCGTGAAAAGTAATGGCTACAACAAATTGTTGATGGTTTATCATTTTTTTGCGTGAAAAGTAATGGCAACAACAAATCGGTGATGGTTTATCATTTTTTTTGCGTGAAAAGTAATGGCTACAACAAATTGTTGATGGTTTATCATTTTTTTGCGTGATAAGTAATGGCAACAACAAATCGGTGATGGTTTATCATTTTTTTGCGTGAAAAGTAATGGCTACAACAAATTGTTGATGGTTTATCATTTTTATTGCGTGAAAAGTAATGGCAACAACAAATCGGTGATGGTTTATCATTTTTTTTTGCGTGAAAAGTAATGGCTACAACAAATTGTTGATGGTTTATCATTTTTTTGCGTGAAAAGTAATGGCAACAACAAATCGGTGATGGTTTATCATTTTTCAGCATACTTAGAGGGTGGAAGCTAATTAACCGCCAACACAGAGAGAGAGAGAGGGGTTATCCTGCCCGTTCCCTATATCATACGATCAACGGTCGGCGGGCACGATCCGCGTGACATGGGCTAGACCAATCAGGCGATGATGCACGTCAGAATTTGTCAGCAAAAGGAAGAGCGATACGTCTCCGACGTATCGATAATTTCTTATGTTCCATGCTACTTTATTGATGATACCTACATGTTTTATGCACATTATATGTCATATTTATGCATTTTGGAACTAACCTATTAACAAGATGCCGAAGAGCCATTCTGTTTCTGTTTTTGGTTTCAGAAATCCTAGTAAGGAAATATTCGAATTGGACGAAATCTTCGCCGGGGTCCTATTTTTGCACGAAGCTTCCGAAGACCGAAGAGATAAAGTGGGGCCACGAGGTGGCAGGCCAGGCGGCGCGGCTGGCCCCTGGCTGCGCGGCCCTGTCATCTGGCCCTCGTGAGCCCCCGACCTACCGCCTACTTAAAGCCTCCGTCGCGAAAACGTGCAGAGCCACGATACGGAAAACCTTCCGAGACGCGCCGCCGAATCCCATCTCGGGGATTCGGAGATCGCCTCCGCACCCTGCCGGAGAGGGGATTCATCTCCGGAGGACTCTACACCGCCATGGTCGCCTCGGAGTGATGAGTGAGTAGTTCACCCTGGACCATGGGTCCATAGCAGTAGCTAGATGGTCGTCTTCTCCTTGTTGTGCTTCATTGTTGGATCTTGTGAGCTGCCTAACATGATCAAGATCATCTATCGTAATACTATATGTTGTGTTTGTCGGGATCCGATGGATAGAGAATACTATGATTATGGTGATTATCAATCTATTGTTTATGTGTTGTTTATGATCTTGCATGCTCTCCGTTATTAGTAGAGGCTCTGGCCAAGTTTTTACTCTTAACTCCAAGAGGGAGTATTTATGCTCGATAGTGGGTTCATGCCTTCATTGACACCTGGGACAGTGACAGAAAGTTCTAAGGTTGTGATGTGCTGTTGCCACTAGGGATAAAACATTGATTCTATGTCTAAGGATGTAGTTGTCGATTACATTACGCACCATACTCAATGCAATTGTCTGTTGCTTAGCAACTTAATACGAATGGGGTTCGGATGATAACTGAAGGTGGACTTTTTAGGCATAGATGCAGTTGGATGGCGGTCTATGTACTTTGTCGTAATGCCCAATTAAATCTCACTATATTTATCATATCATGTATATGCATTGTTATGCCCTTCTCTATTTGTCAATTGCCCACTGTAATTTGTTCACCCAACATGCTTTTATCTTATGGGAGAGACACCTCTAGTGAACTGTGGACCCCGGTCCTATTCTTTACATAGCATACAATCTACTGCAATTGTGTTTTACTGTTTTCTTGCAAACAATCATTTTCCACTCGATACGTTTAATCCTTTGTTACAAGCCGGTGAGATTGACAACCTCACTGTTTCGTTGGGGCAAAGTACTTTGGTTTTGTTGTGCAGATTCCACGTTGGCGCCGGAATCCCTGTTGTTGCGCCGCATCACATTTCGCCACCATCAACCTTCAACGTGCTTCTTGGCTCCTCTGGTTCGATTAAACCTTGGTTTCATACTGAGGGAAACTTGCTTCTATACGCATCATACCTTCCACTTGGGGTTCCCAACGGACGTGTGCATCTACGCGTATCAAGCTAAATTTCGTTGCCGGGGAGATCAAGACACGCTGCAAGGGAGTCTCCACTTCTCAATCTCTTTACTTTGTTTTTGTCTTGCTTTATTTTATTTACTACTTTGTTTGCTGCACCTAAACAAAACACAAAAAAATTAGTTGCTAGTTTTACTTTATTTACTTTCTTGCTCCATATCAAAAACACACAAAAAAATTAGTTACTTGCATTTACTTTATCTAGTTTGTTTTATTTACCGTTGCTAAAATGAATACCCCTGAAAATACTAAGTTGTGTGACTTCACAAATGCAAATAATAATGATTTCCTATGCACACCTATTGCTCCACCTGCTACTACAGCAGAATTCTTTGAAATTAAACCTGCTTTACTAAATCTTGTCATGAGAGATCAATTTTCTGGTGTTAGTGTGATGATGCTGCTGCCCATCTTAATAATTTTGTTGAACTTTGTGAAATGCAAAAGTATAAGGATGTAGATGGTGATATTATTAAATTGAAAGTGTTTCCTTTCTCATTAAGAGGAAGAGCTAAAGATTGGTTGCTATCTTTGCCTAAGAATAGTATTGATTCATGGACTAAATGCAAGGATGCTTTTATTGGTAGATATTATCCTCCCGCTAAAATTATATCTTTGAGAAGTAGCATAATGAATTTTAAGCAATTAGATACTGAACATGTTGCTCAAGCATGGGAGAGAATGAAAACTTTGGTAAAGAATTGCCCAACCCATGGACTGACTACTTGGATGATCATCCAAACCTTCTATGCAGGACTAAATTTTTCTTCGCGGAATTTATTGGATTCAGCTGCTAGAGGTACCTTTATGTCCATCACATTGGGGCGGCTACAAAACTTCTTGATGATATGATGGTAAATTACTCTGAATGGCACACGGAAAGAGCTCCACAAGGTAAGAAGGTAAATTCTGTTGAAGAAACCTCTTCCTTGAGTGATAAGATTGATGTGATTATGTCTATGCTTGTGAATGGTAGATCTAATGTTGATCCAAATAATGTTCCTTTAGCTTCATTGGTTGCTCAAGAAGAAAATGTTGATGTGAATTTCATTAAAAATAATAATTTCAACAACAATGCTTATAGGAACAACTCTGGTAATAACTATAGGCCATATCCTTCTGCTAATAGTAATGGTTATGGTAATTCTTATGGGAATTCTTACAATAATAATAGGAGTGTACCCTCTGGTCTTGAAGCTATGCTTAAAGAATTTATTAGTACACAAACTGCTTTTAACAAATCTGTTGAGGAAAAGCTTGATAAAATTGATACTATTGCTTCTAGAGTTGATAGGCTTGCCTCTGATGTTAATCTTTTAAAATTGAAAGTTATGCCTAACAATGATATTGATAATAAGATTACTACTACAGCAAATGCCATCCAAGTTAGAATTAATGAGAATATAAGATTAATGGCTGCAGCGTGCTAGGTGGGATAGAGAAGAAAATGAAAAACTAGCTAAAGAGAATAATGTAGCTAAAGTTTGGACTATTACCACCATTAGTAATGATAATGATTCACATGTTGCTGCACCTCCTACTATCAATGGTAAAATAATTGGTGTTGGCAATGTTTCTACTCCTAGTGCATGATACGTCTCCAACGTATCGATAATTTCTTATGTTCCATGCTACTTTATTGATGATACCTACATGTTTTATGCACATTATATGTCATATTTATGCATTTTCTGGAACTAACCTATTAACAAGATGCCGAAGAGCCAGTTGCTGTTTCTGCTTTTTGGTTTCAGAAATCCTAGTAAAGAAATATTCTCGGAATTGGACGAAACTTTCGAGGGTCCTATTTTTGCACGAAGCTTCCGGAAGACCGAAGACCTAACGAAGTGGGGCCACGAGGCAGCCGGGGGTGGCCGGCGCGGCCCAAGCCCTGGCCGCGCCGACCTAGCCCTGGGCCCTCGTGTGGCCCCTCGCGTTGACCTTCCGCCTACTTAAAGCTCCCGTCGCGAAACCCCCGGGAGAGCCACGATACGGAAAACCTTACAGACGCCGCCGCGAATCCCATCTCGGGGATTACGGAGATCGCCTCGGCACCCTGCCGGAGGGGATTCATCTCCGGAGGACTCTACACCGCCATGGTCGCCTCGGAGTGATGAGTGAGTAGTCCACCCCTGGACCATGGGTCCATAGCAGTAGCTAGATGGTCGTCTTCTCCTTGTTGTGCTTCATTGTTAGATCTTGTGAGCTGCCTAACATGATCAAGATCATCTATATGTAATTCTATATGTTGTGTTTGTCGGGATCCGATGGATAGAGAGTACTATGATTATGGTGATTATCAATCTATTGTTCATGTGTTGTTTATGATCTTGCATGCTCTCCGTTATTAGTAGAGGCTCTGGCCAAGTTTTTACTCTTAACTCCAAGAGGGAGTAATTATGCTCGATAGTGGGTTCATGCCTTCATTGATACCTGGGACAGTGACAGAAAGTTCTAAGGTTGTGATGTGCTGTTGCCACTAGGGATAAAACATTGATGCTATGTCTAAGGATGTAGTTATTGATTACATTACGCACCATACTTAATGCAATTGTCTGTTGCTTTGCAACTTAATACTGGAGGGGGTTCGGACGATAACCTGAAGGTGGACTTTTTAGGCATAGATGCAGTTGGATGGCGGTCTATGTTCTTTGTCGTAATGCCGGATTAAATCTCACTATATTTACCATGTCATGTATATGCATTGTTATGCCTTTCTCTATTTGTCAATTGCCCGACTGTAATTTGTTCACCCAACATGCTTTATCTTATGGGAGAGACACCTCTAGTGAACTGTGGACCCCGGTCCTATTCTTTCCATAGCATACAATCTACTTGTTTTACTGTTTTCTTTGCAAACATCTTCCACTCGATACGTTTAATCCTTTGTTACAGCAAGCCGGTGAGATTGACAACCTCACTGTTTCGTTGGGGCAAAGTACTTTGGTTGTGTTGTGCAGGTTCCTAGTTGGCGCGGAAGTGTTGCGCCGCATCACATTTCGCGACCATCAACCTTCAACGTGCTTCTTGGCTCCTCTGGTTCGATTAAACCTTGGTTTCTTTCTGAGGGAAAACTTGCTGTGCGCATCATACCTTCCTCTTGGGGTTCCCCAACGAACGTGTGAGTTACACGCCATCAAGCTCTTTTCGGCGCCGTTGCCGGGGAACGAAAGAAAATTTACAGAGAATTGCCTCCCAAACAGCTCTTTTAGCGCGTTGGGAGATCAAGACACGCAAGGGGAGTCTCCACTTCTCAATCTCTTTACTTTGTTTTTGTCTTGCTTTATTTTATTTACTACTTTGTTTGCTGCACCTAAACAAAACACAAAAAAATTAGTTGCTAGTTTTACTTTATTTACTGTCTTGCTCTCCATATCAAAAACACAAAAAAAAAAAAAAATTAGTTACTTGCATTTACTTTATCTAGTTTGTTTTATTTACTGTTGCTAAAATGGCCAACCATGAAAATACTAAGTTGTGTGACTTCACAAATGCAAATAATAATGATTTCCTATGCACACCTATTGCTCCACCTGCTACTACAGCAGAATTCTTTGAAATTAAACCTGCTTTACTAAATCTAGTCATGAGAGAACAATTTTCTGGTGCTAGTTCTGATGATGCTGCTGCCCATCTCAATAATTTTGTTGAACTTTGTGAAATGCAAAAGTATAAAGATGTAGATGGTGATATTATTAAATTGAAAGTGTTTCCTTTCTCATTAAGAGGAAGAGCTAAAGATTGGTTGCTATCTTTGCCTAAGAATAGTATTGATTCATGGACTAAATGCAAGGATGCTTTTATTGGTAGATATTATCCTCCCGCTAAAATTATTTCTTTGAGAAGTAGCATAATGAATTTTAAACAATTTGATACTGAACATGTTGCTCAAGCATGGGAGAGAATGAAAACTTTGGTAAAGAATTGCCCAACCCATGGATGACTACTTGGATGATCATCCAAACCTTCTATGCAGGACTAAATTTTTCTTCGCGGAATTTATTGGATTCAGCTGCTGGAGGTACCTTTATGTCCATCACATTGGGGGCGGCTACAAAACTTCTTGATGATATGATGATAAATTACTCTGAATGGCACACGGAAAGAGCTCCACAAGGTAAGAAGGTAAATTCTGTTGAGGAAACCTCTTCCTTGAGTGATAAGATTGATGTGATTATGTCTATGCTTGTGAATGGTAGATCTAATGTTGATCCAAATAATGTTCCTTTAGCTTCATTGGTTGCTCAAGAAGAAAATGTTGATGTGAATTTCATTAAAAATAATAATTTCAACAACAATGCTTATAGGAACAACTCTGGTAATAACTATAGGCCATATCCTTCTGCTAATGGTAATGGTTATGGTAATTCTTATGGGAATTCTTACAACAATAATAGAAGTGTACCCTCTGGTCTTGAAGCCATGCTTAAAGAATTTATTAGTACACAAACTGCTTTTAACAAATCTGTTGAGGAAAAGCTTGATAAAATTGATACTATCGCTTCTAGAGTTGATAGGCTTGCCTCTGATGTTAATCTTTTAAAGTTGAAAGTTATGCCTAATAATGATCTTGATAATAAGATTACTACTACAGCAAATGCCATCCAAGTTAGAATTAATGAGAATATAAGATTAATGGCTGAGTTGCGTGCTAGGTGGGATAGAGAAGAAAATGAAAAACTAGCTAAAGAGAATAATGTAGCTAAAGTTTGGACTATTACCACCACTAGTAATGCTAATTCTTCACATGTTGCTGCACCTCCTACTATCAATGGTAAAATAATTGGTGTTGGCAATGTTTCTACTCCTAGTGCAAAGCGTACAAAACTGCCTGAAATTGCTAAAACTGCTGAAACTGCTTGTGATAAAACTGCTGAAATTTTTTCCAACCTTGGGAATAATGATCCCATTGCTATAGCTCATAATGATTTAGATTTTGATGATTGCCACATCTCTGAAGTTATAAAGTTCTTGCAAAAACTTGCTAAAAGTCCTAATGCTAGTGCTATAAATTTAGCCTTTACAAAACATATTACAAATGCTCTCATAAAAGCTAGAGAAGAGAAACTAAAACTTGAAACTTCTATTCCTAGAAAGTTAGAAGATGGTTGGGAGCCCATCATTAAAATGAAATTCAATGACTTTGAATGTAATGCCTTATGTGATCTTGGTGCAAGTATTTCTGTTATGCCTAAAAAGATTTATGATATGCTTGACTTGCCACCATTGAAGAATTGTTATTTGGATGTTAATCTTGCCGATAATGTTAAAAAGAAACCTTTGGGGAGGATTGATAATGTGCATATTACGGTTAACAATAACCTTGTCCCCGTTGATTTTGTTGTCTTGGATATCGAATGCAATGCATCTTGTCCTATTGTGTTGGGAAGACCTTTTCTTCGAACTGTTGGTGCTGTTATTGATATGAGGGAAGGTAATATTAAATATCAATTTCCTCTCAAGAAAGGTATGGAACACTTCCCTAGAAAGAGAATGAAGTTGCCTTTTGATTCTATTATTAGAACAAGCTATGATGTTGATGCTTCTACTCTCGATGTTACTTGATTTGCACTTCTGCGCCTAGCTGAAAGGCGTTAAAGAAAAGCGCTTATGGGAGACAACCCATGTTTTTACCTACAGCAATTTTTTGTTTTATTGAGTCTTGGAAGTTGTTCACTACTGTAGCAACCTCTCCTTATCATGTTTTTGTGCCAAGTAAAGTTTCTATGTCAAAGTTGATGTTATATTTGGGATCGCTGCACAGAAACAGCATTGCTGTCTGTCACGAATCTGGGCATAATTCTCTGTAGAAAATTCGAAAAAATCTGCCAATTTACGAGCGTGATCCTCAGATATGTACGCAACTTTCATTAGTTTTGAGTTTTTCCATTTGAGCAAGTCTGGTGCCATTTATAAATTCGTCTTTACGGACTGTTCTGTTTTTGACAGATTCTGCCTTTTATTTCGCATTGCCTTTTTTGCTATGTTGGATTTATTTCTTTGATCCATTAATGTCCAGTAGCATTATGCAATGTCCAGAAGTGAAAATAATGATTGTGTCACCTCTGAATGTGTGAATTATTAATGATGCACTAACCCTCTAATGAGTTTGCTTGAAGTTTGGTGTGAAGGAAGTTTTCAAGGGTCAAGAGAGGAGAATGATATACTATGATCAAGGAGTGAAAGCTCTAAGCTTGGGGATGCCCCGTGGTTCATCCCTGCATATTTTAAGAAGACTCAAGCGTCTAAGCTTGGGGATGCCCAAGGCATCCCCTTCTTCATCGACAACATCATCAGGTTCCTCCCTGAAACTATATTTTTATTCAATCACATCTGTGTTCTTTACTTGGAGCGTCGGTTTGTTTTTGTTTTTGTTTTTGTTTGAATAAGATGGATCCTAGCATTCACTTTGTGGGAGAGAGACACGCTCCGCTGTTGCATATGGACACATGTGTCCTTAGGCTTTACTCATAATGTTCAAGGCGAAGTTTCTTCTTCGTTAATTTGTTATATGGTTGGAATTGGAAAATGCTACATGTAGTAATTCTAAAAATGTCTTGGATAATGTGATACTTGGCAATTGTTGTGCTCATGTTTAAGCTCTTGCATCATATGCTTTGCACCCATTAATGAAGAAATACATAGAGCTTGCTAAAATTTGATTTGCATATTTGGTTTCTCTAAGGTCTAGATAATATCTAGTATTGAGTTTTGAACAACAAGGAAGACAGTGTAGAGTCTTATAATGTTTACAATATGTCTTTTATGTGAGTCTTGCTGCACTTGTTCATCCTTGAGTTTGCTTCAAATAACCTTGCTAGCCTAAACCTTGTATCGAGAGGGAATACTTCTCATGCATCCAAAATCCTTGAGCCAACTACTATGCCATTTGTGTCCACCATACCTACCTACTACATGGTATTTACCCGCCATTCCAAAGTAAATTGCTTGAGTGCTACCTTTAAAATTCCATCATTCGCCTTTGCAATATATAGCTCATGGGACAAAATAGCCTTAAAAACTATCGTAGTATTGAATATGTACTTATGCACTTTATATTTTATTAAGTTGCTTGTTGTGCGATAACCATGTTTCTGGGGAACGCCATCAACTATTGTTGAATATCATGTGAGTTGCTATGCATGTCCGTCTTGTCTGAAGGTCTATCATTTTAGTGGTTGGAGCATGCAAAATTGTTAGAGAAGAACATTGGGCCGCTAACTAAAGCCATGAACCATGGTGGAAGTTTCAGTTTTGGACATATATCCTCAATCTCATATGAGAATAATAACTTTGCTACATGCTTATGCATTTAAGAGGAGTCCATTATCTGTTGTCCATGTTGTCCCGGTATGGATGTCTAAGTTGAGAATAATCAAAAGCGAGAAATCCGAAATGCGAGCATTCTCCTTAGACCTTTGTACAGGCGGCATGGAGGTACCCCTTTGTGACACTTGGTTGAAACATGGCATGCGAAGATCCGGTAGTCCAAGTTAAGTAGGACGAGGTGCGGGCACTATTAGTATACTATGCGTGAGGCTTGCAACTTATAAGATATAATTTTCATAACTCATATGCTTTATTACTACCGTTGACAAAATTGTTTCATGTTTTCAAAATAAAAGCTCTAGCACAAATACAGCAATCGATGCTTTCCTCTGCGAAGGACCATTCTTTTACTTTTATTGTTGAGTCAGTTTACCTATCTCCTTCCACCTTAAGAAGCAAACACTTGTGTGAACTGTGCATTGATTCCTACATACTTGCATATTGCACTTGTTATATTACTTTATGTTGACAATATCCATGAGATATACATGTTATAAGTTGAAAGCAACCGCTGAAACTTAATCTTCTTATGTGTTGCTTCAACACCTTTACTTTGATTTATTGCTTTACGAGTTAACTCTTATGCAAGACTTATTGATGCTTGTCTTGAAGTACTATTCATGAAAAGTCTTTGCTATATGATTCAGTTGTTTACTCATGTCATTACCTTTGCTTTGATCGCTGCATTCATTACATATGTTTACAAATAGTATGATCAAGATTATGATGGCATGTCACAGAAATTATCTTTGTTATCGTTTTACCTGCTCGGGACGAGCAGAACTAAGCTTGGGGATGCTGATACGTCTCCAACGTATCGATAATTTCTTATGTTCCATGCTACTTTATTGATGATACCTACATGTTTTATGCACATTATATGTCATATTTATGCATTTTCTGGAACTAACCTATTAACAAGATGCCGAAGAGCCAGTTGCTGTTTTCTGCTGTTTTTGGTTTCAGAAATCCTAGTAAAGAAATATTCTCGGAATTGGACGAAACTTTCGCCCGGGGTCCTATTTTTGCACGAAGCTTCGAAGACCGAAGACCTAACGAAGTGGGGCCACGAGGCAGCCGGGGGGTGGCCGGCGCGGCCCAAGCCCTGGCGCGCCGACCTAGCCCCCTGGGCCCCTCGTGTGGCCCCTCGCGTTGACCTTCCGCCTACTTAAAGCTCCGTCGCGAAACCCCCGTGAGAGCCACGATACGGAAAACCTTACGAGAGCCGCCGCCGCGAATCCCATCTCGGGGATTCGGAGATCGCCTCGGCACCCTGCCGGAGAGGGGATTCATCTCCCGGAGGACTCTACACCGCCATGGTCGCCTCCGGAGTGATGAGTGAGTAGTCCACCCCTGGACCATGGGTCCATAGCAGTAGCTAGATGGTCGTCTTCTCCTTGTTGTGCTTCATTGTTAGATCTTGTGAGCTGCCTAACATGATCAAGATCATCTATATGTAATTCTATATGTTGTGTTTGTCGGGATCCGATGGATAGAGAGTACTATGATTATGGTGATTATCAATCTATTGTTCATGTGTTGTTTATGATCTTGCATGCTCTCCGTTATTAGTAGAGGCTCTGGCCAAGTTTTTACTCTTAACTCCAAGAGGGAGTAATTATGCTCGATAGTGGGTTCATGCCTTCATTGATACCTGGGACAGTGAAAGTTCTAAGGTTGTGATGTGTTGTTGCCACTAGGGATAAAACATTGATGCTATGTCTAAGGATGTAGTTATTGATTACATTACGCACCATACTTAATGCAATTGTCTGTTGCTTTGCAACTTAATACTGGAGGGGTTCGGACGATAACCTGAAGGTGGACTTTTTAGGCATAGATGCAGTTGGATGGCGGTCTATGTTCTTTGTCGTAATGCCCGGATTAAATCTCACTATATTTACCATGTCATGTATATGCATTGTTATGCCTTTCTCTATTTGTCAATTGCCCGACGTAATTTGTTCACCCAACATGCTTTATCTTATGGGAGAGACACCTCTAGTGAACTGTGGACCCCGGTCCTATTCTTTCCATAGCATACAATCTACTTGTTTTACTGTTTTCTTTGCAAACATCTTCCACTCGATACGTTTAATCCTTTGTTACAGCAAGCCGGTGAGATTGACAACCTCACTGTTTCGTTGGGGCAAAGTACTTTGGTTGTGTTGTGCAGGTTCCTAGTTGCGCCGGAATCCCTGGTGTTGCGCCGCATCACATTTCGCGACCATCAACCTTCAACGTGCTTCTTGGCTCCTCCTGGTTCGATTAAACCTTGGTTTCTTTCTGAGGGAAAACTTGCTACTGCGCATCATACCTTCCTCTTGGGGTTCCCCAACGAACGTGTGAGTTACACGCCATCGTGCAAAGCGTACAAAACTGCTGAAATTGCTAAAGCTGCTGAATGCTTGTGATAAAACTGCTGAAATTTTTTCCAACCTTGGGAACAATGATCCCATTGCTATAGCTCATAATGATTTAGATTTTGATGATTGCCACATCTCTGAAGTTATAAAGTTCTTACAAAAACTTGCTAAAAGTGCTAATGCTAGTGCTATAAATTTAGCCTTTACAAAACATATTACAAATGCTCTCATAAAAGCTAGAGAAAAGAAACTAAAACTTGAAACTTCTATTCCTAGAAAGTTAGAAGATGGTTGGGAGCCCACCATTAAAATGAAATTCAATGACTTTGAATGTAATGCTTTATGTGATCTTGGTGCAAGTATTTCTGTTATGCCTAAAAAGATTTATGATATGCTTGACTTGCCACCATTGAAGAATTGTTATTTGGATGTTAATCTTGCCGATAATGTTAAAAAGAAACCTTTGGGGAGGATTGATAATGTGCGCATTACGGTTAACAATAACCTTGTCCCCATTGATTTTGTTGTCTTGGATATCGAATGCAATGCATCTTGTCCTATTGTGTTGGGAAGACCTTTTCTTCGAACCGTTGGTGCTGTTATTGATATGAGGGAAGGTAATATTAAATATCAATTTACTCTCAAGAAAGGTATGGAACACTTCCCTAGAAAGAGAATGAAGTTGCCTTTTGATTCTATTATTAGAACAAGTTATGATGTTGATGCTTCTACTCTCGATGTTACTTGATTTGCACTTTCTGCGCCTAGCTGAAAGGCGTTAAAGAAAAGCGCTTATGGGAGACAACCCATGTTATTACTACAGCAATTTTTGTTTTGATGAGTCTTGGAAGTTGTTTACTACTGTAGCAACCTCTCCTTATCATGTTTTTGTGCCAAGTAAAGTTTCTATGTCAAAGTTGATGTTATATTTGGGATCGCTGCGCAGAAACAGCATTGCTGTCTGTCACGAATCTGGGCACAGTTCTCTGTATAAAATTCGAAAAAATCTGCCAATTTACGAGCGTGATCCTCAGATATGTACGCAACTTTCATTAGTTTTGAGTTTTTCCATTTGAGCAAGTCTGGTGCCAGCTTTAAATTCGTCTTTACGGACTGTTCTGTTTTTGACAGATTCTGCCTTTTATTTCGCATTGCCTCTTTTGCTATGTTGGATTCATTTCTTTGATCCATTAATGTCCAGTAGCTTTATGCAATGTCCAGAAGTGTAAAGAATGTTTGTGCCACCTCTGAACATGTGAATTATTAATTGTGCACTAACCCTCTAATGAGTTTGCTTGAAGTTTGGTGTGAAGGAAGTTTTCAAGGGTCAAGAGAGGAGAATGATATACTATGATCAAGAGGAGTGAAAGCTCTAAGCTTGGGGATGCCCCGTGGTTCACCCTGCATATTTTAAGAAGACTCAAGCGTCTAAGCTTGGGGATGCCCAAGGCATCCCCTTCTTCATCGACAACATCATCAGGTTCCTCCCCTGAAACTATATTTTTATTCAATCACATCTTGTGTTCTTTACTTGGAGCGTCGGTTTGTTTTTGTTTTTGTTTTTGTTTGAATAAAATGGATCCTAGCATTCACTTTGTGGGAGAGAGACACGCTCCGCTGTTGCATATGGACACATATGTCCTTAGGCTTTACTCATAATGTTCAAGGCGAAGTTTCTCCTTCGTTAAATTGTTATATGGTTGGAATTGGAAAATGCTACATGTAGTAACTCTAAAAAATGTCTTGGATAATGTGATACTTTGCAATTGTTGTGCTCATGTTTAAGCTCTTGCATCATATGCTTTGCACCCATTAATGAAGAAATACATAGAGCTTGCTAAAATTTGATTTGCATATTTGGTCTCTCTAAGGTCTAGATAATATCTAGTATTGAGTTTTGAACAACAAGGAAGACGGTGTAGAGTCTTATAATGTTTACAATATGTCTTTTATGTGAGTTTTGCTGCACCTGTTCATCCTTGAGTTTGCTTCAAATAACCTTGCTAGCCTAAACCTTGTATCGAGAGGGAATACTTCTCATGCATCCAAAATCCTTGAGCCAACCACTATGCCATTTGTGTCCACCATACCTACCTACTACATGGTATTTCTCCGCCATTCCAAAGTAAATTGCTTGAGTGCTACCTTTAAAATTCCATCATTCACCTTTGCAATATATAGCTCATGGGACAAAATAGCCTTAAAAACTATCGTAGTATTGAAAATATGTACTTATGCACTTTATCTTTTATTAAGTTGCTTGTTGTGCGATAACCATGCTTGGGGAACGCCATCAACTATTGTTGAATATCTTGTGAGTTGCTATGCATGTCCGTCTTGTCTGAAGGATCTATCATTTTAGTGGTTGGAGCATGCAAAATTGTTAGAGAAGAACATTGGGCCGCTAACTAAAGCCATGAATCATGGTGGAAGTTTCAGTTTGGACATATATCCTCAATCTCTTATGAGAATAATAATCATTGCTACATGCTTATGCATTTAAGAGGAGTCCATTATCTGTTGTCCATGTTGTCCCGGTATGGATGTCTAAGTTGAGAATAATCAAAAGCGAGAAATCCAAAATGCGAGCATTCTCCTTAGACCTTTGTACAGGCGGCATGGAGGTACCCTTTGTGACACTTGGTTGAAACATGGCATGCAAAGATCCGGTAGTCCAAGCTAAGTAGGACGAGGTGCGGACACTATTAGTATACTATGCATGAGGCTTGCAACTTGTAAGATATAATTTACATAACTCATATGCTTTATTACTACCGTTGACAAAATTGTTTCATGTTTTCAAAATAAAAGCTCTAGCACAAATACAGCAATCGATGCTTTCCTCTTGAAGGACCTTTCTTTTACTTTTATTGTTGAGTCAGTTTACCTATCTCCCTCCACCTTAAGAAGCAAACACTTGTGTGAACTGTGCATTGATTCCTACATATTTGCATATTGCACTTGTTATATTACTTTATGTTGACAATATCCATGAGATATACATGTTATAAGTTGAAAGCAACCGCTGAAACTTAATCTTCCTATGTGTTGCTTCAACACCTTTACTTTGATTTATTGCTTTATGAGTTAACTCTTATGCAAGACTTATTGATGCTTGTCTTGAAGTACTATTCATGAAAAGTCTTTGCTTTATGATTCAGTTGTTTACTCATGTCATTACCTTTGTTTTGATCGCTGCATTCATTACATATGTTTACAAATAGTATGATCAAGATTATGATGGCATGTCACTTCAGAAATTATCTTTGTTATCGTTTTACCTGCTCGGGACGAGCAGAACTAAGCTTGGGGATGCTGATACGTCTCCGACGTATCGATAATTTCTTATGTTCCATGCTACTTTATTGATGATACCTACATGTTTTATGCACATTATATGTCATATTTATGCATTTTCGGAACTAACCTATTAACAAGATGCCGAAGAGCCGTTGCTGTTTTCTGCTGTTTTTGGTTTCAGAAATCCTAGTAAGGAAATATTCTCGGAATTGGACGAAATCTTCGCCCGGGGTCCTATTTTTGCACGAAGCTTCCGGAAGACCGAAGAGATAACGAAGTGGGGCCACGAGGTGGCGACCCAGGCGGCGCGGCTGGCCCGCCGCGCGCCCTGTCATCTGCCCTCGTGAGCCCCCGACCCTTCCGCCTACTTAAAGCCTCGTCGAAAACCCCGATGAGAGCCACGATACGGAAAACCTTCCAGAGACGCCGCCGCCCGAATCCCATCTCGGGGGATTCAGGAGATCGCCTCCGGCACCCTGCCGGAGAGGGGATTCATCTCCCGGAGGACTCTACACCGCCATGGTCGCCTCCGGAGTGATGAGTGAGTAGTTCACCCTGGACCATGGGTCCATAGCAGTAGCTAGATGGTCGTCTTCTCCTTGTTGTGCTTCATTGTTGGATCTTGTGAGCTGCCTAACATGATCAAGATCATCTATCTGTAATACTATATGTTGTGTTTGTCGGGATCCGATGGATAGAGAATACTATGATTATGGTGATTATCAATCTATTGTTTATGTGTTGTTTATGATCTTGCATGCTCTCCGTTATTAGTAGAGGCTCTGGCCAAGTTTTTACTCTTAACTCCAAGAGGGAGTATTTATGCTCGATAGTGGGTTCATGCCTTCATTGACACCTGGGACAGTGACAGAAAGTTCTAAGGTTGTGATGTGTTGTTGCCACTAGGGATAAAACATTGATTCTATGTCTAAGGATGTAGTTGTCGATTACATTACGCACCATACTTAATGCAAATCTGTTAGCTTAATAGAATGGGGTTCGGATGATAACCTGAAGGTGGACTTTTTAGGCATAGATGCAGTTGGATGGCGGTCTATGTACTTTGTCGTAATGCCCAATTAAATCTCACTATATTTATCATATCATGTATATGCATTGTTATGCCCTTCTCTATTTGTCAATTGCCCGACTGTAATTTGTTCACCCAACATGCTTTTATCTTATGGGAGAGACACCTCTAGTGAACTGTGGACCCCGGTCCTATTCTTTACATAGCATACAATCTGCAATTGTGTTTTACTGTTTTCTTGCAAACAATCATTTTCCACTCGATACGTTTAATCCTTTGTTACAGCAAGCCGGTGAGATTGACAACCTCACTGTTTCGTTGGGGCAAAGTACTTTGGTTTTGTTGTGCAGATTCCACGTTGGCGCCGGAATCCCTGTTGTTGCGCCGCATCACATTTCGCCACCATCAACCTTCAACGTGCTTCTTGGCTCCTACTGGTTCGATTAAACCTTGGTTTCATACTGAGGGAAACTTGCTTCTATACGCATCATACCTTCCACTTGGGGTTCCCAACGGACGTGTGCATCTACGCGTATCAACCAAGGGCACCTGAGTAGTAAATAGACTAAGGGATTCAAATATGAGATTTAAAAAATGGAAAAAGCGTGTTTTGTACAATGAAACCCATCTTGGCCTACCTCAAACTATTTGCAATACCAATATACATCAGTGTGAGAATTGTGGCCTCATTTAGACAAAGTATGATTTGGGGGAAGCTGTTTTGGGAAGGGCTTATTGTGGAAAACCATGCACCTTCATAGCTACTAGGTGATTTGAGAAGTGGCAATTTGTGGTAAAACTTGATTTATCTATGATTTATCTATGATTTGAGAAGTGGCAATTTGTGGTAAAGACTCCATGAGTAAGTGCCACTCTTTTTCGGATTTTTTTGCACATTAAATGACTCATTTAACTAGTTAATCACATTTGTTGACTCTTTGTTGACCAGCCACTTGAGGGTAAAACTGAGTATATTGCACTAGCCAGTATTAGCACTCGAGGGGAAAATTGAGCACACAAAAAATGCTAGTATAAGACTCGAGGGTATACCTGAGTATATCTAAATTTCCAGGGTTAGACTCGAGGACACGTGCAATTGTTGACGCGTAGACACGGGTCGCGGTGGAGAAGTCGAGACGTGCAATCGTGGACGCGTGTCGCGTTGCAGAAGTCCAAGACGTGCGACGTGCACCTGCACGCGTAGGGGGTCGCATTAACCACCCCTCGCCTTTATAGACGCCTCCTCGCACTCTCTCTGTCACTCTTCGCTCACGCATCGCCAACTCTCTCACGTCCCATCATCTTCTCCAAAGCAAAAAACCCTCTCCCTCTCCCTCTTCCTCTTCCTCCGCCGGAGAGATGGACAAGGAGAATGCCAATCCCATCGTCGAGGTTGGCTCGAAGCGCGACGCCTACATCTTCGGCGCCGTCCCTCTGGACGCCGCCGCCGCCGCCGTCGCCGGTCTGCCGAGGTGCCGGGATGGGATCCCACCCCGTGTCGTACGTCCCGAACCCTACGAACCCTCCCCCCAGGACCCATGGAACGAGGTAACTACGGTTTGCTTTTTTTGTTCCCCATACCTTTTTGAACCCTATTTTTGCTGGTGTAGATGGATCTGTAGATGGATGAGTATTGGGCTAATATTTGCGCCGATTTTATTCCATTTTGTTTTGATCACTTCTTGATTTCGTTTAAGATTTGGGGTTCGGCTGTTCGGTTAATTTATGCAAGTAATATTGGATCTCAATCAGTTAATTTATGCAAGTAATCATGGGATCTCAATCAGTTATTTTATGCACTAATCAAAAGATATCAACCGTTTAATTTTGCAAATAATCTCGAATGTGTTCAAGTTCAGATCTAGTTCAGATCTAGAATCTGTTTCTTTGCCTATGATGAATGGTTGGGCACAAATTTTTACAGGGAGGGTTCAGCGAACCATTGCTGTGTACAAATCTGTTGTGCATGAGCTTTAGTTCGCTAACTCCTTCCCTGTAGATATATAATCATGTCCACTCTAACTGAGGCTGACTCTGTTTTTCTTAACTTTGTTATCATGTACGTTAGTCATCGTTGCAACTCATTCACTAGTTTCTGTTTGATATGGATCAGATGTGCAGCGACGTCGGCGACGAAGAGGAGGAGGACGTCAAGACTCGCCAAGTGTTGCGGAGGCTGCAGGTCGGCCAGTACATCTCCTACTTCGCCAAGGAGGTGTAAAGGTGCCCCTTCGCACCAGGAGACTCGGCGCCACGGACTTCAACTGCCTCGTCACGCATGCTGAGAACATCGGCAACACCTTCCCCAACGTCGGCACGACGGTGAACTCCTTCCGCGCCAAGCACAGGGCGCTCGGCATGCACCTCCGCAGCTTGCAGCGGGTGGAGATCTCCGTTGGGCGCATGCCTCCGCTCAAGCCCAAGGCTCCCAAGGGGAGCAAGAGCAACAAGTGGAGGCAGAGCCAGATGGGGTAGGCGGAGTCCTGGACGTGTGCTGCTGCCTCCTAGTTTGTTGTTGGGATCCCTTTGTTGTTAGCTAGGGATCCCTTGTTGTTATGTTAGTATGATGGTGCTGTGAAGAACCTGTTACTATGTTGGCTGCTGTGTATGCAACCTATTATCTATCCATATTATCTAGGAATTATCTATCCCTAGTCTACTATATTTTGTTGGCCGTACTTAGTTTTCTTGATTAACTATGACTGTGAATTTATCGTACATTATCCTAGAGATTTGCTTCTAGATTTAACTACATACATATGGACCAGAGGGAGTACTAGATTTGCTGCCATATTGGGCAAACAACGAGGGCCAAAAGGCACAAATAATTGAAGAAAGTCAGAAATGCAAGCTTCTCTAGATTTTATACTAATTTGGTGAAAAGGACAGAGAGAGAGGGGAAAAAGGTGCACTTAATAATGCCAATTTTGGGCCGAGAGACAGAACCCAGCTCCTGCTCACGTGCAACCAAACGCTTCTCGTCTGTCCCACGCGGTCCCTTTCTACCAGCCCCACGCGGCCCACACGACGCGCCCCACACGCGGCCCCGCACGTGACAGAGCGGTCAACTAACGGGAATCCTACCGTCGAGCTTCCGGGTTTCGGACAAACGTTTGGGTAAAACGAGGAGGAACTGAGTACAACTAAGGACCTGAGGGCACGAAAATAGAAATCCCTTTTCTAAACTCTTTATGCAAAAAAATCGAAAATTAAATTTGTTAATTTTTCCTAATAGTAGGTTGTGTAGCATACATGAATCTCAAAATATTTTATTTTTGAATTTTCTATCATTTTCTTTTATATTGTACACTGCTATAAAAGGCGATCCGGGGTGGGGGGGAGGGGTGGAGGTGCGTGGGCAGCCAAAAAACCTAAAAATCATTTAGTCCCGGTTGGTCAAGCGAACCGGGACTAAAGGGTGTAATACCAACCGGGACTAAAGGTCTTTGCCCCGGAGGCAGCCTGCCGCCACCCTTTTAGTCCCGGATCGTAATACCAATCGGGACTAAAGGTTCCAAACGAACCGGGACTAAAGGCCTTCGAGGATGAACCGGGACCAATGCCCTCCATTAGTCTCGGTTCGTTTTTAAACCGGGACTATAGCTCCTAGGGGTGCTGGAAAAAAGGCATGTTTTCTACTAGTGACACTCACGAGGGGCAACAGAAGCAACATATATCAACCTATGGCTGCTCCATCATCAGTCCGCAACACCTAGTTTCTGGAACTTGTTATCGATCCCGGCCATTGTCTCATCAGTTGCCTCCACTCGCTTGGCAGCAACCAAATGCCTTCGCTGCAACACCAGAGAGTAAGCTTCTGTGAAGCGGTCGAAGTGGGTTAAATATCAATTTTTCTGAAAAATTCTTTTATTTCCGGTTAACTCTGTTACCAAATGAGCTGGTGTAACATAAACAGGTCAACAAACTCCTCTTTTTTTTATCTTGGGTTTACGTCAACATAGAAACAACCACGGATCACACACCAAATGAATCTAGCTACGGGGCAGTTAAACGAAATTCGATCAATATCTTCTAACGCTTCATAATCCACGCAAAAAATTAACCCCGACCACTGGCCAGATGAGAAGCAGTCTGTACATGTCCTCTGAAGCAAAGCCATATGGAATTCTTCATCCTCTGTTGCGTTATTCCAGCGGAAAAATAACCATGGCACAGTCGGCCATCGCATCATATCTCATCTAGATCACTAGCTCCCAGCCCAGAGACAAAGGGAAGTGCAACGGTGTTTTTATTCACTCAAAACAGGCGGATCTGCTTTCACTCTCGTTTTCATCATGCTTTCACTCGAAACTTTGGACTACCGATAGATTGCGCAAGTGCGCGAATGAAACCATGATGAAGCATGTTGCCTGTGTGAGCAAACCCTAAAAAATGCGTTTCATATCACTCTTGCCTGCCCTTTCGCCAAGGAGATCTGGTATAAGGCATCACTCTAGGAGGCCGAGCTAGGATATTCAGCAAATGGTGCCATCTCGGTGAAGCAATGGTGGCAATCAATTCACCAGATCGGACGGGCGCAACAAAGAAAGGCGATCGCCACGTTTGTGGATTATGTCATGTGGAACATATGGAATGAGCGAAATCATCGAATTTTTAGAAGACCAAGATGAACCCAGGTGAGTTAACTACAAGGGTGTGGAATGAACTGGATATGTTAGTGACGCAAGTAGGAGGATTAATTCCACATTTAGTTGAGGGAGGTCTCGCTATACTACAATATGCTGATGATACTATCTTTTTTTGGAACATGACATCAACAAAGCTGTTAACATGAAACTAATTTTGTGTCTCTTTGAAGAATTATCGGGACTCAAGATTAATTTTCATAAAAGTGAGATTTTTTGTTTTGGAAAGGCAAAGGAGGAGGAAGACCAGTACAAGCAGATCTTTGGATGTGATGTTGGACAACTTCCTTTTAGATACTTAGGTATTCCAATCCATTACAAAAAAAAAACTCAGGAATGCAGATTGGTATCCGGTAGAAACACGGTTTGAGAGTAAATTAGGATGCTGGAAAGCGAAGTTACTATCCTATGGTGATAGGTTAGTGCTTATTAACTCAGTATTAACTAGCTTACCGATGTTTATGTTGTCTTTCCTGCAAATATCTGTTGGGGTAAGGGAACTTTTGGACTTCTATAGATCTAGATTGTTTTGGCAGTCCGACGAAAACAAAAGAAAATACCGGCTTACAAAATGGAACATTGTTTGTAGACCGAAGGTTCAGGGAGGCTTAGGTATTGAAGTTCTTGAAATCAAAAACATATGTTTATTGAGTAAATGGCTTTTTAAACTTCTTAGTAAGGATGGGGTGTGGCAGGAATTGCTACATAACAAATACCTAAGACAGAAGACATTATCGCAGGTTCAAGCGAGACCTACTGACTCTCCATTCTGGAAAGGTCTAATGGAGGTCAAACAGGAGTTCTTTTCTAGGGGTTTTTTTCAAAGTGGGTAATGGATTGAGTATCCGCTTCTGGGAAGATACCTGGTTAGGCAAGACTCCATTGGCTCAACAATATCCGTCTCTATATAATATTGTCCATCATAAGAATGTCACAGTTGCACAGGTGTTAGGCCAATCACCGCTGAATATTACATTTAGAAGAGTGTTAAATGGTAATAAATGGACTCTGTGGTTGCAATTATGTCGGAAACTCATGGTCGTACATTTGAATGAAGAGGAGATCGTTTTTTCTAGAAGTTAACACCAAATGGTTTGTTTACAGTGAAGTCGATGTATGAAGATCTTATGTGTGACCATACCCCCTTTCTGAGAAAATATCTACGGAAGGTTAAAATTCCGCTAAAAATTAAGATTTTTATGTGGTTCTTGAGTAATAAGTTATTGCTAACTAAGGACAATCTAGCTAAACGTCATTGGAATGGGTGTACAAAATATGTTTTCTGTGGGGAACAGGAGACCATCCAATACCTTTTTATTGAATGCCCTTTAGCTAAGCTCTTATGGCGTACAGTTAATTTAACTATGATCTTTCACCTCCCACCAATATTACAAATATGTTTGGTAATTGGTTAAATGGAGTAAATAGACAATCTAAGGCGTATATCCGGATTGGGATTTCTGCTTTATGTTGGTCTATTTGGAGGAGCAGGAATGATATAATTTTTAATAAAAAAACCCTCTTTTCATTTCTTGCAGGTTATCCATATGGTTTCGCATTGGGTCCAGCTTTGGGCCCTGCTCTCTCCGGAGGGACAGCGGGATAACATGGTTTCTGGATGCACACGGCTCCTGATGGTAGCTCAGGATATCTTGTGCCAGGCTGGTTGACGACATACTAGAAGGCTATGTTGATTTGTAGTCATAGTATATTACTTTTTCGATGGTTGATTCTTGTATCAATCCTTGATGATGCGTGAGTTGTAAACAATACTACTTTGAATCTTTTTTCTAATAAAAAGCCGTGTGCATCATCATGATGCAGAAGCCGGGAAATACCCCCATTTCGAAAAAAAGTGACGCAATGCCTGTAATTTCCTTTTGAGTTCTGGCAACGGTGTAGGCCATTGAACCTTGTAACATGGCGTTCTCGCCTTATTTCTATAATTCATAAAGGCATGGCTCATGCCATTCTTGCCAAAAAAAGAAATTAATAATTTTAAAAATTGGCTTGAAGTAGCTTACAAGAAGGAACCATACATGCACACACGAAAATAGGACAACTACACGAAACTCACAGAGAATGTGTATAAATTCATGTCATGGACAGAGTTCGATAATTGGGCGAATTCCCATCGTTGCTGTAATCTTGTAGTCGGTGAACCCGGCTTCAAGAAAAATCTTCCTCCACTCCAGCTCCTCTCGCTCAATCCCGTCCACGCACATCATGAAGCCGTCGAGCAAAACCTCGGTTTCCTTGGAGACGATTCCCTGTGACCCCCCAAACCCAATCACCGTATCGATAATTATCACCTTTCCTCCGGCGTCCCTCGCCGGTATGGATTCCTTGCACCGCCGCAATATCTTGACGCAATCTTCGTCCTTCCAGTCATGCAAAATCCACTGAAACCAAGATCATGTAGAAAAGCCACCGAAATATCACGATGGCCTACGTGGTAAGCAACTCAAATTTGATGAGAAGTAAAGGAAATGGGTCATAATTTGCTAGTCTAGTTGTTGTATACCTTGAGTAGAACAACGTCTGCTGGTGGGATGTAGTCAAACATATCGCCGGCGATGAAGGTCACATTGTCATGGGCAGGAGCACCTGCCACGACGTGAGGCAGGTCCAGCACGGTGCACTTGATGTGTGGGAACGCTCTCGCGATGGCTGACGCGGCGGCGCCATGGCCTCCACCGACGTCGACCAGTGATCCCTTCACGGCTCTGAAAATGGAGCCGCCGCACTCTTCCCTCAGGAGGTTGTCCATAGTGAACCGGCTGTCGGCGGCCATGGCGGCGTTGAAGATTTCGCCGCTTCGGCCTGCAGCCGTGGTCTCCCAAATCGTGCTGCCGTGCGCCACCTCGTAGAACGACAAGGCCGCCGCCCGCTCGTCGGTGAACCCCTTGTGCATGCTGAAGAGCGCGGCCACGAAGGACCGGCTTACGAACGCGCCCACCACAGGGGATAGGTTGGCGTGTCCGCCTGCTCCCACGAGGAGGCGGGAGACACGGGTAAGCTTATACACGGCGCCGGCGACGTCATCGACGACGGAGAATACGCCAGAGGTGGTGAGAACACGCATGAGCCGCCGGAGGCTGGAGAGCTTCGTGAGGTGGATCCCGGTCTCGGCGGCGAGGTCGGACAAGGTGGCGGCGCCTCCGTGGCGGTGGATGGCGTCGGGGATGCGCAGCTCTGTGGCGGCCTTGAGCGCCAGTGACTTGACGAAGGCGAAGCAGTGGTGGTAGAGCTCGACCTGAGCTTGGAGCAACTCGTCGGTGCTCATGGCGAGCTCGTCTTGTTCGTTGAGTGACGCCATTGTGTTTATGTGTATGCCCTGTTCGATGCATCTGGCTAGCTAGTAGCTACTCCATCATGTATATATGTGCAGAACTGCTTCAATCATCGAGTAGTTCTTTTTTTCGTAATCATGGAGTAGACCTGAGTTTTTTTTTCCTAATCATGGAGTAGATGTCAAGCAAAATAGTACAGACATTCGGGGCCCAGTGCCGCGGCTCCAGCTGGCCCGTGACAGAATCCTGGCCCAGGCGAGCGACATTTGCTTCGCCGGTCCAGGGGCTGGTCGAGCAGCCCTTTTCTGTTCGTCCTTCACTTTTCTCCTCCTCCTCCTCCTCCTCCTCCTCCTCCTCGGCAATTATCAGAAAGAAAACAATACCTTTTCATATCACTTTCTATTTCTCGTTCTCCGTCAGACTTTTCTTTGTGTCGCTACAAATGGTGTATTTGTGCTATGATGTATTTTGGTTACAACCTGTTCAAACTTTCCGCGTGCCCTAAGTTATCACCATCCTTACTCTGTTTCCAGCTCTGCCATTCGAAGGTTTTTTCAGTGCTAAGATTTTCATGGAACTTATCCAATTTGTGTCTTTCAGTTTGCTTCCAGATATGATTATATGATGCGTGTAGCCAAAATAACAGCTTGATGACATTTCCAGTATCAGTATTTTGTGACGTTGCTTCTTCCATCTGACCAAGCCTTTATTGATCTTAAACGCTACACAGGATGCGGTGACTGGTCAAACATCAACCCTTACAAAACATGGTGATGCAAAAACCTGGGCGGCGACGTGCGAGGAAGAAGCGGGCGAACAACTGGACGAGGATCCCGTTCTAATTCCAATTTCAAAATTATCGACAAGGAGTAAACATGTAATCAACCGCTGTTTTGGTAACTGTAGGAAAAACATTGGGCGTCTTGCATTTGTGAGCGGAGGGAGAACCTGAAATTATAGTCATACCGAACCTGGCTGCGAGATTTGTAGTAGTGCAATATCCAAAATGACCTTGACGCCTCAAAATACTACATACAATCTATGTACTATCTCGCACCTAGACCCTTGGATCAATCCAGAAGAACAATCCATAATGATCTGACGTACTGTAAAATCTCTCTTCTTAAGCAGATATTTACTCCTAAATTGGTGAAAATGCATATTGTTGAATCAGCTTACAAGAAGGATTAAAGGAACCATACATACTCAAACGAAAATAGGACAAATACAAAAACTAATGGAGAATGTGCATAAATTCATGTCATGGATAGAGTTTGATAATTGGTCAGATTTCCATCGTTGTAGTTATTTTGAAGTCAGTGAACCCGGCTTCAAAGAAGATCTTCCTCCACTCATTCTCCTCTTGCTCGAACCCGCCCATGCACATCATGAAGCCATCGAGCAAAACTTCGGTCTCCATGGAGACAACTCCATGCGACCCCGCCGACCCAACCATCGTATCAATGATTATCACCTTTCCTCCGACGTCCCTCACCGGGATGGATTCCTTGAACCACCGTAGAATCTTGATATAATCTTGGTTATTCCAGTTATGCAAAATCCACTGAAACAGAGATCATGTAAGTACTTCGCTGAAATACCACATGGTATACGTGGTAAGAAACTCCAAGTTTGCCAAAGAAAAACTAAGTTTGGGTTTTAAATTTTCTGTCAAGATGGTGTATATGCCTTGAGTAGAACAACGTCCGCTGGTGGGATGTGGTCAAACAAATTGCCGGCGACGAAGTTCACATTGTCATGGGCAGGAGCCCCAGCGACCACGTGAGGGAGGTCCAACCAAGGTTTTCTTTTTCTCGGTGATATTTTTTACCGGAGGGTACCGGAATATCCCCTTACCGCAAAATCTCGGAAATCTCGAATTTTTTTGTATGAGTTTATTTAACCGAATTTTAAATCCAAAAAAAATCCTGGCACTAATCAACGAAATGTCGCATGAGCTGTGGTTAGCTACATGAGGAGACCACTCGCACCGCAAATACGTTGTGCAGATGCGTTGGGTTCTAAAAACTAGCTCTCCTCCTTGGCCCGTGTCTTTTCGATTTCAGCATGTCCAGAAACCTGTTCCATTTTTCCGTTCATTTATAGAGTGTGATACCCTTCCTCCCTCCGTTTTATTTAGTTTGCGTTATAGGTTTAGTCAAATTCATACCTTTCAAAGTTTGAGCAATAATATAACAAAAAATATCAGTATTTATCGGTACGAAATTAATACATTTAATATGGAAGCATACTTTATCTCGATTCTAATACAATGTATTTTGTATCATAGATAATAATATTTTTTTGTAAATATTAAGTCAAAGTTTACAATGTTTAATTTTGACTAAATCTAAAACACGAAGTAATTGTGAAGGAAGGGAGTAACTCTAGGTCAAACTTCTTGTATGACACATATATTCACACTGGTTTACTTTTGCGCTAGGTCGCATCAATGGTTTTGTGGTAGCCAAAGAAGGTGTGTCGAATCCACATGTTGTGGATTGTCAAGGGCGCTGACCGCTGAGTGTCCATATGATAACGGTCTATGGGTCGTTTTCCCTTTGCCTCTTGTTCACATGTGAAAGAGACGTTTTGGAAATTTACATAGTATTTAAAATTTAACTTTGATAACTTGTTTTCTATTGCAATATATGTATAATACCATCGGATTTCTAATGTTTGTAAACTATTTTACGAGGCAAACATTTTAATAGGTCCTTTTCAAGTTCAGAAAATATAGTATATGGCAATACATTATTTAGATAAATTCCATATCCCGATGTTTTATTAATATAATTCCTAAATTGGCGAAAGCTACACAGCGTAGAATCAGCCTACAAGAGGAACAATACATACTCAAACGGAAATACGACCGCTACCAGAACTCATGGTGAATGGGTACACAAATTCAAATCATGGATAGAGTTCGATAATTCGTCGGATTCCCATGGTTGTACTAATCTTGTAGTCGGTGAACCCAGATTCGACGAAAATCTTCCTCCATTCGTGCTCCTCTCGCTCAATCCCGTCCATGCACATCATGAAGCCGTCGAGCAAAACCTCGGTCTCCGTGGAGACGATGCCCTGTGACTCCCCAGACCCAACCACCATATCGATGACTATCACTTTTCCTCCTTCGTCCCTCGCCGGGATGGCTTTCTTGCACTGTCGCAGTATCTTGACGCAATCTTGGTCATTCCAGTCATGCAAAATCCACTGGAAACAAGATCATGGAAAAAAAATCTCCAAAATATCAACTCAAATTTGATAAGAAAAAAAAAGGGCATAAATTTGCTAGTTCTAGTAGTTGTTCTATACCTTGAGTAGAACAACGTCCGCTGGTGGGATGTAATCAAACATATCGCCGGCGACGAAGGTCACATTGTCATGGGCCGGAGCCCCTGCCACGACGTGAGGGAGGTCCAGCACGGTGCACTTGACGTGTGGGAAAGCGCTCGTGATGGCCGAGGCTGCGGCGCCGTGGCCGCCACCGACGTCGATCAGCAAGCCCCTGAGGGCTCCGAAAACGGCGCCACCGTACTCCTCCCTTAGGAGGCTGTCCATAGTGAACCGGCTGTCGGCGGCCATGCCGGCGTTGAAGATTTCGCCGCTTCGGCCCACTGCTATGGTCTCCCAAATCGTGCGGCCGTTCGCCACCTCGAAGGGCGACATGGCCGCCGCCCGCTCGTCGGTGAACCACTCGCGCATGCTGAAGAGCGCGGCTACGAGGAACGGGCTTACGAACGCGCCCACCACAGGGGATAGGTTCGCCCGGCCGCCAGTTCCGACGAGGAGGCGGGAGACATTGGTAAGCTTGTACACGGGGCCGCCGGCGTCATCGACGACCGAGAAGACGCCGGAGGTAGTGAGCACGCGCATGAGCCGCCGGAGGCTGGAGAGCTTCGTCGGGAGGATCCCGGTCTCGGCGGCGACGTCGGACAAGGTGGCGGCGCCGCCGCGGCGGTGGATGGCGTCGGGGATGCTAAGATCTGTGGCGGCATTGACCGCCAGTGACTTGACGAAAGCGAAGCAGTGGTGGTAGAGCTCGACCTGAGCTCGGAGCAACTCGTCGGTGCTCATGGCGAGCTCGTCTTGTTCGTTGAGCGCCGCCATTGTGTTTATGCGTATGCGGTGCGCTGTTATATCCATCTAGATTGGGGTTCCTCATTTATAGATAGGTGCAGTGCTAAGATTTCCATGAAACTTCTTCTGCTACTTGTGTCATGCAGTTCGCGTCCGGATAGCCATTTCTTACCGTTGCTTCCTCCATGTAACCTTTCAGTGTCCCTTTTTTGCCGTTGCTTCCTTCATGTGACTTTTCCTGCAGCTGGAACCTTCTTTTATCTTTCAACAGGCATCCTGGTCACAGTAAAACGATTTGAGCAAAGCAAAGAAAAAACACCTCCTTTTATTTTCATTTGTTCTGCTCGAGTTTTTCTACATCAACGACCAACAAAACAGTTGTTTCCCCACGGTCCTCTTAGTGCGGCATTCCCAACGTTAACCATAACTTGAGGAATGCATCGACATGAATGAGACGTCGTGAAATAAGGATTTATTGCACCTGACGGATCCCCGTGGATTTCTTCTTGCTGGATGAACTACTCCCTCCGTCCCACCAAAATTGTCTAAGATTTATTTACAATTTTCAGATGAAGGAGGGAGTGTTTTCTTAGACTCTGGTCGTCACATTTCCTCTTGGATAGCTGTTGGTAAACATTTATCATGGTAAATGCGACCGAAAAGAAACCACACAATCTCGTCACAATATGGGTATGTGCTTATTGCTTAATCACATGAATAACAAATATTTCATCACGAGCCAATATTAACTCCTCCAAATGGTAAATTGTTTGTCAACGAAGAAAAGGTTCCAAGTTCCAACACAGAATCATTTATATGTTCTCAAACTTTAAAGAAACCTTACTAATAAAGACACAATGCCCAAATTGGTGTTTCGTGGACACTGTGTGGTAACCGAGTGATTCATGCATGCAACCACGTAGAATTTCTTTTGGTTTAAGTCGAAGTAGATCCACCCAGTTTTTCTCCACACATGGGGCGTCACCGTCTTATCCAATGGTCACGGAAGCTTCAAGATTCGTGTATGCACATTATGCATCCACATCCTGGACATAGTACATCTTTCCACCTCTATAGCAACCAACATGTACACGGTCCACTTTGTCTGCCTTCCGTGACTTTCTCCTCCTTATCCTCTCACGTGCCGCCGTCTCCTCTCCTACACCTCCTTCTTGCTTCCTCCGTTTTCCAGCCGCTGGCCGTAACCGGGGAGGAACTCAGCGTATGCGAGGCAAACTCGCTGGATCAAACCTTCAAGCTTGCCTCCTTGCGGATCCGTAGCCACCCCCAGAGATTTTGGTTCACAGAATTCTTCTTAGATCTTCCTTTTAGTTCTTCCTCCGTCCATGGCCGCCACGCTCGAGCTCGACGATTGGACGAGCCTACCTCGTCACGTCCTACGTACGACGCCATGTGGATCCTCGTCACCCCCATCCAGTCGGATGATGGGCTCCGGATGCAAAATGGATTTTATTTTGGACTTCTTTTTGTTTGGATTCGAATCCGGTTGGATGTGAGATGTTGCTTTGAAGTTTCGATTTTGTTTGGACTTCTATTTTTCGGATTCTAATCCTCTTGGAGGCAAAGCCCGATTCATTGTAGAAACAGTGCATGTTCCATAAAAAAATCTCTGTTTTTTCCTCCATATCTGCAACATTTTCCTGTAGAATCTGTAAGTGACCATCCCATCTATTTACGAATGCCAATTATTTCTGATTTGGAATATTTTGGTAGTACGTATGCCAGGCACGATAGAATTGAGCTTCTAATACTAGCATCTTGCATATTCAGATAGAACAAAACGGTGACCTACACGGCTAGAATTCTTCCATAGCGAGGGACGGCTTGATAGAAACAAATAAAATTGAGTGTCTATTTTGCAAAATAGTCTCATCAATCTTGAAACAAAACTGAGCTAGTGGAGAGCCCTGATAAGCCCGTGACACCCACGTCCACGTGTATGTAGAGTGGGATTTTCGGAAGTAGACCCCACTAGTTGAATGGCCGAGTGTTGCTACGGTCCTTTTTATATATGAGTGATTCTTGAAATTATTCCAATGAGTGGTTCAGACATGTTTCAAACATAAAATGTACATAATTTTCGCATGAATAGAAAAGATATGCTAGCACTTTGAAAAAAATTAAATATGTTTGCAGCCATTACATTTTGAATTAAATGGTTGCATCACAACCTGATAAAATTCGCTTTCTCCAAAAGAAAAAAAAAACTGAACTTTCCACTTTCCACATGATCGAGTTGATGCTTTGGCGCATTGCGACATAATGAATCCCGTGCACCGAATATACAAGAATGTATTTTTTTATAAAGGGAATATATTAATATCGTGAAGATACCAATTACACCGAGCCTTTACAACAACGTAGTGCCCGAATGGCCATACGGATGCACACAACAACAACAAAAAAGTCCCGCTAAAGTGACCAATTTCTTATAACAACGGACCAAACACCATCAAAAAAACACCAGGAATCCATCAACTCCAAAAGTGGCGCCTCCAAGAAGAAAACAGTGCACAAGGGCCATCATCGTCCTGGTCAATGACTATAGGTTTTCACCCCGGAGAAAATCCGCACTCACAAAACAATACCTTCAGCAAGATCAATACAAGAATGCATAATTCCTGAAATATCGAATGAAGAGAGCTACCTTGCAATGAAGATAATTCTGAACATTTATGTGAAGCTTCGGGTCACCGTTCTCGCCATTGACATATCTGGGGTGAGAACAACAATGGTCGGTAGTAATAAACTTCAAACTCGAATGCTAATCAATATATTCTGGTGACTATGGTCCACCATATAATGTGCAAAATTTACTCTTTCAGGTATCGTGGAATCCCTCAAACGAAGATGAGGAGGCGGAATACATATCGGAACGATGAATCATATAACGCCTAAGGTGTGGGTGGGGCTTCAATCCGTAGACTATGCTGCCACCCATGTAGGGAAAAAGTATCCCTCGCCGTAGCCTCCAACCGTGTACAGACCTCCGTAAATAGGTCTCTATTCTCCATGCGCTGAAGAGGTAACCACAAACGGAGAATACTTGTACATCTGTTGATGACCTGCAAGAAAGAACAATTTTTATCATTAAAATCTTGTCATTTCTACTCAGACAAAGCGCCCACATAACTGCTAGCGCCCCCACCCTAAGAAGCAACTTGAAACTTGAATCTATACCATGAAACCAATTGCCAAAGACATTGGCCACACTAGTCGGGTTTTTGTTGCTCCTGTACATAAGAAATTATTAATGACCGAAGTATAGATCAAGAAGGTGTGGCAGATGAGGGTGGACTGCAGAGTGCAAGCAGCTGCATATCAATCGGCACAACACACAACAATGCAGTCAGGGGCACCGCTAAAAAGTGTTGTACACATGAAATTGAGAAGGTTGGAACAAATCATAAGAAGCTCCAAGAGGATCAAAGATTCACACTGCGGTGTTAGTACTTAAGGAAATGTACACATTAAAGAGCGTGGAAAAATACGGCCTCAACCATCAAAAGAGGAATCAACTTCAAATAAACGTGATAATTAGGGAATCAGTGGTGGGATTCAGAAAAAAAAACGTTCTGCTCCTCTCATGTCACACCTCCATGCGACCGAGAGACCAAACCCTAGAATGCTGCCGCCCCCATTCTCCCTCCCCTCTCCCCCTCCTCGTCGCCCCCAGCGGCGTTGCCGACCGAAGGCTGCGGCGCCGGTGAAGAGGGCGGCGGGGATTTGGCTCTTCGTTGCGGCCTCTGACTCCTGGCACAGCCACATGGAGGAAGGTCAGTGTGTTGGGCTCACCGGTGTTGAGGATGCTGCTCAGCGCCACCCTCCTCTTATGATGCGCCTCTCTCCAGGCCGACAACTCCAGAGATCTCCGTCCCTGGCAGGTGAAACTCTAGTCCCCCCCACCTGATCTGGTGATTTCGCTGGGTGGATGGTGGTGGGGTTTTTGGGACCGGGGGGGAACCCTAGGCCGGTGGTGACCACGACGTCGTCGCCTTGTAGGATTCGTCGAGATCCCCTTTTCCCCCACCCACCCCTGCCCTGGGTGAAAAACCTATCCCCTGTTTGGGCAGTGGCGGCATCACGACGTCATTCCCCTTCTTGAAGGCACTGTCCGGGGCTGCAGGGGTGGCTTGAGAGTCTTTGTCTATTGGAGCTAGTTCTTGGTGATGCTTCATTTGCGGCGACGAGACGGGTTTGGAGGTTGCTCAGCGAGCTCCAGTCCGGTGGTAGTTGTTGCTCCTTGCCTAACGGACCATAACTAGAAAATTTAACCTTCCAACACCACCATTGACGTCGGAAAAAGATCTCGTCGTCGAACAAAGGGTCGAAGATTACTTATTGTAAGCGATACCTTCTCCATTGGCGTGGAGGTCGAAAGGAAGATGGGTACCAAAACTCTTATTTAATACTCCCTCCGTTTCTAGATATAGAGTGTATAGTTTTTTGCACGGAAATTAAGAAACGCACATTGAGGGCAAGTTACACGAGTTTTGGGCAAGATTACCCGTGAATTATTGCTTTGAGAAAATAGAGGAGTTTGCATTAGCTAAGAAAATGCAATCGAATCCGTAAAAAAATGTCCAAATGAGTAGTTCTACGTAATACACCTTATATTTTGGAGCTTTTTTCGGAAAAAACTATACACCTTATATCAAGAAACGGAGGGAGTATATTGAAAAAGTCCACTCATGGATCAGGTTCCCCACCCCATGGAAACGGTGAGGCCAACCGGAGGATGGGCAACCGACTTATGGTGGAGGTTGTTTTCCCGATGGCCTTGAGAATGCGTCGGCTAGCTAGGTCTGCATACTCAGGAGGGAGGTAGTTTAAACTTCTCTTTTAAGTGTGCCACTTTTAACTTCTGATGAAAATGGTACATTAGGCGAATCATATACACCAACCAGGTCAGTGGTTACCTGTTGCCGCACACCCCTTCTTTCCTGTTATCGGCCGGCCCATAGTCCGTGACTTTTTTTGTCCAGCTTTTTGGCGGTTTGCTCTCTGTTTTTCTGGTTTATTTTGGTTTTCCAGGTTATGATTGTTTTTTTTTGCTTTTTTGGGAAATGTTCGAAATTTTACATTTGCTCAATTTAGAAATTTGTCCAGATTCTAAAATTCGTTCAAAATTCAAAATTTAATCATATTTTGAAATTTGTTCAGATTTTATATTCGTTCAAATTTTGGAAAATATTTTTTAAAAAAAGTTTTGATTCTAGAAATGTGTATAATTTGAAAATTCTTCAAAATTTAAATTTGTTCAGATTTTTAAAATGTTCAAATTTTGAAAAAAAATCCAATTTTTTATTTGCGAAATAATATTCAAATTTCGAAAATGAAAAAAAATAACTTAAAAGAAACAACAAAAAAAAACAGAAAAAGAAGAGAAAACGTACATGATCTGATGGGATGTGGCCCATCAAACTGCTACGGGTTTTAGGGTGTGTTGCACACTGTTCCGGCCGACCAGATCGGAGACCCATTGGATAACGTGAAGACAGCCCACCAAGTATTGGACTACCAGGGCTTGCCGTCTGGAGTACTCCGGTCAAAGGAGCCGACCAGTTTATATTTTTTTTAGATGAGCAAATCCTGTATTGTTTTGAGGGTCAGTCAAAGGATTTGAATTGCCATGCCAAGCCTGACCAAGCTCGTCAGTCAAATGCCTTAGGCTGGTGCCATTGCACCGCCTCACTCCCGCCCCGCCACGTTAGCTTTTCTCTCACTCTCACCCCACTCTCACCCCACTCTCACCTCACCTTGCCAATGCATGGGCTATAGTCCCCACTCTCACTTCTCTCTCCTCCACATCACTATTTCCTTTTCACATTAAGTTATTTCACTCGATTTATTTTAGATATTCAAATTAATGCAAGAATTTTTTTTATTGAACTTAAAATATTACCGATTACATAACAATTAATAAAATTGCATAAAAAATTAAAAATTACATAATAAATAAAAATTCTACTCTTCTGCCTCTTGTTCCTGCTCCTCCTCCTCGTTGTCATCATCCAGACCAAGCTCTGTTTCCATCATCTTGATGGCCTTCGCATGTTTGCGCTTTTCTGCTTCGTTCATGTCGTCGGTTGGTCGGTCTCTCATTTTGTTCCATTGCTTGAATAGCTTAGCCTTCACTAAACCCTGCATCATGTTACTCATCGCGAAGGATTTACTTCCTACCTCACTGCTTGATGAGGTTTCCTTCCCCTTCCTCCTGCCCCTACGTGCCGCGGCCTTGGCCCTATCGCGGCCCGGTGGACGCTCTTCCTCCGTATCGCCTGTTGCGTCGCTAGAGCTGTACTCACCGAAGGTCCTAGACGGCTTCTCTTGGAACTGGAGTCGGTTCCACTACCAGGACCTTGTTGTCCTTTCCACTTCGCTTCATTTTTTACAGCATTCCACCAGTTGCTTTCTGAACGGTGAGTCACTCTTTTGTCATTCGCGTACCTCTCCATTGCCGCCTTCATGACCATATCATCATCTGCTCCACTCTGACGCATATTTGTTTCTTGGATGTGGTATGCATTGAACAGGGACACCTCCTTGTTGTAGGCGTTCCAATGATCCTTCAGCTGCTTCGAGGTCCGATGACGGGAAGGATCCGAGGTAGAGTTGAAGGTTGCAGCTATCTGACCCCAAAAACTAGTGCCGGTCTTGCAATTACCGGCAACAGAGTCCTTGGAGTTAAAAAGCCAAGCATTTACCTACCACCGAAATAGATATTGTTAGTGAAAATCCTAGCAACAACCAATAATGCAATAAATATGTGATGGGTTTGGAAAGTACCAGTTTTTCCTCTTCCAGGACAGTCCAGTCAAGCCTCTTTGCACGCGGTGGTACGATTGTTTCCGCGGCATTGGACTCGGAGCTTGGAGCGGGAGCTTCAGAAGGTGCTGGGGGGTACGGACCATATGGCGCGAATGGATACGGAGGTGGAGGGTATGAACCGTACGAAGGTGGTGGGTAAGGAGGTACAGTTGCAGTACCGCTACCTGTTGGTGGAGCATTTGGAGGTGGTTGGGGATATGGATACGGAGGGTATGAACCATATGGCCCCGGAGGTGGAGCGTATGGCCCTGGAGGAGGAGGGTATGAACCATATGGCCCCGGAGGTGGAGCGTATGACCCCGGAGGAGGTGTGCCGGAGGGGTATAAAACTCGGGGAAGCGGCGAAGAACCGGCATTGGTGCGACGATGTGTCGGAGAGAGACCATCTAGGTCTATTGGTGACCCGTCGTGAATCAAATCGGTGAACGTGGTCAAATCTGGTGGAGTCCAACCGGACATGGTGGAGAAGATTTGAGAGAGGGAAGGTGATGAATGGAGATGAAATGGGTGTGGAGTGAGTGAAACAAATGGGGGGTATTTATAGGATGGAGCTGAAATTTTGAACCAGCAACGGCTAGCTGACGTGGACCAATCGCGTCGCGCCAAGTCAGCTAGCCGTTGCCACTGCCGCCCCACTCCCGCCCCACTCCCGCCCCACTAACGCCCGCTAACGCCCCACTCCCGCCCGCATCCCGCCCGTCTCTCGCCCGCTCCCGCCCCACTCCCGCCCGCGACGCTCCCGCCCCACGCCGCCATCGCGTCGCCCCGCCTCCCGCCCCGCCCGCCTCCTCGCCGCCAACGCGGGCGATAGCCGGGCGGGAGCGGGCGCCGCCGGCGCCCCGCCGCGCCCCTCCCTCCGTCCCGCCCACTCCCGCCCCTCTCCCGCCCCGGCGCCGCCGATACCGCCCCGCCTCCAGCCTCCAATGGCACCAGCCTTAGGAATAGTTCACTTGCCTACGAATATACAGCTCGGTACCATGCAGGCAGGGGTGCAGGTCACAGGGCCACCTTGGCAGTAGCTCGGTATGATGCGGTTTTTGACCTGATGCAGAGAACGTGATGCACATTAGGATCTGAATCATCTGATTGATGCAGAAAGTTTGTCCCAGTGCGAGATGAGATGAGATGAGATGATTGTTCCACATGGATACAGGGTTAGTTGCAGTCTGATTGCAACTTTTTTCCTACACTTCAGGATGGGAATGGGGCGGGTCGACCCGCTGGGTCGCTGGCCCGACCCAAAAAAACATGGCAATTGGGCCGGTCGGGTCGGCCTCATACAAAAATTGGGTCAATGGAGCCGGCTCTAGACGACCCACTGGGTCTGCAGGGCCGACCCGCTTTGGACTCCATCCGTGCAACTCAACTAGCTCATCGCTAACTCTGCTCAATCGTTTCCATGTGTTGCACCGCTAGTCACATCGGATCGATCAATTAGCTATATGGGGCAGTTAGTATCACGGTGCTTTGGTTCAGAAAAAAACGTATCACGGTGCTTAGTATATGAATTACGTAAAAAGTCCTCAGCTAGCTATACTGTGTATCAATGAGCTATCACCTTTGTACCGTACTGGAATCGATTGAATCGATTCGTCTATGTTAAACGAACGAGAGTTGCAATAATAGCTCTTTGTAACAACCGGAACAATATATAAAAACTATAATTTGGGTCGGCCCCTGATACCCATCGGGCCGGTGAGGCCGCAAACTTCACTTGAAATGGGTCGACCCGTGGCCACTCAAACTGGCCTTGAGGCCAATGGGGCCAGGTCCAAGGCCAGGGCCGGGTCGGCCCGTTCCCATCCTGACCTACACTTTCCAGATTCAGTTAAAAGGGAAGGAACCCGTCTATGTTGATGCAATGTTGAGCTACCTCATTCAGAAAATCGGACCAACAGCTAACGTGCATAATAAAAGCAGAAAACGGATGCAATTTTTAACTACAAACGGAGTATTTCGTTTTGTATCATACAAAGTACAGTCTTTTACAAATTAAAGATCATACAAAGTACAGTAGACATCTGCGTGTTCTGTTTACTGGAATGCTAGTTAATAGAGATGAATTTTATGGGAATTAAATCCCCTCCGGTCTCCAGATGATGTTGCAGTCAAGAGTTTGGTTATCCGACACTGTTCATATGATATAAGTACTCTACTAAATCAAAGAGCGTGGTAATAGCAAAGTTCTGAAGAAAGTACTGTATGAGAATCAGAATCAACAAATTCATCAACACATGATCAAACTGATGTCGATGGTGGTCGTATGTTCTTCAGTTCTTGTTTAAGTTTCACAATTGGTAGCATCATCTTCTTAGTAGAATGCTGAAGGAAAGTACTAGCTCTGACCAACTAATAAGCACACAAAACATGAGACGATTCACGCTCCGATCAAGTGGAAACAGTTGAAGATGACAGCATCGCCAGCGGATTTTCATACATAAAGGATATGATGCAAAAAAAAAAAAAAACTCAGGAAAGCAGTGCAATGTATATATATCAAGGTCAGTACCATAGCTAATGAAGCAGAAGAAAAATCGATCGAACATGACAAATGCATGCTCCATCGTTCAGTCGACAGAACCAAGACGGTATTTGTCATTAGCATGAATCCATTTTCCCTTGTAACAAAAATGAAAGATTGGCCCCTCCAATGGACCACTGTCTAGTGAATGATAAATCGGCAGCAATGGCTAAAAGAGACAAATGTACATGATACAACACAACAGGTTTGTTTATCCTTGACCTCCTCAACAATCTCTGCTATTGTAAAACTTACCACAAGGGGCAGGGCAGGGTGTGGACCCAGGCTCTCCCAAACAGGATGAACCAGATCCCTGAACCTGAAGTACTCATCAGGCCACCAAACAATCCAATGGTGTAGATGAGTACGGCGTGTTGCATACAGATCAGATCAGAGCATGCTTGCAGCAAGCCTGGAGATTCCTGCAGTACACTAATTATGTCACTGGTAACCATATATGGATTTGAATCGATCCATACTGAAAATTCTGTATCTGGAGCTCCGGTAATGGAGATGGATGTGGATGCTATTGCTGCGGCTGCTGCCTGTGAGCGGGGAAGCCGTCGACGAGCTCCACCGGGTAGCGGTGGATGCAGTCGTCCCATGGGGTGTTGGGCGACGGCTTGACGTTGCGCAGGGCGTGCCAGACGGCGCTGTTGCACTTGAACCCGCTGCCAAAGGCGATCTGCCAGATGCGGTCGCCGCGGCGGACGCGGCCCTTGGCCTCCATGTATGCGAGCTCGTACCAGATGGAGCTGCTGGAGGTGTTGCCGAACCGGTGCAGCGTCATCCGGGACGCCTCCACGTGCACCGGCTGCAGCTGCAGGTTCTTCTCCAGCTCGTCGATGACGGCGCGGCCGCCGGCGTGGATGCAGAAGTGCTCGAACGCGAGCTTGAAGTCCGGGATGTAGGGCTTCACCTTGGCGTTGAAGAGCTTCTTGGAGACCAGCGTGGCGAAGAAGAGCAGCTGCTCGCTGAAGGGGAGCACGAGCGGGCCGAGCGTGGTGATGTTGGTCTTGAGCGCGCCGCCGGCGATGGCCATGAGGTCCTTGGAGAGGGACACGCCGGTCTTGCCCTCGTCGTCCTGCTCCTGGTACACGCAGTTGAAGGCCTTGTCGTCGGCGCCCTTGTGCGTGCGCACCACGTGCTGCAGGCTGTACTTGGAGCGGCGGCGGTCGGCGCCGCGGTTGGAGAGCAGCACCGCCGAGCAGCCCACGCGGAACAGGCAGTTGGGTATCAGCATCGACTTGCGGTTCCCGAAGTACCAGTTCTGCGTGATGTTCTCCGTGCTGACCACCACGGCGTAGGTGTTGCGGTGCACCTGGAGCATGTCGCGGGCCAGGTCGATGGCGATGACGCCGGCGCTGCAGCCCATCCCGCCGAGGTTGAAGCTGCGGACGTTGCCCCGGAGCTTGTACCTGTTGACGATCATGGCGGAGAGCGACGGGGTCGGGTTGAAGAGGCTGCAGTTGACGACGAGGATGCCGACGTCCTTGGGCTTGACGCCGGTGGCGCGGAAGAGGTTGTCGAGGGCGCCGAACATGACGGACTCGGCCTCGGCGCGCGCGTTGGCCATGGTGGGCTCGGGCGGGATGGCGTGCATCCCTTCCGGGCAGTAGGTCTCCTCGCTGAGGCCGGAGCGCTCGAGGATCTTGCGCTGGAACTCGAGCGCGTCGTGGGAGAAGCCGCAGAGCGCCGAGTGGCGGAGGAACTCGTCGAAGCCGACCTTGAGGTGGTCGGGCGCCTTGTAGCAGGCGAAGTCGACGAGGTAGACGGGGCGCGGGCGCGTGAGCACGTAGACGGTGGCGCCGAAGACGAGGACCGCGGAGAGGAGCAGCACGGAGACGAGGTTGTACTGGAGGTGCAGCCAGAGCTGGCGCAGGTCGTCCGGGTCGGTGCGGCCGGCCTCGAGGATGATGACGGCCATGAGCGGGAGCAGCAGCAGCGTGATGAGGTGGGTGATGAGGTAGTGGTAGCCCAGCTTCACGTACTTGAGGTTCACGCTCTGGAGGAAGTCCGGCAGCCGCCGGTGGCTCGGCGTCGGCGTCGGCGCCGCGGCCGCCGACGGTGGGGCGATGCCTCCGTTCATCGCTCCTCGGATCGGGGGCCTAGATCTGGACCTGGAATCTGAACCTCGGAGTCAAAGGTGGATGGCGCGCGAGGCGGCCGATGCGTGGACCTGCTGCTGGGGAGAGGCGTTAGTGGTGTTTGACGAGGCTCGTGGGAAGGGAGCGATGGCTGGCGGCGGACGGCCGGCGGTGGTGGTGGTGCGGGAATGGGTAGTGCCGGCCGGTAGCGGGAGCGAATCCGGCGGCGGCGGAGGAGACGGAGGCCGTTGGTGGCGAGAGGGAGAGGGGATAAATAATGGCCAGGTCTGGGGAGGAGACGCAGAGGAGGGTTTTTTGGCTCTGTTTCTGTGGAGAGATTTTGCAGAGGCGCCCCTCCAGAATATGGCAATGAGGCATCTCGATTCTTACCTTTGCTGACTTTTCCATTTCGAAAATTATTTAGAAGTAACTTTTTTTTGCGAGAAACCACTGATATTAAAACAAGGAAAATACAGAAAGGACCTCCACAAAGATCAAAATTATTTAGAGTAACTTAGGCCGACTGTCTAATTGTTGAAATGTTGCTAATCTACTGTGAAAAATTATTAGCCGCAAAATACGAAAGAACAGAGTGAATAAAAAACATATTAAAAAATAGGTGGCCCAAACGGGATTGTGATAATCCACTTGTTCACTTAATACACTTCCCAAGTGTATTGGAGTGTATTGGGAGGGGTTAACAAGAATTATATGCAATTTAATACTAGTATTTCTCAAACCAATTCTTGTCAATTCCCTCCGTAATCCGCGAAACCGAACAATGCCATAGTCTGGTAGTCCTAGATAAGTACGCCCTCCATTCATAATTACCGCACGGGGTTCTTTAAAATTTATGAAGTTTGACCAAGAATAAGAAAAAATATCAACATGTATGATATCAAGTGCACATAATTTGAAAATATATACTTTATAACGATTCTGATATACAATAGGTTTTATATAGTAGATATTGATATTTTTTCCTACGTATTTTTGTCAAACTTTATAAAGTTAGACTTCAACTAAACTCAGAACACAGGGTAATTGTGAATGGAAAAAGTACAACCTAATCACTTATGGATTCAGTGATTTTTCTTCAATATGCATAGTCAAATAGGTCACAAAACTGTAGTTCCAAAGACAATCCTTGTCACTTATGATTTCTCTCATTGGGCATATAGCCAAACCGTAGGTAGCAAAACTCGTTATTTTTCTTGAACAGAAACCGTTGCCCCCTCCCCTGGCACACACACACTTAGTCTCTTCATCTCTATGGAGACACAACGACGACACATCGATATATTGACTAATGTTAGAGTTGTGGGTGAAGATCACGCGTACCCTAGTCTGACTAAGATTCGGTGGGAAGGGCACATTTTAGATCATAGAGTAGGGTGAGAAGTAAAGCAGCACGCCAAACATAGTTGACTTACTAGAAATGGGCAATTGCAGAATATGTCGACTATTGCATGAACGAAATGCAACAGATACTCAACCGAACAATGGATAGATGAAGACGAAACAGGGGAGGAACACAAGAGTTCATCAAAGTTTGGTAGAAAAAGGATTGGAGTATCCGTGTTGATAGACGAGGCAGAGTAATAAAGGCTTGGTTGATGTTTATTTCGTATAAATGCCCAACATAGTAGGCATATGACAAGGTTAAGAGGAGAGCTACAAAAAGAGGCGAGAAACCTTCTTGGTAGTATGTTCCATGTTGGTCAGCATGTTATTATTGCCACTTGTAACCGGTAATTCAGTTCGGCTTGGGGTATATATGCTCTATCCACCAATAAACATATTTATAATTGTAAAAACAAAAAAAACAAATTCGTCTTCGGGTGCATATGGTCTCCCCACAAATCTCTGCGTTCGTATAGTTTCGAGAAAAAATAATTTGTTTGCATTAGATTTTGTATTTTTTACACAGTCCAAACGATAAATCTATTTTTCGTGGAAAGACCTTGTGCAGATGTAGAATGCGATGATGTACACTTAAATTTTTCATTTAAATTTTTTTAACATTTAAATATATGTATGTCACAGATGCATTTTGAAATAAAGAAAAAAAATATGCGGCCGAAAGTCAAAACATCAGTTAAGTAGGGGCGGCAGAAGGGGGAAAAGAGAATCCGGAGGTAGAGTGCAAGGAAATCCGCACTGGCACCGGGTTCTGTGGACCCGCCTCTGCCCAGCCTGGTCCCCTCGTGCTGCTGCTGGTGCTGGTGCTCATGCGCACGCACCACCGCCGGCCGGTACGTTGGGCACAAAGGAATGAAATCAATGAGCACAATCAAAACCAAATCGGCAGTAGAATTAAAGCAGCTGATGGAGGCGTGGTGACGAGTGCTCAAGTGGACGTACGTGCCTACCATTCTTCTCCACGACGGCGACGGACCAAGAGCGCCGAGAGAACTCGTGTGCTTCTTCTGCCTTTGTCACTCACCGTCGTCATTCACCCCGGCCGAGGTGGATTCGCCGGGGAACGCCACCACGGACGGCGATCGCTCTCGATGCTTCGCCGTGGAGTCCGGGTCCCAGCTCAGCTCGATCGGCTGAGAAGCGAAAGTCGGAAAATTCAGGCTCCCTCGGCGATTCGGACCCGACCGGGCTGACGGCGACCGAGGCGAGGCACGCAAGGCGCGCATCCCGTGAGGCTGAGCGATTCCCGACCGACAAGAGCTGATCGGTGGACGAGAACGACGACGACAGCAGATTTGATTCCATGTGCACTGTTTGGCGCGGACGTGATCTCGCTAGCTACTGCTGATCCGTGGCCTGAACCGTCACGACTCACGAGTCACCAACTGAGCTGACCAGATGACTTCGCCGGTTATTCATTGAGAGTGTATAGCCATCATCGAGCTGAAAATGCAATTTGGATTAAGTTTGGTTTTGCCAAAACTAGTAGTACCCATTTTCCACCAGGCACGTGGGTGCACGCGTTGCTCAGCTAGATAAGACATGTAACGCACGAAATCATATTGGAGGAACAAGACGAAGCACGAAGCGGCTCCACGCCTAAAAGAAGCGTCGCTAATTGTAAGCAGCTCAACAAGCTAACCATGAAGGTAGGAAGATTCGTCTCAATGGCCAGAGAAAAGAGTTGGAAAATCTTTCATGGCGGAGCTTCTTGAAGATACCGTTGGTGGCATACCCTACGACATCTTTGAGGAGTTCGTCTCGGGAAAATTTCCCCGCAAACCTGTGAACGTTTCCATCTTCATTCTTGATATATTCATGTCAGCAATCTATTCACTCTCCTGCAAATTTCTTCTATGGTAGGTCCCAACCTCTATTTAACTAGCAAAATGGAGGAAGAGGACATACTATTCACAAGCTAACAGTATTTTGCAAAATGGCAAGGCTGTGAAGTTAGTGCCAAGCATCTTTCACAAGCTAACAGAATTTAGTTTTGGCACAAAAAAAAGTTTAAATTCCGGTTGAAGACACCAACCGAGACTAAAGATCCTATTTAAACCGGACTGTTGCTAACTGTGCTTCGTGCTGAAGCTTCAGATGACACTTGTCCATTAGCTGACCACCCGTTAGAGAAGTCCTTAGAATGGAGGTAGTAGTATTTCATCAGATAAATAACCTACTCCTTCCGTTCCATGTAACTCGTCAGCCTTGCCCGACACCTATAGCACTGCAACTGAAAACTGCTCCCGCACGGAAAAGAAAAGAAAAGCGCCCCAGCCCTAACCCTCCTCCAGCACCCCAGCCTAGCCGCCGCCGCCGCCGGTTGCGCCGCCGGGGCAAAGTCCCACGGGGCGTGGCGGCGGCGGGGGCTCCTCCTCGTCGACGCCTGGTGACGGCGGCCGGATCTCCCTCCTCGATGCATGGCGGGCGCGCGGATGAGTCGGGCGGCGGCGCCTGCGCTGCGCCCCTTCTCCCGTCGGCTCCCCCGGCGGTCGGCGCGTGGGATGGGCGGCGGCGGCCAGCGCTGCGGCCTCCTCCTCCGTCGGCTCCGCGGCACTCCGGCGGGGTTGGTGGTGGGCGGCGGCCGGCTCATGGCTGCGCCCCGCCTCTTCTTGGGTGAGTGGAGGCGATCTCGGGTTTCACCCGCGACACGAGGTCGCCGGGGCAGCGCCTTGGGTACGACGGTGGAGGTGACCCTCTTCTTCGCGAGAGGGTCGGCTGCGGTTGGTGGTGGTGGATCTATCGATCTATCACCGCGTTCCGCGGCGAGATGGAGATGTAGGCGGCGACGGAGTCGCCGGTGGAAAGGCATGGCCAGCCGGACGGTCGCCGACGTGGGGTCCGACCTGAATAAAGGTGGTGGTCCTAGGGTCTCTCTTGCGTGAAGAGGAAGACCTACCGAGGCCTGGACTCGTGATCTAGCCGGAGTGTTGAGTTCGGAAGGCTCCGGCGAATGTAACGGTGCTTTTGCCTGGAGTTTGCTGGATCGGTGGTATTCGGTCGTGCGCACCCATGCTTTTATTCCGACCGATTGGTTACGGAGGGAGCGGCTCGAAGCTCTGTGTTGACATCAAGTGACTATGGATCCATGATGAAAGTCGGAAGAAGGGAAGTTCATGAAGGTTGGAGGAGGACTAGCTAAGAGAGGTTCAAATCTCGCGCTGTTGGATTTGCTTGGTGTTCGGGCTTCACAACAGCGGTATGAAAGGGGCGACAACACGGTGAAGTTCAGAGTCCTACCTTTCGGGTGAAAACCCAAGGTCGGCCTTAACTGGTTGTGGCAATGACCTTGTTGGAGGCATTGTTTTGAGAGCGGGAACTATCTCGGTGTGAAAACCTAAGATCTTTGATCGGGCGACGATGGTGTTAGCGCACTGCTCCCTTCTTGGAGGCGTCGTTTTTGGAGAGTGGTGTTGTCTTGGCGGTGGATGTATTGCTGTTGTTAGGCCCGAAATACTGTAGCGGGACTTTTGTTTCTTAGTTTTCTTTCCTTTTTTTGGCTGTGTGCATCCGTAGTGCCATTAGGGTGGTGCGTTGTTGCAGAGGCTGGGTGTAATTGGTATCATTTTGATATTAATATATTCCCTTTATCGAAAAAATGTAACTTGTTTGATTTATCAAAATTTATATGTATCTAGCTAATATTTAGTATCTAGAAGCATTCAAATTTAAACAAATCTCTCACATATTTCGTAGATGGAGGGAGTAGGTTTTTTTAGCCCTTCTTCTCATCTTCTTCTTCTCTACCGAACACACTCTTGTCCTTGGAAAAATGAAAAGCCACACTCCGGTACACAAACTGCGCCGGACGCGCTTCAACGAGCGGCAGATAGGTAGCGGCCCATGCAGCCAGCAGTTGATAAGTACTGTACACCTGTATTCGTGTGTACCTGTACGGGACGGAGACGATGTGACGCAGCAGCGGACCAGCGGTTTAATGCTTCTTCGATTGAGGTAATTGCACCACAGGTACAAGAACTTGTCCTGGATGTGCATTTTCATACAACAACTTGAAAAACGTGTTCCACTCATACATGAACTTGTCCTGGATGTGCACAGCTCATACAATTGAATGTGGTGGCGACACGTGGCAGTTTGGAGGCGGGAGAGGAATGTTTGCATCGCAGCGTTTCAGAAACAGGATAATTACGAAGAGGTCCTTCCACCTCTCTGTATAACGACCGCAGAAATCACGCAACTGCACGCAACCTTCCTTTCTCTTCGTCGTGGGTGGCGACGACGCAGGCGAGTTCGTGGGCGGCGGCGGCGGACATGGCGGACGATCCACGCCGGCGAGAGTAGCGAGAGGAACCTCCGCAGTATGGTATGTCTCGTGGCCGTCCTCGTTTTCTGTTTCTCCTCTTCTTCTCTGCGTTTCTCGGCGACGGCCATGGATTTTCGTGGGGCCGATCTAGCCATGTGTGAACGATTAGCTGCGCAAAATGAGACGGAGATGTCGTTGTACTGCTTAGGGATAGGTTTGGGGAAGGTTTTGGTCGAGATGGTAGGTGTTCATGTTAGGCTCCAGGAATTTTTAATCGGAAAAGCTGCGATTTTCTGTGATGAACAAGTAGAATCAGGTCGGATGAATGCATCTACTCCATTGCTGGTAGTGTGTTTGTAACAATGTAGAAGTAATCCATCTTGTTTAACTCCGTTTAGGTACAAATCGAAGCTGCACAAGTTAACTGAATTTTTAACACTTGATTTTTAACTGAATTTGGATTGGAAAAGGTCCGATTTTGTATGATGAATAAGTCGATTCAGCTTGGATGAATGCATCTACTCCATTGGTGGTATAGTGTTTGTAACAATGTAGCAGTAATCCATCTTGTTTTATGAAGCTTAGGTCCAAATCGAAGCTGCACAAGTTAACTGAATTTTAACACTTGATGTTTAACTGAATTTTGACACTTGAGCTGAATTCTGCAGATGATCCAGACATATTTACTGTTATGTTTGAGCACAATGGGTTTTTCTGTGGTCTGAAGGAGCATTTGGAGTATATTGGTGGGACTGTGGATTTCTTTGACAATTGCAACACTGATACTTTCTCACTTCTCTGGCTTGTGGATTTTCTTAAGCAAGGAGGGAATGAAATGACAGAGAGAACAAAGTTCTACTGGTGTGTTCCTGGGACTGACATGAGAGATGGATTGTGTCTCATTGAGAATGATGGTGACATTCTTGCAATGATGGCAGCTGTGAGAGAGGTGAAGACACTGTCAGTTATGGTTGATCACAACAATTTTTTGCAGGGGCTGAGGACAGATGTTGTGGTGCCAATTCCAAGGAAATACACTGCAGGTGGAGAAGAAACAGAGCAAGAGAAAGAGAAAGAGATTGTTGATGAAGAACCTCTGTCATCTGCATGTCTGTCATCAGGAGAAGCACAAAGTGAGGATGAGGATGATTCTGACACTGACAGTGACTTCTATGACAGTGATTATGATGCTGAAGATGGTGATGATGATCTGTTTGCAGACAACATTGACAAAGATGTTAATGACCACAATGAGTGCACATACATTGTTGAGTTGGAGGATGATGCTGGGCTTGACCATGATAATCTGAAACTGAGCAATGAGCAGCAGAAGCTATTGGAATACAGGTTCAAAGAATTCAATCCTGATGTAGACATGGCAACCCCTGTCTTCAAAGTTGGAATGTTATTCTTTAGCATGGCTGAATTTAGGAAGGCTTTGACAGCTTATGGTGTGAATGAGAGAGTAAAGATTAGGAAGTCAAGGAATGAAGCAACTAGGCTTGATGCTCATTGTGAGGAAGGATGTCCTTGGATGATCAAGGTTTCAGAAGAGAGGAGGGAGGGAGCCATTGTAGTGAGACAGCATTGCAGTGAGCATGCTTGTGAGAGGTACTGGGAGTTGAAGTCACTGACAGCTCCTTTCCTTACTCAGATCTTCATTGATGAATTCAGAGATAACCAAAAGCTTGGTTTGAAAGCATTTGCAGCAAAAGTACAAAGGAAATTCAATATGTGCCCAAACAGATTTAAGTTGGGAAGGGCCAGAAAGGCAGCACTTAACATAATCCATGGGGATGAGAAGGAGCAGTTTGCCCTGTTATGTGACTATGGGCAGGAGTTGAGGAGAGCAAATCCTGGATCAAGATTCTTCCTGAGCACCAATCAAATTAAAGAAGCTGCAGATGATGTTCCCAAACAACATCTAGCCACATTGTATTGGTCATATGATGCATGCAAGAGGGGTTTCTTGGAAGGTTGTAGGCCTCTGATATGCATAGATGGATGTCACATTAAAACAAGGTACAAAGGAAATTTGTTGACAGCAGTAGGCATTGATCCAAATGACTGCATCTATCCTATTGCAATGGGGCTAGTAGAAGTTGAGTGCACTAGCTCATGGGAATGGTTCCTGACAACACTAAGGGATGATTTAGGGATTACAAACACTGGTCCTTTCACTATCATGAGTGACAGACAGAAGGTATGTCACTATCTACTCAACACTGGTCCTACTTATTCATGCCTTACATTCTTATTCAGACAAACTAGATGATTGAAACAGCAACAAACTAGATGATTGAAATAGCAACAAACTAAATGCCTACTGCTTTAACCTCTCCTATGGTAAACTAGGCCCTTGTCCTTGCCTCTACCAATCTTGAGAGCCTCTTTCATCTTCTTCATGCCCTTCCTCAGCCAGCACAACATAACTCCAGCCTTCACCTTTTCTTCAAGATTTGGTGACACATGGTACCTTCTTGGTTTGTCTGTTGGTTTTGGTCTGTCTGTTGGAAGTTGGATGACCTGTGTAGTCCTAAAGCACTCACCTAGCTGCTTCAGGGTAACAGCTGCTTCTTGCTCTTCCCTCAGCCTAGCAGCAGCAGCTTCCCTCTCTTCCAATGATGTTTGAACCCTACTATTTGTCTTCCTCTGTTACTGATGCCTGAATGCAAAGCAAGTACTTGTTGGAATTGAAGCAAAGATTGATATTTATTCCATAAACATAGTTGGTTACAAGCAAGTACTTGTTTTCATCTAAACAAGCATGGTTACAACCATGGTTTTCATCTAAACAAGCATGGTTACAAGCATAGTTGGTTACAAGCATAGTTGATATTTATTCCACCTACATTTCCCAATTCTACCTCACACTGATCAAAGCAACAAGCACTAAGCAGACAGAGAACAAGCACACAATTACACATTCCCTCCTATCCCTCCTTCTAAGCTCCTGGCTATGTTTCTTCAGCAACTTCTTGTTCTCTGCCTTCCTCATCTCTAGCTGTAGCTCCAACCCCTTTAGCTCCATCAGCAGCAATGCATTCTCCTCTTGAAGTTTCTTCTTCTGCATGTAAGAACAAACATCAACCAAGTCAGAAACTGAATTTCAGTTAACACACCAATTTCAGTTAACACAGAAAATTAACTCACCAGTGTAGATGGAGACGATGATCCTCCTGCTGTCTTCCAGAAGTACTCACCTGTGATCGTCGCCCACGGATCTCCCTCCTTCCAGATGCGCATGTCCTCCTCCTTCAGTTTGCTGGGGGTGGTGGCGGGGGAGGCTGCCGCAGGCTGGCCAGCTGAGCCTCCATGGCGCCAATCTGCTCCTCCAGATTGCTTGGAATTGCCGGCCGCCAGCAATTGGGCTCTGCCATGGCCGCCCTCTCCTCCTCCGATGCTAGGCAGCAGTATAGGAGCATGTACTTCTGGACTAGCTTCTCGTACCTCCATTGTCGAGTCTCCTCCGCAACCCTCTCCTCTGTCGCCGCATTGCTGCCATGGCCTTCCAACGCCACCGCATGTCGCAGCCCTCCGCGACGGCCACGAGCAGGAGCAGGTGCTGGAGCCACGGGCATGCCCCTCCACCGCGGCCCTCTGCGACGGGCAAACCCTGGCGGCGGCGTCCGGCCGGTGCTGTCCATGCTCCCCTCCCCTTGGTCCGCCATGCATCTAGGGTTTGCTTCTGGTCGCCGCCACAGAGAGGAGAGGAAAGGGGAAGAGGACGAGCGGAGAGGAAAGGGTCTGCTTCTGGTCGTGCGCGATTCTCGCATTCTGTAAGGACTTTTCTGCAAAAACGGTTTGACGGTTGACCAGGGACGCGTGGCAGCTCCAGAGACCACTTGTACCAACGGTGCACGTCCAGGACAAGTTGTTGTACCACCTGGACACACTTTTCAAGTTGTTGTATGAAAATGCACATCCAGGACAAGTTCTTGTACCTGTGGTGCAATTACCTCTCTTCGATTTAATGGCATTCATCGTCGGACAATAACTGATCGAACGGAGAATGTTCCATCTTGTCAGCGAGTAATGATACACGCTGGAAGCTAATTTATGGCTGGTTGGTAGCTTTGAGGACTGGCTGTACTAAACGTGTACTACATATTCTGGCTATACGAAGCGCTCGTTCTTAAAACCAGGACATGGTATTTCTTTTCTTTCTTCGATTGAAACGGAAGGCCTGGTATTTCACATGTATTTATTTTTGTTTTATTTTTCTATAGCGTCTTTTGTACTGCAATTCGAATTTAAGTTGTTTTGCACTTTGGCACGGACACGCATTTCACATGCCAATGTTTATGCTTAACGAGTTTATAGGATCACTGCCGGGTAAATGGATAACAACGCCTATTTTTTCGCTAAAAAATCGACAGAGCCCATGTGCTGATGGCCTGCTCTTCTCATCTTCTCCGCATCCTCATCCTCATGGCTGTTTTGATTTATAGTATAGAAAAATTATATTATAGTAATAGGAAATCATGGGATTGAGATGTCATGGCTAGTTGAATCCTATAGAAAAATGAGTTGTGTTTGATATTGCAAAAAGTAGTAATATATGTGGCCTTTTTAGTTTTGATGTCTACATGTGCTTATTTCAAACGATGTTGTATGTTGTTTCAATACAACATATGCAACTAACAAATTATATCAACATGTTCCTAAATCATCTCGAACATAAAAAACTTATATTTAACCATATAAATAAAAATGAAAGAAGCAACATGCAGAAAAAGATCCTCATAAATACCATGTATCCTCTAGAGGTTTCATTTTCTTATACCAAGTTATACATCGAAAACCACCATCACCATATTTATTGAATCATCAACTTGAGATTATCTCTATCACATTATTTCTCATGCAGTATCGTGCAAATGTAAGAAACTAATGAACGGGTGAATGAAAATTTTATCTGTTTTTTACAATGCGGCTAACATTTATGGACATTCAGTTCAAATATGTGTTGAATTTTATCCCATAACAAGTATGCTAGCTACTCAATAAATAGACAAAACATTATTGTGTTCCACTGGTATTTAGCTTAATTCTTTACGTTTTGCATCCATGGATAATTTCTCTATAATTTTTTCCATGGATGCAATATCTTGCAAATGTAAAAAAAACATCATGGAAAAGGTACAAAATCTGAATACTACTGGAACAAAATATGTTTAATTTTATCACAGAATAAGTGTGCTACACAATAAAGATGAACAATTGTATAAATAAATAGTTATAAAATTATGGTATAAATATCATTTATTCTAAATGTTGCAATGTCACGTCGGTGGTCTACATGGTGAGCGCAATGGGATAATATCCTCAGAAAAAGTAAACAATGGCGATCATAGATTTGGGCGAGAAGATAATAACATGCCAAAATCATGCACCACTAATTTGGAAGGGAAACTGGAAAAATCACACAATAGCGTCCTACCTAAGCTGCTAAACAAGGATCTTTGGACAAAGAAGGACCGTTCCCCAGCTCTATTTCATCAGAAACACAACTTGTTCCAGATCCTTGAATGGCATCTTGTACATCCGTGATCGGATAGTCATTCCACAAACCTGTTTCATAGAAATCCAAGTCTTTGGCTAAAAGCTAAACTTCTTCATGTTATTCCCAATGCTCCATCGAACATAAGAGGATCATGTTAAGGTGCAGGTATCTTTTACTTGCAGAGCCATTTTGAATCCAAAGAAAGAAATCCTTACACTAATACATCAGACCAAAGCAATTTAGATACCAAGCATTCAAAGAACGAATGACTAACCGGATCTTCCTCTTTACATAAGCGGTCATGATCTTGTTTTGACGTAACAAGCCAAGGACAATTCGAACTCGTGTAGGATTTTGAGATCCCACACGGCAGGCAGATAGAGTGGCCGCTGAACAAGTTGAGGAGTCATCTTCATGATCCATGTGCGTGTTGGTTACCATGTAATTGGTGAGATGTGGTGAAACCATAGGTCAGGAAAACTAGGTTTGAAAAGCTCAGGAAAATGGTAGCGGATATGGATGATCTTAGTTGGACTTGATTGTAAATGTAGAAGGGCACAAACAAAGACTAAAAAGAACAGGAAAATGAGAGAGTCCGGACGTAGAGTGTTCCCTGCTCAGCCTGGTCCCCTCGTGCTGGTGCGCACGCACCAAAGCCGGCCGCTACATTCGGCACAAAGGATAGAAATGAATGTGTAGAATCAAACCAGAAGAAACGGGAGTAGAGTTATCTCGTGGCAGCAAAAGCAGCGGTGACGAGAAGGAGCGTGATGGGGTACACCGTCGTGGTCATGGATGCACATGTGGGCGTGCCGACTATTCTCCACGACGACGCCATGGATTCGTCGATCTCGGTCGTCATTAATCCTGGCTTTTTTCAAGACCGGCTAACGTCCGCGTCCCGCTCGGCTCTGCTTGATCGGCTGAGAAGCAAAACGGTGATCCACCGACCACTTTCACCCAAGTAACAATCGATCCGAAAATTCAGTCTCCCCCGCTGGGCACGAGCGATTTTGATTCCGATCCGACCGGGCTGACGGCGATCGAGACGTCCCATGCACGGCGCGCCTCCCGTCGACGACGACGACGACAGAAGGTTGATTCCATGTGTTTGGCCCTGCTCGCCTGAGCGCTGCTACTGTTTTACATCATTGCCTACCAGACATTCTTCATCTGCATTTCAACAATTACACTAGTAGGTCCGCAAGAAAAAAAAACACTAGTAGTACTACTACTGTACGGAACAGAGGCGATTATTCCCGCGGCCTCTCGCTTTCATCCACTTCGCGCGACATTAGCGGTTGGTTATGCAAGATTTTTTTTTTTTTTTTTGATAGAACGCGGCACTTTATTGATTAAATAACATCAATACACAAAGTCTTCCGAATAGAAATCGGAGTAGAACTGGAAATAAAACCTAAGCTAGATACATCACAGGTCCTAGCCAAAATGTGTGCCGCTTCATTCAACGAACGCATGACATGACGGAAGGTGGCCTTGTCGAAATGCACCACCATCCGTTTGACATCAGTCACCACTGAGCCCACCAGAGATCGGTCTTCTTGTGAGGAGCAGAGCCTCTGGACGAGGGAGAGGCAGTCGGATGCAACAATCACTCTGGAGAAGCCGTGATCTGCTGCCACCTTCAACGCCCTTCGCACTGCCATCGCTTCTGCCATTTCAGGCGTCGAGAAACCCTGGAGTGGCTCACTCATTGATAGAACACAGTTTCCCCTATGATCTCTGAAGATGGCTCCCATCGACATGCGATTAAGGTCAGGGAAAAGCGCTGCATCCACATTCACAAGCATAAACCCTGGCGGCGGCGGTGTCCATTTAATAGGATCCTTGGACTCACGCCTAACGCTTGGTTTAGCCTTGAAGCAATGGAGAATGATCATCTCAACATAAGCCACTATCTTGGTACTTACCTGAGTCGGATTGGGCATAGGGTGATCATTTCTTGTGTCATTCCTAGCCTCCCAGATGAACCAGCAGGTCACCGCCAAGACAGTAGCTTCGAGATCAGTGGCATGGCTCAGGAATTGAAATAACCATGCCTTGGGTGACATGAAGTCACGCCGCTGGAGCTGTATGACGTAGTTTGATTTCACTCCTCGCCAAACCTCCTGAGCAAATTGGCATTGCAACATCGCATGTTCTATACTTTCCTCCCGACCGCAGAAAACACAGGCCGCACTGGCTGGCACATGTCTCCGAATCAGTTGAGTTCCAGTAGGTAGACAGTCGTGAGCAAATCGCCACAAGTGTATTTTCATCTTGCCCGGAGCAATAACTTTCCATATGGCCTTCCACTGCTTCTCCTCATTTGTCGCTGCACTCGAGGTACCACCTCCAGATTTGCTCTGAGCTAGGAAGAAGCTGTCAGACCGTGCTAAGTTGTATGCGGACCTGACTGAATATATGCCTGCTTTTGTATGTGGCCACCGCACAAAATCACCACCTTCCTGGGCAATCGGAATCTGCATAATCCGGTCAGCAGTTTCCTGATCAAAGAAGGCATAAACAGTCTCCGCAATCCAGGATCTCGTCTGGTCGTCCATCAAGCAGTGGACAGTAGCTACCGCTGGAATGTCACTTATAGGCTTGAGCATGTACGGTGGACAGTCAGGTATCCAGTTATCTGAGAGGATTTTAACAGATCTACCATCTCCAATACCCCACTGAACCCCATGTAATAACAGCTCGCGACCAAACAAAATGCTTCGCCAGGTATAGGATGCCGACCTCGGCTTTGGAGCATGCCAAAAATCTGTATTGGGAAAATACCTGCCTTTAAGTACCCTGGCACAGAGAGATGTTGGATCGGTGAGAAGCCGCCAACATTGTCTCCCTAACATAGCCTGGTTGAACAGCACCATATCCCGGAAGCCCATTCCTCCAAGCGACTTGGGAGTCGACAACCATTCCCAGGATCGCCAATGTAGTTTCCTCTTTCCCTCTTCCATGCCCCACCATTGGTTAGCAATAGAGGCTCTGAAATTCTCACAGTTTGAAACAGGGATTTGAAAACAGCTCATAACATATGTTGGGATCGCTTGGATGACAGCTTTCAGGAATGTTTCCTTCCCCGCCCGAGACAAAGGTCTGCCTGTCAATCCATTCATCCGCTTCCACATCATTTCATGTAGAAAGTTAAAAGTGGCCGTTGGAGATCGACCAACTGAAGTCGGCATGCCTAAGTACGTATCATTCAGAATTTCACTGGACACTCCTAGGCAGTTCTTCACCCGATCTTTGATCCCCTCCTCACATTGGTTGCCAAAAAAGACTGATGACTTGTCTAAATTAACTTTCTGTCCCGAGCCATCACAATAAATTTTTAGCGTCGCCTTTAGAGCCTCCACACTCCTACTATCACTTCTTGCAAAGAAGATGCTGTCGTCCGCAAACAGTAAATGGGAAATAGGGGGGCCGAGTCTACCATTTCTGATACCATAGAGCTCACCACGGTCCTCCTTTTGTTGCAGTAAACATGACAGTCCTTCAGTGCAGAGAAGAAACAGATAAGGGCTGATCGGATCTCCTTGTCGAATTCCCCTTGTAGGAACAACTGGATCCGTGAGTTCACCATTAACCCGAACGGCATATCTCACGCAAGTCACACATCTCATGACTGACTGGATCCATGAAGGTGCAAAACCCAACTTACTCAAACATCCATGCAAGTATTGCCACTCAACCCTATCGTAAGCCTTCATCATATCAATTTTCAAGGCAAAGTAGGGTCTCTTACATGTTTGTTTCCTGATTGTGTGCAGGCACTCAAAAGCAATCAGTGCATTGTCGGTAATGAGACGACCAGGGACGAAGGCACTTTGTTGCTCCGATATAATGTCAGGCAGAATGACCTTCAGTCGATTCGCCAGAACCTTCGCCGCGATCTTGTAGATCACGTTGCATAGGCTTATGGGCCGGAAGTTCTTCAGATGTTTTGGTTTAGCAATTTTTGGAATGAGAACAACCACTGAATCACAAAAACCATCCGGCACATCTCCTCCCAAAAGGAACGATCTCACAGCATGGCATATCTCTTCCTTGAAGAAATCCCAATGCGTTTGATAGAATAACGCTGGGAAGCCATCCGGTCCAGGGGCTTTGGTAGGCCCCATCTGAAACAAAGCTGCACCTATCTCCTCATCCGAATAAGTCTTGCATAACATGTCATTCATCTCGGAAGTCACCTTGGAGGGTATAGCATCAAGCACCGCATCAGTTGACGTGCAGGCTTCAGAGGAGAAGAGTGAGCCATAGAAATTGTGTACCATCCCTTTGATCTCCCCTTGGTCCTCACATTTGGAGCCATCCGCTCGCAAAAGAGTATCTATTTTATTTGTTTTCCGACGCTTCGTGGCTTTAGAGTGGAAAAAGGCAGTGTTACGGTCACCCTCCCTAAGCCATTCAACTCGGGAGCGTTGTCTCGCCATCACCTCCTCACGCTCAAACAGTTCGCACAGCTCCTGTTCCGCAGTCCGTTCCTCCTCTAAATTATGCACAGATGGAGTTCTTTCACGAATGTCACGGATCTTGCCCTCAAGCTGTCGAATCCTCTTTCGGACCGAACCAAATGTGGTCCGACTCCAGTCCTTCAACGATGCTGCAGCTCGTCCAAGATTGGACCAAGTGTTTTGGAGGGATGGCGGACCCTCACATCCCTCTGTCCACGCCTTCTCCAGGACCTCCTTATAATCGGGTGCGCGCAGCCACATCGCTTCGAATTTAAAACCACGCTGAATCGGTTGATGAGCCACACCACGCTCCTCTTTTGTCAGCGACACAAGGATTGCGTAATGGTCAGAAGAAGTTGCAATGACATTTTCAACCGCGCATTCTTGAAACAGATCGCAGAAATCACCATTGGCAACAGCTCGGTCAAGGCGAACCTTCACATTGCTGTCATCACGCTGTCGGTTGTTCCACGTGAATTTTGGGCCCTCAAACCCCAAATCTTTAAGCTCACAATCTTGCAAGCAATCACGGAAGGCATTGATCTGCGCCTGGGAGCGATCCCGAGGCCCAATATGCTCATCCTGGCTCAGAACCTCATTGAAATCCCCACAACATAACCAGGGGCCATTCCACTGTGCTCGCATGAAGCGGAGGAACTTCCAGAATTCAGCACGCTGATCTCTACGAGGTTCCCCATAAACAAAGGTTGTTCTCCATTTAGTCCCATCTTCCGGTGTGATGTGAACGTCAATGCACCGGCCGTTACTAGGCATAATAGAGACAGAGATGGATGACAACCAAAACAGGGCCAAGCCTCCACTTAGCCCTTCGCTGCTAACAGCAAAACAATTCGAGTACCCTAATGACCACATGAAGCTTCGTACTCGTGAGTCCCTCATCTTTGTCTCAGAGAGAAAGAGGAGGGTGGGTCGATGAGCTCGGAGAAGCCACCGAAGCTCGCCAACTGTCGCGTCCGACCCCAGCCCGCGACAGTTCCAGCACAGGAATCTCATTGCGTCTGGCGGGGCTGTGCACCAGCTCCCGCCTGATCCGCCGATCCAGAGTCCGCACTTGTCGTCCGTTGTTTCTTGTTCGAGTCATCACTTTTTTCCGCACACCCGCCTGCATCATCTGGCAGTGTACCCTGCGACTCCACGATTGCCGGGGAGTTGGTAAGCAGGAGAGGTGCCGGGGTTTTAACCACATAGGCCTGCTTGCGTTTCGTACCCATCGCCTTCCTTTGTGTACCTTGCTGATCATCACCAGGATCAACATTCTTCTTCGCCCTCGGCTTTCTAGGTTTAACCGGTGAAGTTACCTCCGCCTGTTTCTTCTCCGATGTTGGTGGCCGATTGCTAGACCCCTGGCCTGACGGCACGCCCTGGCCAGAAGAGGGTCGCTGCTCTTTCCACCGTACCTCTGGTACGCACACCCGATCACTGCACCACGGTAATTGATCCGCTTCATCCCTACACGCCGGTGTTGGGCAAGCCACTGACGAATGCCCCACCAGTCCGCACGAGAAGCAGAACATAGGTAATTTCTCATATTTAACCTCATAGTAACTAGTCTCCTTCTTGCTAGCTGAGTTCACAGCAACCCAACGCATCAGGGGCTCCGAGATATCCACATTGATGCGAACACGCAGAAATTCACCCCATGCACGACCATTCTCATCCGTCTCCACTCTGACCACATCACCAATTGTTCCTGCCAAGGCTCCTCCACGGTCCGAGTTCATCAGAGGGTACGGCAGTTTATAGATCCGCACCCACAGCAGCAGTCTATCAAAGACAACATCAGCAGGCAGGATTCGTGGATCAAATTCTTTTAAAAGAATAGCATTCTTCCCCATGACCCACGGTGATCCATTAAGCACACGCTGCATATCTGATTGCGCAGCAAATTCAGCTAAGAACAGGTTTGGTCCCATAGGACGCACCTTCAGATCTCTAGGGTTTCCCCATGCTTGAGTGACAACCGACTTGATCGTCTGGATATGATAAGTGTTCGGAGCCATGATCTTACCCATGAGCGCCCAATCCGGGCCCTTGAAAGCATCCTGGCTCGAGTCATCCAGGACGAACGTCTTCGCTTCCTTGGCAGTCAGCTTGAGGCGGCCCATCATTGCCGTCACCCCGTCGCCGGTGATCTTCTCAGACCCGCGTTCCTCGCTGCCTCCCACAGCCGTCTCCACAGCCTTCAACCGATCCAGATCGGCCCGTGTTTGGGCCATACCACTCTTCCCCGTCATGGCGATCCTCAGTCCTGCACCCAGAAAACCCAGCCGCCGTCGTTCCGGAGCGCCGCCAAGGGTGGGCAGTAAACTAGGTTTACCCCTTGATCACCCCGAACGTGCCGCGAAAACGAAACTAACAGCGGGTTCCTGATGAGACAACGAGGACCTTGATCTCAGATGGGAGGAAAAACACCAGATGCGCCGCCGAGGGATCCTCAGGGGCATCAAAACCAGCCACGAAGATCTAGGATCGCAAGTCGCGAGAGCGCCCTAGCGAAACCCTAGAAAAACTGGCACCAGATCTTTTTTGCTAGTATGTTTATGCAAGATTTTCTTCGATTTAATGGCATTCATCGTCCACCAATAGCTCGGCTAACGGAGAATGTTCTATCCCGTCAGCACACACGCTACACATCGGAAGCCGATTTTTACTGCCGCTCGGTAGCTTTGACGACGGAGTTTCTTAAGATCCAGACCTGGTATTTCTCCTTTTCTGAAACAGGAGACCTGGTATTTCACATGTACTTCTGTTTTAAAAAAAAACTAGATTGTTTTTTCGTAGTACTGTAATTTAAATTTTAGATGTCTTGCATTTTGCCACGTTCATGCGTATCGCATGACAATTGTTTATGCTTCAGTTTCTCAATGAGCTCCTGGGATAGCTACCCTGATGCCAACATGTCGGGAACTCGTATTCTTTTCTAATTTTTTTGAAAGGCACAATAAAGAGTTTATTGTTGGGAAAATCTACTAAGAGGCGCCGCACTGCTGGCCCTTCCGTGCGATGCCTCGCGATTAGAAAACGCGCATCGCACCCTATAAGAGCAAGTCTAACAGGCCCCGTATATTTTTGCCCCGTATAACACGAGTAAAAGGCCCTGTATCCAGTTTTCGCCGGCCAAAAACTCGGATGAGCTAGCAGAGCCCGTATCCCCACCCCGTAAAACAGAATATTCTGTTTTACAGGGTGGGGATACGGGCTCTGCTAGCTCGTCCGAGTTTCCGGCCCCTGGGTTTTAGACAGCAATTTGCACAACAATTTCACATCAAACATAGCACATCCAAAATATGTGATGCATAATTCATAGTTTTAACATCACAACACGACCATAGGCAATGTTCAAGCCACGGAATTCCCAAATGTGATCAACCATCAACGGATCCATCACCACCGGCGCCACCGCTCGCCGGAGACTCACCTTGATCACGAGCTTGACGCGCAGCCTTCTTCCTCGCAATGATGTCCGCCTTGGTCTCCTTCCACCACGCGAGCTGATCCTCGTCCATGCCGTCGGTGCGAATCATCATGATTTCCCTCTCCTCGGCCAAGAGCTCCTTCATGGCCTTGGCTTCTTTGGTTGCGATCATCTTCATGTCAAGCTCCTTCTTTGCTTGCACCTTGGCAAGCTTCACCACACTCTTCTTGTCGGTGATGAGGAGCTTGGTCTCCAACTTCTTCATCGTCAATGCCTCCTTGGACTTCATGAGTTGATCCAACTTCTCCCGGAAGCTAGCTGCTTCAAGTTCTACCTTGACCCTCTCCTTGGCCTTCTTGTTGCCCTCGGGCTTGCCGGTGTTTCTCCCACTCATGTCCTCCGCTTCATCATCCATGGTGAAAAGTGCCTCCTTCTTGCACTTTGGCTCGTTGTCCCTCAACTTCCACTTAGGAAGATGTTGAAGGATGGCAAAGCAATGTTGAAATTGAAAGTCCTTGTTCTTAGAGCCGGCCATTTCCTTGTACCTTTGTTTAGCATACTTGGGCTGCTCAACAATAGTATGAGGAGATGTTTCCACATCATGAACACATAATATGGATAGCTTGTGAGTTTCACATCATCAACACAAGGAAAACTTACATAGTCCTTCGGCACGCATCCACTAGGGGGGTTGTCGGCCACTTGATCCATGGCAGCACTCCAACGAGAACAAGCCGGCTTGATGATGTTCCATCGGCCTTCAAGTGAGCGGTAGGATCTGTCCGCCATGCTCTTCGTGCGAGGCTTCAGCTGGTGGTACAGATCCTCAATGCGCTGCCAATAGCGCTTGCCGCCTTGGTCCACTCCGGTGCACGCATCCATCCCCACCTTGCTCCAAGCACGGACCAAGATGGTGTCTTCGATCTCGCTGTAGTTCGCCGTGCGTGGCTTCGGCGTCGACGAAGAACCGGCGGCAGCCGGATCAACCTCAACCACCTCCTCCTCGTCACCCTCATCCTCCTCCTCCTCATCAATCTCTTCGACGTTGCACTCGGCATCGAATGCATCCATACCGGCGTCCAAATTCACCGCGGAATCGTTGAGCATGTCCATGTAGGATGTTGTGGACTCAACATCGAACACCTTGTCTACGTCAATGGTGGATGGCGGCGGCGCGGGCGGCGCATCGGACGGAACGGAGGGAGGAGAGGGCGTGGCCTTGGAGGGCGGTGGAGGCGCGAGGCCGATGCGGTTGATGGCCTTTGTCCGCACCTTGGCCGGCGCGACGCCCCTCGGCCCGGCCGCCTTGGTCTTCCCAGCCCCCTTCTTGGCAGCCGGCGGGGCTTGGGCCGCGAAGCTGCGGCCGGCGCTGCTGCGGCCGCCGGCGCAGGTGCTTCGAAGAATACCTTCGGGATCCTCTTCCTCTTCGACGGGATGGTGGCGGAGATCATGGCCGACACCACCCCGGCGTTCGGCGCAGCTCCGACGGCGACATCGACCACCGCGGGCCGTTTTTACGGGGCGTGCTAGACGGCCGGGTAGACGCGAAACCCTCAAATCGGCGGTTATTATACGGGTTTGCCCCTTTTACGGGGTCTGTTAGACCTGCTCTAAGGACGAGAGCAGACCAAACCCGCACCTTATCCTGATCTTTTCCCCACCCCGAGATTCCCTAGCCACAGACACCCACCGGCGCTCCGGGACCAGGCCGCCGCCGACAAACTATGCCGCCCACTCTCCGCCTCGTCCTGCGTCTCCCTCACCGCTCCGCCTTGCACCGCCGCTAGCCACAGCCCCGCCACACGCGACCCCAGCTCGCTCGCGGAACGCAGCAGTAGCCGCACCTTATCCTATGAGGCTATGGCCGCCATGGGAAGCAGCGCGCGAGGCTGCCGTCGAGCACCGAAGCGGGTGGCCGCCGCAGGGAGGACGCCACCGAGCACCGCCGCGGGGAAGCCGCCGCAGAGCACTTCCTCGGGTGGTCGCCGCCGAGCATCGCCGCGGGTGGTCGCCGCGAGGCCGTCGAGCACGCTCTGGGAGGAGAGGCATCCACCGTGGAGCACGCATCGGAGAAGGCAACCGATACCGACCACGCAACATGGAGTCGGCCATGAGGGGCGAGGCGAGGCTGCTCTACGCGCTAGGCCTGGTGCTGCCCGGCATGACACATCGGCATGCTGCTCTGGCCGTGTGGGCGCTGCACAATGCCGCCGGCAAACCGCATGGTCACGTCTTGCAATCTCCAGTTCATACTCGAACTTCGCGGCCGCGGCACCTGTTCTGTGACCGTGAGCGGCATCAAACTTTTCGGAGGCCACACGATGAAACGGGAGTAGAGTTATCTCGTGGCAGCAAAAGCAGCGGCGACGAGATGGAGCGTGACGGGGTACACCGTCGTGGTCATGGATGCACATTTGTGCGTGCCGACTATTCTCCACGACGACGCCATGGATTCGTCGATCTCGGTCGTCATTAATCCTGGCTTTTTTCAAGACCGGCTAACGTCCGCGTCCCGCTCGGCTCTGCTCGATCGGCTGAGAAGCAAAACGGTGATCCACCGACCACTTTCACCCAAGTAACAATCGATCGGAAAATTCAGTCTCCGTCAAAACTCTTTCTCGTGATAACTCTGTAACTGTGGAATTTGACGAATTTGGTTTTTCTGTAAAGGACGCCCGTACCCGGATGGTTTTGCACCGCTGTGAGAGTCCCGGCGACCTCTACCCCGTTCAGCCGTCTCCCTCCACTCACGCTGCACCTCGGGCGCTCTCCGCCGGCGTCGACCTTTGGCACGCTCGTCTTGGCCATCCCAGCTCCACCTCGCTCCGCCAAATAATGAGAGGCTTTTCTTTTTCATGTAATAAAATGGCGGCTCACTCATGTGACGCTTGCCGACTAGGCAAACATGTTCGACTTCCTTTCAGTAGTTCATCCACAGTTGCATCATTTCCTTTTCAATTACTTCATAGTGATGTATGGACGTCCCCTGTACCGAGTCATTCTGGTTTTATTTATTATCTTGTTATTCTCGATGATTTTTCTCACTTTGTCTGGACTTTCCCTCTTCGTAAGAAATCTGACGTCGCCTTGACACTCACCGCCTTTTATTCTTATGTCTCTACGCAGTTCGGTCGCCCAATCCTCGCCCTCCAAACTGACAACGGCAAGGAGTTCGACAACACCACCATCCGCACCCTCCTCTCCACCCATGGAACCATCTTCCGCCTCACTTGCCCATACACCTCCCAGCAGAACGGCCGCGCTGAGCGCGTCCTACGCACCCTTAATGACTGCGTCCGTACCCTCCTGTTCCACGCTGGAATTACACACCACATAACCTCCTGTTCGGCTCACCCCCCTCATACGACGGTCTCCGTATTTTCGGTTGTCGCTGTTTCCCTAGCACCGCCGCCACCACCCCTCATAAACTCGCACCTCGCTCCATTCCGTGCGTCTTTCTCGGTTACCCGGCTAACACCAAAGGCTACCGTTGCTATGATCCGGTCTCTCACCGCGTCATCACGTCCCGACACGTGTACTTTGATGAGCACTGTTTTCCCTTTGCACAGGAACAGGTGATGACTTCTCCTCCCGTGACTGACAGTCCGCGGCGTCGCGGCCCTACCTTGGTAGAGGTTCCTGGCTCGGCTGCACCCCCGCGCGCCCCTCTACTCCGCTGCGACGCCCCGTGACGCCCTCGAGCACTGCCTCGGGCTCACACACGGCGCCCTCGAGCTCCGCCTCGGGCGCTGCCGCCTCGCCTTCGACACCGCCCTCATCGCCCTCGAGTACTACCTCGGGCGCTGCCGTGTCATCCGCGCCCTCGACCGCGTCGCCCTCGAGCCCCAGCTCGGGCGACGCCACCGCCGTGTCATCTGCGCCCTCGACCGCGTCGCCCTCGAGCCCCAGCTCGGGCGATGCCTCGTCTCCGGCCCCGCCTCCGCCTCCTCCGCCGCCGGCCACGGGGCCCCTCACGCGTGCCCGTGCGGGGATTCGCGTCCCGAGTACGCGATACCCCTCGGATGAGTACGTCTGCACCGCGTCGACTTCCGCGCCTTCACCAGCCACGCCATCGCCCCTGCCCGCCTCTGCCCGGGCTGCTCTCCGCGACCCGCAGTGGCTTGCGGCCATGCAGGACGAGTTCGATGCACTGCAGCGAAACCAGACACGCTTGTTCCCCGCCCTCCCCACGCCAACATCATCACCGGGAAGTGGGTCTTCAAGCACAAGTTCCATCCGGACGGTACTCTCGACCGCCACAAGGCACGGTGGGTGGTTCGTGGTTTTCGCCAGCGCGCCGGCGTCGACTTCACCGACACCTTCGCCCCGGTTGTCAAGCCTGGGACGATCCGAACCGTTCTTCAGCTCGCGGTCTCCCGTGCATGGCCCGTGCACCAAATGGACGTCTCCAACGCCTTCCTTCACGGCCATCTAGAGGAGCAGGTCTTCTGCCAGCAGCCCACGGGTTTCGTCGACAGCGCCCACCCCGACCATGTGTGCCTGCTCTCGCGCTCGCTATACGGGCTCAAGCAGGCCCCACGCGCCTGGCACGCATTTTTCTTCACTTCGGCTCCGCTCCCGCTCCGATGCCTCGCTGTTTGTGTACAACAACGGCGCCGCCACCGCGTACCTGCTGCTCTATGTCGACGACATCATCCTAACGGCTAGCTCCATGGACCTACTGCGACAGCTCACCGAGCGTCTTCGCGCCGAGTTTGCCCTCAAGGACTTGGGGCCCCTGCACTACTTCCTCGGCATCGAGGTCGTTCGTCGCACCGACGGCTTCTTCCTTCATCAGCGCAAGTACGCCCACGAGCTCCTGGACCGCGCCGGTATGCTTAATTGCAAATCCGCGGCCACGCCTGTCGACACGAAGTCCAAGCTCTCCGCCACGGATGGTTCCTTGGCCACGGACGCGTCATCTTATCGCTCCATCGTCGGTGCCTTGCAGTACCTCACCTTGACTCGCCCCGAGCTACAGTATGCTGTTCAGCAGGTGTGCCTTCACATGCACGCTCCGCGGGATCCTCATTGGGCTGCGGTCAAGCGGATCCTCCGCTACATTCGTGGCACCATGGACTTCGGCCTCTCCCTCCACGCCTCCACCGCCACGGACATCGTCGCATATTCGGACGCCGATTGGGCCGGCTGCCCCGACACGCGTCGCTCCACGTCTGGCTACTGCGTCTACTTCGGACCTTCGCTCATCTCGTGGTCGTCTAAGCGACAACCCACGGTCTCTCGCTCCAGCGCCGAAGCGGAGTACCGGGCAGTTGCTAACGCGGTTGCTGAGGTTTCCTGGCTACGACAACTCCTCGTTGAGCTCTCATGTCCTGTCGCCAAAGCCACCGTGGTCTACTGCGACAACGTTTCCGCCGTCTACCTCTCCGCCAACCCGGTCCACCATCGCCGCACCAAGCATATTGAGCCGGACATTCATTTTGTTCGGGAACAGGTGGCCCTTGGACACATTCGAGTCCTTCATGTGCCCACCTCTCAACAGTTTGCGGATATCATGACTAAGGGTCTCCCTACGGCATCATTTGAGGAGTTTCGGTCCAGTCTATGCGTTCGACCAGGCGACGCTTCGACTGCGGGGGGTGTTGAGATACATATCTCTGAATATCTGGATGTGTATCCTCTGTAATTATGTATAGCGATACATATCTTTGTATTTAGTATCGGGCCCGCCTCCTTCCTTGTATAGTCGAGGACGTGGCCTATATATATGTACCGCCTATGACTCCGATGAATACATTGAGCATTGCATCTCTCTTCACTGGGCACGAGCGATTTTGATTCCGATCCGACCGGGCTGACGGCGATCGAGACGTCCCACGCACGGCGCGCCTCCCGTCGACGACGACGACGACGACAGAAGGTTGATTCCGTGTGTTTGGCCCTGCTCGGCTGAGCGCTACTACTGTTTTACACCATTGCCTACCAGACATTCTTCATCGAGGAAATTGCATACTATACCAGTAATAAGTGTTGGAGCAAACATTGCGCAGACCAGTGACTTGAAATTGGTTTTGCGCAAACCAGTGACTCTCCATATCATACATTGCATGGTGCTGTAATGATTAGATTACACCGTCAAGCACCATACTTTGGCATCTGCCGTGGCTTGGTGTGTGCTGCGCGTGCACTAGCCCCATGGTTGACAGCTGCTTTGCTTCAAATTTGGCATTTCTACAATGATCTAAAAAGTAGAAAAACTATGTATAACGGAATCTCTAGGATCACTACAGGAATCGTACGGTGTGTCGACGGCCCTGAGCCCTCGGCGTAGCAAGCCCTGGCCGTCGGCGTACGGTAGGCCGACAATGACCGTCGGCGTAGCCCCTCGGGCAAGGTAAGCCTCGGGACAGCCCAGCTGGCCGTCGGCGTAGACGAAGAACCCGACATAGCATGTCGAGGGGCTTGATGAGGGGATGGGCTGGCTGGGCAGTACGCCGACGGCCCCGATACCTCGTGCCAATCATGTAGTGCTGATCGACGGTGATGCTTGATCATGCTCCTCCTTTATGATGTGACGTTTGATCCTATATTGGTGTCGTGTTTCATGTATGATTGAGTACTTTGAACAACCTGTTCGGATGATCTATATTTCTACATTTGAAAGTTATCGGATGATTTGCATAAACCCTGCGTTTGGCGCGTCCGTGCTGCCAAGGTCGACCATGTCATCGCGGAACTTCTGCAGCTGGCCGGATTTGGTCGGTCGCGGCGCGCCAGCTCGCTGGGGTGGGGAGTGACGACAAAACGGCAGTTTGAGCTCGAGCGCGGCCATTGGTTTACGATACATCACCTCTTTGCATCGCGGTGTAAGGTGTTGCAGTCCCACGGGTCCGAGTCAGGGCCGTATGCTAAAATCGAAGGTCACCAACGATCTGTGGCCCTGCAGACGGCCGGCAATGGTCACGGCGAGCCGGAATCGGCCATAATCGAGCGACAATGGCTTTATTGCCTACGGCAGCTGGCCGAATTTTGGTTCATTGGGCGATTTTTTTAAACTAAGGTGTTGTATATAGTAGTTATTTTTTACATTATCTGCTGGTGATGCTCTAATACCACCATGCCAGCCAGGCCACCTCGTGTGGGTCTCCTTTATCAGTTACTATGTTCTTAACATGTTTAATTTGGTCATTACAGCTCTTTGCAATGAGTTACACGTAGAGTTGCTGGTCTGTGCAAAAATAAATTCAAGTGACTGGTTTGCACAATGTTTGCCCCAAGAGTTACTGGTCTATGCAATTTTCTCTTCTTCATCTGCATTTCAACAATTACACCAGTAGGTCCGCAAGAAAAAAACAATTACACTACTTTTTTCTTACCGAAATTACACTACTAGTACTACTACTGTACGGAACAGAGGCGATTATTCCCGCGGCTCTCGCTTTCATCCACTTCGCGCGACATTAGCGGTTGGTTATGCAAGATTTGTTCGACTTGGCATTCATCGTCCACCAATAGCTCGGCTAACGGAGAATGTTCTATCCTGTCAGCGCACACGCTACACATCGGAAGCCGATTTTTACTGCCGCTGGGTAGCTTTGACGACGGAGTTTCTTAAGATCCAGACCTGGTATTTCTCCTTTTCTGAAACAGGAGACCTGGTATTTCACATGTACTTCTGTTTGAAAAAAAAACTAGATTGTTTTTTCGTAGTACTGTAATTTAAATTTAAGATGTCTTGCATTTTGCCACGTTCATGCGTATCACATTACAATTGTTTATACTTCAGTTTCTCAATGAGCTCCTGGGATAGCTACCCTGATGTCAAGATGTTTGGAACTCGTATTCTTTTCTAATTTTTTTTAAACGCACAATAAAGAGTTTATTGTTTTATATGGACTCTTCAAACACATGCATAAAAACTAACGATGTGATGTGATTATATTACGTGGACTCGCCACATTTTTAACCGAATACGGGGCCTTGGAAAGAAGCTTTCCTGAATTTGAAACTTTGAGCATGAGCAGGGCAAACTAAGCACGCCGCGCATGCCCACACACATCTCGAAATAAAAAAGATTAACATGCACAACCTAATTGCACAAGAAACTATAACTAAACCATGGATCCCCCTAAAAAAATCATTTACACGTATATTAGGATGTATCGGGCACCTGGAACTCAAGAGGAAACCCTCGTCCGAAGGGTGCGGCTGACGGAGTGAGGTAGGCTGCACATGCCCCTTGTTGCGCCTCCTAGGTTGGCTGTGCCATCTCGGCCGATGGGCCTCTCGTAGCCCCACCCTTGTTCTTTCTTGCAGCTTTTTGTCCATCAGTGTTCAATCCTATGATTTTTCTTGTATTTTAATGATTCGTAAAACATGCATTAAATTGATAACAAATGTATCCAAACAGCTCTTGGTCCTACAAGAATAATCTAATAATAGGAAAGAGCACAAATAAATTTAAAAAAATAATAGATATGTATTTAACATGGACTTGTGGGTCATCAACACATTAGCGCCATATGTATTTAAAAAGTAGTAATATATGTGGTCATTTGAGTTTTGATGTCTCTCGGTGGTTATTTCAAGCGATGTTATTTCAATACAAAATAAACAGTGAAGAAAGTTTAACAACTAGTTAATGAACCATCTCGAACATAAAAGACTTGTATTTGACCAGAACTGAAAATAAGACAAGCAACAAGCCGATTATTCAATGACAAGCTCCTCATAAACACCATGCATGCTCTAGACTTTTCCATTTTCTTACCAAATCATAAATCAAAAACCGTAATCACCATATTTATTAGATCATAAGATTTTTAGCCTATCTCCATCATAATATGTTTTTCATGCAATATCATGCAAATGTAAAACTTAATCCATAGATGCACGAACTTTGTCTCTTTAATACCATGCTCATATCTATGGGCATCATGTTGAAATATTCCTGAATGTCTCAAACGCAAAAAGCTAAATACTAGTGGAACAAAATAATGTTTAATTTTCTCTTATAAAAATGTACTACTCAACAAAAGGTGAATAATTGTATACCAAGAACATCATACTTACTACGCAACATTAGTATGTGGCAAATTATGTTAACTAAGTAATAAAATATGTAAGCTAAATCTTTTACTAGGTAAAAAAGTGTAAATAAATAATTATAAAATTTCAGTATAAATACCAACTATTTCAAATATTAATTTTAGGTGTTGCGACATCTGTTGACGAAGGGGAAGCTAAACACATTTACCACATGTTGGAGGACCTCGACTTGGTATCAGAGCATAGACTGCCTTTAGGAGTCTTTGCAACAGACGTGGTTGTGTCTAGAACTAATATTTTGATAGTTATATAGGAAAAACCGTATGCGTGGGAGTAGGAATTCTTTTTGTACTTCTTACCCTACCCACCCTCTCTCTGGTAAGGAAGTGTAACGATTTTACTATGTTCTTACTAGTTCATCTAGGATGACGTGTTCTGGGTGACCGTAGTGCTATAGGGAAAAGTTGTGTTTGAAAATTCTTGTGCTATGGTTGCTCCAATATCATCTGTTATCAATCTCCACACATAATATACTCTTTGCAAATGTTGTCATACTAACGTGTTCTCTCCGTTGTTTCGATGTTGTCTTGACCACTTCTTTGTTCTGGTGCCTGACTTCCTTTTCGTTATCATCATGCAGCTACCGTATAATATACCGTCCTATGCGTTGAGTGGCCGTGTGATGGCGTGTAACTCACACGTTCGTTGGGAACCCCAAGAGGAAGGTATGATGCGCACAGCAGCAAGTTTTCCCTCAGAAAGAAACCAAGGTTTATCGAACCAGGAGGAGCCAAGAAGCACGTTGAAGGTTGATGGTGGCGGGATGTAGTGCGGCGCAACACCGGGATTCCGGCGCCAACGTGGAACCTGCACAACAAACGAAAGTACTTTGCCCCAACGAAACAGTGAGGTTGTCAATCTCACCGGCTTGCTGTAACAAAGGATTAACCGTATTGTGTGGAAGATGATTGTTTGCAAGAAAACAGTAAAACAAGTATTGCAGTAGATTGTATGCGATGTAAAGAATAGGACCGGGGTCCACAGTTCACTAGAGGTGTCTCTCCCATAAGATAAAAGCATGTTGGGTGAACAAATTACAGTCGGGCAATTGACAAAATAGAGAAGGGCATAACAATGCATATACATGATATGATAAATATAGTGAGATTTAATTGGGCATTACGACAAAGTACATAGACCGCCATCCAACTGCATCTATGCCTAAAAAGTCCACCTTCAGGTTATCATCCGAACCCCTTTCAGTATTAAGTTGCAAAGCAACAGACAATTGCATTAAGTATGGTGCGTAATGTAATCGACAACTACATCCTTAGACATAGAATCAATGTTTTATCCCTAGTGGCAACAGCACATCACAACCTTAGAACTTTCTGTCACTGTCCCAGGTGTCAATGAAGGCATGAACCCACTATCGAGCATAAATACTCCCTATTGAAGTTAAGAGCAAAAACTTGGCCAGAGCCTCTACTAATAACGGAGAGCATGCAAGATCATAAACAACACATAAACAATAGATATAATCACCATAACATAGTATTCTCTATTCATCGGATCCCGACAAACACAACATATAGAATTACAGATAGATGATCTTGATCATGTTAGGCAGCTCACAAGATCCAACAATGAAGCACAATTAGGAGAAGACGACCATCTAGCTACTGCTATGGACCCATAGTCCAGGGGTGAACTACTCACTCATCACGGAGGCGACCATGGCGGTGTAGAGTCCTCCGGAGATGAATCCCCTCTCCGGCAGGTGCCGGAGGCGATCTCCTGAATCCCCGAGATGGGATTCGCGGCGGCGGCGTCTCTGGAAGGTTTTCCGTATCGTGGCTCTCGGTCGGTTTCGCGACGGAGGCTATTTGTAGGCGAAAGGGCAGCCTCGGAGGGGGTGGTGGGGCCGGACACTGGCGGCGCGGCCGGGGCTTGGGCCGCCATGTGTGGGCCCCACGTGGCCCCTCTCGATGGCTCTCGGGTGTCTGGATGCTTCGGGCAAAATAGGAACTTGGGCGTTGATTTCGTCCAATTCCGAGAATATTTCCTTACTAGGATTTCTGAAACCAAAAACAAACAGCAACTGGCTCTTCGGCATCTTGTTAATAGGTTAGTTCGGAAAATGCGTAAATACGACATATAATGTGCATAAAACATGTATATATCATCAATAATGTAGCATGGAACATAAGAAATTATCGATACGTTGGAGACGTATCAGCATCCCCAAGCTTAGTTCTGCTCGTCCCGAGCAGGTAAAACGATAACAAAGATAATTTCTGAAGTGACATGCCATCATAATCTTGATCATACTATTGTAAACATATGTAATGAATGCAGCGATCAAAACAATGGTAATGACATGAGTAAACAAGTGAATCATATAGCAAGGACTTTTCATGAATAGTACTTCAAGACAAGCATCAATAAGTCTTGCATAAGAGTTAACTCATAAAGCAATAAATCAAAGTAAAGGTATTGAAGCAACACAAAGGAAGATTAAGTTTCAGCGGTTGCTTTCAACTTATAACATGTATATCTCATGGATAGTGTCAATATAGAGTAATATAACAAGTGCAATATGCAAGTATGTAGGAATCAATGCACGTTCACACAAGTGTTTGCTTCTTAAGGTGGAGAGAGATAGGTAAACTGACTCAACAATAAAAGTAAAAGAAAGGTCCTTCAAAGAGGAAAGCATCGATTGTTGTATTTGTGCTAGAGCTTTTATTTTGAAAACATGAAACAATTTTGTCAACGGTAGTAATAAAGCATATGAGTTATGTAAATTATATCTTACAAGTTGCAAGCCTCATGCATAGTATACTAATAGTGCCCGCACCTTGTCCTACTTAGCTTGGACTACCGGATCTTCGCAATGCGCATGTTTCAACCAAGTGTCACAAAGGGGTACCTCCATGCCGCCTGTACAAAGGTCTAAGGAGAAAGCTCGCATTTTGGATTTCTCGCTTTTGATTATTCTCAACTTAGACATCCATACCGGGACAACATGGACAACGGATAATGGACTCCTCTTTAATGCATAAGCATGTAGCAACAATTATTATTCTCATATGAGATTGAGGATATATGTCCAAACTGAAACTTCCACCATGATTCATGGCTTTAGTTAGCGGCCCAATGTTCTTCTCTAACAATATGCATGCTCCAACCATTAAGGTGTTGGAGATATGCCCAAGAGGCAATAATAAAGTGGTTATTATAATATCTTTGTGTTTATGATAAATGTTTATATACCATGCTATAATTGTATTAACTGAAACATTGATACATGTGTGTTATGTAAACAACAAGGAGTCCCTAGTAAGCCTCTTGTATAACTAGCTTGTTGATTAATAGATGATCATGGTTTCGTGATCATGAACATTGGATGTTATTAATAACAAGGTTATGTCATTAGTTGAATGATATAATGGACACACACCCAAATGAGCGTAGCATAAGATCAAGTCATTAAGTTCGTTTGCTATAAGCTTTCAATACATAGTTGTCTTAATCCTTCGACCATGAGATCATGTAAATCACTTACACTGAAAGGGTACTTTGATTACATCAAACGTCATTGCGTAAATGGGTGACAATAAAGGTGGGATTAAGTATTTGGAAAGTGTGAGTTGAGGCATATGGATCAACGGTGGGATTTGTCCATCCCGATGACGGATAGATATACTCTGGGCCCTCTCGGTGGAATGTCATCTAATTAGCTTGCAAGCATATGAATAGTTCATAAGAGATCACATACCACGGTACGAGTAAAGAGTACTTGTCGGTAACGAGGTTGAACAAGGTATGGAGATACCGATGATCAAACCTCGGACAAGTAAAATATCGCGAGACAAAGGGAATTGGCATCGTATGTAAATGGTTCAATCGATCACTAAGTCATCGTTGAATATGTGGGAGCCATTATGGATCTCCAGATCCCGCTATTGGTTATTGCTCGGAGAGGAGTCTCGACCATGTGCATAGTTCGCGAACCGTAGGGTGACGCGCTTAAGGTTCGATGTCGCATAAGTAGATTCGGAATATGAGATGGAGTCCGAAGTTTTTGTTCGGAGTCTCGGATGGGATCCAGGACATCACGAGGAGGTTCGGAATTGTCCGGAGAATAAGATTCATATAAGGGAAGTCAAATTCCGGGGTTCGGAAAAAGTCCGGTGTTTTGACCGGAGCTTCTAGAAGGTTCTAGAGGGCCACCGGTGGGCCCACCACCCCGGGAGAGGCCACATAGGCGCCACATGGCATAGTGGGCCAGCCCACTATGACATGTGGGCCCAGGCCGGCCCCCTCTTAGAGATAAGATCTATCTCTATTTTTAAATGGTTTAAATTTAGAGATAGAATCTATCTCGAGATTAAATAGTTTAAACGAAGAGATAAAGGGAAAACTTGGGGGGAAGACTTCCCCCCTTGGGGCGCCGGCCAAGGAAGGAGGTGGGGCCAGGGGAAACCCTAGGCCGGCCCCTCCCCCTATATAAAGAGGGGAGGGGGTGGCCGGCCACTTCACCTCTTCCCCAACCCTAGCCGCCTCCCTCTCTTCCTCCTCCATACGCTGTGCAGGCTTAGGCGAAGCCCTGCAGCAAATCTTCTCCACCACCACCACCACGCCGTCGTGCTGCTGGGATTCCGTGGAGATCTACTACACCTCCGCTGCCCGCTGGAACGGGAGAGGAAGGAGCTTTCGACACCGTACGCGCGACCGAGTACGGAAGTGCTGCCGGATTGCAGCACCGGGACGATCGTCTACACCAACAACGAGATTAATCTCGTAGGCTTTGGAATCTTCGAGGGTTAGTCTCATCTCCATCTCGTTGCTTAGATCTAGTAGATTGGATCTTGGGTGTTCCATAGATTAGATCTGTTGGTTTTATTCGCTTTGCGGTAGGAAAATTTTTGTTTTCTATGCAACGAACCCCATCAGTGGTATCAGAGCCACGTCTATGCATAGATCTGTTGCACGAGTAGAACACAATGGTTTGTGGGCGGTGATGCTTTTGTTGCTTTAGTTTGTGTACTTTGCTTCTTGTGGGATGGTGGGATGAAGCGGCCCGGGCTAACTTTACATGACCGCGTCTCATGAGACTTGCTCCACGCTTGACATGCAACTTGTATTGCATAAGTGGCTTTGCGGGTGTCTGTCTCTCCCACCATAGTGAAGATTGTAATTTGCACTTCTATTGTCAACACTAGTATCACCGTTGTGGTTCATGTTCGTAGGTAGATTGGATCTTACTCGAAAACCCTAAACCACGTAAAAGATGCAAACCAAATTAGAGGCGTCTAACTTGTTTTTGCAGGGTTTGGTGATGTGATATGGCCATAATGTGATGATGATTATATTCGATGTATGAGATGTTCATTGATGTATTATGGCAACCGGCAGGAGCCTAATGGTTGTCTTTAATTCTTGTTAAAGACCTGCGTGTCTATTCATCATGTAATAGCTTTATTCCAAGTAGTTGTTATAGTAGCTATAAGTGATGGACAACCATGAAGCGGCGCCACTGACCTTGACGCCATGCTGGTGATGATGGAGATCATGTCCGTGCTTTGGAGATGGAGATCAAAAGCACAAGAAGAAAGGCCATATCATATCACACATTATGAATTGCATGTGATGTTAATCCTTTTATGCATCTTATTTTGCTTAGATCGCGACGGTAGCATTATAAGATGATCCCTCTCACTAAATATCAAGATAATAAAGTGTTCATCCTTAGTATGCACCGTTGCTAAGACTTGTCGTTTCGAAGCATCTCGTGATGATCGGGTGTGATAGACTCTACATGTGCATACAACGGGTGCAAGCCAGATTTGCACACGCGGATACTAAGGTTGCCTTGACGAGCCTAGCATGTACAGACATGGTCTCGGAACACGGGATACCGAAAGGTAGAGCATGAGTCATATGAATGATATGATGAACACTTTGAGTGTTCGCCTTTGAAACTACATCTTTTCTCGTGAAGATCGGACTTGGTGTAGTGGATTTGGTTCGTGTAATCACTAAGACAATGCGAGGGATGTTGTTTTGAGTGGGAGTTCACCTAGTTAATTTAAGAATTAAAACTGAACTCATTTTATCATAAACTTAGTCTAAACTCTTTGCAAATATGTTGTAGATCATGGCGCCCCCTCCATCAATTTTAACCAGTTCCTAGAGAAAGAAAAGCTTAAGGGCAATGGTAGCAACTTCACTGACTGGTCCCGTCATGTGAGGATTTTCCTCACTGGCGTGAGCATGCAATTTGTGCTCAAAGCACCGCTAGGTCCCCCACCACCTCCTGCAGTGTCCGAGGACATAAAGAATGTTTATGAGACTCGGGTAACTCGGTACTCCGAAATTCAGTGTGCCATCTTGTGCAGTTTAGAGGCAGAGCTCCAAAAGCGTTTTGAGCACCACGACCCATGTGAGATGATGCGTGAGCTCAAACTTATCTTTGAGACTCATGCAGCCGTGGAGAGCTATGAGGCCTCGAAACAGTTCTTTAACTGCATGATGGAAGAGGGCAGCTCCGTTAGTGAGCACATGTTCGCCATGTCCGGACATGCGAAGAAGCTCAGTGACTTGGGGATTGTGATCCCTAACAAGCTGGGTATTCATCGTGTCCTCCAATCACTGCCACCAAGTTACAAGAACTTCGTGATGAACTACAACATGCAGAACATGAACAAAGAGTTACCTGAACTCTTCTCCATGCTGAAGTCTGCTGAAGTAGAAATTAAGAAGGAGAACCAAGTGTTGATGGTCAACAAGACCACCAGTTTCAAGAAGCAGGGCAAGCCTAACAAGGGCAACTTCAAGAAGGGCGGCAAGAAAGTTGCAGCGCCTCCTGAGAAGCCTAAGGCTGGTCCTAAGCCTGAGACTGTGTGCTACTACTGCCAGGGGAAGGGGCACTGGAAGCGGAACTGCACCAAATACTTGGCCGATCTGAAGAGCGGCCATGCCAAGAAGAAAGGTATATTTGATATACATGTTATAGATGTCTATCTTACTGGTTCTCGTAGTAGTGCCTGGGTATTTGATACTGGTTCGGTTGCTCACATTTGTAACTCGAAACAGGAACTGCGGAATAAACGAAGCCTGGCAAGGGACGAGGTGACGATGCGCGTTGGAAATGGATCCAAGGTCGATGTGATCGCCGTCGGCACGCTCCCCCTACATCTACCTTCGGGATTAGTTTTAAACCTCAATAATTGTTATTTGGTACCTGCGTTGAGCATGAACATTATATCTGGATCTTGTTTGATGCAAGACGGTTATTCGTTTAAGTCTGAGAATAATGGTTGTTCGATTTATATGAGTAATGTCTTTTATGGCCATGCACCTGAGATGAATGGTTTATTCTTGTTAAATCTCGATAGTAGTGATACACATGTTCATAACATTGATGCTAAGCGAATTAAATTGAATGATAATTCTACTTATATGTGGCACTGTCGTCTTGGTCATATTGGAGTGAAGCGCATGAAGAAACTCCATTCCGATGGACTTCTTGAGTCACTTGACTTTGAGTCACTTGACAGATGCGAAGCATGTCTAATGGGAAAAATGACTAAGACTCCATTTTCTGGCACAATGGAGCGAGCTACAGACTTATTGGAAATCATACATACCGATGTGTGCGGACCAATGAGTGTAGCATCGCGCGGTGGTTATCGTTATGTTCTAACCTTCACGGATGATCTGAGTAGATATGGGTATATTTACTTTATGAAACACAAGTCCGAGACTTTTGAGAAGTTCAAGGAATTCCAAAGTGAAGTAGAAAATCAACGTAACAAGAAGATTAAGTTTCTGCGTTCTGATCGCGGAGGCGAATATCTGAGTTATGAGTTTGGCATGCATTTAAAGAAATGCGGAATACTTTCACAATTGACACCGCCGGGAACACCACAGCGTAATGGTGTGTCCGAACGTCGTAATCGAACTCTCTTAGATATGGTTCGTTCTATGATGTCTCTTACCGATTTGCCATTATCGTTTTGGGGCTATGCTTTAGAGACAGCCGCATTCACTTTAAATAGGGCACCATCTAAATCCGTTGAAACGACACCGTATGAATTATGGTTTGGGAAGAAACCTAAGCTGTCGTTCCTTAAAGTTTGGGGTTGCGATGCTTATGTAAAGAAGTTACAACCTGACAAGCTAGAACCCAAAGCGGAGAAATGCGTCTTCATAGGATACCCTAAAGAAACAATTGGGTATACTTTCTATCACAGATCCGAAGGCAAAATCTTTGTTGCCAAGAACGGATCCTTTCTTGAGAAGGAGTTTCTCACTAAAGAAGTGACTGGAAGAAAAGTAGAACTCGACGAGGTTGATGAACCTTCTCTCATAGATCAGAGTAGCGCAGTGCCGGAAGAAGTTCCTGTGCAGCCTACACCGATAGGAGAGGAAGCAAATGATGATGATCATGAAACTTCGAACGAGGAAGCTACTGAACCTCGCAGATCGACGAGGGAACGTACCACTCCTGATTGGTATGATCCCTGTCTAAATGTCATGATTGTGGACGACAATGATGAGGACCCTGCGACGTATGAAGAAGCGATGATGAGCCCAGATTCCAACAAATGGCAAGAAGCCATGAAATCCGAAATGGGATCCATGTATGATAACAAAGTATGGACTTTGGTAGACTTACCTGATAGCCGCAAGGCTGTCGAGAATAAATGGATCTTCAAGAGAAAAACAGATGCTGATGGTAATATTACTGTCTATAAAGCTCGACTTGTCGCAAAGGGTTTCCGACAAATTCAAGGAGTTGACTACGATGAGACTTTCTCACCTGTAGCGAAGCTAAAGTCTGTGAGGATTTTGTTAGCAATAGCTGCATTTTTCGATTATGAGATTTGGCAGATGGATGTCAAAACGGCGTTCCTTAATGGTGACATTGAGGAAGAGTTGTATATGGTACAACCCAAAGGTTTTGTCGATCCTAAAAATGCTGACAAGGTATGCAAACTTCAGCGTTCCATTTATGGACTGAAGCAAGCATCCCGGAGTTGGAACCTACGCTTTGATAGAGTGATCAAAGATTTTGGTTTTATACGGACTCATGGTGAGGCCTGTATTTACAAGAAAGTGAGTGGGAGCTCTGTAGCGTTCCTGATATTATATGTAGATGACATATTATTGATTGGGAATGATATAGAACTTTTAAGCAGCATTAAAGGTTATTTGAATAAGTCTTTTTCAATGAAAGACCTTGGTGAAGCAGCATACATTTTAGGCATCAAGATTTATAGAGATAGATCAAGACGCCTAATAGGCCTTTCACAAAGTACATATCTGGACAAGATTCTAAAGAAGTTTAGAATGGATGAAAGCAAGAAAGGGTTCTTGCCTATGTTGCCAGGTAAGGTCTTGAGTAAGACTCAAGGTCCGGCTACGGCAGATGAAAGAGAGAGGATGAGCAAAATCCCCTATGCTTCGGCGTAGGCTCTATCATGTATGCATGTGTACTAGACCGGATATCGCACATCTGTTAGTTTGACCAGCAGATATCAAAGTGATCCGGGATGGAACACTGGACAGCGGTCAAGAATATCCTGAAGTACTTGAAAAGGACTAAGGATATGTTTCTTTGTTATGGCGGTGACCAAGAGCTCGTTGTAACCAGTTACACCGATGCAAGTTGGAACACCGACCCTGATGACTCTAAGTCTCGGTGGGTACGTGTTTATATTGAATGGTGCGGCAGTAAGCTGGAGCAGTTCCAAGCAGTGCACGGTGGCGAAATCTTCAACAGAATCTGAATATATAGCGGCTTCAGAGGCTTCATCGGAAGCGGTATGGATGAAGAGGTTCATTGTTGAGCTTGGTGTGGTTCCTAGTGCATTGGACCCGCTAGTCATTTATTGTGACAACACGGGTGCCATCGCCAATGCAAAGGAACCAAGGTCACACAAGAAGCTGAAGCATATCAAGCTGCGTTTCCATTCGATTCGCGAGTACATCGAAGATGGTGAAGTAGAGATTTGCAAAGTACACACGGATCTGAATGTTGCAGATCCGTTGACTAAAGCTCTCCCAAGGGCAAAGCATGACCAACACCAGAATGCCATGGGTGTTAGGTACCTTACAATGTAATCTAGATTATTGACTCTAGTGCAAGTGGGAGACTGTTGGAGATATGCCCAAGAGGCAATAATAAAGTGGTTATTATAATATCTTTGTGTTTATGATAAATGTTTATATACCATGCTATAATTGTATTAACGAAACATTGATACATGTGTGTTATGTAAACAACAAGGAGTCCCTAGTAAGCCTCTTGTATAACTAGCTTGTTGATTAATAGATGATCATGGTTTCGTGATCATGAACATTGGATGTTATTAATAACAAGGTTATGTCATTAGTTGAATGATATAATGGACACACACCCAAATGAGCGTAGCATAAGATCAAGTCATTAAGTTCATTTGCTATAAGCTTTCAATACATAGTTGTCTTAATCCTTCGACCATGAGATCATGTAAATCACTTACACTGAAAGGGTACTTTGATTACATCAAACGTCATTGCGTAAATGGGTGACAATAAAGGTGGGATTAAGTATTTGGAAAGTGTGAGTTGAGGCATATGGATCAACGGTGGGATTTGTCCATCCCGATGACGGATAGATATACTCTGGGCCCTCTCGGTGGAATGTCATCTAATTAGCTTGCAAGCATATGAATAGTTCATAAGAGATCACATACCACGGTACGAGTAAAGAGTACTTGTCGGTAACGAGGTTGAACAAGGTATGGAGATACCGATGATCAAACCTCGGACAAGTAAAATATCGCGAGACAAAGGGAATTGGCATCGTATGTAAATGGTTCAATCGATCACTAAGTCATCGTTGAATATGTGGGAGCCATTATGGATCTCCAGATCCCGCTATTGGTTATTGCTCGGAGAGGAGTCTCGACCATGTCTGCATAGTTCGCGAACCGTAGGGTGACGCGCTTAAGGTTCGATGTCGCATAAGTAGATTCGGAATATGAGATGGAGTCCGAAGTTTTTGTTCGGAGTCTCGGATGGGATCCAGGACATCACGAGGAGGTTCGGAATGTCCGGAGAATAAGATTCATATAAGGAAGTCAAATTCCGGGGTTCGGAAAAAGTCCGGTGTTTTGACCGGAGCTTCTAGAAGGTTCTAGAGGGCCACCAGTGGGCCCACCACCCCGGGAGAGGCCACATAGGCGCCACATGGCATAGTGGGCCAGCCCACTATGACATGTGGGCCCAGGCCGGCCCCCCTCTTAGAGATAAGATCTATCTCTATTTTTAAATGGTTTAAATTTAGAGATAGAATCTATCTCTAGATTAAATAGTTTAAACGAAGAGATAAAGGGAAAACTTGGGGGGAAGACTTCCCCCCCTTGGGGCGCCGGCCAAGGAAGGAGGTGGGGCCAGGGGGAAACCCTAGGCCGGCCCCTCCCCTATATAAAGAGGGGAGGGGTGGCCGGCCCTTCACCTCTTCCCCAACCCTAGCCTCCCTCTCTTCCTCCTCCATACGCTGTGCAGGCTTAGGCGAAGCCCTGCAGCAAATCTTCTCCACCACCACCACCACGCCGTCGTGCTGCTGGGATTCCGTGGAGATCTACTACACCTCCGCTGCCCGCTGGAACGGGAGAGGAAGGAGCTTCGTCGACACCGTACGCGCGACCGAGTACGGAAGTGCTGCCGGATTGCAGCACCGGGGACGATCGTCTACACCAACAACGAGATTAATCTCGTAGGCTTTGGAATCTTCGAGGGTTAGTCTCATCTCCATCTCGTTGCTTAGATCTAGTAGATTGGATCTTGGGTGTTCCATAGATTAGATCTGTTGGTTTTATTCGCTTTGCGGTAGGAAAATTTTTGTTTTCTATGCAACGAACCCCATCATAAGGTGGTAGATCCCTCTTACTTCAGACAAGACGGACATGCATAGCAACTCACATGATATTCAACAAAGAGTAGTTGATGGTGTCCCCAGAAGCATGGTTATCGCACAACAAGCAACTTAATAAGAGATAAAGTGCATAAGTACATATTCAATACTACGATAGTTTTTAAGGCTATTTTGTCCCATGAGCTATATATTGCAAAGGCGAATGATGGAATTTTAAAGGTAGCACTCAAGCAATTTACTTTGGAAGGGCGGAGAAATACCATGTAGTAGGTAGGTATGGTGGACACAAATGGCATAGTGGTTGGCTCAAGGATTTTGGATGCATGAGAAGTATTCCCTCTCGATACAAGGTTTAGGCTAGCAAGGTTATTTGAAGCAAACTCAAGGATGAACCGGTGCAGCAAAACTCACATAAAAGACATATTGTACACATTATAAGACTCTACACCGTCTTCCTTGTTGTTCAAAACTCAATACTAGAATTATCTAGACCTTAGAGAGACCAAATATGCAAATCAGATTTTAGCAAGCTCTATGTATTTCTTCATTAATGGGTGCAAAGTATATGATGCAAGAGCTTAAACATGAGCACAACAATTGCCAAGTATCACATTATCCAAGACATTTTAGAATTACTACATGTAGCATTTTCCAATTCCAACCATATAACAATTTAACGAAGAAGAAACTTCGCCATGAACATTATGAGTAAAGCCTAAGGACATATTTGTCCATATGCAACAGCGGAGCGTGTCTCTCTCCCACAAAGTGAATGCTAGGATCCATTTTATTCAAACAAAAACAAAAATAAAAACAAACCGACGCTCCAAGCAAAGAACACAAGATGTGATGAATAAAAATATAGTTTCGGGGAGGAACCTGATGATGTTGTCGGTGAAGAAGGGGATGCCTTGGGCATCCCCAAGCTTAGACGCTTGAGTCTTCTTAAAATATGCAGGGATGAACCACGGGGCATCCCCAAGCTTAGAGCTTTCACTCCTCTTGATCATAGTATATCATACTCCTCTCTTGACCCTTGAAAACTTCCTTCACACCAAACTTCAAGCAAACTCATTAGAGGGTTAGTGCACAATTAATAATTCACACATTCAGAGGTGACACAATAATTCTTAACACTTCTGGACATTGCACAAAGCTACTGGACATTAATGTATCAAAGAAATTCATCCAACATAGTAAATACGGCAATGCGAAATAAAAGGCAGAATCTGTCAAAAACAGAACAGTCCGTAAAGACGAATTTTAAAATGGCACCAGACTTGCTCAAATGGAAAAACTCAAAAATAATGAAAGTTGCGTACATATCTGAGGATCACGCTCGTAAATTGGCAGATTTTTTGAATTTTCTACAGAGACTTGTGCCCAGATTCGTGACAGCAATGCTGTTTCTGCGCAGCGATCCCAAATATAACATCAACTTTAACATAGAAACTTTACTTGGCACAAAAACATGATAAGGAGAGGTTGCTAAAGTAGTAAACAACTTCCAAGACTCAAATATAAAACAAAAATTGCTGTAGTAAAAACATGGGTTGTCTCCCATAAGCGCTTTTCTTTAACGCCTTTCAGCTAGGCGCAGAAAGTGCAAATCAAGTATTATCAAGAGTAGAAGCATCAACATAATTATTTTTCATGCAAACACAACTTGTTGCAGAGGGTACTTTAAGTGTTCCATTCTCTAAATTTTCTATGGTGGTGCTAGGGGTTTTAGCAATTTTAGGCCTATAATAATTCTTTCGTTTAGACACTTTAGAGGCATACATGAATTTTTGCTCTTTACCCACATAAGCTTTCTCATTATACTTGAAAGAAGAAAAGGTTGAACCCAAGGTTCCCATAGCTTTTTCAATTTCATCAATCCTATTGGTTTGATTATCATGAACAACACAAGGTCCTAGGACACTAATTCTTTCATCAATTTCTCCTAGGGATTTATCAAGTTCATCAGTTTTATCCAATAACATTTCCAATTTAGTTTCGATACTTGGAAAAATTTTCTCTATGGTTTCCAATTTTTTCATAACATCCTCAAGAGAGATTTCAATTTTAACTTCATTAACAGGTGGTATTCCAACTAGACTCCCAATGATGCAACTAGCTTCTAAAGCGGGAGTACCTAGGAAATTGCCTCCCGAAAGAGTATTGATACGCGTAGATGCACACGTCCGTTGGGAACCCCAAGTGGAAGGTATGATGCGTATAGAAGCAAGTTTCCCTCAGTATGAAACCAAGGTGTCGTTGCCTAATCGACGATACCTCGGAGGAGGGATCCTCACGAGGGGGAGAAGAAGTAGGGGCCATAGGGCGGAGTGCACACGGGACGGTGGTACGCGAGTTACCCACGGACGCACGATGACGGGGCCTCTGCTGCTTGTCGGAATTATCGGCGCTTGCGCGTTGTTACAATGGTTGTGGTTGTCTCGTTTCTAGCTCGAGATCTCCCCTCAGGGCTCCGGGATCCGGCTTATAAAGGCGTACGGATCTAGGGTTTACATGGAGAGTCCTAGCCGGAATACAAGTTGCCTAACTACGGTACAGTATCTTGCCGTGTACGTCAAGGATCCACCTATGCCTAACTTGTCGTCATGGATCCGGCTTCCTTCATGGGCCTTCACGGATCTGACTCCTGGCATAGACCTCTTCGGATCCGGGTACCTCTGTAGGTCGGTTCGGATCCGGGTACCTTCCTAGGGCGGTTCGGATCCGGGTACCTCTGTAGGTCGGTTCGGATCCGGCTACCTTTGTAGGGCGGTTCCGATCCGGCTACCTTCGTAGGGCGGTTCGGATCCGGCTACCTTTGTAGGCCGGTTGGGATCCGGCTCCTTGTTCCTGGGCTGGACATCTTCCATCTTGATCAACAGCAACTGGGCCGCCCGGTGGGCCATATGCCATCACCACCATCTTTGGGCCACCCGGGCTTGCCGGAATCGGACCATGTCGATGGTATACCTATGAAGTATATCCACAACAGTAGCCCCCGGAGTTCTCCAAGATTCACCGTTCTTCCATCCAGCTCAGCTTGCGCATGTATCTTCATCCTTTGGCTGGAACGAATAATAGAGAATCTTGAAGGACTCCAAACTTCATATCTCCTACCAAGTATTGGTCGGAAACTTCATGATCCAATGGTCAGATTCTTCGTAATCTTCGGTATGGATCCGACTAGCCAAATGTAGGTTCGGATCTGACTAGCCAAAATATAGGTCCGGATCCGACTACAAAATTGTAGTTGCGGATCCGACTACCAAAAATTGAGGTGCGGATCCGGCTACCAAAATATAGGTGCGGATCCGACTACCATAATGTAGGTGCGGATCCAGCTACCAAAACTGAGGTGCGGATCCGGCTACCAAAAATTGAGGTGCGGATCCGGCTACCAAAACTGAGGTGCGGATCCGGCTACCAAAAATTGAGGTGCGGATCCGGCTACCAAAATTCAGGTGCGGATCCGGCTACCAAAATATAGGTGCGGATCCGGCTACCAAAATCTAGGTGCGGATCCGGCTAGTTAGCCGGATTTTCGCCATCTTCTAAATTTTCTTGACATAACCATATGTAGCCCCCGAGCGTTGAGTCGGCTTGCTCCAAGGAGACTCGATGCTCAGAAACTTAGCCCCCAAGCATCAAGGTGGAAATTTTTCGGTTAGTTGCTCCAAAGAGAACTTCATCGATGTAGCCCCCGAGCGCCAAGGTGAATTTACTTGAAAATCCGGCTTGGAGCTCTTAGAGTAGCTTTATCTTTATATGTGACTAAGGAATAGTGTAAATCCCAAGCATCTAGGCGGAAATTTCCAGCACTAATACTCGAAAGGAAACACACTTTTCACTTAAGATCAAAATCGCAGCCCCCGAGGGTTGGTTCCGGCTAAGCATAGCGGAATCAAGACTCAAGTTGCTTTTCCAGCTGTGCATGCTACGGATCCGCCTAACCTTATCTCATATGGATCCGGCTAGCTTCCCCTGGGCTTCTCGCGATTGCTAGGTCTGCTTGAAAACACCTTAGTTCGAGGACTGTTGAAGGTCCAAGCATCATGTACCTGATATATAAACACAAAAACACATTTGTATTAAATTGTTTCTTTGATCATGTTCAACGAACAAATGTAAGGCGGAATAAAAACGGCCTTTGAACAAATGTTTTAAAGCTGAAACTATGCAGCAGTTGAACAACATAAAACTGTCAAGGCGGAAACAACTCGACTATCTTGAACAGTTAATGCAATTTATATGTTTTAAGCAAGATCTGGTTTATCCGTTCTTCTGGTTTATATGCTTGACTTTTCGCGAGACGGCAAACTTTAAACACAGAACATCTGCTGAGGCGATAGCGCTTAATAGCGAAACAATCAAGAACCTCAGAAACAGAGGCCGGTTTTAAGTACCGAAATGTCACTACTAAGGAATCCACATATAAACAACAGAAAACGTGTAGGCCAGAAAACTCAAGCTAACGCCCGAAGGCGGAAATTTTGCAGCGTACTGGAGCCTTAAGCGGCAAAAACAGTACAAAGTTTTTCACGAGCGCGAGGCAAATCGTGGAAAAGATATGACCAATAGTGAAAGCGGTAAAAGACTCAGGATATGAGTGAACCAATCTTAATCTCATGATCATAAAATTTTAAAATATTAAATATAAATAAGGACTTAGCTGTTTGGAGCGGAGTCAACGTCGGTCGTGGCGATTTTTCTTCGGCGTTCCGTCGAGCCGGTGCGAGATTGATTATCGCGGTGGTCCTGTAGGTGCGGATTCGATCACCAAAATATAGGTGCGGATCCGGCTACCAGCAATTAGGTGCGGATCCACCTACCAAAATTTAGGTGTGGATCCGACTTCCAAAAATTTAGGTGCGGATCCACCTACCAAAATTTTGGTATGGATCCGGCTACAAGAATATAGGTGCGGATCCGACTACCAAAAATAGGTATGGATCCGGCTCCCAAAATATAGGTGCGGATCCGACTACCAAAAATAGGTATGGATCCGACTACCAAAAACGCAGGCGCAGATCCGGCAACCAAAAATATAGGTGCGGGTCCGACTACCAAAACCAGGATTTGAATTTTTCAGATCTAAGGCGGAATCTTCCCTAGGAAGATCCTGCGACTCAGATCGGATCTTCGCGACTGCGTCCAGCTCGGCGGCGGTCGCGTCAGCGTTACTTACCAGAGCGTTCCCGTCGGAATCGACGGTCTCGCCGATGAAGATGTGGATGCCGCCGATTGGGACGATGGAGAGCTTGACGGGGTTTGACCTAGCCGGAATCCAGGTCGTCCGGACGATCGGAAAATTCCGGCGTAGAGTACACGCCCCACGGCGATTGAGTCGTCGTAGCTTCCCATGGCGGAGCTCTCCCGATTCCGGCCTCCAGACGCCTCGGGCCCCACGGTGGGCGCCAGCGTCGTTGCCTAATCGACGATACCTCGGAGGAGGGATCCTCACGAGGGGAGAAGAAGTAGGGGCCATAGGGCGGAGTGCACACGGGACGGTGGTACGCGAGTTACCCGGCCGGAACACACACGATGACAGGGCCCTCTGCTGCTTGTGCAGGAATTATCTGGGCGCTTGCGCGTTGTTACAATGGTTGTGGTTGTCTCGTTTCTAGCTCGAGATCTCCCCTCAGGGCTCCCGGGATCCGGCTTATAAAGGCGTACGGATCTAGGGTTTACATGGAGAGTCCTAGCCGGAATACAAGTTGCCTAACTACGGTACAGTATCTTGCCGTGTACGTCAAGGATCCACCTATGCCTAACTTGTCGTCATGGATCCGGCTTCCTTCATGGGCCTTCACGGATCTGACTCCTGGCATAGACCTCTTCGGATCCGGGTACCTCTGTAGGTCGGTTCGGATCCGGGTACCTTCCTAGGGCGGTTCGGATCCGGGTACCTCTGTAGGTCGGTTCGGATCCGGCTACCTTTGTAGGGCGGTTCCGATCCGGCTACCTTCGTAGGGCGGTTCGGATCCGGCTACCTTTGTAGGCCGGTTGGGATCCGGCTCCTTGTTCCTGGGCTGGACATCTTCCATCTTGATCAACAGCAACTGGGCCGCCCGGTGGGCCATATGCCATCACCACCATCTTTGGGCCACCCGGGCTTGCCGGAATCGGACCATGTCGATGGTATACCTATGAAGTATATCCACAACACAAGGTTTAATCGAACCAGTAGGAGCCAAGAAGCACGTTGAAGGTTGATGGTCGCGAAATGTGATGCGGCGCAACACCAGGGATTCCTGCGCCAACGTGGAATCTGCACAACAAAACCAAAGTACTTTGCCCCAACGAAACAGTGAGGTTGTCAATCTCACCGGCTTGCTGTAACAAAGGATTAAACGTATCGAGTGGAAGATGTTTGCAAAGAAAATAGTAAAACACAATTGCAGTAGATTGTATGCTATGTAAAGAATAGGACCGGGGTCCACAGTTCACTAGAGGTGTCTCTCCCATAAGATAAAAGCATGTTGGGTGAACAAATTACAGTCGGGCAATTGACAAATAGAGAAAGGCATAACAATGCATATACATGATATGATAAATATAGTGAGATTTAATTGGGCATTACGACAAAGTACATAGACCGCCATCCAAGCTGCATCTATGCCTAAAAAGTCCACCTTCAGGTTATCATCCGAACCCCATTCAGTATTAAGTTGCTAAGCAACAGACAATTGCATTAAGTATGGTGCGTAATGTAATCGACAACTACATCCTTAGACATAGAATCAATGTTTTATCCCTAGTGGCAACAGCACATCACAACCTTAGAACTTTCTGTCACTGTCCCAGGTGTCAATGAAGGCATGAACCCACTATCGAGCATAAATACTCCCTCTTGGAGTTAAGAGTACAAACTTGGCCAGAGTCTCTACTAATAACGGAGAGCATGCAAGATCATAAACAACACATAAACAATAGATTGATAATCACCATAATCATAGTACTCTCTATCCATCGGATCCCGACAAACACAACATATAGAATTACATATAGATGATCTTGATCATGTTAGGCAGCTCACAAGATCCAACAATGAAGCACAACAAGGAGAAGACGACCATCTAGCTACTGCTATGGACCCATAGTCAGGGGTGAACTACTCACTCATCACTCCGGAGGCGACCATGGCGGTGTAGAGTCCTCCGGGAGATGAATCCCCTCTCCGGCGGTGGAGGCGATCTCCTGAATCCCCGAGATGGGATTCGCGGCGGCGCGTCTCTGGAAGGTTTTCGTATCGTGGCTCTCGTGCGGGGTTTCGCGACGGAGGCTTTAAGTAGGCGGAAGGGTAGGTCGGGGGGCCACACGAGGTGCCCGGATGACGGGCCGCGCGGCCGGGGACGGCGCGCCGCCTGGTGCCCCTCGTGGCCCACTTCCTTCCCTCTTCGGTCTTACGGAAGCTCCGTGCAAAAATAGGACCTGGGCGAAGATTTCGTCCAATTAGAGAATATTTCCTTACTAGGATTTCTGAAACCAAAAGCAGAAAACAACAACTAGCTCTTCGGCATCTTGTTAATAGGTTAGTTCAGAAAATGCATAAATATGACATATAATGTGCATAAAACATGTAGGTATCATCAATAAAGTGGCATGGAACATAAGAAATTATCGATACGTTGGAGACGTATCAGCATCCCCAAGCTTAGTTCTGCTCGTCCCGAGCAGGTAAAGCGATAACAAAGATAATTTCTGAAGTGACATGCCATCATAATCTTGATCATACTATTTGTAAATATATGTAATGAATGCAGCGATCAAAACAAAGGTAATGACATGAGTAAACAAGTGAATCATATAGCAAAGACTTTTCATGAATAGTACTTCAAGACAAGCATCAATAAGTCTTGCATAAGAGTTAACTCATAAAGCAATAAATCAAAGTAAAGGTGTTGAAGCAACACAAAGGAAGATGAAGTTTCAGCGGTTGCTTTCAACTTATAACATGTATATCTCATGGATATTGTCAACATAAAGTAGTATAACAAGTGCAATATGCAAGTATGTAGGAATCAATGCACAGTTCACACAAGTGTTTGCTTCTTAGGTGGAGGGAGATAGGTAAACTGACTCAACAATAAAAGTAAAAGAAAGGTCCTTCAAAGAGGAAAGCATCGATTGCTGTATTTGTGCTAGAGCTTTTTATTTTGAAAACATGAAACAATTTTGTCAACGGTAATAATAAAGCATATGAGTTATGTAAATTATATCTTACAAGTTGCAAGCCTCATGCATAGTATACTAATAGTGCCCGCACCTCGTCCTACTTAGCTTGGACTACCGGATCTTTGCATGCCATGTTTCAACCAAGTGTCACAAAGGGGTACCTCCATGCCGCCTGTACAAAGGTCTAAGGAGAAAGCTCGCATTTTGGATTTCTCGCTTTTGATTATTCTCAACTTAGACATCCATACCGGGACAACATGGACAACAGATAATGGACTCCTCTTAAATGCATAAGCATGTAGCAACAATTATTATTCTCATATGAGATTGAGGATATATGTCCAAAACTGAAACTTCAACCATGATTCATGGCTTTAGTTAGCGGCCCAATGTTCTTCTCTAACAATTTTGCATGCTCCAACCACTAAAATGATAGATCCTTCAGACAAGGCGAACATGCATAGCAACTCACATGATATTCAACAATAGTTGATGGCGTTCCCCAGAAGCATGGTTATCGCACAACAAGCAACTTAATAAAAGATAAAGTGCATAAGTACATATTCAATACTACGATAGTTTTTAAGGCTATTTTGTCCCATGAGCTATATATTGCAAAGGTAGATGATGGAATTTTAAAGGTAGCACTCAAGCAATTTACTTTGGAATGGCGGAAAAATACCATGTAGTAGGTAGGTATGGTGGACACAAATGGCATAGTAGTTGGCTCAAGGATTTTGGATGCATGAGAAGTATTCCCTCTCGATACAAGGTTTAGGCTAGCAAGGTTATTTGAAGCAAACTCAAGGATGAACCGGTGCAACAAAACTCACATAAAAGACATATTGTAAACATTATAAGACTCTACACCGTCTTCCTTGTTGTTCAAAACACAATACTAGATATTATCTAGACCTTAGAGAGACCAAATATGCAAATCAAATTTTAGCAAGCTCTATGTATTTCTTCATTAATGGGTGCAAAGTATATGATGCAAGAGCTTAAACATGAGCACAACAATTGCAAAGTATCACATTATCCAAGACATTTTAGAATTACTACATGTAGCATTTTCCAATTCCAATCATATAACAATTTAACGAAGAAGAAACTTCGCCATGAACATTATGAGTAAAGCCTAAGGACATATTTGTCCATATGCAACAGCGGAGCGTGTCTCTCTCCCACAAAGTGAATGCTAGGATCCATTTTATTCAAACAAGAACAAAAACAAAAAAACGACGCTCCAAGTAAAGAACACAAGATGTGATTGAATAAAAATATAGTTTCGGGGGAGGAACCTGATGATGTTGTCGATGAAGAAGGGGATGCCTTGGGCATCCCCAAGCTTAAACTTGAGTCTTCTTAAAATATGCAGGGGTGAACCACGGGGCATCCCCAAGCTTAGAGCTTTCACTCCTCTTGATCATAGTATATCATTCTCCTCTCTTGACCCTTGAAAACTTCCTTCACACCAAACTTCAAGCAAACTCATTAGAGGGTTAGTGCACAATTAATAATTCACTCATTCAGAGGTGACACAATCATTCTTTACACTTCTAGACATTGCATAAAGCTACTGGACATTAATGGATCAAAGAAATGAATCCAAAATAGCAAAAGAGGCAATGCGAAATAAAAGGCAGAATCTGTCAAAAACAGAACAGTCAAGACGAATTTAAAGCTGGCACCAGACTTGCTCAAATGGAAAAACTCAAAACTAATGAAAGTTGCGTACATATCTGAGGATCACGCTCGTAAATTGGCAGATTTTTCGAATTTCTACAGAGAACTGTGCCCAGATTCGTGACAGACAGCAATGCTGTTTCTGCGCAGCGATCCCAAATATAACATCAACTTTGACATAGAAACTTTACTTGGCACAAAAACATGATAAGGAGAGGTTGCTACAGTAGTAAACAACTTCCAAGACTCAACAAAACAAAAAAATTGCTGTAGTAAAAACATGGATTGTCTCCCATAAGCGCTTTTCTTTAACGCCCTTCAGCTAGGCGCAGAAAGTGCAAATCAAGTAACATCAAGAGTAGAAGCATCAACATTATTATTTTTCATGCAAACACAACTTGTTGTAGAGGGTACTTTAGGTGCTCCATTATCTAAATTATCTATGGTGGTGCTAGGGGTTTTAGAAATTTTAAGCCTATAATAATTCTTTTGTTTAGGCACTTTAGAGGCGTACATGAATTTTTGCTCTTTACCCACATAAGCTTTCTCATTATACTTGAGAGAAGAAAAGGTTGAACCCAAGGTTCCCATAGCTTTTTCAAGTTCATCAATCCTATTGGTTTGATTATCATGGATAACACAAGTTCCTAGGACACTAATTCTTTCATCAATTCCTCCTAGGGATTTATCAAGTTCATCAGTTTTATCCAATAACATTTCCAATTTAGTTTCAATACTTGGAAAATTTTTCTCTATGGTTTCCAATTTTTTCATAACATCCTCAAGAGAGATTTCAATTTTAACTTCATTAACAGGTGGTATTCCAACTAGACTCTCAATGATGCAACTAGCTTCTAAAGCGGGAGTACCTAGGAAATTACCTCCCGAAAGAGTATCAAGAACATACCTATTCCAACTAGATAAACCAACATAAAAGTTCCTAAGAAGGATAGTGGTGGAGTGTTTCTTAATGCACCTATGATGAGCATTACTAATTCTATACCAAGCATCTTTAAAACTTTCTCCACCTTGTTGCTTAAAAGAACGAACTTCAACTTCAGGATTACTCATGATAACAGTAATAAAGTAAACTAGGCAAATAAAGTAAAGACAAGTAACTAATTTTTTTGTGTTTTTGATATAGAGAGCAAGACAGTAAATAAAGTAAAACTAGCAACTAATTTTTTTGTGTTTTAATTTAGTGCAGCAAACAAAGTAGTAAATAAAATAAAGCAAGACAAAAACAAAGTAAAGAGATTGAGAAGTGGAGACTCCCCTTGCAGCGTGTCTTGATCTCCCCGGCAACGGCGCCAGAAATTTAGCTCGATACGCGTAGATGCACACGTCCGTTGGGAACCCCAAGTGGAAGGTATGATGCGTATAGAAGCAAATTTCCCTCAGTATGAAACCAAGGTTTAATCGAACCAGTCGGAGCCAAGAAGCACGTTGAAGGTTGATGGTCGCGAAATGTGATGCGGCGCAACACCAGGATTCCGGCAACGTGGAATCTGCACAACAAAACCAAAGTACTTTGCCCCAACGAAACAGTGAGGTTGTCAATCTTACCGCTTGCTGTAACAAAGGATTAAACGTATCGAGTGGAAGATGTTTGCAAAGAAAATAGTAAAACACAATTGCAGTAGATTGTATGCTATGTAAAGAATAGGACCGGGGTCCACAGTTCACTAGAGGTGTCTCTCCCATAAGATAAAAGCATGTTGGGTGAACAAATTACAGTCGGGCAATTGACAAATAGAGAAAGGCATAACAATGCATATACATGATATGATAAATATAGTGAGATTTAATTGGGCATTACGACAAAGTACATAGACCGCCATCCAACTGCATCTATGCCTAAAAAGTCCACCTTCAGGTTATCGTCCGAACCCCATTCAGTATTAAGTTGCTAAGCAACAGACAATTGCATTAAGTATGGTGCGTAATGTAATCGACAACTACATCCTTAGACATAGAATCAATGTTTTATCCCTAGCAATCACAACCTTAGAACTTTCTGTCACTGTCCCAGGTGTCAATGAAGGCATGAACCCACTATCGAGCATAAATACTCCCTCTTGGAGTTAAGAGTACAAACTTGGCCAGAGCCTCTACTAATAACGGAGAGCATGCAAGATCATAAACAACACATAAACAATAGATTGATAATCACCATAATCATAGTACTCTCTATCCATCGGATCCCGACAAACACAACATATAGAATTACATATAGATGATCTTGATCATGTTAGGCAGCTCACAAGATCCAACAATGAAGCACAACAAGGAGAAGACGACCATCTAGCTACTGCTATGGACCCATAGTCCGGGGGTGAACTACTCACTCATCACTCCGGAGCGACCATGGCGGTGTAGAGTCCTCGGGAGATGAATCCCCTCTCCGGCAGGGTGCGGCGATCTCCTGAATCCCCGAGATGGGATTCGCGGCGGCGCGTCTCTGGAAGGTTTCCGTATCGTGGCTCTTGGTCTTGGGGTTTTCGCGACGGAGGCTTTAAGTAGGCGGAAGGGTAGGTCGAGGGCCACACGGGTGCCCGGATGACGGGCCGCGCGGCCGGGGGGCGGGCCGCGCCGCCTGTGGTGCGGCCCCTCGTGGCCCCACTTCCTTCCCTCTTCGGTCTTCGGAAGCTCCGTGCAAAAATAGGACCACAGGCGAAGATTTCGTCAATTAAATATTTCCTTACTAGGATTTTTGAAACCAAAAACAGCAAACAGCTGGCTCTTCGGCATCTTGTTAATAGGTTAGTTCCAGAAAATGCATAAATATGACATATAATGTGCATAAAACATGTAGGTATCATCAATAAAGTGGCATGGAACATAAGAAATTATCGATACGTTGGAGACGTATCAAGTATCAAGAACATACCTATTCCAACTAGATAAACCAACATAAAAGTTCCTAAGAAGGATAGTGGTGGAGTGTTTCTTAATGCACCTATGATGAGCATTACTAATTCTATACCAAGCATCTTTAAAACTTTCTCCACCTTGTTGCTTAAAAGAACGAACTTCAACTTCGGGATTACTCATTTTAATAGTAATAAAGTAAACTAAACAAAGACAAGTGACTAATTTTTTTGTGTTTTTGATATAGAGAGCAAGACAATAAATAAAGTAAAACTAGCAACTAAATTTTTTGTGTTTTTTTTAGGTGCAGCAAACAAAGTAGTAAATAAAATAAAGCAAGACAAAAATAAAGTAAAGAGATTGAGAAGTGGAGACTCCCCTTGCGTGTCTTGATCTCCGACAACAGCGCCGAGAAAAGAGCTTGATGGCGTGTAACTCACACGTTCGTTGGGAACCCCAAGAGGAAGGTATGATGCGCACGGCAGCAAGTTTTCCCTCAGAAAGAAACCAAGGTTTATCGAACCAGGAGGAGCCAAGAAGCACGTTGAAGGTTGATGGTGGCGGGATGTAGTGCGGCGCAACACCGGGGATTCCGGCGCCAACGTGGAACTGCACAACACAACCAAAGTACTTTGCCCCAACGAAACAGTGAGGTTGTCAATCTCACTTGCTGTAACAAAGGATTAACCGTATTGTGTGGAAGATGATTGTTTGCAAGAAAACAGTAAAACAAGTATTGCAGTAGATTGTATGCGATGTAAAGAATAGGACCGGGGTCCACAGTTCACTAGAGGTGTCTCTCCCATAAGATAAAAGCATGTTGGGTGAACAAATTACGGTCGGGCAATTGACAAAATAGAGAAGGGCATAACAATGCATATACATGATATGATAAATATAGTGAGATTTAATTGGGCATTACGACAAAGTACATAGACCGCCATCCAACTGCATCTATGCCTAAAAAGTCCACCTTCAGGTTATCATCCGAACCCCTTTCAGTATTAAGTTGCAAAGCAACAGACAATTGCATTAAGTATGGTGCGTAATGTAATCGACAACTACATCCTTAGACATAGAATCAATGTTTTATCCCTAGTGGCAACAACACATCACAACCTTAGAACTTTCTGTCACTGTCCCAGGTGTCAATGAAAGGCATGAACCCACTATCGAGCATAAATACTCCCTCTTGGAGTTAAGAGCAAAAACTTGGCCAGAGCCTCTACTAATAACGGAGAGCATGCAAGATCATAAACAACACATAAACAATAGATTGATAATCACCATAACATAGTATTCTCTATTCATCGGATCCCGACAAACACAACATATAGAATTACAGATAGATGATCTTGATCATGTTAGGCAGCTCACAAGATCCAACAATGAAGCACAATTAGGAGAAGACGACCATCTTGCTACTGCTATGGACCCATAGTCCGGGGTGAACTACTCACTCATCACTCGGAGCGACCATGGCGGTGTAGAGTCCTCGGGAGATGAATCCCCTCTCCGGCAGGGTGCGGGCGATCTCTGAATCCCCGAGATGGGATTCGCGGCGGCGCGTCTCTGGAAGGTTTTCGTATCGTGGCTCTCGGTGCGGGGTTTCGCGACGGAGGCTATTTGTAGGCGAAATGGCAGCCTCGGAGGGTCTGGTGGGGCCGGACACTAGGGCGGCGCGGCCGGGGCTTGGGCGCGCCGCCACCATGTGGGCCCCACGTGGCCCCTCTCGACGGCTCTCGGGTGTTCGGATGCTTCCGGGCAAAATAGGAACCTGGGCGTTGATTTCGTCCAATTCCAAGAATATTTCCTTACTAGGATTTCGAAACCAAAAACAGCAACTGGCTCTTCGGCATCTATTTAATAGGTTAGTTCCAGAAAATGCGTAAATACGACATATAATGTGCATAAAACATGTAGATATCATCAATAATGTAGCATGGAACATAAGAAATTATCGATACGTTGGAGACGTATCACCGTGCTAGTGTATTCACCTTTGTATCCGTGTGTTGGATCTAGTGTTTCTATCCTTGTATCGGTAGTTTGGATCTCTTGTATCCGGTAGTTTGGATCTCTTGTGTACTTGAACCATGTATGGTGTACCTTGATGAATTCTACGAATCGTTGTGTAATCTGATCATGTATCTTTTCTTAAAGCTATATTGTCATATGCTGTTTGCGGCCATCTTAACATTTTTTCCTGAACAGGATGGTTAGACCTAGACCCCCTCCCGAGCTGGGGCTAGCCCTGTTGCAAATGACTCAGCTGTGTTGGGTCAGATGCAGCAGACGCATCACAAGTTCGACAAAGGCCGCCAAGGGAATGGCCGAGTGATGACCCGAGACTTCCTACAGTTGAACCCACGATCATTCAACTCTACGCCCGAACCCCTAAATGTAGATGACTGGGTGCGCGATGTCAACCCTATGCTCAATACAGCGGGAGTCGCTCCATAAGACAAAGTGCGTTTTGTGACTCACCTACTGAAAGGAGGGTCCACTGCATGGTGGGAGAACTTCACCGAGATGCGTCCCGCGAATGCGCATGACGTTACTTGGGAAGAGTTCTTGGAAGCCTTCAGGAGCCACAACATCCCAGAAGGACTCATGGACAAGATGAAGGAGAAATTCCTTAGTCTTGTGCAAGGAAACAAGGACGTAATGGCGTACAACATTGAGTTCACTAACCTGGCACGTTACGCTGGAGAGAAAGTGTCTACTTACGCCAAGAAGCAGAAGAGGTTCCGCAGTGGCTTCAAGTCGGCGCTCAAGTACGCGCTCACTCACGTCGTGGCAAACACCTTCGACAAGCTTGTCAACACCGTTGTCAAGGAAGAGACATGAAGCCTTGCATTTGAGGAGTCGCGTAAGCACACTCAAGAGGTTGGTGCTCCTTCAGCATCAACACCGACTCATAAGCGCAGGTTGTGGGTTCCTTATCCCGCCCCACCAAGGCAAGTTGCAATGCCCGTACAAGCGCAAGTTGTGGGTTCGAAAGACAACCCTAATCACTTATGGATTGATTAATGTTTTCTCTCACCTAGGATAGTCAAACTTTAGGTAACAAAACTCATTATTTTGCTTTAGTAAAACCGCCCCACCCCCGCCACACACACATAGGGATACTTGCCACATCTATCCTGGATGAGTTGTTTCCTCGGTAGACAATAGTTTCTTCGTCTCTCCGTAGACACAACGATGACACATTGATATATTTACTGATATTTCACTTTGCATAGTCAACATTTTTGTCATAAAACCGTCGGTTGCCTGATCACTTACGGATTCACTAATGTTTTCTCGCGCTGGGAAGAATCAAACTTTAGGTGAAAGAAAGTTGATATTTTGCTTGAATATAACCACCCCATCACACACCCATGCTTGTTACATCTATCCTAGATAAGTTGCTTCCCTCAAGAGACAACAATTTCTTCGTCTCTCTGGGCCGGGACATAGCGGCGACACATCGGTATATTGATGTTTAGTTGTCGTACTAAGATGGCTAGGGGAAGTGCACGTAGACTATGGTGAGAAGATAAGGAGATGCTCTAAACATCGCCGACTGCTAGCTAGAATGGGACGATGGTGAAATATGTCAGACTATATATAGCACGAAAGAAACACATTAGATGCGCAATCGGACAACGGATATATGAAGACAACGTATAGAAGGAAACGTTAGAGGCCATAGTGCACGAAAAAGGAGACTTGGGGTATTTGTGATCATATTAGAAGGAAGGTTGTGTTGATGTTTGTTACGTGTAAACATGCAACATCCGGAAAAAGCTTGGAGGATTTTGTGAAAGCGTGGACAATTTGTAACGAGCTTGACTGGAGAGACTAGAGTCTAGGAGGCAGCAGCACGAGGCACACTTTAGAAATATATGTTGTGGGTAGGATGTGATTGCAAAAGGACAGAGGGGCACAAACAAAGGCAAAATGGAGAAAAGAGAATCCCGAGCAAGAGTGCAAGGAAAGCCGCCCTGGCACTGCCCAGCCTGGTCCCCTGGTGCTGGTGCTGGTGCTGGTGCGCACGCACCACCGCCGGCCGTTACGGTACGTTGGACACAAAGGAATGAAATGAATGAGCACAATCAAAACCAAATCGGCAGTAGTAGCAGTAGAATTAAAGCAGCGGATGGAGGCGTGGTGACGAGTGCTCATGTGGACGTGCCTACCATTCTCCACGACGACGAGGGACTCGCTCTTCGTCACTCACGGTCGTCATTTATCCTGGCCGAGGTGGATTCGCCGGGGAACGCCAGCGCGGACGGCGATCGGTCTCGATGCTTCGCCGTGGCGACGGAGTCCCAGCTCAGCTCGATCGGGTGAGAATCCACGTACTCACTCCTTTCGCCGACGGGAAAATCGGGAAAAACTCAGGCTCCCTCCGCAAGGCGATTCTGACCCGACCGGGCTGACGGCGACCGAGGCGAGCCACGCACGGCGCGCCTCCCGTGAGGCTGAGCGATTCCCGGCCGACAAGAGATGATCGGTCGAGGACGAAGACGACGACAGCAGATTTGATTCCATGTGTACTGTTTGGCGCGGACGTGATCTCGCCACCGCTGATCCGTGGCCTGAACCGTCACGAGTCCCCAACCGAGCACACCAGCTGACTTTGCGCGTTAGATTCCTCGTGATCTGATTTCACAGCGCCTATTCCACAATATTATGTTTCTGCTTCACGAATATGATTTTTTTTGAATATTTCTAATAGCAAGCCATATTCCTATTTTGACATTTTGGATTTTAGGCTTTTAGCCCCGGTTAGTGAAGGACCGGAGAAGCTTTCTGGTTATGAATCGGGTATAGAACCCATGGGGGGAGCTTGGCTACAATTCCAAATACGCTATTACATGTTTGCGCTAGTTTTTGTTGTTTTTGATGTCGAAATCGTCTTTCTCTACCCTTGGGCAATGAGTTTCGACGTATTGGGTGTATCCGTTTTTATTGAAGCTTTTATTTTCGTGCTTATCATAGTTTATTTAGTAATAAATAGTACATGCTAGAGATGCACAAGGTCTCCAACGATTGCAAGATAAATCTAAAAGGTGTTATGGATTTTGTAAATCGGGAGATGGGCGTAAGTGAAGATGGGCTTAAAAGATATACGCACGGAGCATCTTTGAAGCGGCCTTGCGAGTTTGGGCTTAATTGCCGTGTATCTGTAATATACTAGATTGTATCTTAGTTTAGATTAAAAGATAGAGTTTAACTCGTGCACGGTTAGGTGCACGTCCAGATTAGAAAATCCCTTGGACTATAAATATGTATCTAGGGTTATCGGAAAAGGAGGACAATCACGTTCACAACAAACACAAATCGGGCGCATCGCCACCCCTTCTTTCGAGGGTTTCTCCAGGGTAAGCACCATCTGCCTAGATCGCATCTTGCGATCTAGGCGCACAACATTATTCGTTTACCTTGTGTTGCTCGTACTGAAGCGTTGTTGATGGCGAGTAGCACTGTTTATCGTAGATGTTTTGGGGCTTGCATAGATGCTTTTCTTACGCATATCTGCTTAGCTATGCCGTCCCTCAATGTCTAGCTGCCCTTACACCTATCCAGGTGTAAGGGCAGCATCTTGCTTGTTCGTTACTTAGTAGATCCGATCTGTTATAGTTGCTCCTTGTTTCTCAAGGATTAGTTTAATATCCGTATGGTTAGGCCTTGCAAACGGGTTGAACGATCCGGTAGTGCGTTAGGTGTGGTTTGTTAGTCCTAAGAGGGATGTTCCGGGAATTAACTTAATGTTGGTTTTTATGCCTCTTTTAGAGTTAGTTTTCCATTATCTTTCGTGTCTATTAGGCTCAACTACGCGTAGGATGTTCCGATCATACGGTGAAAACCCTAAACTGTCGTAGATTGGCTTAGCTTTGTTATGATCAAGAAGGATCCCCATGTCATTGAAAATCCAACATGAACCATGGGGCGATCGGCTCTTTGAGCCGATCCGCAGGGAACCTGAGAGCCGATAGGGCTCGTATTTAATGTTTACGTGTATGCCATGCAGGAAACTAATCGAAGCAATCCAACACCTTCCGACCAGGTATAGGTCGGTTGCAACCGCCAGGTCGTGTGCCGGAGCATTTGCGGGACGACGTCGAGGACCAGGGCCCGCTGCCGCCTTGGAAGCCTCCCGGCTCTTCGTGTTGCTTAACCACTGCTCGCCGATGGGTTTTGGCAGGCAACACATTCTGGCACGCCCGGTGGGACATCGGGACAATCTTCCGCAGCAACCACGTCGACATCCGCATCGCAGATGGCGGAAGAACCAGTCAAATATGAAGATCTGCCTCCTGAGCATAAGAAGAGATATGATGAGCTCAAGGCAATCTTGGAAGCCGATCTCATCGGCGCTTTTGAGAAAACCCGTTCGCACGGGATCAAGTTCAAATGGTTCCAACCCGAAGGCGCGCTGGATGGACTAGATCTATCTCTCCCTTCGGACAAACGTACCAGAGCCACAGGAAGTCAACTATGCCGTTGCTCACTCTCTTCATCGGCATGCTGAGAGCTTGGTGAATACTCGGAGCGTGTCGCGCTCAATGTGGTGCAAGAAGTCACGAAGCACAAGTACTCTCCGTCAGGTCCTGCTCTAGGAACTCACCAAGGGGAGGTACCGCTCTACACAAGGCCACCACTGCAACACACGTTTGCAGCTCCACAGCTACAAGGTTCACCGGCGTACGTCGTCTACAAGGTTGGAGGTGATCCAGGACGACTACCAATTCTGTATGAGCCGCCCAAGGAAATTCCACATGGATACGTGTGCACCTACGTGCCGGACGCAACTTTGGATGACCCAGGTTACGGTAGGAAGGGCGCCACGGCGAGAGGAGTCGCTAGAGCAGGAAACGTTCTGCGGCAGATCTGAGAAACGGCGTGGCTAACTAAATATGCCACCGGTACAAGTCATGAACGATCAACTTCTGCAGCTCCTACGGTGGATGAGATCACCGCAATCATGAGAGAACAGTTCGGCATCCTGGAAGAAGAGAATGATCGGCTATTCCAAGCCGTATCCCAACGACTACGACCTGATCCCGCTGCCACCTAAGTATCGGCTCACGACTTCACGAAATTCGGTGGATCGAAGGAACCAGCTCAATTGAGCACGTGGCCGATACTTGGCACGGTTGGGCATGGTCTCGGCAGACGAGCTACGTGTGAGGTTCTTCTCAATCTCTCACGGGTCCGCCTTTGGGTGGTACACCTCGTTGCTGGACTCGGTTCGGACATGGAAGCAGCTGGAGAGCAGTTCCATGTACAATACCATTCAGAAACTACGGAAGCTAGCCTTGCCGATCTGACCCAAGTTCGCGACGAGGAGACGGTATCGAGTACATCCAGAGGTTCGGACCGTCGAACCGATGTTATTCGGTTCGCCTATCGAGAAGGAAGCATGCGAGCTGGTGATAGCAGGCCTGTCAGCGCCGCTCAAAGATATGACCTTCCAAGCGAGTACAACTCCTGGCGCACATGGTTCGAAGTTGACAGCATATGAACAGCGCCATCAGTGTACCAGGACAAGTATAAGCGCGTCGCCCTGATCGAAACGGACGAAGATGAAGATTCTGCGGAGATCGGGAGGTCGCGTATTGAGTGGACCCGGGGCAAAACCCGTGTCCTGCAAGTGGGTGAAACAACCAGGGCCGGTGAAGGGGTTTGACTTCGATTTGAGCAAAACGGAGCAAATTTTTGATTTGCTGCTGAAGGAAAAACAGCTGAAGTTACCCGAAGGCCACAAAATCCCCACGCCACAAGAGATGAACGGCGAGCCATACTGCAAATGGCATCACACGTTCACCCATACCACCAACGACTGCAAAGTTTTGCGCGGACAGATTCAGATGGCGATAGAACAAGGCCGATTACTCTTCGGTCAGTTTGCCATGAGAGTTGACACGCAGCCGTTTCCGGAAGTCAACATGGCCGATCTCAGCCAGTGCATAGGACGCGAGCCAGTTTTCTCGTTTGATATCAATATGGCAGGGCTTGCAATCGCCATAGCGAGGATAAGCCCGAGAGCAGTCGCTCTCGCGGCAAAGGTGAAGAGGAGGCCGATCCGCCCGATCGGCCCCAAACAATGGAAAGTGGTGAATCCTCAGTAAGCATTACGATGGAAAAGGAGGCCGATTCTAGCGATCGGCTAAAGCCAACCTCAACATGCCTTCTACCGGTGCGCGACATTTAGCAGGCAACGGAAAGCTGGGGTATGGGTTTACATCGGCTGATGAACTAGAAGAGATTGACATTGGTCCTGGGGATAAGCCATGGCCAGCATTTATCAGCAAATAGTCGGATCGACAACTACAAGGGAAGCCGGTTCCAACAATCGGCTAAAATTATTCCCACCACCCGTGTTCACTGATGTGGTATTTCGCATAATGAGTGGTGAGACAAGCTTGAATTGGCTGAAAAGCCGATATCTTCAATCGCTTGAAGGATTCGGCTCGGGGGGCATACACACAGAGAAGGTACAAGACTATGAAGTATGTACCCAGGGGAAGCCGATTCATCAGATCGATCGGCTAATAAAATATCGAAAATACAAAAAAATTCGGCACAGCCGATGCTTAGCCATCGACTCAAGAAGTACAAACTGTTGCAAGCAAAGGTACAAGTTCAGTACAACATTTATTAGTCTACGCAGAGAGGTTCTTCTGAAGAAATTCGTCGAGAGCGTGAAGGGCGTCAGCACGGATACGATCCACTTCGGCAATCTCAGCCTCGTCGTCCTTGTCTTTGCCTGTCACCAGCTGACTGCTCAGGGCACGAATTTCAGCGAGATCAGTTTTCAGATCGGCTGTGAGGCCTTGCGCTTCCTCTCGAGAGCGGGCAATGAGGGTTTCCTTCTCTTGGATAAGCCGCTTGGTCATCCTAACTCTCTCTTCAAGGTTCTCCAGTTCCTTTCGCAGGGTCTCGAGTTCAGCGCTATTGGCAGAAGTGTCAGTCTTGGCGTCCAGAGCAGCCTTTTTCTCATTGAGCCGTCGACACTTCTCTGCAATATCGGCTCTCATTGGGAGCTGGGCATGACGAAGGGTAATTCTTTGACGCGCCGACTGCACTCTTGACCTGAAGGCCGACAGGGTCACGGCTGGCCAGAGCTTCACCTGTAGTGTCACGGGGAGATGGGACTGGATTTCTTCAAGGATGCCCGTGACTGCCTCGGGGTTTTCAACCAGGGTCTCAACTGAGGAGGATAGCAAAGTCTTGAGACGCTGGAGCGGACCATGGACTGTGCCAGGGCTTGGCTCTTCACCTGCCTTGGAAGTAGCTGGCTCGATGGATTCAGGATCGAACGTCAGCAAGCTTGAAAGATCACATCCCTGACAGACGAACAAGAGCGGTATGAGTATACAACACAGGAAAAGGTAGAGACAAGGGAGTGGAGTGTACCTCTCCCAAAGTGAGAGGAGCAGCCGATGTTGTGACAATCGGCTTTTCCGGATGCTTGGCTAGATTAGCCACTTGGTCAGCCACTCCCGTCGAAGCAGCCAGATCTAGTGTGGCAGATGGCATCAATACCTCTTCAACATCCCGCTAGAAGTTTCATTAGTCTGCAAAGGAGACGGTGAGTCGACCCAAGTAGCAATGGGATGACATGAGGCATGGACTGGTGAGGTAATTACATTTGAAACCTCCTGGCTTGGCGAGGAAACTTGTGAGTCTTTGCGAGCCCTTTTGACACAGCGACGTTTCACGCGTGACCCTGTTTTGGTCGGAGCTGGGGTAGCAGCAGGTTCAGGAGTCGACCTTTGCCTAGAAACCGACGTGGGCGAGTCCGTCTGGCTCTGTGTGGTGGATCTCTCGGAATTGCCCGGGTTCGTGTCTCTTTGTCTAGACTGTGCATCCTCGCTGGAGTTCTCTTCGGTGGAAGTCTGTGAAAAGAAGTATAAGCATGTTGCGAAGGACTGGGAGGTCGGATAAATGTAGTCAAGGCACGGGTTAGCTTACGTGCAAGTTTTCTTGGACAGGAGCTTTGCGCTTCAGGGTCTTCCTGGCAGCTACTTTCCTCACCGCCTTCCTCGCTTGGGTGGAGGCTCGGGGGGCAACCGGCCCCGAGGAGGCTTTACTCTTGGAAGCCGATTTTGGTGAAATCGGCTGGCCTGCATTATAACTTGCTTTAGGGGTGGCGAGCTTCGGCAGAAGAGCACCACCGGGGCTGGTGGAAGGAATGTGAAGGGAGAACCGTCGGTTTGCGTGGGCTCTGGGCCATCTTGTTCCTGCCAAGAGATAAAGCCAGGGTTTCAGACAACCATTATGAACGGTCGCAAGAAATTTATATGCAATGGTACCTGATGTGTAGGAATGTCATATTCGGCATCAAGCTGCTTCAGCGACGGTCCTAGAGCTCTTCTGAAGGCATGGGTCTTCCACATGGTCCACCAAGTCTCGAAACCATCGGTAGTGGTGGTGAAGCAGAGGTTGTGGGGGATTGGGATTGCCAGAGCGTCAAAGAAGGTGTAGCACCTTTGGCCAGTAAGGATGTCAGGCAGTTCAGCTCTGCTTGCTGTCAGGTGATGAAGAAAGAAGTGTGGGGGCACTTGCCCGAGACCAAGTTGCCGAGCTACTACCACCGGTTGGTAAGACTCGTAGTCGGGCTTGATGATCCGGTTAGAGGTACTCATGCCGACGGGGAGAAAACAAGGGCGGATCATGATAGAGAACAAGTGCCGGGTGCTAGCGTCATCGGCAAAGCTGTCTAACCGGAAGGAGACTGGATTCTCAAAGTTTGCCGATTCGGTGTAAGGGAAGAACAGGGGGTTGCTCAAGCCTTGGAAGAAGTCTTGAACCACGCTGCTGCTTCCTTAGGGATTAACCTGCTGCCTGGGAGGCCATACAGAGCTTGACCATAACTAGTGCATCGGATCTCCCTCCCGTTAGCATCTGGGAAGGTGCAGGTGGCCAAAGGTGGGAAGTTTGGGATTTGGTTCTGAAAGTACAGTTGAGCCCATAATTGAATAAACCACCAGGGACCTCCTGTTTTCACTGTCTGAGAGAACAGTTTGACTGACATCAGTTGGAGAGATCGATAGACCTCCCCAAGGAACAGTTTGCCAAGGCCAAGATGAGTGCCTTTAGCAAGTTCGTAGGCCAGGGAAAGGTAATTCTTGGTTGGGGCGAGTGAGGGACCACAGAATATGAAGTGCTCCAGCCAGAAGTTCAAGAAGGCCGTGTGTTCTCTCTCGGTTACAGGGCCTTTGGTTTTCATATAACGCTTGAGGTAGGCGCCCCAGCTTGTACACTCTGTTTTAGAGGAGAGGGTGAAGGGGACCTTTGGCAACTTAAAGGCAGAGGGGCTTGGGGATGCAATGTCCAGGCCTGTAATCATGGCTACATCCAGTAGAGTTGGCGTCATGGGGCCATGACCGAACATGAAGCAGTTCAGTGCATCAGACCAAAAGTAGCCGATGGTTTTCAGAATGTTCTCATTCTTTTCAAGAGGAGACAATGATAATGACAGCGCATCGGCTATCCCTATCGTTTCCCAGGTGGCATAATGGGCTTTGGACATTCGAGTGTACCATGCCACCCAACCTTCAGGAGGATTAGGCCAGGCTCGCAGGCAGTCGGCCCAAGAAGTCAGATCTAAATCCTGGTTCACAAAGGGGATTCTATTGGCCTCGCATGAAATTAAGTGAGCGGGACTCTCGGAAGAACGGGGGCCAAGACACATGGAATTTGGGAGAGAAGGATGCGGCAGCAGGATGTCGGAGACCTAAAATTAATGACGGAATAGAACATTAATTCAGGTGTTCTTCTGTTCAATCCTGATATTGATCCAAATGGCGAAGAAGCGGTGGGGTATTACCTTCAGACCAGAGACCATGGCGTTGGCGTTGGATGATTCCGCCATGGGAGGCGCTGCGGAGTTGGGACGGCGCGGTTGAGATCTGGGGTTCGTGGAGTGGGCGGCAATTTTAGGGATCTGAGTTTGCTTTCTCAGACAGAGGTCGCAGGTTACCGTTTGGAAGGGCAATTGGGTTGTCCTTGCTCGTGTTTTATGGTAGGGGCCGATGCGATACCGTCGGCTCTTTTGGGGGTTGTTTAACTTTGATTGTCGGCCAAGTTAACTAGAAGCTGATTGCTCAGAAGAGAAAGAACGAAGGAAGAGCCGATTGATTAGGAATTGCCAAAACACAAATCGTGCAGAGACGTTGAGAAGGCAAGGCGTCAGGATGAAGAATACTGCGATGGTTCTGCTCTGCCACGACATGACCCCTCGAAGGAAAAACAGAGTGGTTTTGAAATTATCATTACCAAAACCAGGGGGGCATGTGTTATCACCGGATTTTGGCCAAATCAGGAGATTGGCCGTAAGTGAAGATGGGCTTAAAAGATATACGCACGGAGCATCTTTGAAGCGGCCTTGCGCGAGGAGTTTGGGCTTAATTGCCCGTGTATCTGTAATATAGTAGATTGTATCTTAGTTTAGATTAAAAGATAGAGTTTAACTCGTGCACGATTAGGTGCACGTCCGTTAGAAAGTCCCTTGGACTATAAATATGTATCTAGGGTTATCGGAAAAGGAGGACAATCACGTTCACAACAAACACAAATCAGGCGCATCGCCACCCCTTCTTTCGAGGGTTTCTCCCGGTAAGCACCATGCTGCCTAGATCGCATCTTGCGATCTAGGCAGCACAACGTTTATTCGTTTACCTTGTGTTGCTCGTACTGAAGCGTTGTTGATGGCGAGTAGCACTGTTTATCGTAGATATTTTGGGGCTTGCATAGATGCTTTTCTTACGCATATCTGCTTAGCTATGCCGTCCCTCAATGTCTAGCTGCCCTTACACCTATCCAGGTGTAAGGGCAGCATCTTGCTTGTTCGTTACTTAGTAGATCCGATCTGTTATAGTTGCTCCTTGTTCCTCAAGGATTAGTTTAATATCCGTATGGTTAGGCCTTGCAAACGGGTTGAACGATCCGGTAGTGCGTTAGGTGTGGTTTGTTAGTCCTAAGAGGGATGTTCCGGGAATTAACTTAATGTTGGTTTTTATGCCTTTTTTAGGGTTAGTTTTCCATTATCTTTCGTGTCTATTAGGCTCAACTACGCGTAGGATGTTCCGATCATACGGTGAAAACCCTAAACTGTCGTAGATTGGCTTAGCTTTGTTATGATCAAGCAGGATCCCCATGTCATTGAAAATCCAACATGAACCATGGGGCGATCGGCTCTTTGAGCCGATCAAGGCAACCTGAGAGTCGATAGGGCTCGTATTTAATGTTTACGTGTACGCCATGCAATCGAAGCAATCCAACACCTTCCGACCAGGTATAGGTCAGGTGGCACGCTGCAACCGCCAGGTCGTGTCCGGAGCATTTGCGGGACGACGTCGAGGGACCAGGGCCCGCTACCGCCTTGGAAGCCTCCCGGCTCTTCGTGTTGCTTAACCACTGCTCGCCGGTGGGTTTTGGCAGGCAACAAAAGGTACTAGCAAATCTTTGATCTTCAAACTCATTAATTCTATATGTGTTTTAGTATGTAAGTTTGTATTTTTTTCAAGAAAAAAACTGCCTCGGTTAGTTTATGGAATTTCCAACGGTGGTCCAAGATATTTCAAACACCAAAATAATTCGAAATGGTCCATTTGCGGTGGCTCATAGACATGACAAAGATCCATGTACATTTGGGGGCGGCTATGCGTATCCCTCAAAAAAATTATACACCAAAAATATTACTCCCTCCGGTTCATATTACTTCAGGCTAATATAAATGTATCTAGACACATTTTAGTTGTAGATACATCGATTTTAGTATCAAGTCATATGGATCAGAGGGAGTAACTTAATATACATATAGGCAACAAAAATCCACGGTACACTTAAAATAAAGACATAGGCCAATCCTATTGGAGGAGGTGTCTGCCGGTGGAGGTCCTAGTACTAGTCGATGATGATGGTGACCCGTGGCGGAGGCTAGACATTATCTACCGGTGATGGAGGTGGGAGCAGCCATCGAGCGCTCGACGGTGTCGCGGCCTACATCGCCGACTACTAGATGGCCTCGTCAAGACCAACCTGCTCGGCGAGCTACTCCTGCTGAGAAGGATGCCTCCTCGGTGGGGAATGTGTACCACTCCCACTCCTCCTTCATCGCCAGAGGCTGCTCCGGCTCCTCCTCCCCTTCAACGTTCGCATCTGCTCCAGTGCCTCCTCCTCGTAGAGCTCGTAGTCGGTGTCATCGTCGATGCCTTGTAGGTGGGCCTCGATGGATTGACTTCAACCGTCATGCTCGGCCTCGAACCACCGCGCTCACAACGGCAAACGGAAGATCCGGCGGGAGAAAGTCATGTCGGAGGAGGCTAACGACAACGAGCTGGGATGCTGGTGTGCTTAATCGGCACATGCATGTGTGCCTCCTCCTCACAGTGGCTGGCTGAACTCAGCTTACTGTCATGCGACCTGAAACTCCACGTAGACGGCGCAGTTTGGAGTGTGGTGTGGGAGGTGGCCGTGGTGGCGTAGCCTTTAGCACGGGGAAGAAACAGAGGCAACCGCCGCCGGAGGAGGCCCCCGCCTCGTGGTCGTTACGGCCAGGGCAAAACCACCAGCTGCCCCTTCGCCATAGCGACAAGGCCGAGGTTTTGCACTAGGGTTTGTGAAAGCTTCTGAAGTGTGTATATGGGCAAGTGGATGGGCCTAAGGAGAACGTCTGGTCCACATTTAAGAAGGACCACATGGTTGGTGACAGCGTGAACCCGTGTCGGTTCCTCTACATCGATCACTGACGGGTAGACCTCGAAGAGAGGATGCGCGTGAACGCGAAAGCTGTCTGATTCCACGGCCACAGCAAAACCAACCCAAATCCATCGTCGGACAGAGGATGTCACGCAGTAGTGGTTTAACTGTTCTTCGATTTAATGGCATTCATCGTCGGACAATAACTGATCGAACAGAGAACGTTCTATCTTGTCAGCGAATAGATACACTACACGCAGGAAGCTGGTTGGTAGCTTCGACTAAAGACTGTACCAAACGTGTGGCATCTTCCGCTGTTCGAATGCCCGTTCTTAAAATCTAAGACGTGGCATTCCCTTTCTTTTTCTGTCTATGAAACGGAATACTTAGTATTTTCACATGTATTTCTGTTTGGTAGTTTTTTTCTTTCAAAAGTGTCTTTTGTACTGTGATTTGAATTTCAGATGTCTTTCACTTTGCCACGGACGAGACGCTATGCTCAATGAGCTTCGGAGATCGTTGCCGGATAACCACGGCCCTTTTCTTTCTCCAGAATAGTCGTTCTGCTGATGCCTCCTCTGCTCATCTTCTCTGCGTCCTCATATCGAAATAGAATCAAAATGAAGAAACTTCACTTGCTTCCAAGAATACAAGGAAGATAATAGGGGCATTCTGTTCTCCACCAAAAGCTAGCAAAACTGTACTATTCCTCCGACCAAAATTAATTAGTGCAGTTCATGAGCCCCTTGTGCCCTGTCCGGATTCGTGTAGGTGGCTGATCCGTGTTTGAAGGTCGCTGCCAGATTCATGTAGGTAGCGGATCCGGCGACTAAACACACCGCGCACGCAAATCTCAAAACAAAAGTATAGTACATTAGGTCTGCATTGCCGAGTACAACCTAATTAGACAAGCAACTACATAAACCATGAATGTCCTCTAAAATTAAATCATGGAGTAGTTTATTAGGATGTGTTGGGTACTTGGGACTCAAGAAGAAACCCTTAGCGAAAGGGTGTGGTCGATGTAGCAAGGTAGGCCCCACATGCCATCGTTGCGCCTCCCGGGTTGGATGTGCCATCTGGTCTGATGGGCACCTTGTGGCCTTTCTCTTGTTCTTTCTTATAGAAATTTCCAACATACTTATCTGCTAAGATTTTTCATGTTTTTTATGTTTTTGTAATAAAACATGTATTAAATTGACAATAAATGTATTCAAACATCACTCAGTACTCCTATATTGGTCCTAAAAGGATAAACAAACAGCAGAAAAGAGCACAACAAAACTTCAAGGATAATAGATATGTATTTAACAAGCACATGCCGGTTATCAACACATCAGTGTCATATGCGTGCAAAAAAGTAGTAGTATATGTGGCTTTTTTTTTTTAGTTTTGACGTCTATAGGTGCTTATTCCAAGCGGTGTTGTTTCAATACAACATACACAACTAACAAACTATATCAACCTGAAACTGAATCATCTCGAACATAAAAGAGTTATATTTGACCATATAAATGAAAATAAGAGAAGCAACATGCAGAAAAAGCTCCTCACAAATACCAGGTATCCTCTAGAACTTTCATTTTCTTATACCAAGTTATACAACCGAAAACCATAATCACCATATTTATTGGACCAAAATCTTGAGACTATCTCTATCACATTATTTTTCATGCAATATCATGCATATGTTATTAGAAAGTAATGCATCTGTTCATGAAAAGTTTCTATGGTTTTTACCATGCTCACATTTATGGGCATTCAGCTCAGATGTGTTGAATTTTATTACATAACAAGTATGCTACTCAATAAAGAGACAAAACATTATTTTTTCCACTAGTATTTAGCTTAAATTTTAACCTTTTGCATCCATGGATTATTTCTCTATTTTTTTCCATGGATGTAATATCTTGCAAATGTAAAAATATCATGAAAAAGGTACAAATCTTAACATTACTAGAACAAAATAATGTTTAGTTTTATCACAGAACAAGTGTACTACTCAATAAAGATGAACAATTGTATACCAAGAACATCATACTCAATATTTAGCAACATTAGTACGTGCAAATTATGCTGATCGGGTATTAAAAATAATCATTTCATAAAAACTACATAAACAAATAATTATAAAATTTTAGTATAAATATCATTTATTCTAACGGTTGCAATGTGATTACGGTGGTCTACACGGTGAGCGCAATGGGAGAAAATCACCTATTGGATGACTTGAAGAAGCGAGGTGATCATAGATTGGAATGAGAAGGTAATGCTACACGGTAACATCATTGACTGCTAGCTCAGAAGGGACAACGGAAATATTACACCTACACCATACTAAAAGTACGTTACATGTGTAATGGGACCCAATGGATGGACCTACACCATACTAGAGCAAAATGCACGCTAAATAAGAAACAAAAGTTCCATAGTTTTACTAGAACATATATTTGTCGCCTGCCAAAGCCCACCGGCGAGCAGTGGTTAAGCAACACGAAGAGCCGGGAGGCTTCCAAGGCGGCAGCGGGCCCTGGTCCCTCGACGTCGTCCCGCAAATGCTCCGGCACACGACACAGCGGCTGCAGGGCGTGCCACCTACCTGGCCAGGAAGGTGTGGATTGCTTCGATTAGTTCCCTGCATGGCAGACACGTAAACATTAAATACGAGCCCTATCGGCTCTCAGGTTGCCCTGTGGATCGGCTCAAAGAGCCGATCGCCCCATGGTTCATGTTGGATTTTCAATGACATGGGGATCCTGCTTCACAACAAAGCTAAACCAATCTACGACAGTTTAGGGTTTTCACCGTATGATCGGAACATCCTACGCGTAGTTGAGCCTAATAGACGCGAAAGATAACGGAAAGCTAACCCTAAAAGAGGCCTAAAAACCAACATAACGTCAATTCCCGGAACATCCCTCTTAGGACTAGCAAACCATACCTAACGCACTACCGGATCGTTCAACCCGTTTGCAAGGCCTAACCATACGGATATTAAACTAATCCTTGATGAACAAGGAGCAACTATAACAGATCGGATCTACTAAGTCACGAACAAGCAAGATGCTGCCCTTACACCTAGATAGGTGTAAGGGCAGCTAGATGTTGAGGGACGGCATAGCTAAGTAGATATATGCAAGAAAAGCATCTACGCAAGCCCCAAAACACCTATGGTAAATAGTGCTACTCGCCATCAACAACGCTTCAGTACGAGCAACACAAGGTAAACGAATAAACGTTGTGCTGCCTAGATCGCAAGATGCGATCTAGGCAGCATGATGCTTACCCGGGAGAAACCCTCGAAAGAAGGGGTGGCGATGCGCCTGATTTGTGTTTGTTGTGAACGTGATTGTCCTCCTTTTCCGATAACCCTAGATACATATTTATAGTCCAAGGGACTTTCTAATTTGGACGTGCACCTAACCGTGCACGAGTTAAACTCTATCTTTTAATCTAAACTACAATGCGATCTACTATATTACAGATACACGGGCAATTAAGCCCAAACTCTTCGTGCAAGGCCGCTTCAAAGACGCTCCACGTGTATATTCTTCAAGCCCATCTTCACTTACGGCACATCTCCTGATTTGGCTAAAATCCGGTGATAACACATGCCCCCCTGGTTTTGGTAATGATAATTTCAAAACCACTCTGTTTCCTACGAGGGGTCATGGCAGAGCAGAACCGTCGCAGTATTCTTCATCATGACGCCTTGCCTTCTCAACTTCTCTGCACGATTTGACGGTTTTGGCACCACATCCTTGAAAACTGCTTAAGCATTAAATCTCTGCTATATCCCCTTTTATTTAGCCACTTCAAAAGCCCTCCTCTGCCACCAAGTCTTCTTCTTCTTCCTCCTGTGCTGCATCAAGCCTCTCTGTCCAATCCTCCCCCCTCCGAGAGCCGACGCCAGAGTGGGACCCGCAAGAGGCCCACGGCCAACATCCGCCGTGCCATAGCCGACGGGGACGAGTCGAGCCACGACTCCTCCGTCTGGTCCGAAGATGACCAGTCCTTGACGGACGGGAGAGCGACCTCCGCTTCCTCGCCATTGGGGAATCGGAGGAGGAGAGCGACGATCGCTACTCCTGGGAGGTTTCTCCTCCGAGGAGGTGAGGGAAGGAAGAAGAGGAGGAGGACAGCACCTCCTCCGACGAGCCGCCGGCCAAGCGCGCCCTTGGCCGGGCAACCTTAGTGACCCGACGGCGGCGAAGACGACGGGCGAGGAAGACGAGGACAACGAGGGTCCTCCAGGTGGTCGCGGCAGCAGCGACGACGAGCCCGAAAGCGCCGACAGCGGCGGCGACGGCGATGACGAGGGCAACAATGGCCCCTAGATAGGATCCTAGAATAGGATCAGTAGTAGTAGGAGGGGCAATGCATCCCCCTAGGCCTTCCTTTTGAGAGCAATCAGCTCTTTTCGTGTAAGAAATCTGATTATCAATGAAGAAATTTCCCCAATTTGACTCTGCCGATTCCTTGCAAATTGATTTAGCCGATTCTCCCTTGTGTTGATCTTGCCGATTGTCACCTTGGTTGATGCTCAATGAGCCGATGGCAATGCATCAGTTTTGTACAATGAATTGTAAGACAGGTCAATCCAGTCGCCCCCTCACATGGTAACTTACAATCCTTGAAATTCAGATCCAACTTTCAATCGAACAGGTCCAGCACACAGCCTTGAGACCCCTAGATCTTTGGTCTTTTAAATCATCTGATCGTGCTGTTTGACCTGACGGCAAAACTCCTGAATTAACGCCTCCAAAAATGCTTTTAGGACCATAGCTGAAACAACTTGACGTGGAAGCTGACACACCTGTATAACAGGTACCGTTTGCTCACAACTTTCCATGTGACGCTCTGTTTTCTCGTAGCAACAAACTGGCCCAGAGCCTATCAACGATAACGGCTCCTTCTTCAAACTCCTCCCATCAACTCTGGTGGTTCTCTTCTACAAGAATTCACCATCTTTCAGTATGGTTGTGATGCGGAGACAGCCGATTTCAACGCAACCGGCTTCAAAAGCAAAGAATCTTCAGGGTTAGCTGCCCCCCGAGCCTTAGTCAAGGCGAGAATATCAGTGAAACAGGTGGCTGCCAGGAAAACTTTGAAGGGCAAGAACCCTGTGCCGGCTCGAAAAAGGATACTGAAGATAACATCAGCGAGAACATGCAATCCAACCGACGAAGCTCCAGCTTGGGCACCTCTGGGGACACCATCATATAAAACTAGCCAGATGTGTCACCATCGGCTTCCGAGAAAAGGTCAACCCTCCACTCCCATCAAACAAGATAGGAAAGCTTATGCACTAGGAGTCGATGTACCACGAGGGTTCAGCAGGACCAGCAAATCCCTTCTCTACACCAAGAAGCTTTTCATGCCGTGGCACTTTAACTCCTCCTGGCTCAATTCTGCTGCTTAGATCAGTTCTCCATCCTTGACGATGACTCTGCAGTTGAAGCCCTGGCCAATCGTGAGGCCTGATCAAGTGGCAGCTTACACTCTATAATTCTAGAGTCGATGACCAAGCATCAGCTGTGCTGAATTTTTTGTATTTTCCAGAATGTGTTGCCTGCCAAAGCCCACCGGTGAGCGTGGACTGAAGAGCCGGGAGGCTTCAAGGCGACAGCGGGGCCTGGTCCCTCGACGTCGTCCGCAAATGCTCCGGCACACGACCTGGCGGCTGCAAGGGCGTTCACCTGACCTATACGGCCGGGAAGGTGTGGATTGCTTCGATTAGTTCCCTGCATGGCAGACACGTAAACATTAAATACGAGCCCTATCGGCTCTCAGGTTGCCCTGTGGATCGGCTCAAGAGCCGATCGCCCCATGGTTCATGTTGGATTTTCAATGACATGGGGATCTTGCTTGATCACAACAAAGCTAAACCAATCTACGACAGTTTAGGGTTTTCACCGTATGATCGGAACATCCTACGCGTAGTTGAGCCTAATAGACACGAAAGATAACGGAAAGCTAACCCTAAAAGAGGCCTAAAAACCAACATAACGTTAATTCCCGGAACATCCCTCTTAGGACTAGCAAACCATACCTAACGCACTACCGGATCGTTCAACCCGTTTGCAAGGCCTAACCATACGGATATTAAACTAATCCTTGATGAACAAGGAGCACCTATAACAGATCGGATCTACTAAGTAACGAACAAGCAAGATGCTGCCCTTACACCTAGATAGGTGTAAGGGCAGCTAGATGTTGAGGGACGGTATAGCTAAGCAGATATATGCAAGAAAAGCATCTACGCAAGCCCCAAAACACCTATGGTAAATAGTGCTACTCGCCATCAACAACGCTTCAGTACGAGCAACACAAGGTAAACGAATAAACGTAATGCTGCCTAGATTGCAAGATGCGATCTAGGCAGCATGGTGCTTACAGGAGAAACCCTCGAAAGAAGGGGTGGCGATGCGCCTGATTTGTGTTTGTTGTGAACGTGATTGTCCTTCTTTTACGATAACCCTAGATACATATTTATAGTCCAAGGGACTTTCTAATTTGGACGTGCACCTAACCGTGCACGAGTTAAACTCTATCTTTTAATCTAAACTACAATGCGATCTACTATATTACAGATACATAGGCAATTAAGCCCAAACTCTTCGTGCAAGGCCGCTTCAAAGATGCTCCACGTGTATATCCTTCAAGCCCATCTTCACTTACGGCCCATCTCCTGATTTGGCCAAAATCCGGTGATAACACATGCCCCCTGGTTTTGGTAATGATAATTTCAAAACCACTCTGTTTTTCCTTCGAGGGGTCATGTCGTGGCAGAGCAGAACCGTCGCAGTATTTTCTCATCATGACGACTTGCCTTCCCAACTTCTCTGCACGATTTGACAGTTTTGGCACCACGTCCTCGAAAACTGCTCGACAATTAAATTTCCATCTCCTTTTATTTAACCGCATCGAACAGTGCTCCTCTTCGTCCCCTTCGCACTAGCACTCCCCAAAAAACCCTTCTCGGCTACCATGTCTTCCTCCTCTTCTTCTTCATCGGGTCTTTCGGTGCAATCCTCCCCCTTCCGCGAGCCGACGCCGGAGTGGAACCCGGAGGAGGCCCATGCGGCCAACATCCGCCGCGCCATCGAGGCCGGGGACAAGCCGAGCCACAACTTCTCCATCTGGTCAGAGGACGACAAGTCCCGACCGACGGGGAGAGCGACCTCCGCTTCCTCGCCAATGGGGAAGCGGAGGAGGAAAGCGACGACGACCACTTTCCCTGGGACGGGGTCACCTCCTCCGAGGAGGTGAAGGAGGAGGAGGAGGAGGAGGAGGACGACAGCTCCTCCGACGAGCCGCCGGCCAAACGCCACTGCCCCTGGCCCGGGAACCTCAGCGCGACCGACGGCGATGACGACGATGCGACGAGGAGACGAGGACAACAAGGGTCCTGCCGACGGCCGCTACAGCAGCGATGACGAGCCGGCCGGGAGCAGCGCCGACGACGGCGACAACGACGACGACGAGGGCAGCAACGGCCCCTAGATAGGATCTTAGCCTAGGGCCAGCAGTAGTGGATGAGGCAATGTATCCCCTAGGACTTCCTTTTGAGAGTAATCAGCTCTTCATGTAAGAAATTTCGTTCATCAATGAAGAATTTTCCCAATTTGATTTTGCCGATTTCCTTTATGATAATTTAGCCGATTGTCCTTCGTACTGAGTCTGCCGATTGTCAATTCGGTCAATGCTCAATGAGCCGATGGCAACGCATCGGTCTCTCATGATAAACTTCGAGATAGATCCACCCGGACCTCCAAACTCCCGGTCAAACAGGGCCAAGCCACAATCGTGCAAACCCCAGATCTTGTAAATGCAGATCCAACTGAATGGAATGTTAGACTTAGCGGCAAAACTCCTGAAATAATGTCCAGTCTCCATTAACTTAAATTTCAGACATTCTTCTCGCATCCTTCTCTTCCAGATTTCCTTGCCTTCAGGAGAGCCCTAGGACTGTCGCTGGATCAACTCGAATGCTGAAGCCAGCACTTTTTGCAAAACAAGCACCACTCGCCCACATCTGTCCTTGTGATGCTCCATTTCTTTGCAGCAACAAACTGGTCCAGAGCCCTGATACGTCTCCAACGTATCGATAATTTCTTATGTTCCATGCTACTTTATTGATGATACCTACATGTTTTATGCACATTATATGTCGTATTTACGCATTTTCTGGAACTAACCTATTAACAAGATGCCGAAGAGCCAGTTCCTATTTTCTGCTGTTTTTGGTTTCAGAAATCCTAGTAAGGAAATATTCTTGGAATTGGACGAAATCAACGCCCAGGGTCCTATTTTTGCACGGAGCTTCCAGAAGACCGAAGGGGAGTCGAAGTGGGGCCACGAGGTGGCCAGGTGGGCGGCGCGGCCCGGGCCCTGGCCGCGCCGGCCTGTCCCCTGGGCCCCTCGTGCCGCCTCTTGACCTGCCCTTTCGCCTACTTATAGCCTCCGTCGCGAAACCCCCAGTGCCGAGAGCCACGATACGGAAAACCTTCCCGAGACGCCGCCGCCGCGAATCCCATCTCGGGGATTCGGAGATCGCCTCCGGCACCCTGCCGGAGAGGGGATTCATCTCCCGGAGGACTCTTCATCGCCATGATCGCCTCCGGAGTGATGAGTGAGTAGTTCACCCCTGTACTATGGGTCCATAGCAGTAGCTAGATGGTCGTCTTCTCCTAATTGTGCTTCATTGTTGGATCTTGTGAGCTGCCTAACATGATCAAGATCATCTATCTGTAATACTATATGTTGTGTTTGTCGGGATCCGATGGATAGAGAATACTATGTTATGGTGATTATCAATCTATTGTTTATGTGTTGTTTATGATCTTGCATGCTCTCCGTTATTAGTAGAGGCTCTGGCCAAGTTTTTGCTCTTAACTCCAAGAGGGCGTATTTATGCTCGATAGTGGGTTCATGCCGTCATTGATCCCTGGGATCGTGACAGTAGGTTCTAAGGTTGTGTTGTGCTGTTGCCACTAGGGATAAAACATTGATTCTATGTCTAAGGATGTAGTTGTTGATTACATTACGCACCATACTTAATGCAATTATGTGTTGCCTTGCAACTTAATACTGAATGGGGTTCGGATGATAACTGAAGGTGGACTTTTTAGGCATAGATGCAGTTGGATGGCGGTCTATGTACTTTGTCGTAATGCCGGATTAAATCTCACTATATTTATCATATCATGTATATGCATTGTTATGCCCTTTTCTATTTGTCAATTGCCCGACTGTAATTTGTTCACCCAACATGCTTTTATCTTATGGGAGAGACACCTCTAGTGAACTGTGGACCCCGGTCCTATTCTTTACATCGCATACAATCTACTGCAATACTTGTTTTACTGTTTTCTTGCAAACAATCATCTTCCACACAATACGGTTAATCCTTTGTTACAGCAAGCCGGTGAGATTAACAACCTCACTGTTTCGTTGGGGACATGTCGTGGCAGAACCGTCGCAGTTTTCTCCATGATGACGACTTGCCTTCTCAACTTCTCTGCACGATTTGACAGTTCTGGCACCACGTCCTCGGGAACTGCTTAGGCATTAAACCACTATATCCCCTTTTTATTTGGCCACTTCCTGTAGTTCCCTTCTTCATCTCCTTCGCACTAGCACTTCCAAAAGCCCTCCTCGGCCAACATGTCTTCTTCTTCCTCCTCATCGGGTCTTTCCACGCAGTCCTCCCCCCGCGAGCCGACGCCGGAGTGGAACCCGGAAGAAGCCCATGCGGCCAACATCCGCCGCGCCATCGAGGCCGGGGACGAGCCGAGCCACAACTTCTCCATCTGGTCAGAGGACGACCAATCCCTGACCGATGGGGAGAGCGTCCTCCGTGGCCTCGTCAATGGGGCAGCGGAGAGCGACGACGACGACCTTCCCTGGGAGGGAGTAACCTCCTCCGAGGAGGTGGAGGAGAAGGAGGAGGAGGACGATAGCTCCTCCGACGAGCCGCCGGCCAAGCGCCACTGCCCCTGGCCGGGAATCTCAGCGACCGACAGCGATGACGACGCGCTGACGAAGAAGACGAGGACGACGAAGGTCCTGCCGGCGGCCGCTACAGCAGCGACGACGAGCCGGCCGGGAGTAGCGCCGACAGCGGCGATGACGACGAGGGCAGCAGCGGCCCCTAGATAGGGTAGAGCTAGGAGTAGTAGACGGGGCAATGTATCCCCTAGCAATTTCCTTTTGAGAGCAATCGGCTCCTTCTATGTAAGAAATCTGGTTATCAATGAAGAAATTTCTCCAATTTGACTTTGTCGATCTCTTCCATATTAGACTAGCCGATTCTCCCCTTTGTTGATGCTCGATGAGCCGATGGTAATGCATCAGCTTTTATAACAAATTGCAAGACAGACCGATCCAATCGCCTTCTCAGATGTTAACTTGCAATCCATGAAATTCAGATCCAAACTTCCAATCGAACGGGTCCAACGCGCAGCCTTGAGACCCTGATGACCCACAAGTATAGGGGATCGCAACAGTCTTCGAGGGAAGTATTACCCAATTTATTGATTCGACACAAGGGGAGACAAAGAATACTTGTAAGCCTTAACAGCGGAGTTGTCAATTCAGCTGCATGGAAACAGACTTGCTCGCAAGAGTTTATCGTAGTAAGTTTTATGGCGTGGAAATAGTGAAATAACAGCGCGGTGAAATAAAGACAGCAGTAGTGATTATAGTAAACAGCAGGATTAAAATACTGTAGGCACAGGGACGGATTGAACGGGCGTTGCATGGATGAGAGAAACTCATGTAACAATCAAAGCATGGGCATTTGCAGATAATAATAAAACGGTATCCAAGTACTAATCAATCAATAGGCATGTGTTCCATATTTAGTCGTACGTGCTCGCAATGAGAAACTTGCACAACATCTTTTGTCCTACCAGCCGGTGGCAGCCGGGCCTCTAGGGAAACTACTGGATATTAAGGTACTCCTTTTAATAGAGTACCGGAGCAAAGCATTAACACTCCGTGAACACATGTGATCCTCACATCACTACCATCCCCTCCGGTTGTCCCGATTCTTGTCACTTCGGGGCCATTGGTTCCGGACAGCGACATGTGTATACAACTTGCAGGTAAGATCATAAACAACGAATATCTTCATGAATCAATAACATGTTCAGATCTGAGATCATGGCACTCGGGCCCTAGTGACAAGCATTAAGCATAACAAGTTGCAACAATATCATAAAAGTGACATCTACGGATACTAGGCACTATGCCCTAACAATCTTATGACTATTACATGACCAATCTCATCCAATCCCTACCATCCCCTTCAGCCTACAGCGGGGGAATTACTCACACATGGATGGGGGAAACATGGCTGGTCGATGGAGGCGTTGGCGGTGATGGCGGTGAAGATCTCCTCCAATTCCCCGTCCGGAGTGCCAGAACGGAGACTTCTGGCTCCCGCGACGGAGTTTCGCGATGTGGCGGCTCTCTGGAGGGTTTCTGGCGATTTCGACTTCTCGTGCGTTTTCAGGTCGAAACCAATAAATAGTCCGAAGGGGGGCGTCGGAGGCCGGCCGAGGGGGCCACACCACATGGCCGCGCGGGCCCCGCCTGGGCCGCGCCGCCATGTGGTGTGGGGCCCTCGGGCCTCCACCTCCTTTGCCCTTCTGGCTCCGTCAATATTCTGTAAAATAGGGCCTTCTGCATAAATTCCGAGGATTTTCCCGAAAGTTGGATTTCTGCACAAAAACGAGACACCAGAGCAGTTCTGCTGAAAACAGCGTTAGTCCGTGTTAGTTGTATCCAAAGTACACAAATTAGAGGCAAAACAATAGCAAAAGTATTCGGGAAAGTAGATACGTTTTGGACGTATCAACTCCCCCAAGCTTAGCTTATTGCTTGTCCTCAAGCAATTCAGTTAACAACTGAGCGATAAAAGAACTTTCACGAACACATTTGCTCATATGATGTATATATTCTCATGCTATGGCTAATACTTAAGCAGTTCATAATGAGATACATGCAAATAAGATCATCCAACAGCTATGTCAATCATGGAGAAGTACCAATAATTAATAATAAGCACCATGAATCATGTATATAAGCAGGATTGCAATGTTCATAAGAGAATATGATAAAGTGGTATCTCGCTTGCCCGTATTTGATCGGCAAAACATAAATGCCGAGGCACCTCTTGAGTTCATAGAAAGACTAGAAGTAGTGATTGTCAAAGATAAAAGCATCAAAGTTATACCACAATCAATTATATTTTGAGACAAGCATATTATACTAAGAATGAAGTTGTGCTCTCAAGATAGTGCTCAAAGAAAGAATGAAGACACAACATAAAAGTAAAAGATTGACCCTTCGCAGAGGGAAGCAGGGATTAACATGCGCTAGAGCTTTTCATTTGTAAAACAGGAGTAAAATTATTTTGAGAAGTGTTTGTTGTTATCAACGAATGGTAATGGGTACACTAACTACCTCATCAACCGGACTCACAAGAGCGGCTCCCATTTTATTTATTTTTGGTTGGCACTCCTTCCAACATTTCTTTCACAAACCATGGCTAACCGAATCCTCGGGTGCCTGCCAACAATCACATACATGAAGGAGTGCCTTTTATTTAAGTTTTATTATGATGATGACACTCCCCCAACCTTTGCTTACACAAGCCATGGCTAACCGAATCCTTCGGGTGCCGTCCAACAATCACAAACCATGGAGGAGTGTCTATTTAAATTAATTAATTTGGGACTGGGAATCCCATTGCCAGCTCTTTTTGCAAAATTATTGGATAAGCGGATGTGCCACTAGTCCATATGAGAGTCCGTCAAAAGTAAATGACAAGGTTGAAAGTTAAACACCACATACTTCCTCATGAGCTATGAAACATTAACACAAATTGAGAAGCATTTTGAAGGTTTTAAAGGTAGCGCATGAGAATTTACTTGGAATGGTTTGAAATGCCATGCATAGGTATTTATGGTGGACACTTTTGAACAACTTGGTTTTCAGGTGTTTGGAAGCACGAGCGGCGATCCCGCTCAGTACAAGTGAAGGCTAGCAAAAGACTAGGGAGCGACAAATCAAGAGAGCAATAACTGTCATAATCATGCTTGCGGCAAAATAAATTAACGGAGGCATAAAAGTGATACAAGAACTCTGAAGCAATATAAATCATCGAGGCTTAATTGACTTTTTGTTCAGTCATATGCATGCGTGAGCATGTGCCAAGTCGATATAAATGAATTATTCAGAGGAGGATACCACAATGCCATACTTACTTATGAATAAAACAATGCAAGCAAACATCCACGACATGCTACTCATATTAATAAATTGGAACTAAACATGAGAGATCGTGAACTACTAGACTTTCTCAAATAACATATACCTCACATGAACCAACTAAGCATGCTCATATGGATGAGTATATGTACAAAAATGAAAGCAAATAGAGTTCATACCAGCCTCTCACCACAATCAGATTGTCGTAGATCGTCATTATTGCCTTTTCACTTGTGTAGCTTGGATAATATGAAATGAAAACCACGCTCCAGCCACCGAAGACCATTGAACTCATGATGAACTTTACAAACCAAAGAAGAACAGCAAATATTTTTGGTGTTTTCGAATTAGAAACAAGAACGAAAGAAAACAAGCAAACAAAGCAAAATCTTTTTGGGTTTTCTCATAGCAAACCAACGATAGCAAATAAAGCAACTAAGAGCAAGGAACCAAATAACCAAATGGTGAAGAGAAACAACAGAAATATTTTTGGTCTTTTTTTGTTTTAGGAAAGAAACAAAGCGAAAACAAAAGAATGCAAACTAACGGAAACACAGAAAAGCAGGATGACAGAAATCTGCCAAATCCTGACAGCAGTACAGAAATCGAAATTAACAAAAAATTTCCATTGCTCAGACCAAAAAGTGTTCAACTAATGAAAGTTAGATAACAACCTGGGGAACATGCTCAAAAATTGGCAACTCAAAATAACGTTCTGGCTGTGCGTACGAATTTTTTTGGTAACAGCACAGAATCTGTTTTTGGACAGCACTTCCCCAAATATCATCTCCCTCTCATTAGAAAACCACTCTAGAGACTAAACAAATATGTACAAGTATCCAGCAACCATAATATGCAAAGAATGAGTGATGCCGGTATACCTCCCCCCAAGCTTAGGCTTTTGGCCTAAGTGGAGTTCATTCCCACGGTCCCCATGAAGTGGTGTCTTCGTAATATGACGAAGAACGACCCGGTTCCATGTATGTGCTGGAGGAAACGTCGGGGTACGTGACGGTGTAGTCGTAGGAGGGCTCGGCGTTCTCGGAGTCATGTTGCTGGTGGAATTCTTGTATCTTCATATGTTCCTCCACCACCTCCTTAGTGAGCGACCATGATTGCCTGTCAATATTGAACAAACCTGGCTGGGGAAGAGGGATTTCCTTCTCATTCCCATCAGCAAACAACATTCTATAGACCATATTATCTATAGTGGAGTCAGTAGTAACAAAACGATGGCTCTTCATAGCAGCAATATCTAATTTCCTAGGGGTTAATGGTACATCATTAGAATCAAGAGGAATATCTAGATGTGTTAAAATGCGCAGTGCAATAGTTCCTCCAAAAATAGGCCCCCTGCTAGACAGGCGGCGAGCAATAAGAGAACCAAGATGATAAGGTGTCTCTCCAGTAAGTGCAACATTCAAGAAAGCAAGATGGTAGCTAGAGATGTTGCTAGTATTTTCTCTACCCAAAATGCTAGTACCAATGTAATATGCGAAATATTTAATAGCGGGGAGTTGAATGTTTCTTATCTTCCCTCGCTGGATGGTGCGGCAATCATCCCCGGTGATCCCTCGGTAGAGCTCCAACAAGTCCCGGGGGTTGTCATCAATCCTCCTTGCTGTACCTACAGGGGCAATACCCAATGCACAACAAAATTCTTCCAATTTCATGGTAACAGGAATATCATAAATCTTGAATGCGACTGTCGGCTCATATTCCGTGTTGTGGAACTTGAAGCTCTCAACGAAAACTTTGGTGAGCCTGTAATATTGTCCCCTCTCGTCTCCCACGTAGGTGGCTAGGCCTGCCCTGTTGACAAGGGTGAAGAAGTCATCCAATATCCCTGCATTGGTCAGAAACTCATAACAGGGGAAGGATGAAGCATTAGGAGCCCCATGGTCCTCCTCGGGCGCGAAGCTAGGCGCGATGACATCCTCATTGTAGGATCGCCTAATTTGAGTAGACGCCCTTGAGGGCCTACCGGTGCTGGTTGTTGCTTTCTTGAACAACTCTCCAAACTTGAATTTCTTCATCTTCCCCTTCTGAAATTTTCAACAATCATTATAAAATTTGATTTCAAGGTGTGTAAATGAAGGGAACTACTATAGGAACTTGCTAGAGTACTAAACATGCATCAAAACTAATTTCTTCCACTTAGAACAAGCATGCAAGCTCACTAAACATGTTATCTACAGCAGCAAAATATTCAAGATATACTCAACCAAATGAAATTCTAATTGGACAATCAAAGGAGTCACATACCAAGGAGTAAATGTGCCAAATTTCAGACAGAAATCTGGGCTGAGCAAGGAGATCGAAAAATCGCGAGTTCTTGAGCAGAAACACGAGTGAGAGGAACTTGGTACGAGCTTTTTCGGGAGAGAGAAGATGCTGGGAGGAAGAGATGATGTAGTGGGGCAAGGGGTGGCCCACACCACATGGTGGCGCGGCCCCCTTGCTGGCCGCGCCGGCCTATGGTGTGGCACCCCCTGGTGCCCCACAGGTCATCCTCTGGTGCTCCCAGGTGCCTCGTCGAAAAATAGGACCAACGGTGTAATTTTTGTAATTTTTAGAGAACTTTGAAAAATGCACATTTCTGGGTATTAAATTAATGATTACTGCGCAGGAAAATGATTTCTAAAATCTTAAATGACTAAAGCATATTGCAAAACAAAAGTGCTACAGCAAGTAAAATAGGTGAAGGGAGAAAGAAAGAAAGAAGTGTTGTTTAGCTCTTTTATGCAATAAAATATACTTGTTAACAAGGTTGATCAAGTCTTGCTACCAAATAAATTTTATATGACATAAGAAGAAATAAACCTCAAATCAATCATGTTACCTTATATTGAATTGATATGGATCCAATCACAAGAGTTTGATATTCTTCTTTGGGCTCATGTATAGGACAATCAATGGATCCCACTTTGATAGTTTTCACATTAAAAATTGTATTGACTCCACATACTTTATCAATCCTCTTGGGAAAATAGACAGTGTGTTCCTTATCATCAACATTGAAAGTAACCATGCCTTTATTACAATCAATAACAGCCCCTGCAGTATTAAGAAAGGGTCTTCCAAGAATAATGGACATATTATCATCTTCAGGCATTTCCAACACAACGAAATCAGTTAATATCAAGCAATGCTGAGTAACTTGAACAGGAACATTTTCACATAAACCAACAGGAATAGCAGTAGATTTATCAGCCATTTGCAAAGATATATCGGTTGGTATCAATTTATCTAAATCAAGTCTCTTATAAAGAGAAAAAGGCATTACACTAACACCTGCTCCCAAATCACATAGAGCAGTTCTAACATAATTATTCTTGATAGAACAAGGAATAGTAGGTATACCTGGGTCTCCAAGCTTCTTTGGAATCTTACCATTGAAGGAGTAATTAGCGAGCATAGTGGAAATTTCCTCATTGGGGATTTTCCTTTTGTTAGTAACAATATCTTTCATATACTTTGAATAAGGAGGCAATTTAATAGCATCAGTCAAAGGGATTTGCAAAAATAAAGGTTTCATCCAATCACAAAATTTATTATAATGTTCCTCCTCCTTTGATTTTAGTTTCTTAGCAGGAAAAGGCATTTGCTTTTGAACCCAAGGTTCTCTTTCATTACCATGTTTCTTTGTAATAAAATCTTCTTTAGTGTACTTTTTATTTTTAGCATGCTTTTCAGGTTCTTTTTCAACCTCTTCTTTATCAGGAGTATCATTCTTATCATTATCTTTATCATGTTCATTACCACTTTCAGTTTCAGCATCAGAAATAGAAATACTATTAGGATCATTAACAGGTTCAGAGGATTCTACAACATTCTTATGTTTCTTTTTCTTTTTCTTAGATGGAGCACTAGTTTTAATTAGTTGAGAATCTTGTTCAACTCTTTTGGGATGCCCTTCAGGATATAGAGGATCCTGGGTAGAAACACCACCTCTAGTTGTTACTTCATAAGCATGTTTTTCTTTAGAATTATTTCCCAACAAGTCATTTTGCACTTTAGTAAGTTGATCAATTTGAGTTTGAACCATTTGAAAATGTTTAACAAGTATCTTAACATCATTGGAGGTTCTCTCCACAATACCATGCAATTCACTAATAGCTCGAGAATTTTCCATTAAATGATTCTCTACTCTCATATTAAAGTTTTCTTGCTTAACAATATAATTATCAAATTCATCTAAGCATTGAGCAGGAGATTTTGAATACGGAATATCTTCCCTAGTAAAGTGTTGAAGCGAGTGTACCTCAATCATGGATGAAGGGGGAATCGTCTCACATATATCTTCTATAGGAGGTAAATTCTTCACATCTTCAGGTTTAATACCCTTCTCTTTAAGAGACTTCTTGGCTTCCCTCATATCTTCATCATTTAATTTAATCATACCCCTCTTCTTCACTATCGGTGTCGGGGTTGGTTCAGGTGTAGACCAATCATCATGATTCCGGCCTATTTTAGCCAATAATTCTTCAGCGTCGTCTGGAGTTCTTTTCTAGAAAACACAACCAGCACAACAATCCAGGTATGCCCTAGACTCAATGGTTAGTCCACTATAAAATATATCAAGTAAATCATGCTTTTCCAAATCATGGTCAGGCTGAGCTCTAATAAGAGAACAAAATCTCGCCCAAGCCAGGGGCAATTTCTCTCCATCTTCCTGGTCAAAATTATAAATTCTCTGCAAAGCAGCATGTTGAGCACTAGCAGGAAAGTATTTTCGAAAGAAAACATCACGCAAGTCGGTTGGACTTTTAATAGAACCAGAAGGCAAATTATTATACCAAGTTTTAGCATCATCCTTTAATGAGAACGGAAAAATTTTAGCGACAAAATAAGTACGCATCTTGACATCATCAGAAAACACGCCACTAAGAGTAGATAACTCAGTCATGTGTTCAACAGCACTTTCTTTTTCAGTACCACAAAAGGGTGTTTTCTCAACAATAGCTATATGAGATAGATCAAGAGAAAAATCATAATCTTTATCCCTAATGTTTATAGGAGATGTGGCAAATTTAGGATCGGGAGATGGTTTATATCTAACAGCATGTTCTGCAAGCAACTTTTTAATTTTTCTTGCATCAGTAGTAGCATTGCATTTTTCAATAAAATCATCATCAAGCTCTACATAATCTTCATCAGGATCATCACTAGAATAATCAAGTTCAGGTGATTTAACAGGTGTAGTAGCATTAGGAGTTTCAGTATTTTCAATTTGTCTAGACCTAGCAATCGTAGCATCTAGAAAAGATCCCAATGAACCACTATCATCAAGCACAGCAGAAACATTATCAATATTATGAGAATTTTCAGATTCAGCAGAAGTACCAGCATGTGAAGCATGTGGCGGTGAAACAAGTTTATCAATCACAGATGGTGAATCAAGAGCAGCAGAGGTACTAAGAGTTGTACCTTTTCTTGTAGTGGATGGTAATATGGCGATCTTAGTATCGCGAGGTTTACCCATAATGGAGAATTTGCAGCGAACAATATCAATCCAAGTGAACTTCCAAATAAAGCTATGCTCCCCGGCAACGGCGCCAGAAAATAGTCTTGATGACCCACAAGTATAGGGGATCGCAACAGTCTTCGAGGGAAGTATTACCCAATTTATTGATTCGACACAAGGGAGACAAAGAATACTTGTAAGCCTTAACAGCGGAGTTGTCAATTCAGCTGCACCTGGAAACAGACTTGCTCGCAAGAGTTTATCGTAGTAACAGTTTTATGGCGGTGGAAATAGTGAAATAACGCAGCGGTGAAATAAGAAAGACAGCGGTAGTGATTATAGTAAACAGCAGGATTAAAATACTGTAGGCACGGGGACGGATTTAACGGGCGTTGCATGGATGAGAGAAACTCATGTAACAATCAAAGCATGGGCATTTGCAGATAATAATAAAACGGTATCCAAGTACTAATCAATCAATAGGCATGTGTTCCATATTTAGTCGTACGTGCTCGCAATGAGAAACTTGCACAACATCTTTTGTCCTACCAGCCGGTGGCAGCCGGGCCTCTAGGGAAACTACTGGATATTAAGGTACTCCTTTTAATAGAGTACCGGAGCAAAGCATTAACACTCCGTGAACACATGTGATCCTCACATCACTACCATCCCCTCCGGTTGTCCCGATTCTTGTCACTTCGGGGCCATTGGTTCCGGACAGCGACATGTGTATACAACTTGCAGGTAAGATCATAAACAACGAATATCTTCATGAATCAATAACATGTTCAGATCTGAGATCATGGCACTCGGGCCCTAGTGACAAGCATTAAGCATAACAAGTTGCAACAATATCATAAAAGTGACATCTACGGATACTAGGCACTATGCCCTAACAATCTTATGACTATTACATGACCAATCTCATCCAATCCCTACCATCCCCTTCAGCCTACAGCGGGGGAATTACTCACACATGGATGGGGGAAACATGGCTGGTCGATGGAGAGGCGTTGGCGGTGATGGCGGTGAAGATCTCCTCCAATTCCCGTCCCGTGCGAACGGAGACTTCTGGCTCCCGCGACGGAGTTTCGCGATGTGGCGGCTCTCTGGAGGGTTTCTGGCGATTTCGACTTCTCTCCGTGCGTTTTCAGGTCGAAACCAATAAATAGTCCGAAGGGGGCGTCGGAGGCCGGCCGAGGGCCACACCACATGGCCGCGCGGGCCCCCGGGCCGCCGCCATGGTGTGGGGCCCTCGGGCCTCCACCTCCTTTGCCCTTCTGGCTCCGTCAATATTCTGGTAAAATAGGGCCTTCCATAAATTCCGAGGGTTTCCCGAAAGTTGGATTTCTGCACAAAAACGAGACACCAGAGCAGTTCTGCTGAAAACAGCGTTAGTCCGTGTTAGTTGTATCCAAAATACACAAATTAGAGGCAAAACAATAGCAAAAGTGTTCGGGAAAGTAGATACGTTTTGGACGTATCAGACCCCTAGATCTTTGGACTTCAAAATCATCCGATCGTGATGTTCGTCCTGATAGCAAAACTCCTGAATTAACGCCTCCAGGAAAGCTTCTAAGACCATGGCTGAAATACCTTGACGTCAAAGCTGATACACCTGTATAACAGGTACCATTTGCTCACAACTTCCCTTGTGATGCTCTGTTTCCTTGCAGCGACAAACTGGTCTAGAGCCTGATCAACGATGATGGCTCCTTCTTCAAACTCCTCCTGTCAACCCTGGTAGTTTTTCTCTGCAAGAGCTCGCCACCTTTCCACATGGTTACGATGCAGAGACAGCCGATTTCAATACCATCGGCTCTTCAGAGCGAAGAATCTTCAGGGTCAGCTGCCCCCCGAGCCTCAGTCAAGGCGAGAATAAAAGTGTACCAGCCGCATGGGCCATCATCGGCTTCCCAATTGTAGTGCAGCGTCAGCCGATTCTAACCCAATCGGCTTTCAAAAGTAGAGAACCTTCAACGTGAGCTGCCCCCCGAGCTTCTTCAGTCCAATGATGCAACCTCTGGTGAGAATGCAGTTCAGTCCAACTGGACGATCGTCGGTTGTTCTCATGATCCTAGCCTGATCTGCACGTTCATGCTGTTCTTGCTGTTGGCCAGGGCTGCGATCCTCAAACTTGCCGGCAAATACCAACAGATTAAATGAGGAAAAGGGCCGTCTTGGACGCCCGAACTGACGCTTCTGCTGATACTGCCGAGCTTAAAGTCTTGCAGAAGGAGTTGGAAGTCCTTGAAGAGAGGGCCTGAGTCACCAAGCAATCCCAATGAGGGGTTCCTCCAGTAGAGCCTCGCTACGTAACTTGATGACTGCTCCATTAGGCTTCCGCTTGTAACAGTTGTATCCCTTGAGTCGATGGCCGTGCATCGGCTTTGAATTCTTAAGTCGATGTCTACGCATCGGCTGTGCCCAAAAATTTCTGTATTTTCGTTTTTTTTATTGGCCGATTGTATCGGCCCTCCATACTTGAGCTGTTCTGCTGGGCATTTGACATCCACTCCAAGTTTTGTATCCTCGTGTTCTGTCCATCTATGTGCCCCCCGAGCCGATTCTGTCAAGTACTTGATGGTATCGGCTCTTCAGGCATCTGTCGGATCAATGCTGAACATAGACAAAACGTATGTCGAGGATAATTTTGGCCGATTGCGGGAATCGGCCTCCCTTTTCATTGCAATGCTTGACAATGGTTTGCAACTTCTTGGATTTCCATTGTAGCTACGTGGCATGCTGGAGATAAGATCCTTTGCTTTTCATTTTTTGAGGGCCGATCTCGGGGATCGGCCTTGCCACGTACGTCCAATGTCTTGGACCTGCTACTCCGTCCGGACCACGGATACCATGTTTGTATCAGCCGATGCCTCTGCATCGGCATCAGCCGATGCCTGTGCATCGGCTTTCGCCTGTTTGGGGCGCCATACTTTCTTTGGCGGGCGCTTCGCTTCCAATGTTTGCTGAATTTTCACGGCCAGATCGGGCCGTGCTCTTCTCAACGTGTACAGGTACTGTGCCTCGGCTTCTTCCAAGTTTCGCAGCCGCTGCACCCTACGCTTCTGAGAATGGCTGAGTCCATCAGGGCACCACCTTGGTCGGTAATACCTATCTTCTTCATCTGACTCCTCAAAGTCCTCTTCTTGAGATGACTCAGCTCGTTTATTCTGAGATGGGAGAGGCCCTAGACGTTCGAACACTGAAACTTTATTTGTCCTCCTCCTTTGCTGTTTGCATTCTGGGCAATTCTCGATTGTTGCCAACCGGCTCATTCCTGAGTCCAGCAATGTTTGAAGAAAGTACGGTCCCAGTGCTTATCCATGTTGTCCTGCTCCCTTGACCTCCCTCTAGCGTGACGTTCGTACCCGTCGTTGCATCATCTGACGATACCTCCTGTTTTCTGCATCAGACCGACGATATCTTTCATCGTCTTCGTCGTAGCGCCGACGTCGGTCGTACTGCTGCTCATATTTGTTGAGGAGATGCACGGAGAGTGGGCGCTGATACCGTATGCCTCTCACCTCCTCCTCGGTTAGGTACCGTCTATCATCATCTTGGGGCCGGTCGCGTGGAACGGCCTCTTCTTTATCTTTGCCACGAGAGTGGCTGCTCTCTGCTTTGTCCGCGCCATGGCGGTTCACAAGCCCTGCCATGTTGACACTAAAGGAGAACCCTGGCTCCCTTATGGAGTGGCTGAGATCTACCGTGTTGACGCCATGCGACGGACGCGTGTTTCCTTTGAGCTTGATGTCGTGAGAACGGGTCTTCTCAAAGGAGCCGATGAGTTCGGCTTCAACGATGGCCTTCAGGTCATCGTACTTCTTCTTGTGCTCTGCAGGAAGATCCTTGTATGTGATCTGTTCCTCTGCCATCTCGGGTGTCGGTGTTGACGTGGATGTTGCAGAAGAGGTCCCACCGGGCGTGCCAGAATGTGTTACCCTCCAAAACCCACCGACGGGCAATGGCTAAGCAACACGAAGAGCCGGGAGGCTCCCAAGGCCGCTTAGTGGACCCTGGCACCTCGCGTCGTCCCGCAAATCTTCCGGCCACGTCCTGGCGGTTGCTAGGGCGTGCCACCTGACCTAGACCCGATCAGGAAGGTGTTAGAGTGCTTCGATTGTTCCTGCATGGTAGACACGTAAACATTAAATACGAGCCCTATCGGCTCTCAGGTTGCCCTGTGGATCGGCTCAAAGAGCCGATCGCCCCATGGTTCACGTTGGATTTACAATGACATGGGGATCCTGCTTGATCAAAACAAAGCTAAAGTGATCTACGACAGTTTAGGGTTTTCACCGCATAACCGGAACGTCCTACGTGTGATCGGGCCTAGCAGCTACGGAAGATGATGCAAACTACCCCTACGAGAGGCCTAAAAACCAACATAACGTTGATTCCCGGAACATCCCTCGCAGGGACGGTGAACAACACCTAACGCACTACCGGATCGTCCGACCCCAGCATAAGGCCTAACTATGCAGATATTAAACTAATCCCTGCGGAGCAAGGAGCAACTATAACAGATCGGATCTACTAAGTAACGAACAAGCAAGATGCTGCCCTTACACCTGGAAAGGTGTAAGGGCAGCTAGGTGTCGAGGGACGGCATTGCCACGCAGATATGCACGAGAAAGCATCAATGCAAGCCCCTAAACACCTAAGGATAAGTAGTACTGCTCGCCATCAACAACGCTTCAGCACGAGCAGTACAAGGTAGACGAATAAACGTATACTGCCTAGATCGCGAGATGCGATCTAGGCAGCATGGTGCTTACCCGGGAGAAACCCTCGAAGAAAGGGGTGGCGATGCGCCTGATTTGTGTTTGTTGAACGATGATTCTCCCCCTTTTCCGATAACCCTAGATACATATTTATAGTCCAAGGGACTTTCTAATTGAGGCGTGCACCTAACCATGCACGGGCCAGACTCTATCTGTTAATTCTAAACACGATACGATCTACTATATTACAGATACATGGGCAACTTAGCCCAAACTCTTAGCGCAAGGCCGCTCCGAAGATGCTCCATGTGTACGTCCTTCAAGCCCATCTTCACTCACGGCCCATCTCCTGATTTGGCCAAAATCGGGTGATAACACAAACGCAAATAATAATGATTTCCTATGCACACCTATTGCTCCACCTGCTACTACAGCAGAATTCTTTGAAATTAAACCTGCTTTACTGAACCTGGTTATGAGAGATCAATTTTCTTGTGTTAGTTCTGATGATGCTGCTGCCCATCTTAATAATTTTGTTGAACTTTGTGAAATGCAAAAGTATAAGGATGTAGATGGTGATATTATTAAATTGAAAGTGTTTCCTTTCTCATTAAGAGGAAGAGCTAAAGATTGGTTGCTATCTTTGCCTAAGAATAGTATTGATTCATGGACTAAATGTAAGGATGCTTTTATTGGTAGATATTATCCTCCCGCTAAAATTATATCTTTGAGAAGTAGCATAATGAATTTTAAGCAATTAGATACTGAACATGTTGCTCAAGCATGGGAGAGAATGAAAACTTTGGTAAAGAATTGCCCAACCCATGGAGTGACTACTTGGATGATCATCCAAACCTTCTATGCAGGACTAAATTTTTCTTCGCGGAATTTATTGGATTCAGCTGCTGGAGGTACCTTTATGTCCATCACTTTGGGGGCGGCTACAAAACTTCTTGATGATATGATGATAAATTACTCTGAACACACAGAAAGAGCTCCACAAGGTAAGAAGGTAAATTTTGTTGAAGAAACCTCTTCCTCGAGTGATAAGATTGATGTGATTATGTCTATGCTTGTGAATGGTAGATCTAATGTTGATCCAAATAATGTTCCTTTAGCTTCATTGGTTGCTCAAGAAGAAAATGTTGATGTGAATTTCATTAAAAATAATAATTTCAACAACAATGCTTATAGGAACAACTCTGGTAATAACTATAGGCCATATCCTTCTGCTAATGGTAATGGTTATGGTAATTCTTATGGGAATTCTTACAACAATAATAGGAGTGTACCCTCTGGTCTTGAAGCCATGCTTAAAGAATTTATTAGTACACAAACTGCTTTTAACAAATCTGTTGAGGAAAAGCTTGATAAAATTGATACTATTGCTTCTAGAGTTGATAGACTTGCCTCTGATGTTAATCTATTAAAATTGAAAGTTATGCCTAATAATGATATTGATAATAAGATTACTACTACAGCAAATGCCATCCAAGTTAGAATTAATGAGAATATAAGATTAATGGCTGAATTGCGTGCTAGGTGGGATAGAGAAGAAAATGAAAAACTAGCTAAAGAGAATAATGTAGCTAAAGTTTGGACTATTACCACCATTAGTAATGATAATGATTCACATGTTGCTGCACCTCCTACTATCAATGGTAAAATAATTGGTGTTGGCAATGTTTCTACTCCTAGTGCAAAGCGTACAAAACTGCCTGAAATTGCTAAAACTGCTGAAACTGCTTGTGATAAAACTGCTGAAATTTTTTCCAACCTTGGGAACAATGATCCCATTGCTGTAGCTCATAATGATTTAGACTTTGATGATTGCCACATCTCTGAAGTTATAAAGTTCTTACAAAAACTTGCTAAAAGTCCTAATGCTAGTGCTATAAATTTAGCCTTTACAAAACATATTACAAATGCTCTCATAAAAGTTAGAGAAGAGAAACTAAAACTTGAAACTTCTATTCCTAGAAAGTTAGAAGATGGTTGGGAGCCCATCATTAAAATGAAATTCAATGACTTTGAATGTAATGCTTTATGTGATCTTGGTGCAAATATTTCTGTTATGCCTAAAAAGATTTATGATATGCTTGACTTGCCACCATTGAAGAATTGTTATTTGGATGTTAATCTTGCCGATAATGTTAAAAAGAAACCTTTGGGGAGGATTGATAATGTGCACATTACGGTTAACAATAACCTTGTCCCCGTTGATTTTGTTGTCTTGGATATCGAATGCAATGCATCTTGTCCTATTGTGTTGGGAAGACCTTTTCTTCGAACCGTTGGTGCTGTTATTGATATGAGGGAAGGTAATATTAAATATCAATTTCCTCTCAAGAAAGGTATGGAACACTTCCCTATAAAGAGAATGGAGTTGCCTTTTGATTCTATTATTAGAACAAGTTATGATGTTGATGCTTCTACTCTCGATGTTACTTGATTTGCACTTTCTGCGCCTAGCTGAAAGGCGTTAAAGAAAAGCGCTTATGGGAGACAACCCATGTTTTTACTACAGTACTTTGTTTTATATTTGAGTCTTGGAATTTGTTTACTACTGTAGCAACCTCTCCTTATCATGTTTTTGTGCCAAGTAAAGTTTCTATGTTATAGTTGATGTTATATTTGGGATCGCTGCGCAGAAACAGCATTGCTGTCTGTCACGAATCTGGGCACAAGTCTCTGTAGAAAATTCGAAAAAATCTGCCAATTTACGAGCGTGATCCTCAGATATGTACGCAACTTTCATTAGTTTTGAGTTTTTCCATTTGAGCAAGTCTGGTGCCATTTTACAATTCGTCTTTACGAACTGTTCTGTTTTTGACAGCTGCCTTTTATTTCGCATTGCCTCTTTTGCTATGCTGGATGAATTTCTTTGATCCATTAATGTCCAGTAGCTTTATGCAATGTTCAGAAGTGTAAAGAATGATTGTGTCACCTCTGAATGTGTGAATTATTAATTGTGCACTAACCCTCTAATGAGTTTGCTTGAAGTTTGGTGTGAAGGAAGTTTTCAAGGGTCAAGAGAGGAGTATGATATACTATGATCAAGAGGAGTGAAAGCTCTAAGCTTGGGGATGCCCCGTGGTTCACCCCTGCATATTTTAAGAAGACTCAAGCGTCTAAGCTTGGGGATGCCCAAGGCATCCCCTTCTTCATCGACAACATCATCAGGTTCCTCCCTGAAACTATATTTTTATCCAGTCACATCTTGTGTTCTTTACTTGGAGCGTCGGTTTGTTTTTGTTTTTGTTTTTGTTTGAATAAAATGGATCCTAGCTTTCACTTTGTGGGAGAGAGACACGCTCCGCTGTTGCATATGGACAAATATGTCCTTAGGCTTTACTCATAATGTTCAAGGCGAAGTTTCTTCTTCGTTAAATTGTTATATGGTTGGAATTGGAAAATGCTACATGTAGTAATTCTAAAATGTCTTGGATAATGTGATACTTGGCAATTATTGTGCTCATGTTTAAGCTCTTGCATCATATGCTTTGCACCCATTAATGAAGAAATACATAGAGCTTGCTAAAATTTGATTTGCATATTTGGTCTCTCTAAGGTCTAGATAATATCTAGTATTGAGTTTTGAACAACAAGGAAGACGGTGTAGAGTCTTATAATGTTTACAATATGTCTTTTATGTGAGTTTTCTGCACCGGTTCATCCTTGAGTTTGCTTCAAATAACCTTGCTAGCCTAAACCTTGTATCGAGAGGGAATACTTCTCATGCATCCAAAATCCTTGAGCCAACTACTATGCCATTTGTGTCCACCATACCTACCTACTACATGGTATTTCTCCGCCATTCCAAAGTAAATTGCTTGAGTGCTACCTTTAAAATTCCATCATTCACCTTTGCAATATATAGCTCATGGGACAAAATAGCCTTAAAAACTATCGTAGTATTGAATATGTACTTATGCACTTTATCTCTTATTAAGTTGCTTGTTGTGCGATAACCATGCTGGGAACGCCATCAATTACTCTTTATTGAATATCATGTGAGTTGCTATGCATGTCTGTCTTGTCTGAAGGATCTATCACCTTAATGATTGGAGCATGCATATTGTTAGAGAAGAACATTGGGCCGCTAACTAAAGCCATGAATCATGGTTGAAGTTTCAGTTTTGGACATATATCCTCAATCTCATATGAGAATAATAATTGTTGCTACATGCTTATGCATTAAAGAGGAGTCCATTATCTGTTGTCCATGTTGTCCCGGTATGGATGTCTAAGTTGAGAATAATCAAAAGCGAGAAATCCAAAATGCGAGCTTTCTCCTTAGACCTTTGTACAGGCGGCATGGAGGTACCCCTTTGTGACACTTGGTTGAAACATGGCATTGCGAAGATCCGGTAGTCCAAGCTAAGTAGGACAAGGTGCGGGCACTATTAGTATACTATGCATGAGGCTTGCAACTTGTAAGATATAATTTACATAACTCATATGCTTTATTACTACCGTTGACAAAATTGTTTCATGTTTTCAAAATAAAAGCTCTAGCACAAATACAGCAATCGATGCTTTCCTCTTTGAAGGACCATTCTTTTACTTTTATTGTTGAGTCAGTTTACCTATCTCCCTCCACCTTAAGAAGCAAACACTTGTGTGAACTGTGCATTGATTCCTACATACTTGCATATTGCACTTGTTATATTACTTTATGTTGACAATATCCATGAGATATACATGTTATAAGTTGAAAGCAACCGCTGAAACTTAATCTTCCTTTGTGTTGCTTCATTACCTTTACTTTGATTTATTGCTTTATGAGTTAACTCTTATGCAAGACTTATTGATGCTTGTCTTGAAGTACTATTCATGAAAAGTCTTTGCTTTATGATTCAGTTGTTTACTCATGTCATTACCATTGTTTTGATCGCTGCATTCATTACATATGTTTACAAATAGTATGATCAAGATTATGATGGCATGTCACTTCAGAAATTATCTTTGTTATCGTTTTACCTGCTCGGGACGAGCAGAACTAAGCTTGGGGATGCTGATACGTCTCCAACGTATCGATAATTTCTTATGTTCCATGCTACTTTATTGATGATACCTACATGTTTTATGCACATTATATGTCGTATTTACATTTTTTGGAACTAACCTATTAACAAGATGCCGAAGAGCCAGTTGCTATTTTCTGCTGTTTTTGGTTTCAGAAATCCTAGTAAGGAAATATTCTCGGAATTGGACGAAATCAACGCCCATGGTCCTATTTTTCACGGAGCTTCCGGAAGACCGGGGAGTCGAAGTGGGGCCACGAGGTGGCCGGGTGGGGCGGCGCGGCCCGGGCCCTGGCCGCGCCGGCCTGTCCCCTGGGCCCTCGTGCCGCCTATTGACCTGCCCTTTCGCCTACTTATAGCCTCCGTCGCGCCCCAGTACCGAGAGCCACGATACGGAAAACCTTCCGAGACGCCGCCGCGAATCCCATCTCGGGGGATTCGGGAGATCGCCTCCGGCACCCTGCCGGAGAGGGGATTCATCTCCCGGAGGACTCTTCATCGCCATGATCGCCTCCGGAGTGATGAGTGAGTAGTTCACCCCTGGACTATGGGTCCATAGCAGTAGCTAGATGGTCGTATTCTCCTAATTGTGCTTCATTGTTGGATCTTGTGAGCTGCCTAACATGATCAAGATCATCTATCTGTAATACTATATGTTGTGTTTGTCGGGATCCGATGGATAGAGAATACTATGTTATGGTGATTATCAATCTATTGTTTATGTGTTGTTTATGATCTTGCATGCTCTCCGTTATTAGTAGAGGCTCTGGCCAAGTTTTTGCTCTTAACTCCAAGAGGGGGTATTTATGCTCGATAGTGGGTTCATGCCTTCATTGATACCTGGGATCGTGACAGTAGGTTCTAAGGTTGTGTTGTGCTGTTGCCACTAGGGATAAAACATTGATGCTATGTCTAAGGATGTAGTTGTTGATTACATTACGCACCATACTTGATGCAATTGTCTGTTGCTTTGCAACTTAATACTGAATGGGGTTCGGATGATAACCTGAAGGTGGACTTTTTAGGCATAGATGCAGTTGGATGGCGGTCTATGTACTTTGTCGTAATGCCGGATTAAATCTCACTATATTTATCATATCATGTATATGCATTGTTATGCCCTTTTCTATTTGTCAATTGCCCGACTGTAATTTGTTCACCCAACATGCTTTTATCTTATGGGAGAGACACCTCTAGTGAACTGTGGACCCCGGTCCTATTCTTTACATCGCATACAATCTACTGCAATACTTGTTTTACTGTTTTCTTGCAAACAATCATCTTCCACACAATACGGTTAATCCTTTGTTACAGCAAGCCGGTGAGATTGACAACCTCACTGTTTCGTTGGGGCAAAGTACTTTGGTTGTGTTGTGCATGTTCCACGTTGGCGCCGGAATCCCTGGTGTTGCGCCGCATCACATTTCGCCACCATCAACCTTCAACGTGCTTCTTGACTCCTACTGGTCCGATTAAACCTTGGTTTCTTACTGAGGGAAAACTTGCCGCTGTGCGCATCATACCTTCCTCTTGGGGTTCCCAACGGACGTGTACATCTACGCGCATCAAGCCCATCAATGATCATGGCTCCCTCTTCAAATCCTTTAGACCGACTCCAACGGTTCTTCTCTTCAATAATTCACCACTGTTTTACAACAATTGTGGTGCAGAGCTAGCCGATTTTACCGAAATCGGCTCCCAAGAGCAAAGGATTTTCAGAGGCAGCTGCCCCCCGAGCCTCAGTCAAGGCGAGAATAGCAGCAAGGAAGGTAACTGCCAGGAAAGCACCAGGATTTGATGTACCACAAGGGCTCAACAGGACCAGAAAATCCCTTCTCCGAACCAAGAAGCTTCTCATGCCACGGCTTTTTAACTCCTCCTGGCTCAATCCTTGTGATTCGCTGCTTAGATCAGCTCACCATCCTTGACGATGACTCTGCAGTTGAAGCCCTGGCCAATCACGAGGCCTGATCAAGTGGCAGCTTAAACTCTGTATTTCTAAAGTCGATGTCCGAGCATCGGCTGTGCCGAATTTTTTTGTATTTTCGATTTTTTATTAGCCGATCGATTCATGAATCGGCTCCCTGGGTACATACTTCATGGTGTCTTGTACCTTCTCCGTGTGTATGCCCCCCGAGCCGAATCCTTCAAGTGATTGAAGATATCGGCTTTTCAGCCAATTCAGGCTTGTCTCACAAATCACCATGTTAAAAACACGGCAACTAGCAAATGTGGTGAGACTGATTTTAGCCGATTGCTGGAATCGGCTTCCCTTGCAGTTGTTGATCCGACTATTTGCTGATAAATGTTGGCCATGGCTTATCCCCAGGACCAATTTCGATCTCTTCTAGTCCATCAGCTGCTGTACACCCAAATCTCAGCCTTCCATTGCCTGCCAAATCATTGATGAACACCGGCAGAACGTATGGTGAGGATGATTTTGGCCGATCGCTAGAATCGGCCTCCTTTCCCATTGCAATGTTTACTGAGAGTTTACAACTTCCTGGCTCCCTGCTATGACAACGTGGCCTGTTTGAAGTGAGACCCTTGTTTCCTATTTTTTGGGGCCGATCGCAGGGATCGGCCTCGCCACGTACGTCCGTAGACTCGGATCTTGCTACTCTGTCAGGCCAGTGGATAAGACCAGCCTTACCCCGTTTTTTGTAGCTTCGATGCGCTCAGTCGTCCAGATTGATTCCAGAGAGCGGCTCTTGGTCGTTTGCTTCCCAGATGTTCATGGCAGCCAAAGAGATATCAACTGAATCATCTGCATGAACAACCTCCACTAGATGGAATGCAACAGTTAGCGTGGATCCAATCCCTTCCTAACAGCACAGCATAAGTGCTCTTGCTGTCGACGATGAAGAAGGACGTGGGGATGGTCTTTCGGCCGACAGTTAAGTCCACGTTCAGAACACCCTTGGCTTCTGACGGTTGGCCGTTGAAGTCGCTTAGCGTGACGTTGGTCTTGATCAAATCTTCAGTAGAACGTCCCAAACGTCGTAACATGGAGTACGGCATTATGTTGACTGCTGCTCCCGTGTCAACCAGCATCTTGCTAATAGGCTGCCCATTGATATAACCCTTCAGGTATAGGGCCTTGAGATGCCTGTAGCTCTTTTCTTTTGGCTTCTCGAAGATAACTGGTCGTGGCCCGCAATCAAACTGCGCCACTGATACCTCTTCATCTCTCGGAGCACAAAACTCTGACGGGAGAACGAACACCATGTTTGTATCAGCCGATGTCCCTGCATCGGCTTTTGTCTGCTTGGGTCGCCACACTTTCTTTGGTGGGCGAGCCTCTGTCTCCAGCGTTTGCTGAATTTTCACGGCCAGATCGGGTCGTGCTTTCCTCAACGTGTACAGGTACTGCGCTTCGGCTTCTTCCAAGTTCCTTAGCCGCTGCACTCTGCGCTTTTGAGTGGCTGAGCCCATCAGGACACCACCTTGGTCGGTGATATCTATCTTCTTCTTCTGACTCGTCGAAGTCTTCATCTTGAGATGACTCATCTCGTTTGTTCTGAGGTGGGAGAGGTCCTAGTCGCTCGAACACTGAAACTTCATTTGTTCCCCTCCTCTTGTTTGCATTCTGGGCAGTTCTCGATTGTAGGCAATCGGCTCATTCCTGAGTCCCAGCAATGTTTGAAGAAAGGACAGTTCCAGTGCCTATCCACGTCCTCTCGTTCTCTTGACCTCCCTCTAGCGTGACGCTCATACCCTTCGTGTCGACGGTATTTCCTGTTGTCTGCATCAGACCGACGATATCTATCATCATCTTCGTCGTAGCGCCGACGTTGGTCGTACTGCTGCTCATACTTGTTGAGGAGATGTGCGGAGAGTGGTCGTTGATACCGGACGCTTATCACCTCTTTCTCAGTTAAATACCGTCTGTCATCAGGCTGGGGCCGGTCGCGTGGATCGGCCTCCTTCTTATCCTTGCCACGAGAGTGACTACTCTCTGGCTTATCATCTCCATGGCGATCTGCAAACCCTGCCATATTGATACCAAACGAGAAACCTGGCTCGCGTCCTATGCACTGGCTGAGATCGACCATGTTGACTTCCGGAAACGGCTGCGTGTCAACTCTCATGGCAAACTGACCGAATAGCAATCGGCCTTGCTCTATCGCCATCTGAATCTGTCCGCGAAGGACTTTGCAGTCGTTGGTGGCATGGGTGAACGTGTGATGCCATTTGCAGTATGGCTTGCCGTTCATCTCTTGTGGCGTGGGGATTTTGTGACCTTCGGGTAACTTCAGCTGTTTCTCCTTCAGCAGCAAATCAAAAATCTGCTCCGTTTTGCTCAAATCGAAGTCGAACCCCTTTGCAGGCCCTGGTTGTTTCACCCACTTGCAGGACACGGGTTTTGCCCCCGAGTCCACTCAGCTACGGCGACCTCCTGATCTCCTTCGAAATCTTCATCTTCGTCTGTCTCGATCAGGGCGACGCGCTTGTATTTGTCCTGGTACAATTCGGATGGCGCTGTTCATATGCGTCAACTTCTGAACCATGTGCGCCAGTGAACTGTACTCTGCTTGGAAGGTCAGATCTTTGAGCGGCGCGATAATCCTGCTACCGCCAGCTCGACTGCTTCCTTCGTTAGGCGAACCGAATAACATCGGTTCCTGACGGTCCTGAACCTCTGGATGTACTCAGATACCGTCTCTCCTCGTCTCTGCCGAACTTGGGTCAGATCGGCAAGGCTAGCTTCCGTGGCTTCTGAATGGTATTGTTCATGGAATTGCTCTTCTAGCTGCTTCCACGTCCGAACCGAGTTTGGTAGCAACGAGGTGTACCACCCAAAGGCTGGACCCGTGAGAGACTGCGAGAAGAACCTCACGCGTAGCTCATCCGAAGCTGAGACCATGCCCAACTGTGCCAAGTATCGGCTCACGTGCTCGATCGAGCTGGTTCCTTCTGATCCACTGAATTTTGTGAAGTCAGGGAGCCGATACTTAGGTGGCAGCGGGATCAGGTCGTAGTCGTTGGGATACGGCTTGGAATAGCCGATCATCCTCTTCTTCGGCAATATGCCGAACTTGTCTCTCATGATGGCGGTGATCTCATCCACCGTAGGAGCTGCAGAAGCCGATCGTTCATGACTTGTACTGGTGGCATATTTAGTTAGCCACGCCTGTTTTTCAGCATCTGCTCCAGCGACTCCTCCTGCCGTGACAGTCCTTCCTGCTGTAACCTGAGTCATCCAGTCGTTGCAGTCGGGCACGTATGTGCACACGTATCCATGTGGAATCTCCTTGGGCGGCTCATACAGGAATTGTTAGTCGCCAGGATCACCTCCAGTCTTGTAGACAACGTACGCCGGTGAACCTTGCTTGCTGTGGAGCTGCAAACGTGTGTTGCAGTGGTGGCCTTGTGTAGAGCGGTACCTCCCCTTGGTGAGTTCCTAGAGCAGGACCTGACGGAGAGTACTTGTGCTTCGTGACTTCTTGCACCACATTGAGCGCGACACGCTCCAGAGTATTCACCAAGCTCTCAGCATGCCGATGAAGAGAGTGAGCAACGGCATAGTTTACTTCCTGTCGCAGGGCTCTGGTACGTTCATCCGAAGGGAGAGATAGATCTAGTCCATCTAGCGCGCCTTCGGGTTGGAACCCTTTGAACTTGATCCCGTGCGAACGGGTTTTCTCAAAAGCGCCGATGAGATCGGCTTCCAGGATGACCTTGAGCTCGTCATATCTCTTCTTATGCTCAGGAGGCAGATCCTCATACTTGACTGGTTCTCCCGCAATCTGAGGTGCAGATGACGACATGGTTGTTGCGGAAGATTGTCCCGATGTCCCACCGGGCGTGCCAGAATGTGTTGCCTGCCAAAGCCCACCGGCGAGCAGTGGTTAAGCAACACGAAGAGCCGGGAGGCTTCCAAGGCGGCAGCGGGCCCTGGTCCCTCGACGTCGTCCCGCAAATGCTCGGCACACGACCTGGCGGCTGCAGGGCGTGCCACCTGACCTATACCGGCCGGGAAGGTGTGGATTGCTTCGATTAGTTCCCTGCATGGCAGACACGTAAACATTAAATACGAGCCCTATCGGCTCTCAGGTTGCCCTGTGGATTGGCTCAAAGAGCCGATCGCCCCATGGTTCATGTTGGATTTTCAATGACATGGGGATCCTGCTTGATCACAACAAAGCTAAACCAATCTACGACAGTTTAGGGTTTTCACCGTATGATCGGAACATCCTACGCGTAGTTGAGCCTAATAGACACGAAAGATAACGGAAAGCTAACCCTAAAAGAGGCCTAAAAACCAACATAACGTTAATTCCCGGAACATCCCTCTTAGGACTAGCAAACCATACCTAACGCACTACCGGATCGTTCAACCCGTTTGCAAGGCCTAACCATACGGATATTAAACTAATCCTTGATGAACAAGGAGCACCTATAACAGATCGGATCTACTAAGTAACGAACAAGCAAGATGCTGCCCTTACACCTAGATAGGTGTAAGGGCAGCTAGATGTTGAGGGACGGCATAGCTAAGCAGATATATGCAAGAAAAGCATCTACGCAAGCCCCAAAACACCTATGGTAAATAGTGCTACTCGCCATCAACAACGCTTCAGTACGAGCAACACAAGGTAAACGAATAAACGTAATGCTGCCTAGATCGCAAGATGCGATCTAGGCAGCATGGTGCTTACCGGGAGAAACCCTCGAAAGAAGGGGTGGCGATGCGCCTGATTTGTGTTTGTTGTGAACGTGGTTGTCCTTCTTTTCTGATAACCCTAGATACATATTTATAGTCCAAGGGACTTTCTAATTTGGACGTGCACCTAACCGTGCACGAGTTAAACTCTATCTTTTAATCTAAACTACAATGTGATCTACTATATTACAGATACATAGGCAATTAAGCCCAAACTCTTCGTGCAAGGCCGCTTCAAAGATGCTCCACGTGTATATCCTTCAAGCCCATCTTCACTTACGGCCCATCTCCTGATTTGGCCAAAATCCGGTGATAACACATTTTTGTATTTTCGATTTTTTATTGGCCGATCGATTTTATGAATCGGCTTCCCCTGGGTACATACTTCGTGGCCTTGTACCTTCTCCGTGTGTATGCCCCCCGAGCCGAATCCTTCAAGTGATTGAAGATATCAGCTTTTTAGCCAATTCAAGCTTGTCTCACAAATTACCATGTTAAAAACATGGTAACTAGCAAATGTGGTGAGACTGATTTTAGCCGATTGCTGGAATCGGCTTCCCTTGTAGTTGTTGATCCGACTATTTGCTGATAAATGTTGGCCATGGCTTATCCCCAGGACCAATTTCGATCTCTTCTAGTCCATCAGCTGCTGTAAACCCAAATCTCAGCCTTCCATTGCCTGCCAAATCGCTGATGAACACAGGCAGAAGGTAGGTTGAGTCTAATTGTGGCCGATTGCTAGAATCGGCCTCCTTTTCCATTGCAATGTTGAGCGTGGGTTTACAACTTCTTGGCTCCCTGCTATGACAACGTGGCATGTTTAAAGTGAGACCCTTATTTCCTATTTTTTGGGGCCGATCGCAGGGATCGGCCTTGCCACGTACGTCCGTAGACTCGGATCTTGCTACTCTGTCAGGCCAGTGGATAAGACCAGCCTTACCCCGTTTTTTGTAGCTTCGATGCGTTCGCAGTCGTCCAGATTGATTCCAGAGAGCGGCTCTTGGTCGTTTGCTTCCCAGATGTTCATGGCAGCCAAAGAGATATCAACTGAATCATCTGCATGAACAACCTCCACTTCATCTCCATCCCATTGTATGATGCACTGATGCATTGTGGATGGGATGCAGCAATTAGCATGGATCCAATCCCTTCCTAGCAGCACAGCATAAGTGCTCTTGCTGTCGACGATGAAGAAGGACGTGGGGATGGTCTTTCGGCCGACAGTTAAGTCCACGTTCAGAACACCCTTGGCTTCTGACGGTTGGCCGTTGAAGTCGCTTAGAGTGACGTTGGTCTTGATCAGATCTTCAGTAGAACGTCCCAAACGTCGTAACATGGAGTACGGCATTATGTTGACTGCTGCTCCCGTGTCAACCAGCATCTTGCTAATAGGCTGCCCATTGATATAACCCTTCAGGTATAGGGCCTTGAGATGCCTGTAGCTCTTTTCTTTTGGCTTCTCGAAGATAACTGGTCGTGGCCCGCAATCAAACTGCGCCACTGATACCTCTTCATCTCTCGGAGCACAAAACTCTGACGGGAGAACGAACACCATGTTTGTATCAGCCGATGTCCCTGCATCGGCTTTTGTCTGCTTGGGTCGCCACACTTTCTTTGGTGGGCGAGCCTCTGTCTCCAGCGTTTGCTGAATTTTCACGGCCAGATCGGGCCGTGCTTTCCTCAACGTGTACAGGTACTGCGCCTCGGCTTCTTCCAAGTTCCTTAGCCGCTGCACTCTGCGCTTTTGGGAGTGGCTGAGCCCATCAGGACACCACCTTGGTCGGTGATATCTATCTTCTTCTTCTGACTCGTCGAAGTCTTCATCTTGAGATGACTCAGCTCATTTGTTCTGAGGTGGGAGAGGTCCAAGTCGCTCGAACACTGAAACTTCATTTGTTCCCCTCCTCTTCTGTTTGCATTCTGGGCAGTTCTCAATTGTAGGCAATCGGCTCATTCCTGAGTCCCAGCAATGTTTGAAGAAAGGACAGTTCCAGTGCCTATCCACGTCCTCTCGCTCTCTTGACCTCCCTCTAGCGTGACGCTCATACCCTTCGTGTCGACGGTATTTCCTGTTGTCTGCATCAGACCGACGATATCTATCATCATCTTCGTCGTAGCGCCGACGTCGGTCGTACTGCTGCTCATACTTGTTGAGGAGATGTGCGGAGAGTGGTCGTTGATACCGGACGCTTATCACCTCTTTCTCAGTTAAATACCGTCTGTCATCATGCTGGGGCCGGTCGCGTGGATCGGCCTCCTTCTTATCCTTGCCACGAGAGTGACTACTCTCTGGCTTATCATCTCCATGGCGATCTGCAAACCCTGCCATATTGATACCAAACGAGAAACCTGGCTCGCGTCCTATGCACTGGCTGAGATCGACCATGTTGACTTCCGGAAACGGCTGCGTGTCAACTCTCATGGCAAACTGACCGAATAGCAATCGGCCTTGCTCTATTGCCATCTGAATCTGTCCGCGAAGGACTTTGCAGTCGTTGGTGGCATGGGTGAACGTGTGATGCCATTTGCAGTATGGCTTGCCGTTCATCTCTTGTGGCGTGGGGATTTTGTGACCTTCGGGTAACTTCAGCTGTTTCTCCTTCAGCAGCAAATCAAAAATCTGCTCCGTTTTGCTCAAATCGAAGTCGAACCCCTTTGCAGGCCCTGGTTGTTTCACCCACTTGTAGGACACGGGTTTTGCCCCCCGAGTCCACTCAGCTACGGCGACCTCCTGATCTCCTTCGAAATCTTCATCTTCGTCTGTCTCGATCAGGGCGACGCGCTTGTATTTGTCCTGGTACAATTCTGGATGGCGCTGTTCATATGCAGTCAACTTCTGAACCATGTGCGCCAGTGAACTGTACTGCTTGGAAGGTCAGATCTTTGAGCGGCGCTGATAATCCTGCTACCGCCAGCTCGACTGCTTCCTTCTCAGTTAGGCGAACCGAATATGATAAGGGGTGGCCCGATCTTCTCGGTAAGCAACGGTGGTGATGATGATCACGGGTGATGGCAGCGGAGATACACGACGATGAAGTGGATGATAACTTGTATGACGCAACGAGATCTCTCGATTGGTCCCTGTCGCCAATGCAACAGCTCTCAACCCTGCAAGATATTCGCAACTCCACACACTTGCGCACGTAGCCGCCGACCACGAAGCGGTAAGTTGCAACCGTCTAATTCCCAATGGAACAGCAGATCACACAAGACTTAAACAGGATCTACACAATATCCAAGCAATATGGTGTAGGAAATTCAATAGTTTTGCAGAGCAAACAACTAAGAACTAGGGTTTATCTTAAACGTGGTCTAAAGCAGCTAGGGGGCGTCCTGGGCACTTATATAGGCGTCCGGGACGAGTTCTGATCGAAAAGATACAAGAATAACCGACCCAGAATAGATCTCGAGACAGACTCGGACGCGTCCGGTCTGGGATCCGTCGACCGGGCTGTGGACCGGCCGGTCCGGTTGGCGGCCGGTCAACCGGGCTGTGGACCGGACTGTCCGGTCTATGGTCCGGTCAACCGGGCTGGGACCCTGAAGTTTCCGGTTTTCGTCCGGTACGAGGGGCTTCGTCCGGTCGTCGTCCGGTTAGCGGCCGGTCGACCGGGCCAGGGACCGGGCTGGCCGGTCTGGGGGCCGGTCTGACCGGGTTCTGGACCGGCCTGGACTTCTTCTTCTCCTCTCGCGCATGCCTCCCGCTCCTCCCTCGCGCGTCCATGAGATATCTTCATGTCCAGCTCCATGTCCAGCTTTACGGCCATCTTGACGTCCGTCTTCATGTCCAGCTGCTCCTCTCCTCGTGCGATGCTCGTCTCCTCTTGATACCTGATGATACATAAGTAATAGGACTTAGGCAGTATAAAGTTCTCATCAATCAAAGTATCGTTTAGGAACAAGTTCACCTGTTGTTTAAGTAGCTTCGCACGAGCTCGTGTCATTGGTCCAATCCTGACTTCATTGGACTTGAGCTTCACAGCAGGTTCATCTTCAGTTGGTAATGACGGAGGTAGTAGTGAGGTAGGGATGTCCTCATCATCTCCCCCCTTCAAAAGGCGTCGACCCCGACGCTCCAAGGTCTTCTCCGTCATATGGTGTCAAATCAGCAACATTGAAAGAATTACTGACACCAAACTCATCCTCTGGAAGATCTATCGAGTATGCATTATCATTGATCTTGGCTAGCACTTTGTAAGGACCATCACCACGAGGCTTCAACTTAGACTTCCTCAGCTTTGGGAACCTATCCTTGCGAAAATGTACCCAGACCAAATCACCAGGCTTGAACAACATCTCCTTACGCTTCTTATTCATCCTTGCAGCATTGCTCTTGCCTTTCTTCTCAATCAACTCTTTAGTCTTCTCATGAATCTTCTTCACATAATCTGCCCTCTTTGATGCCTCCATATTAACTCTCTCATGTATGGGCAAAGGCAACAAGTCAAGTGGAGTAATGGGTTTGAAACCATACACCACCTCAAAAGGACATAGCTCCGTGGTAGAATGTACCGCCCTGTTGTAAGCAAACTCCACATGCGGCAAACACTCTTCCCACTCCTTCAGGTTCTTCTTGATCATGGATCTCAACAGTTGTGACAATGTTCTATTCACCACTTCAGTTTGACCATCAGTTTGGGGATGACAAGTAGTGCTGAACAGCAGCTTCGTCCCCAGCTTTCTCCAAAGCGTCTTCCAGAAGTAGCTCATAAACTTCACGTCACGATCAGAAACGATAGTCTTCGGGACTCCATGTAGACGTACAATCTCCCTGAAAAACAGGTTAGCAATATGCGACGCATCGTCGCTCTTGTGGCAGGCAATAAAGTGTGACATCTTAGAAAATCTATCCACTACCACAAATATAGAATCATGGCCTCTCTTAGTACGCGGCAAACCCAACACAAAATCCATACTAATATCCTCCCATGGTGTAGTAGGTGCCGGTAAAGGAGTATACAAACCGTGAGGCTTCAGCTTGGACTTAGACTTGTTGCAAGTAATGCATCTTCGCACATATCTATCCACGTCCCGCCTCATCTTTGGCCAATAAAAGTGGTCAGCTAGCATGAGTAGCGTCTTCTCACGCCCAAAGTGACCCATCAAACCTCCAGCATGTGATTCCTGCAATAAGAGCAAACGCACAGACGATTCTGGAACACATAGTTTGTTAGCCCTAAACAAGAACCCATCATGTATGTGATATTTTTCCCATGCTTTACCAAGAGCACATAAGCGATATGGTTCAGCAAAATCATGATCAGTGGCATACAAATCACATAGTATCTCTAAACCAGGAATTTTAACATCAAGTTGAGTTAATAGCATATTCTTCCTAGATAGAGCATCAGCAACAATATTATCTTTTCCCTTCTTATGCTTAATAATGTATGGAAAAGACTCAATGAACTCAACCCACTTAGCTAGACGCTTATGCAAAGTAGATTGAGCTTTCAGGTATTTCAAAGCTTCATGATCAGAATGTATGATAAATTCTTTTGGCCACAAGTAATGTTGCCAAACCTCAAGAACTCTAATTAAAGCATACAATTCTTTATCATAGATAGGATAGTTCAACTTAGCACCAGATAGTTTCTCAGAAAAATATGCAATTGGGCGACCCTCTTGCATCAACACACCACCAATTCCAATACCACTAGCATCACATTCAATCTCAAATTGCTTATTGAAATCAGGAAGTGCAAGCAACGGTGCAGAAGTTAACAATCGTTTCAGTTCATCAAAAGCATGATCTTGGGCTGCGCCCCACTCAAAGACAACACCCTTTTTAGTCAAGTCATTCAAAGGTGCAGCAATAGTAGAAAAATTGGGCACAAAACGGCGATAAAACCCAGCTAGACCATGAAAACTTCTAACTTGACTCACATTCATGGGAGTAGGCCAATTTTGAATAGCTTCAATTTTAGACACATCTACTTCTACTCCATGCTTAGAGACAACATAACCCAGAAATATGACCTTATCTTTGCAAAATGTGCACTTCTCAAGATTACCATAGAGTTGATTATCACGCAACACTTGCAAAACATGTCGAATATGTATAGTATGATCAGATTCATTGCGGCTGTAGATTAATATGTCATCAAAATACACAACCACAAATTTGCCAATAAATTCACGCAAAACATGGTTCATCAGTCTCATGAAAGTGCTAGGTGCATTAGTTAAACCAAAAGGCATGACTAACCACTCATATAAACCAAATTTTGTTTTAAAGGCTGTTTTCCACTCATCCCCTTCTTTCATCCTAATTTGATGATAGCCACTACGCAAATCAATTTTAGAGAACACAGCAGCACCACTCAATTCATCTAGCATATCCTCTAAACGGGGAATAGGATGACGATATCGAATAGTAATGTTGTTTATAGCTCTACAATCTACGCACATACGCCAAGTACCATCTTTCTTAGGAACTAGAATAACAGGAACAGCACAAGGACTAAGGCTTATGCGAATATAACCTTTGTCGAGTAGCGCTTGTACTTGCTTCTGTATCTCCTTCGTCTCTTCGGGATTAGTGCGATATGGCGCCCTATTGGGCAGCGATGCTCCGGGAATCAAGTCAATTTGATGCTCAATACCTCGCAATGGTGGTAATCCTGCGGGTACCTCCTCCGGAAACACGTCGCCGAATTCCTGCAAAACATTAGAAACACCAAGAGGAAGAGGGGTCATGTCGTTAGAAACCAAAACCGTACCCCTGTACAAAAGCACAAGAGGCATGGCCGTAGGATCCTCACTAAATTCTCTCATGTCTTCTTTGGTGGCTAATGAGACTAAGGAATTCACTCTCTCACTTTTCGTTATATCACTCACGACATTACAATTCTCTCACCTATCTAGAGGTGCATCCTCCAAATTCACTTCGATCTTCTGACGAGACTCATTGACAATTTGTTGTGGTGACATAGGCTGTAAGTTAATTTTCTTGCCCTTGTACTCCAAGTGATATGTATTGGCACGGCCATTGTGTTGCACAGAACGGTCATAGAGCCAAGGCCGACCCAATAAGAGGTGACAAACCGTCATAGGAACCACATCAAAATCAATGCAATCCTTATACGGTCCAATCGCAAACTCAACACGCACCATGTGGTTTACCTTCATCTCACCATTGTCGCTCAACCACTGAATATAATATGGATGCGGGTGCGGTAGATACTTCAACTTCAGCTTGGTACATAACTCCTTGCTTGCTAAATTGCGGCAACTCCCGCCATCAATAATGACCTTGCAAGCCTTGTCAGGTCCAACTAAAGCTTTGGTTTGGAACAAATTGCAGCGCTGAGTAGATGCACTAGGCAACACATTAAGAGCACGCTGCGACACAACAATGGTGCGAGCATCAGAAGGATATGCATCTTCACCATCAGTGTCATAGTCATCATTGTCTGGAGCATTTGGATCAGCATCATCTCCAGTCTCATACTCATTGTCCTCATTGATAAACATGACTTTGCGGTTAGGACAATCTCTCTTGAAGTGACCCTTGCCACCACATGTATGGCAAAGCATATCACGGTTGCGCGTTGTAGACGCACCAGAACCACTCGTACTTGCCGCAGATTCGGACTTCTTTGCATTAGATACATTGGAGACCGGTTTGCTAGGCGGAGTAGAGTAAGGAGCGGAGCGCGTCGAAGGCGCCGGCGCTGTAGAGGGCGCGCGGGGTGTAAAACGCCCAGCTCCCGTAGCACGTCCCTTAACCTTTGCTTCTTCAGCCAACTGTGATTCAGCTTCTCTTGCATGATGTAACAATTGATTCATATTGGTGTAGGTGTAATGACGAACAATGCCTTTAACATCATACTTCAATCCATTGAGAAAACGCTGCATTGTCATCTCTAGAGACTCACGGACACGACCACGCTGCATAAGCATCTCCATCTCCATGTAGTACTCATCAACAGTCTTCACACCTTGCCTCAATAGTGTTAGCTTATCAAATATGTTCCGCATGTAATTTGTAGGCACAAAACGAGAAGTCATTGCCTCTTTCATAGCACGCCATGTACGGATTGGTTGTGCACCATCTTCATCGAGGTTACGAATCAAAGAATCCCACCAACGCAATGCATAACCATCAAATTCAGAAGACGCAAGTTTGATCTTCCTATCTTCAGAGTAGTGTGGATGTAGGCTCCATAATTTCTCAATCTTGAGCTCCCAAGTGAGGTATTCTTCCACATCAGCTCCTCCTTCAAATTTGGGTATGGAAAACTTAGGCTTACCCAATCCATCTTCTTCATCTTGTCCACGACCATTGCGGCCAAGTGGAACCAAGCCACGAGGACGATGACCACGAGGCGCACCACGAGCATTGTGTGCGTCATCTTCAAGTTCAGGATCTTCATCATCTTCTTGTTGTTGTTGTTGTAGTACAGTCAAGTTCTCAATAGCGAGACGCATATCCGCAATATTGCGCTGTATATCCGTCATTTGATCAGACAATCCAGTGACGGTGACATTAGTAGCATCCAGCGTTTGTTTGATCTCATCAACTGTACTCTTAAGCTCATCATCGTTAGTGCGGAATTCACGTCGCATCTCATTACGAAGAGCTTCATACTCCCTCCAAGTGATGATATCTGCCGAATTCTTGTTCTCCTGGTTAACAATCTTATTATCACTAGCAGACATGATTAGTAGGTTAGTGCACTAAATCAAAAATATATGGTGGTACTCTCACAACTCACTCAAAACTGATAAGAAAAGGAAATCTTACCGTTCCAAAGTAAATTAGTGTTGCTTACCACTTGTAGTAACAACTAGTGCACGGATGTAGCGAAGCGAATATCAAGGGTATAAGAACAATCACACGACAAAGCAGGGTATATGTGGGGCTGTAGGTAGGCTACCTATTTGCACCAATAACAAGCTCTAGCGCTGACCGTAGACAACCAAAGATACTCACACAAGGCGATATAATGGGGCAATGCAACTATATGGAGGAAAGGTTGCAATGCACAAGAGAGACGCTAGCAAAGCTCAAAGAGACAGGCACAAGATTGCTCAACTACGGATGCAGTAAAGAAAACTTAGGCCTTTCACTTGATTCAACTAGCACGACACTTTTCTTTTTGTATTTTTCTTTGTGTAACACACGCAGCTATGTAGCTCTTTTTGCTTCTTTTCTATTTTCTCTTTTTTTTTTTGATTTTATGACTCAACTCCTTGATAACACGGCCAATCAAGATATGCAAAGCACCAAACCCTAATGAGCAGCCTGTCGAGCGGTAAAACTAGTCTCTTCTGGGGAAGTTCCTAGTCACGTATATCGAAAGGCTGTGTCTATGGTTGGGAACAAGCACACTGTACGCTATGTGGACTCGGAGTAACAAAACTGACACTAGAAGATAAACTAGATAATAGAGAAAACACAAACCCTAACAATTCTACTAGAAGAAAGATAAAGTTACGCAAAAACAACTACGAAAAGCAACTAAAACTCGAAATTAGTGCAAGCTATGGCTATGGCAAACCCTAACCCTAAATATTTTTGGCTTTTTCTGGATAGGAAAACACTCACAACTCAACTATGGGGTGGATTGTGGATGGCTTACCGAGGAAAACTGGAAATCTGATACCAAGATGATAAGGGGTGGCCCGATCTTCTCAGTAAGCAACGGTGGTGATGATGATCACGGGTGATGGCAGCGGAGATACACGACGATGAAGTGGATGATAACTTGTATGACGCAACGAGATCTCTCGATTGGTCCCTGTCGCCAATGCAACAGCTCTCAACCCTGCAAGATATTCGCAACTCCACACACTTGCGCACGTAGCCGCCGACCACGAAGCGGTAAGTTGCAACCGTCTAATTCCCAATGGAACAGCAGATCACACAAGACTTAAACAGGATCTACACAATATCCAAGCAATATGGTGTAGGAAATTCAATAGTTTTGCAGAGCAAACAACTAAGAACTAGGGTTTATCTTAAACGTGGTCTAAAGCAGCTAGGGGGCGTCCTGGGCACTTATATAGGCGTCCGGGACGAGTTCTGATCGAAAAGATACAAGAATAACCGACCCAGAATAGATCTGGTCGAGACAGACTCGGACGCGTCCGGTCGGGATCCGGTCGACCGGGCTGTGGACCGGCGGTCCGGTTGGCGGCGGTCACCGGGCTGTGGACCGGACTGTCCGGTCTGTGGTCGGTCCGGGCGAGGAAGCTGCGAAGTTTCCGGTTTCGTCCGGTCGAGGGCTTCGTCCGGTCGTCGTCCGGTTAGCGGTCGCCGGAGGCTGGCTGGGGTCTGGGGGCGTCGACCGGGTTGGACCGGCCTGGACTTCTTCTTCTCCTCTCGCGCATGCCTCCCGCTCCTCCCTCGCGCGTCCATGAGATATCTTCATGTCCAGCTCCATGTCTAGCTTTACGGCCATCTTGACGTCCGTCTTCATGTCCAACTGCTCCTCTCCTCGTGCGATGCTCGTCTCCTCTTGATACCTGATGATACATAAGTAATAGGACTTAGGCAGTATAAAGTTCTCATCAATCAAAGTATCGTTTAGGAACAAGTTCACCTGTTGTTTAAGTAGCTTCGCACGAGCTCGTGTCATTGGTCCAATCCTGACTTCATTGGACTTGAGCTTCACAGCAGGTTCATCTTCAGTTGGTAATGACGGAGGTAGTAGTGAGGTAGGGATGTCCTCATCAGAATAACATCGGTTCCTGACGGTCCTGAACCTCTGGATGTACTCAGATACCGTCTCTCCTCGTCTCTGCCGAACTTGGGTCAGATCGGCAAGGCTAGCTTCCGTGGCTTCTGAATGGTATTGTTCATGGAATTGCTCTTCCAGCTGCTTCCACGTCCGAACCGAGTTTGGTAGCAACGAGGTGTACCACCCAAAGGCTGGACCCGTGAGAGACTGCGAGAAGAACCTCACGCGTAGCTCATCCGAAGCTGAGACCATGCCCAACTGTGCCAAGTATCGGCTCACGTCCTCGATCGAGCTGGTTCCTTCGATCCACTGAATTTTGTGAAGTCAGGGAGCCGATACTTAGGTGGCAGCGGGATCAGGTCGTAGTCGTTGGGATACGGCTTGGAATAGCCGATCATCCTCTTCTTCGGCAATATGCCGAACTTGTCTCTCATGATGGCGGTGATCTCATCCACCGTAGGAGCTGCAGAAGCCGATCGTTCATGACTTGTACTGGTGGCATATTTAGTTAGCCACGCCTGTTTTTCAGCATCTGCTCCAGAACTGCTTCCTGCTCCAACGACTCCTCCTGCCGTGACAGTCCTTCCTGCTGTAACCTGGGTCATCCAGTTGTTGCAGTCGGGCACGTATGTGCACACGTATCCATGTGGAATCTCCTTGGGCGGCTCATACAGGAATTGGTAGTCGTCAGGATCACCTCCAGTCTTGTAGACAACGTACGCCGGTGAACCTTGCTGCTGTGGAGCTTGTTACCTGCCAAACCCACCGGCGGGCAATGGTTAAGCAACACGAAGAGCCGGGAGGCTCCCAAGGCCACTTAGTGGACCCTGGCACCTCGCGTCGTCCCGCAAGTCTTCCAGCCACGTCCTGGCGGTTACTAGGGCGTGCCACCTGACCTAGACCCGATCAGGAAGGTGTTAGAGTGCTTCGATTGTTCCTGCATGGTAGACACGTAAACATTAAATACGAGCCCTATCGGCTCTCGGGTTGCCCTGGATCGCCCCATGGTTCACGTTGGATTTGCAATGACATGGGGATCCTGCTTGGTCAAAACAAAGCTAAAGCGATCTACGACAGTTTAGGGTTTTCACCGCATAACCGGAACGTCCTACGTGTGATCGGGCCTAGCAGATACGAGAGATGATGCAAACTACCCCTACGAGAGGCCTAAAAACCAACATAACGTTGATTCCCGGAACATCCCTTGTAGGGACGGTAAACAACACCTAACGCACTACCGGATCGTCCGACCCCGGCATAAGGCCTAACTATGCAGATATTAAACTAATCCTGCGGAGCAAGGAGCAACTATAACAGATCGGATCTACTAAGTAACGAACAAGCAAGATGCTGCCCTTACACCCGTATAGGTGTAAGGGCAGCTAGGTGTCGAGGGACGGCATTGCCACGCATGTATGCACGAGAAAGCACCAATGCAAGCCCCTAAACACCTAAGGATAAATAGTGCTGCTCGCCATCAACAACGCTTCAGCACGAGCAGCACAAGGTAGACGAATAAACGCGTTGCCTAGATCGCGAGATGCGATCTAGGCAGCATGCTTACCCGGAAGAGAACCCTCGAAGGAAGGGGTGGCGATGCGCCTGATTTGTGTTTGTTGTGAACGTGATTGTCCTTGTTTTCCGATAACCCTAGATACATATTTATAGTCCAAGGGACTTTCTAATTGAGTCGTGCACCTAACCGTGCACGGGCCAGACTCTATCTGTTAATTCTAAACACGATATGATCTACTATATTACAGATACACATGCAATTTAGCCCAAACTCTTAGCGCAAGGCCGTTTCAAAGATGCTTCACGTGTAATCTTCCAAGCCCATCTTCACTTACGGCCCATCTCTTGATTTGGCCAAAATCTGGTGATAACACATGCCCCCTTGGTTTTGGCAATGATAATTTCAAAACCATCTGTTTTTCCTCTGAGGGGTCATGTCATGGCAGAGCAGAACCGTCGCAGTATTCTCTATCATGACGCCTTGCTTTCTCAACTTCTCTGCACGATTTGACGGTTTTGGCATCATGTCCTCGAGAACCGTCATAGCATTAAATCTTCACTGCATCCCCTTTATTTATCTGTGCCAGACGGTTCGCCACTTCATCCCCTTGCTCTGTTCTGCCCACCAGCACCAAAAAACCCTCTTCCCCCGCAGCAATGTCTTCTTCTTCTTCTACCTCCTCAGGTCTCTCCCTCCGATCTTCGCCAAAGAATGAAGACGACCCCCACTCCGGGGCGAACCCCATCTCCTCCGACAAGAAGGAGGAACAAGTAAAGAAGGAAGAGGCCCCCTCCTCCGCCAGGTACCCGCCGACGAAGCGCTCCCGCATGTGGGCGGACAGCGAGGACGATGATGATGACGAGGAAGGAGAAGAAGAGGAGGAAGATGATTCCTCCTCTTCCGCTGGGTATCCGCCGACAAAGCGTTTCCGCGCTTGGGCGGACAGTGAGGATGATGATGATGACGAGGAAGAAGAGGCTCCAGCCGAAGACCTGGGTAGCAGCGACGAGGAAGTCTCCGGAAGCAGCGTCGACGGCGGCTCCGGCGCCGACGATGAGGCCAGCGAAGATTAGCTCTGTAGGATTAGTAGTCCTTGAGCAATCGGCTCTTCTCTTGTCCTTCCTTTCTTGAGCAATCGGCTCCTCATTGTAAAAATCCTCTCCTATTAATGAAGAAAATTCCTATCAATTACCTTTGCTTCTTTGTCAATTTAGCCGACTGTTCAACGCAATCGTTACCCAAAGAGCCGATGGCAAAGCATCGGCCTGCATTCCAAACGTAATTCAAGGCGAAAAAGCTGCCTTCAATCTCTAGAGTCGATGACCGTGCATCGGCTGCCTGATTTTTTACCGGCCGATTTCATACATCGGCCCCCATTTTATTCTTTACTGGCCGATTTGTGTATCGGCCTCCATATCTTACTGTCCATCATCCCACATACTTGGGAAATATTTCTTGAGATGCTGGCCATTGACGGCTACTGGGAACTTCACGCCATCCAACTGCTCGAGCATGTACGCATTCCCTTTCAAAACTTGGACAACTTTGTACGGGCCATGCCAATTCGGAGACCATTTACCATACTCTTTATCCCTCGTCCCCAACGGCAATACAGCTTCCCATACCAAATCATCAACTTGGAATTATTTTGGCTTCACCTTCTTATTATATGCCCGAGCCACCTTGGCTTTGTTCTCCTTGATTTTCTCAAGTGACCATAGTCTAAGTTCCGTCGCATCCTCAACGCTGTCACTCATCAGGGCTGCATATTCTTCAGCAGTTAAATCATTCTGAAACATGACCCGCCTTGACCCCGCCTTGAGTTCCCAAGGTAACACCGCTTCTTGTCCATAGACCAGCTGGTACGGGGTGGTTTTTATTGCTCCATGACACGACATGCGGTAAGCCCACAACGCCTCTGACAACACCTCATGCCATCGTTTAGGGTGCTCGTCGATTTTCCTCTTGATCAGCTTGATCAAGCTTTTGTTGGATGCTTCAGCCTGCCCATTTGCTTGAGCATAATATGGAGACGATCGGATTAACTTGATCCCCATGTCATCGCAGAACTTTTTCATCTCTTTCGAAACGAAGACCGAACCTCCATCGGTCGTAATAGTTTGGGGGATCCCGAATCTATGAATGACATGTTCCAATACGAACTTGATAACGTCTTCCGATGCTACTTTCTTCATAGGGACCGCTTCCACCCATTTCGTGAAGTAATCTGTAATGGCCAGAACCCATCTATGGCCCTTGCTCGACGAAGGATGAATTTCTCCGATCATATCCATACCCCATCCTCGGAATGGCCAAGGTTTGATGATAGGATTCATTGCTGATGCGGGTACCATCTGAATGCTCCCAAACTTCTGACATGCTTGACAACCTTTATAATACTGGAAGCAATCTTCAAGCATGGTAGGCCAATAAAATCCGGAGCACCTAATCAACCACTTCATCTTATGAGCCGACTGGTGGGTTCCACAAGCACCCTCGTGCACCTCGTGCAAGAGCCGATTGGACTCGGCTGGTCCCAGACATTTGAGAAGTAATCCTTCCAAAGTTCTATAAAACATGTCATCGCCAATCAGTACGTACTTCATGGCTCTGTATCTTGTACGCTTAGGTGCCCCCGAGCCGGATCCTTCAAGTAATTGAAGATATCGGCTCTCCAATCATCTGGTTCCAGGAGTTGCACTTGAAAATCGGCTTCTCCTGCTACATCCTTGTATCCTGACGCTGTTTGTGCGAGGTCGTTTGCCTCAGTATTTTGCGACCTTGGGATCCAATTGAAGCTTATATACCTGAACTGTGCCATTAGCTCACGGCATTGTACCCAAAACGGGAAGAGTGACTCGCTTTCGCACTTGTATTCTTCTGTGAGCTGAGAAATCACCAATTTGGAATCTCCAAAGATCTCAACTGCTTCAGCCCCAGCTTCCAGGAGTAACTCCATTCCCTTGCAGATCGCTTCGTACTCAGCCACATTGTTGGTGCAAGGGTCAGCCAACCTGATAGAGAAGGAGTATGTTGCCCCCCGAGGCGACACGAGTAGCACGCCGATGCCGCAACCATCCTCACAAACCGATCCATCGAAGAACATGGCCCATGCACGCACAGATAGTGCTGCTACGTCCGTGTTTATTCGTTCAGCAATCAGATCTGCTAGCGCCTGTCCCTTGACTGCCTTTGCCGGTTGATACCGGATTTCAAACTCCGATAATGCAAACATCCATTTGCCGAGTCGGCCTTTTAATACAGGAGCCGACAACATGTGCTTGATGACATCTGATTTGCATATAACGATGATATCTGCTGACACCAGGATGTGCTGGATCTTGGTGCAGGTAAAGAATAGACAGAGGCACAACTTCTCAATTTCAGGGTACCTTGTTTCTGCATCCAACATCCTTCTGCTGAGGTAAAAAACCACTTTTTCCAGGTCATCATAAACCTGCACCACCACTGATGCGATGGAGGTGTCAGCCACTGATAAGTAAATGTAGAACGGCATGTCTTGCCGCGGCGGAACTAACACAGGTGGCTTGGTCAGGTATTCCTTAATATTGTCAAAGGCCTGTTGTTGCTCTGCCCCCCAGCGGAACTCTTCATCGGACTTGATTTTGACCAAGCCCATGAACGGCTCAATTCGCCCTGACAGGTTGGAGATAAACCTTCTGACGAAATTAATTTTGCCGATGAGACATTGGAGCTCCTTCTTTGTGGTGGGCGGCTTCATCGTTCGCACTGCCTCTTGACTTTTCAGGCCGATCTCAATCCCGCGCTCGTGAACCAAGAACCCTAGGAACTGACCGGCCGTCACACCGAAGGCGCACTTCTTTGGATTCATTCTCAGTCCGAACTTCCGGGTTCGGTCCAGGACTTGTCGCAAATCCTCTAAGTGTCCGTTCGTCGCAACGGACTTTACCACCACGTCGTCGATGTAAATCTCCACCAATTTGCCAATTAGATCATGGAAGATGTAGTTCATGGCTCTTTGGTATGTTGCGCCAGCGTTCTTTAATCCAAACGTCATGACCACATATTCAAACAAGCCCACCGAGCCTGGCACTCTGAATGTGGTCTTGTGTATATCTTCCGGAGCCATGAAAATTTGGTTGTAGCCAGCATTGCCATCCATGAAACTCAAAATCTTATGACCGGCAGCTGCATTGATCAGGTTCTCTGCTACTGGCATCGGATACTCGTCCTTCGAAGTGGCGCTGTTAAGGTTCCAAAAATCTATGGCTACGCGCCATCGGCCATCCTTTTTCTCCACAGGTACAACATTAGAGATCCATTCAGCGTACCTGCATGGCCTGATGAACCCGGCGTCCAACATCTTCTTGATCTCCTTCTTGACTTCCTCCAAGACTTCGGCCTTCATCTGACTCGATCGCTGCTAGAATGGCCGAAATCCTTTCTTCAGAGGGAGCTGTGTTCAATGATGCTCCTGTCTAGCCCGGCATTTCTGTATAATCCCAGGCAAAACAATCGGGTATTCTTTCAACAATGCTATCATCAGGCTCCTCAGATGCGGGTCTAACTTTTTGCTGATAAATGTTGGTCGTGGCTTATCCCCCGGACCAATATCGATCTCTTCTAGCTCGTCGGCTGATGTAAACCCGTAACCCAGCTTTCCATCGCCTGCCAGGTCGATGTTGAACACAGGCAGAGCGTATGTCGAGGATAATACTGGCCGATCGCTAAAATCGGCCTCCTTTTGCATTGTAATGCTTAATGAGGATTTACAACTTCTTGGCCTTTTATTACGGTGATGTGACTCGCTGGAGGCTCGTTCACCCTGTCTTGGGTCGTAAATCTCTGAGGAGATCCTGGACACTGTGCTTGTACCGCCGATGCCTCTGCATCGGTATCGCCGATGCTGTGCGTCGGCTTTCGTGTTAGGGCGCCATACTTTCTTTGGCGGGCGCGCCTTTGTCTCTAATGCTTGCTGAATTTCTACGGCCAGATCGGGCCGCGCTTCGCAACGTGTGCAGTGCGTGCCGGCTTCTTCCAAGTTTCGCGCCGCTGCCTCGCTTCGAGAATGGCTGAGTCCATCAGGGCACCACCTTGGCCGGTGATACCTATCTTCTTCTCCATCTGACTCCTCAAAGTCTTCTTCTTGAGATGACCCAGCTTGTTTCATATGAGGTGGGAGAGGCCCTAGACGCTCGAACGCTGAAACTTCATTTGCCCTTCTCCTTTGATGTTTGCACTGGCGGTTCTCGATTGTTGGCAATCGGCTCATTTGAGTCCCAGCAATGTTTGAAGAAAGGCAGTTCAGTGCTTATCCATGTTGTCTTGCTCCCTTGACCTCCCTCTAGCGTGAAGCTCGTCCGTCGTTGTTTCGTCGTGGCGATACCTCCTGTCCGCCGCATCGACCGGCGATATCTTTCGACGTCTTCGTCGTGGCGTCGACGTCGGTCGTGCGCTGCTCGTATTTGTTGAGGAGATGCACGAGAGTGGGCGTTGATACCGTATGCTTCTCACCTCCTCCTCGGTTAGGTATCGTCTATCATCATCCGGGGCCGGTCGCGTGGAACGGCCTCCTCTTTGTCCTTGCCACGAGAGTGGCTGCTTTCTGCTTTGCCCGTGCTATGGCGGATCACAAGCCCTGCCATATTGACACCAAAGGAGAACCCTGGCTCCCTTATAGAGTGGCTGAGATCCACCATATTGACGCCAGGAGACAAACGTGTGCCCCCTCTGACCTTGATGCCGTGCAGACGGGCTTTCGCAAAGGAGCCGATGAGCTCGACTTCACAGATGGCCTTCAGCTCATTGCATTTCTTCTTGTGTTTTGCAGGAAGATCCTTGTATGTGATCTGTTCCTCTGCCATCTCGGATGTCGGTGTTGACGTGGATGTTGCAGAAGATTGTCCCACCGGGCGTGCGAATGTGTTACCTGCCAAAACCCACCGGCGGGCAATGGTTAAGCAACACGAAGCCGGGAGGCTCCCAAGGCCGCTTAGTGGACCCCGGCACCTCGCGTCGTCCCGCAAGTCTTCGCCACGTCCGGCGGTTGCTAGGGCGTGCCCGACCTAGACCCGATCGGGAAGGTGTTAGAGTGCTTCGATTGTTCTGCATGGCAGACACGTAAACATTAAATACGAGCCCTATCGGCTCTCAGGTTGCCCTGTGGATCGGCTCAAAGAGCCGATCGCCCCATGGTTCACGTTGGATTTGCAATGACATGGGGATCCTGCTTGGTCAAAACAAAGCTAAAGCGATCTACGACAGTTTAGGGTTTTCACCGCATAACCGGAACGTCCTACGTGTGATCGGGCCTAGCAGATACGAGAGATGATGCAAACTACCCCTACGAGAGGCCTAAAAACCAACATAACGTTGATTCCCGGAACATCCCTTGTAGGGACGGTAAACAACACCTAACGCACTACCGAATCGTCCGACCCCAGCATAAGGCCTAACTATGCAGATATTAAACTAATCCCTGCGGAGCAAGGAGCAACTATAACAAATCGGATCTACTAAGTAACGAACAAGCAAGATGCCGCCCTTACACCCGTATAGGTGTAAGGGCAGCTAGGTGTCGAGGGACGGCATTGCCACGCATGTATGCACGAGAAAGCACCAATGCAAGCCCCTAAACACCTAAGGATAAATAGTGCTGCTCGCCATCAACAACGCTTTAGCACGAGCAGCACAAGGTAGACGAATAAACGCTGCCTAGATCGCGAGATGCGATCTAGGCAGCATGATGCTTACCCGGAAGAGAACCCTCGAAGGAAGGGGTGGCGATGCGCCTGATTTGTGTTTGTTGTGAACGTGATTGTCCTTGTTTTCCGATAACCCTAGATACATATTTATAGTCCAAGGGACTTTCTAATTGAGGCGTGCACCTAACCGTGCACGGGCCAGACTCTATCTGTTAATTCTAAACATGATATGATCTACTATATTACAGATACACGGGCAATTTAGCCCAAACTCTTAGCGCAAGGCCGCTTCAAAGATGCTTCACGTGTAATCTTCCAAGCCCATCTTCACTTACGGCCCATCTCTTGATTTGGCCAAAATCTGGTGATAACAGAGCTGCAAACGTGTATTGCAGTGGTGGCCTTGTGTAGAGCGGTACCTCCCCTTGGTGAGTTCCTAGAGCAGGACCTGACGGAGAGTACTTGTGCTTCGTGACTTCTTGCACCACATTGAGCGCGACACGCTCCAGAGTATTCACCAAGCTCTCAGCATGCCGATGAAGAGAGTGAGCAACGGCATAGTTGACTTCCTGTCGCAGGGCTCTAGTACGTTCATCCGAAGGGAGAGATAGATCTAGTCCATCTAGCGCGCCTTCGGGTTGGAACCCTTTGAACTTGATCCCGTGCGAACGGGTTTTCGAAAGCGCCGATGAGATCGGCTTCCAGGATGACCTTGAGCTCATCATATCTCTTCTTATGCTCGGGAGGCAGATCCTCATACTTGACTGGTTCTCCCGCAATCTGAGGTGCAGATGAAGACATAGTTGTTGCGGAAGATTGTCCCGATGTCCCACAGGGCTGTGAATGTGTTGCTCCAAAGCCCACCGGCGAGCGTGGTTAAGCAACACGAAGAGCCGGAGGCTTCCAAGGCGGCGGGCCCTGGTCCCTCGACGTCGTCCCGCAAATGCTCCGGCACACGACCCGGCGGCTGCAAGGGCGTGCCACCGACCTATACCCGCCAGGAAGGTGTGGATTGCTTCGATTAGTTCCCCGCATGGCAGACACGTAAACATTAAATACGAGCCCTATCGGCTCTCAGGTTGCCCTGTGGATCGGCTCAAAGAGCCGATCGCCCCATGGTTCATGTTGGATTTTCAATGACATGGGGATCCTGCTTGATCACAACAAAGCTAAACCAATCTACGACAGTTTAGGGTTTTCACCGTATGATCGGAACATCCTACGCGTAGTTGAGCCTAATAGACACGAAAGATAACGGAAAGCTAACCCTAAAAGAGGCCTAAAAACCAACATAACGTTAATTCCCGGAACATCCCTCTTAGGACTAGCAAACCATACCTAACGCACTACCGGATCGTTCAACCCGTTTGCAAGGCCTAACCATACGGATATTAAACTAATCCTTGATGAACAAGGAGCAACTATAACAGATCGGATCTACTAAGTCACGAACAAGCAAGATGCTGCCCTTACACCTAGATAGGTGTAAGGGCAGCTAGATGTTGAGGGACGGCATAGCTAAGTAGATATATGCAAGAAAAGCATCTACGCAAGCCCCAAAACACCTATGGTAAATAGTGCTACTCGCCATCAACAATGCTTCAGCACGAGCAACACAAGGTAAACGAATAAACGTTGTGCTGCCTAGATCGCAAGATGCGATCTAGGCAGCATGATGCTTACCCGGAGAAACCCTCGAAAGAAGGGGTGGCGATGCGCCGATTTGTGTTTGTTGTGAACGTGATTGTCCTCCTTTTCCGATAACCCTAGATACATATTTATAGTCCAAGGGACTTTCTAATTTGGACGTGCACCTAACCGTGCACAAGTTAAACTCTATCTTTTAATCTAAACTACAATGCGATCCACTATATTACAGATACACGGGCAATTAAGCCCAAACTCTTCGTGCAAGGCCGCTTCAAAGACGCTCCACGTGTATATTCTTCAAGTCCATCTTCACTTACGGCACATCTCCTGATTTGGCCAAAATCCGGTGATAACAATATTTGGTTGAGGTTTTTGTAAAGATCGTGTGGCTCCTAGAGCAGGGGTGAATAGGTGCTTTATCAAATTTTTAATTCTTTTTCCAATTTAGGCTTCACACAATGGTAAATTCTCTAGATATGCAACTATGTGAATTTACTTAAATGACAAGATGCAAGCAAGCAATATACAATACAAGATACAAGTAGTAAAGTGCGGTAAAAGATAGAAGTAACCGAGGTGGAGCACGTGGAGACACGAGGGTATGATTCCCGTACTTCATTCATTGTAAATGGAAGTACATCTACCTATGGGTTATCAACACATCAACACATGTATTAAAAAAATGAATATCATATGTGGCCAATTGAGTTTTGATGTCTCTCGGTGCTTATTTCAAGCAATGTTGTTTCAAGACAACATAAATAGTGAAGAAACTTTAACAACTTATTACTGAACCATCTCAAACATAAAAGTCTTCTATTTGACTAGAAATGAAAATAAGAAAGCAACATGCCAATTATTCAATGACATGCTCGTCATAAACACATTGTATGCTCTAGAGTTTTCTATTTTCTTATACAAACCAAAATCACAATATTTATTGGACCATAAGCTTTAGCCTATCTCTATCATAATATTTATCTTGTGAACGTAAAAATTAATCCATGGATGCACGAAAGTTTGTCTTTTTTTCCATGCTCATCTTTACGGGCATTCTGCTCAAATATGTCTTGAATGTCTCAAAACCTAAAAAGCTAAATAATAGTGGAACAAAATAATGTACTTCTCAATAAAAATTTGAATAATTGTATACCAAGAACATTATACTCACTATGCAACATTAGTATGTGGAAAATTATGCTGACCGAGCAATGCAAATATGTAAGTTGAAATTTTTGTTGGATAACAAATATTAATAAATAATTATAAAATTTTAGTATAAATTTCATTTATTTCAAATTACATTAATTTTAAGTGTTGCGACAAATCACCGGGGTCAACACGTGGAATAAATTGGTCACCACGTCGCCCACTAATGGAGGGTAAGCTAAACGCATATATCAACAGCTGAAGGCCTTCGACATGTCTATGCTTACTGTGGTGGAGTCACAGTTGTTGCACGTTGACTGCTGAGATCCAATCTCTTGATGGAGAATAAAGACCTTGGTGTTTTCCAAGTAGTCGGCAAGCTACATCGGTTCGACCCGTCTGGTGATGTATGAGACAGATAATCATAGATATATGAGTGAATTTATTCATATGTTATTATGTATGTATTTCTTAAGGGAATACATGGTAAAACATATAACTTCACTTATTAAATTTCAAATCTCGAAAAGTTATTAGATTTTGTCATTTTTGGATAGCCCATAATATATGGTGTTTCAGTTTGAGATTTTACACGTCGGTAAAGTAAATGATTTTCATTGAACCTACAAGATTTTTTTTCTAGATATATTTTTGAAACTTTGAAGATCGTTTCAAAATTTAAAAAACAAATTACGTGTAGATCAGGCTACATTTGTAGTTCTAGAACAAACTCGCCATGCAATAATGTGAAGACGAGAGCTACTGAAAGACAGGCCCGGGCCAGCAGGAGTGCGAAGTGTGCATGCGCACAGGGCCCAAAAAAATTTGGGGCCCCAAATTTTGGTATTATAGGCTTATACTACGTATAGATATTCAGCAAAAAAAACAGGGCCGGCCCTATGTTTTGGCCTTCCAATCGATGGGAGAGAGCTAGCCCAGCAAGGCCGACGGGAATCGATCGATCCAGAAACTGGCTCAGCTCCCTCAACGAAGCGGATTTGATCGAGAAACTACATGGCTCGGCTCCCTTGACGAAGCGGAAGCGACGCGGGCGGCAGGCCCCATTGCCCCAACACCAATCAGTTCTTCTCCCCTGCAGTTCTGCACTCCTCCGAGTCCTTGCCGGTCGATCTTGCGATCAAGTACACCTGGTGCGGCCGTGCGCTCGCAGCATCCCTCAGCTCACCTCTCTTCCCTATTTCTTTTCTAATTTTCTTGTCCAGTTTTTTCTAGTGAATGCTCTACCGTCCCCTACATGTTTTTTTTATCATAATTTCCAAATTTGTTCAATTGTGTTGTATTTTTATTCATCTTTTTTTTTAGAAGTCAACATGGAAAAGTCCAATCCAGTTTTTAAAAGCGTTAGAAAAAAAAAGAGAAGGAAGAAAAATTGATTCAATCTCAAAGAGGGGCAATTGGCAAGTTTGTTAAAAACAAAACAAAAGTGTCCTCTGATAGTCACTTGATGTTGAGTCTTCAACCCTTGTATTTGCTATTGTTCCTTAAACTGATTCTAGAGGCGGTCAGATTGAGCCAATCAGTTCTTCTCCCCTGCAGTTCTGCAGTGCTCCGAGTCCTTGCCGGTCGATCTTGCGATCAAGTACACCTGGTGCGGCCGTGCGCTCGCAGCATCCCTCATCTCACCTCTCTCCCCTATTTCTTTTCTAATTTTCTTGTCCAGTTTTTTCTAGTGAATGCTCTACCGTCCCCTATATGTTTTTTATCATAATTTCCAAATTTGTTCAATTGTGTTGTATTTTTATTCATCTTTTTTTTTGTAGAAGTCAACATGGAAAAGTCCAAATCCAGTTTTTAAAAGCGTTAGAAAAAAAGAGAAGGAAGAAAAATTGATTCAATCTCAAAGAGTGGCAATTGGCAAGTTTGTTAAAAACAAAACAAAAGTGTCCTCTGATAATCAGTCACTTGATGTTGATTCTTCAACCCTTGTATTTGCTATTGTTCCTTAAACTGATTTTAGAGGCGGTCAGATTGAGCCAGGAGTTTAATAGGTATGCTTTTTAATGATGTTGTTCAAACAAATATTACGCAATCTGGAGTTTAATAGGTATGTTTCTTAATATATACAATTTCTATGTAAGATACTCTTGCATATTGGTTATAATTTTTGAATAGTCAATTTTTTTAGTGCCATAGGGTCTCATTTTGAAGTTTCGCACAGGGCCCCAAATTTGGCTGGCCCGGCCCTGCTGAAAGAGGCCAGGAACCATCCATGTTCCATTCCATGTTGGTCAACATGTTACTACCGCCGTGTAGCGAGGTCAAATGTGATGAAACCGTTTGGTGAGTCGTGACGAGCTTGACTCTAAATCTCTGACTGTAGGAACAAAGAAAACAAGGCTTGAAAAGATAAGAAAATTGGTAGCAGACAGGGACATGAGGCGCGCTTCAGAAATCTATGTTCTCGGTAGGATGTGATTGCAAAAGTAGGGTGGCAAATGAAAAGGTAAAAAAGGAAAGGAGAGAATCTGGAGCTGGATGCAAAGGAGGGGCCCTGCCCCCTGGAACCGGGCTCTGTGCTCCTGCCTCGCTCCATCGCCGGCCGGTACGTTGGGCACAAAGGAAAGAATGAAAACAATCAGACCAAAAACGGGAGTAGAGTTAAAACCATTTCGTGGCAGAAAAAGCAGCGGCGACGAGGATGGAGTGATGGACGGACGCGACGAGAAGGAACGTGACGGGCTACACGTCGTGGTCACGATTCACGAATGCACATGTGGGCGTGCCAACTATTCTCTTCCACGCGGGAGGGAAGAGCGAGTCAGCGGCGAGAGAACCGATTGCACATGGTTTATGGCTTGTCGATCACGGTCGTCGTCCTGGCCTGGTTCACGTCGAGGTGCATTAACCGAGGACGGTCGGTTTGGATGCCTCGCCGTGGAGTCGGCCGCGGCGTGGACGGCTCTGCTCGGGCGAGAAACGAAACGGTGCTCGATCGATCACTTTCGCCGAACTGATAATCAGAGGATTCAGGCACTTTCGCTCGGCACGGCACTGCGATTCCGACCCGACCAGGCTGACGGCGATCGAGGCGAGCCACGCACGGCACGCCTTCCGCGAGCTGCCGCCCTCTTTCTTCGGCGATTCCCGACCAGACAACAAGAACCCCACACGATGATTAGAAAAGATACCTGGCCTGTTACAGTGTTACCCTGTGTATGGCGCCGCTGTGATCTGTGAATGGTAAGGGCGATCTAGTTTATGATGCTATTACTTACTTGCAATCAAAATCATATTGTTTGTTGGCGACGGGCGCGGGTGGGACCAGTTCTTCCCCTTTTGAGCACCGAGGTAAACCATAGATCCGGCCGCAGCGACACCTCGGTCTAGTCCCCTTATTGAGAGCAAGGGCCTCCTAGGTACCGTTGTTGGCACTTCTTGGTTGACGTCTTCATCCGGTTTGGTCATGCCGTTCACTCGCCGTCTCCTCCTAGAGGCTTTTTTTTTTTTTTGAGAACCACATATTTCATTAATCGAAAACCAAGTTACATGGAGCAACACATGTGGAAACTAAAAGACAAACCGGGATAAAATGATTATCCTGAATTTGCAGATAAAATCCTAAAAGATCGAGAAATACAAAACGATCCCTAAGGTTTCCTGCAACTACCGTAGCCAGCGGCCGCCGCCCAATTCCAACGCCGCCGAGACGGACGCAAGAAGTGACGCCGAGCCTCCACCATTGCAAGATCCAAAAAAACACCATCGCCAACGAGGTTTTGTGAGTCGATGAACAGGCCTGCTGCAAGCAGCGAGGCACATGTCGTGGCACGTCGAGGGACGTCCCCGTGCTGTCTTGGACCAAGATACGCCGCCTCCCATCGACGAAGTCGGAGAAGAACCGCATACCAACCACCTCCGGACCAACATCTTCGCTCCAGAAGAACCACCTCGCCCCGACCCCCAGCGTCGTCGTGGATAACGACAAGCGCTAGTGACACGTCGAGAAACAGATCTCGCCAGATCTGAAGACCGGCGAGAAAACCAAGCTGCCAACCTGAAAGATCGACAAGCACACGTTGCCAACAACTCCGAGACGCCGCCGTGAAGGTCGCCGCCGGTGTGGGAGTGGAGTTGAGGCAGATTTATTTGCCCGGGCGCCGCTCCCACCACCCCAACGACGCACCACAGCCCAAGCCCTAACTACAAAACGGAGGAGGAACGAGGTCCCCTCCCCCTCCTGCCGCCGGAGCGGCAAACGGAGGGAGAGGGGCCCAGATCTCACGCCGGTAGAGATTGGATCTGGCCGCGGCCTGGTCTCCAGGGAGTTGCGCGATGGAGACGATGACGGTTGGCGGGGCGCGGCAGGTTTATGAGTATGAGTATGCAGTACATCGTTTTGTGCTTTCTTGAAACTGGGTTGTTCTGTCGAGGTCTCCATCGGTTGTGACACTGTCTTGGGACTCTGTGCCCGCCCCCTCACCATTCTTCGTGGCTGACGGTGCAAGATAAGCCTCCGTCATCACTTGTTGTGGGTTTGCGTTCTAAGTTGTGTATCATGTGGTGTGAAGTTGTAGCCATTCTTTCTTTTTTTACAATAGTTCTGGCGTAATCCGGGTCGTCTAGGTTTTTTTTTCTAATGATTAATACACCTTGCATGATGTATTTCCGAAGAAAAATATGCTACTCTCTTGGTTCTAAAATAATTATCATGGATTTATCTAGATTCACATGTATATGACGTACGTATTTTAGCATACAGACACACCTATATTTGAACAAACGACATACACTTATTTTAGAAGGCAGAGAGTATTATTTTTAACAATTGCAACCGGACCTTCTTCTTCTGCACGTGGTTGAACGGCAGCTAGATAGGAGTAGCTGCCCATGCAGCGACTAGTACTGTACGGCAACAGGTGCAGTCGAATGTTTCCTCGATTTATTGGTATTCATATTTAAATAATAAGTAAAAACATTACTAAACATTAAAAGGATTACACACGTTTTCAACATGTAGTAGTGAATTGTCGGTACCTCAACCATTGCATAAAATATCAAATAGTCAACTCATATATGTGCAAAAACTAGTAGTATATGTGGCATTTTGTTATCTGTCAAAAAAAATTTCAAGCGATGTTCTTTGAATACAATGTACTCCCTCAATTTTTTATTTACCTGACGTCTCTTAGGTTTATTCAAAGTCAAATTTTGTAATTTTTTTATCAAGAATAAAAGAATCAAAATTCAATATACAAAATACACATAATATGATAATATACTTACTGATGATTCTAATACAATAGATTTTATATTATGGATGACGATGTTTTCTCATAGATATTCGGTCAAATTTTGGAAAGTTTGACATTGGCTAAATGCAGAAAGCGGAGTAATTGTGAATGGAGGGAGTACATAGTGAACAAGCTTTCCCAACTCACTACTGAACTATCTTGAGCATAAAAGACATATATTTGACTAAAAAAGAAAATAAGTCAAGCACATCATGCCAATTATTCATTGAGAAGCTCCTCATAAACATCATGCATGCTCTAGAATTTTCTATTTGCTTATAACAAATCATATATCGAAAATTAAAATCACTATATTTATTGGACCATAAGCTTCAGAATATCTATATTGCGATACTATGCAAATATAAAAACTAGTCCATAGATGGAATTATGTCCTTTTTTTTACCATGCTCACGTTTAAGGGCATTCAACCGAAAGATGTGTTGAATGCCTCAATTTTATTAAATGCTAAATATTTTTGAAACAATAATAATTTTTCATTTTATGACATAAAAATGTACTACTCAATGCAAAATGAATAATTCATAGCAAGAATATCATAATTAATATTCAGCAACACTAGAATATGTTGGTCAGATAATAAAAATGCAGAAGTGGAAATTTTGATAGATAACAATTTATAATAAATATCTTAAAAAATTAGTATAAATATCATTAATTTCAAAGGTAACACTATAGCGACTGCCTGGTCTATGCAAACGAAAGAACATCGTTCGATGATGGAACTTTTTTGAAATTTTGGTTCACAATAGTCGTGTTCTTGATTAGTTTGAAATATGTGTATATAGTGAGGACGTTTAAAAACAAGACACTGAAGTGGGATATATTTGCTGGAGAAGGAAACAAATCCCATAATGAAGGGTCTAGTGGAGGCTGAAGCGAGATAAATGTTATGTTGTGCAGATCTTTAACCATAAATAAACCCAATTGATTTTTTAGCACGATCCGGCCCTTTTTTGGAAACGTGACTTGATGGCATTTGCTTAAGCTCTGAATAGTCGGACTCAACGGCGTTTAACCTCTGGTCCATGGCCGCTTAGGACGATTGGCTATGCTCACGTGGTTAGTTAGTACCGCCAGATAGGGTGATGTGGCTAGACATATGGAGGGCTTGCTTGAGGTGCGCAAGCAGGGCCAGCCGCATGAGTGAGCCTCACAAAAATATGAACGGGAGAAAGATGGGTGAGAGATCAACAACGTGAAGACCATGGAAAACAATTGACTAAGGCTATGTTTATACAAAATTCCAATGAAATTGCGCCTCTCCACAATGCCCAACCCTCTAACGACATCTGTTTAAAAAGTCGTTCCACTTCATTTTTTTCTTCTTGTTAAGGTTGATGTATTTTTTTTTTTGGAATTCCATGGTGTTTTAGAACTCGTTCTAACATTGTTGTGAACAAATGCGAGGACAGGTGTAGACTCTAACAATCACTAGATCATTGTTAAAGGAGAGGCAGCTGGTAGAAGTCTCAAAAAGGGGGGCATTCACACGAGACGGCCAGTTGCAGAAATCCGTGTTCTCAATGGAACCTGCGTGCAAAGAGAGGCATGAAGGCACAAAGGCAAAAATGGCAAACGGAACATGGAGCCAAGATAGCAAGAAAAGTCCCACGCCCACTACGGGCACCTCGAGCCATGATGGCAAACGGACTCGACGAGGAGATGGCCGGACGTCAGCCAAGTTGTGGACGCCGAGTTCGCTATTGATGTGACCCCGGACTTGCCTTCTCTGGTTGGAGTAGAGGTGGAACGTTTAGCACGTCTCGCCGTGGACGGAACTCGGGACGTTTCGAGGTGCCCCAGGCCAAGCAAAGTCGGCCTGCGAGGTAGACGGCTCTGCTGGCCAAATGAAACGGTGACGCCTCACGTAAATTCACCACACCGAACATGAATTTCCTGTCAATATCTCAACGGTTCCCTGTCCACTTCACGAAGCAACAGAAGCTATGGTGCCGAATCTGTCATGATGAATTTAATGGCATTCATTCGAGAGCAATAATAACTGAACAGATGAAAGAAAAAATGTTCTTGTCATACAATATTATCGGTTGGTGGGCTTCGATCGACAGAGTGTACCACATGGACCTTTTTTTTTTGAACTGCACATGGACCTTGGTGTTCTCCGTCGTGCGCGCGAGCTCGACATCCAGTTGCAGATCTGGCGTTTCGGTTGGTCATTTGCATTTCAGATATCCCAACGCATGATTGGCTGCACTTTTCGCTCGAGAATCAATTGCTGATGATGGCTCCGATTCCTCTTCTGTGCCGCCCAAAATATTGGAATCGGATCCCTCACGAAACTTCTCTCTAGCTCACCCCCAATAATACAAGAAGTCAAGAACTAACACGGTGCAGTACAAGGGTCAGCCGGAAACAAGCTCCATGGGAAAGATAAAGTTTCACGAAAAACCCTGTTCGTTGGTCAAGATGAATTACTAGTAACTTTAGTAAGCACAAAGCGAAGACTCTGACTCTGAACGCAACCGTCGGGGAATCTGTAAATAAAAAATCGAGCAAACAAGAATGTGTAATTCTGCACGCCTCCATCTCGGTCAGCATAGCGCTATTAGAATGGATTTTATAGGCGCTAAATAATTATCCCCAAAGATTTAGAAATCACTTGACAAATTAGTGAAGTTAACGACACGTAACAACAACTCACATGCATAGATTTAGACATGGCGGCTAAATTAACTAATTTGCGTGTCCACGTCTATGCATGCGAGAGTCGCAGCACAGATTTTCGGTCGCATGTCCGTATCACGTGGCAATAATCGGTCAGACGAAAACTAGATATATTCTCCCTACATAGTGTGATGACGAGATTTATAAACCGTACTGGACTGTCCAAATCGATGGCTGGCGCCCATGAACTTAGCTTTTGAGCAAGCGCACGACGACTAATTAATTGACTAATTGTCTAAGCCACGCACGCCCGTCCTGAACGAATCGAATCGAGGGTGACGGCTCCATCATCATTTTCCAAGTTGCATTTTTAGACCTTGTAAATTAAGTTACTATTTTTGGATTTTGCTATTTTGATCAAAGATTAGTTTAGAGCTTGGTCACTTCTTGGTCCCCTAGATTTGAATCGTGATTCGTGCTCGCATTGTGAGTTACATCTGGGTTATGATTTAGTTTCTTAAGTTGCAAGTGGATAAAAACTCGGAAAAATATTCTAACCATTTAATTCGTATTGTGATTTTTGTGCTAGCCTTGAGGTGTGTTAGGTGTTAAGGTAAATTTTGATCGACCCAAAACTAGTGTGGCACCCTACTTTATTTTCAGATGGGGCATTGGCTAGTGACACGTAGAAGTGCGTGAGCTAGGTGAGGTGACTTTGCGAGATCTGTCTTCTAGAAGTATGCCCGATCGAGTCAATGCTCTGTTTGAGCAGCAGCTCTGCTATCTTTTCTCTATGTAATCTAATCGAGAGGGACAACTTGATCATTATGTCACAAGTTGCACGTTCTGGCGTAAAGTTGTTTGCCATGTAGCCATGTTTGATGTAAGGACATCTCCAACGGCCTGACTCAAAGAACGCAAAGTGACTATTTACGGTCGTACGGACAAATGTAAAGGTACATTAGTGTTTCTTCGAGGCGGCTAATCTAGAATTGTTCTAAAGAAGTCTTCGGGTCTGCGGTGGCAACCATGTGCGGATGTACTGAATGCATTGGGGATTTGGGGCTCAAGACGAAACCCTTGGGCAAAGGGTGGGGGCAGCGGAACAAGGCGGAGCCCCGTGCCCTCGGTGCGTCTCCCAGGTGGGATGTGCCGGCCTGGTCTAGGGATCCATTGTGGCCCCTCTTGCTATGTCTCATGGATTTTCTCCAACGTCCTAATCTCTTGCGTATTTTTTCTGTATTTTTATTTTTCAATAAAATAAGGATTAAATTAATAAAAAATGTATTCAAACAACCATTATCATGTCCGTCCTAAAAAAAACAGAATTAAATAATAAGTAAAAACTCGTACGAGGCGGCTAATCTAGAATTGTTCTAAAGAAGTCTTCGGGTCTGTGGTGGAAACCATGTGCGGATGTACTGAATGCATTGGGGCTCAAGACGAAACCCTTGGCCGAAGGGTGGGGGCAGCGGAACAAGGCGGATCCCCGTGCCCTCGGTGCGCCTCCCAAGTGGGAAGTGCCGTCCTGGTCCAGGGATTCATTGTGGCCCCTCTGTTGCTCTGTCTCATGGATTTTCTCCAACGTCCTAATCTCTTGCGTATTTTTATTTTTCAATAAAATAAGGATTAAATTAATAAAAAATGTATTCAAACAACCATTATCATGTCCGTCCTAAAAAACATAATTAAATAATAAGTAAAAACACTACTGGACATTAAGAGGATTACACACATTTTCAACATGTAGTTGTGAATTATTGGTACCTCAATTGTTGTAGAAAAAATCAAATAGTCAAGTCATGTGTCTGGAAAAACTAGTAGTATATGTGGCATTTTGTTATCCGTCAATGTTTCGTTTTTCATGCCATGTTGTTTGAATCCAAATTACTCCCTGCCTTTTTATTTACCTGCATTTTATGTTTACTCAAAGTCAAATCTTGTAAAGTTTGACCAAGAATATAAAACTATCGACATTTATTATAAAAATAAAAATAAAATAAAAATATACTTGTTGACGATTCTAATACAATAGATTTTATATTATGGATGTTGATTTTTTTCATAAATCTTCGGTCAAGCTTTACAAAGTTTGACATGGACTAAACGCGCAACCTAAGGTAATTGTGAGTGTAGGGAGTACATAGTGAAGAAGTTTTGCCGACTCATTACTAAACTATATTGACAATAAAAGACATATATTTGACTAGAAGAGGAAACAATTCAAGCATCGTGCCAATTATTTATTGAGAGGCTCCACATATACACCATGCATGCTCTAGAATTTTCTATTTTCTTATATCAAATAATACATGGTAAATGACAATCACTATGTTTATTGGACCATATGCTTTAGATTATCTCTAGTACGACAATTTTCATGCAATATCATGCAAATATAAAAATTAGTCCATAGATGCAATTATGTCCCTATTTTTCTACCATGCTCATGTTTAAGAGCATTCAACTGAAACATGTGCTGAATGACTAAAAAATGCTAAATATTTGTGCAATTTTTTAATTTATTTTTATCACATAAAAAATGTACTACTCAAGAAAAAATGAATATTTTATACCAAGAATATCATAATTAATATTCACCAACACTAGTTTGTGGCTAAATATGTTTGTCAAATAATAGAAATATGGAAGTGGGAACTTTGTTGCATAACAACGTAGAACACCTATGAATGTTTAGTATAAATGTCATTCATTTCAAACATGTCTATTATGGCAACTCACTGGTCTATGCAGTGAATGCAAACGAAAGAGCATTTCCCAATGATGAAGTTGTTTTGGAACTTGGTTTGTCGTAGTAATGTTATGGTAGTTGGAAACATGTCTATTTGGTGAGCACATGTAAGAAATGAGCACTCATGTGGGTCATGAAAGGCCGCTTGTGGAGGGTGAAGGAATAAATCTTATATTGTAGCGAATCTTTAACCAGAAATAAACCCATTTGATTTTTAGCATAGCCTAACCCTGTTTAGAAACGTGACTCGATGGTATTTGATTAAGCTCTGAATTGTCGAAGTCAACGACGTTTAACCTCTTGTCTATGGCCGCTTTGGGGGATTAGCTATCATGGCGTGCTTGCTCGAGGTGCGCTAGCAACGCCAGCTGCATGAGCAAGCCTCACAAGAATATGAACAGGAGAAAGATGGACGAGATATCAATGATGTGAAGACGATGGACAACATTTGATAAATTCTTTGTTTGTACAAAATACCGATGAAACCGGCACCTCTTCACAATGCCCAAGCCTGTAACGATATCCGTTTAAAAAGTTGTGGAAACATGATAATGTTCCACTTCATTTTTTTGTCTTGTTCTAAGGTTTGTCTTTTTCTCTTTTGGAATATCATGGTGTTATAGAACTCGTTCTAACATTGCTGTGAACAAATGGGAGGACAAGTCCAGACTCTAACAGTCACTAGATCTTTGTTAAAGGAGAGGCAGCCGGTAAAAGGCCCAAAAAAAGAGGCATTCACACGAGTCGGCCAGTTGCAGAAATCCATGCTGTCAATGGGACCTGCGTGCAAAGAGAGGCAGGCAGGGAGGGGACTAAGGCAAAAATGGTAAATGAAATGTGGAGCCAAGAGTGCAAGAAAAGTCCCACATCCACGGGCACCAGGTTCCGTGCCCAGCCTAGCCCCCTCGTGCTCCTGCCCCTCATGCGGTGGCCTGGGACGCGTCGCGAAGATCGCCGGACGTCACCACCAAGTTGTGGCCGCCGAGTTCGCTATTGAAGCGGTGGCCAGCGACGGCTCTGCTGGCCAAATGAAACGGCGATCCCTCACCTTCATCACACGGAACATGAAATTCCTGTCAATATCTCCACGGTTCCCTGTCCACTTCACGCAGCAACAGAAGCTAGGTTGCCGAATGTGAATGTGTCGTGAATTTAATTATTGGCATTCATTCATTACAGAGCAGCAACATAACAAACGAAGCAGAGAATGTTCTATAACTACTACTCCGTACAAGATGGAAGTTACGTTTAAGATCGGTTGGTAGCCTTGACACTTGACAGACTGTACCACATGGAGCTTGTTGTTCTCCGTCGTGCAAAGCTCGACATTCAGTTCCAGATCTGGCGTTTCGGTTGGTCACTTTGCATTTCAGATGTCCTAACGCATCATTGGCTGCACTTTTCGCTCGAGAATCAATTGCTGATGATGGCTCTGATCCCTCTTCTCCGCCGCGCACGATATTGGAATCGGATCCCTCGCGAAACTTGTCTAGCTACCAATGACACAAGAAATAGTACGACACGGTGCAGTATGAAAGCTGCTACATCTCGATTTTCTCTGACCACTGCAGATGCCGACTAGCATGAATTATATGTCTCAGCGTGTATTGAGGTCAGCCCAGCAGGAAACCCGGAGCTCGATTGGAACAAGTTTTCAGGAAAAAAAAACACCCTGTTCGCTGGTCAAGATGAATTAGTAAGAAAGCAAAGACTTTAAACACGACCGTACGTACATTTCATCCGAAAAGACTTTGTTCGCAGCGTGGTGTAGTATAGTCGTTTTGTAATCTATTTCTGCCTTACTCTTAAAAAAGAGCATGCCGAGTGTTTATGCTTTAGTTGCTCAATGAGCTTCCGGGATCGCTACCGGATAACGACGGATGTCTTTGCCGAGGGCTTCCTCTTCTGATCTTCTCCGCGTCCTCAAATTGGAATCAAATGATTCACGAAACTTCACATGCTCTGAGGAATACAGCGAAGTTAACGGGGGCATTTTTTTTCTCTACCAAAAGCTAGTACAACCGTAGTAGTAAATTCTTCTTCTGACCTAAAATAGAGCAAATCACTTCGACTGCCATGTGTCTCACTAGTAAAACCACTTGTAAATTCAAGATAGTAAATTATCAGTAAAAGAACATAACTAAACATTGAAACCATGGCGAATGAAGGAAAAAATTTAAGGTCGGGAGTTCAAAACTGTAAAAAATTTGATGCAGGAAACCAAAGTTGTCTAGACACACTAATCTTTTTTCATTCGGCTGGTCATGTTGAAAAAGACAACAATAGAAGCAATAAGTTATGTCCGTGTCCACACTATATTCCAAATAATTAAATTATGTATACCATTATTTTCCGAAAGCTTCTACGTCACTGTTCAGGGGATATTGTGATGATTTAGTTGATTTGTACCCTGATCTAGATAAGCAAATATAACAAAGAGTAAATTCCGGTTTTTACACCCTAATTTCATATTTTTGACAGTAATTACTCCATTTAACAATTATTCATCTGCATTAAACCATTTAGCAGAAGTTTTGCCGGTTTTTACCCCTTTTAAAAATTTGAGGGCTATTTGCTAGGTCAGTCCGTTTGTCAGGTACACTTGGCAGGCGACGTCGCTCTTTCTCTTTTTCCCCAGCGAATGTTTCTACTCCCAAATCGGTCTGATCACCGAGCCGCGATCTACTTTTTTATAGTCATAGTGTGTATATACACACTACTTTGATGTAGCAATCAATGATGGTAGGGGACAAATAGATGTGATCACTAGCGGTTTCAGAGGCAAGACAATGACACCAGACCAAGTAAATTTCTTTCCAAACGTTGAAGCGATGCGTTATGTCAATAGCAACAATACATACTAAGCTGCTATCTCATCAGTCACATACACGTATACATGATTATATACCTACACCGGAAGGCCACGACACATACAAGGTTGTAGTTATAGGCAAAACTTTAGGTTCAACGTTTTCTTCGGATGCAAGAAGAAACTGGAGAAAAACTGTGATGCACTCACATGAAAAATCCTGTGTAAAATTTTAGGGTGGATAAAAATTGGCAATATTTTCGCTAAATGGGGTAATACGGATACAAAATTGTTAAACAGGGTAATTAATATCAAAAATATTAAACTAGGGGGTAAAAACTGAAATTTACTCTATAACAAATATTAAGAGGAGATCGATTAACTGGAGTGCGATTTATGGACAAATTTTGATGTTTTATATAGACCGACATCAGTTATACCTTCAGGCTTCAGCTTGTGAAACATCAACATTCCGCTTTTCAATCAAGCACAAGAATCAAGCCGTCCGAGCCTCTCGCCTGTTCAGCCGCCTGGTCGCGCCGTCGGACAGTCGCCCTGCTGCGGGATATCAACCGGAGAACTGCGTCGGTGGTCCCTACACCGTCCCCCAATCTCCTGCCCGCCCCGGCTGACCGGCTCCCTTCGATCTGTAAGTCATGCCGCCGCCGCCATTAACTCGCTCGGTCTCTGATTCTCTCGTTTGATCAGGCGTACAACTGGTCACGTAAACGGACTGAGAGTGGAGGCTAGTAATGTCGAGCAATAGGCCCAAGAGGCCAAGACCAGACGGCCCAACAGGCAAGTTTGCTTACCCTAATTTTCTTCCTTCCATACCACCGATACAAGAACTGATCTATACGTACATTGTCGCGAGCCAAGTAGGGCGAGCGCCCGACCTCGCCCTACTAGGAGGTCCGCCAGTTTTGAAACGGATAGTTACATTTTCAATATGTACTTGTGGATTATCAGTACCTTAACTGTTGTAGAAAATATCAAATAGTTCAATCATATATATGTACAAAAGGTAGTCGTACATGTGGCATTTTGATATCGATCAATGAACTTTTTTTCAAGCGATGTTGTTTGCATACAAACTACAAAGTGAAGAAGCTTTATCAACTTCTTACTAAACTATTTTGAACATAAAAGACATATATTTGACTAGAAAAGACAATAAGACAAACATCATGCCAATTATTCAATGAGAAGATCCTCACAAACACATGTATGCTCTAGAATTTTCCATTTGCTTATACCAATTCAAACACGGAAATGACAACCATGATATTTGTTGGAGCAAAACGTTTAGATGTCTCTATTGTGATATTCTTCATGCAATATCATGCAAATATCAAAATTAGTTCACAAATGCAAGCAATTTTGTTCCTTTTTTTGCCATGCTCACAATTAGGGCATTCAATTGAAAGATGTGTCGAATGCCTCAAAAAGTTTAGAGAGTCTAACTACTTGTGTACCAAAATAAAGTTTAATTTATCACATAAGAAGTGTAATACTCAATTATTAATGAATAATTATATATCAGGAATATCATAAATAATGTTCGGCAATGATAGTATGTGGGTAATTATGTTAGCAAAATAATAAAATTTTAGGATTTAGAAACTTTGTTAAATGATAGTTAATATATAACAAATAAATGTAAAAATTTAGTATAAATATCATTTAATTTAAATATAAATTATAACTATTCTGGTGACTCACTAGTCTACGTGGTCAATAAAAAAGACACAACGCTGTCCATTGATGGAGCTGTTATGAAACTTGGTTGACACTAGACAGACTTGTTATAAGTTAACAAAAAATGTTCTCAATCTCTGTGCAATGAGCATGTGCCATATCTCACATTTGTTTGGGTCATCCTTGCCTATAGAAGGACATTTATCACATCTGTTTATACAGAAATAAACCCATCTTTTTTTTAGCATGATCCGGTCCTTTTTAGAAACTCGACTCGATGACATTTGATTAGGCTGCAAGTCTTCAGATTCAAGGAGTTGAATATCTTATCCATAGCCAATAATTGTCTATGCGGATGTGGCTTTTCAGTACAGCTATAGATAGAATTTTGTTTGAACACATAGGTCAATACTGAGGTTTGAAGCGGTTCACTGCAATGTTAAAAAGGTATAGACTTTGCTTTCTCCCCATCAGTGGGTGCCTCTGGGGGGATTTTGGTGGTGTGGAACTCTTCAGTCTTCAAAGGAACTTTAGTTCAAGTTAAAAGATTTGTTGTGATAATTGAATTTGAATCTGCCCACTGTGCTCAAAAATGGACTTTAGTTTTTGTGTATGGCCCTTGTGCTGGTGATCTAAGAGATGAATTTATACAATGGCTTTTCAACCTAATCATACCTGATGATGAACTGTGGCTGGTCATGGGAGATTTTAATTTCATAAGGTCACAGGATAACAAAAACTTACCTGGAGGGGATATGAATGATATTTTTATCTTTAATGAATTAATTAGTGATACGTCTCCAACGTATCGATAATTTCTTATGTTCCATGCTACTTTATTGATGATACCTACATGTTTTATGCACACTTTATGTCATATTTGTGCATTTTCTGGAACTAACCTATTAACAAGATGCCGAAGTGCCGTTCTGTTTTCTGCTGTTTTTGGTTTCAGAAATCCTAGTAACGAAATATTCTCGGAATTGGACGAAATCAACGCCCGGTTCCTATTTTTCCCGGAACCATCCGAACACCGAGAGCCGCCGAGGAAGCCCCGGGGGCCCCACACCACACCGCGCGCCGAGGGGGCCGCGCCGCCCTATGGTGTGGTGGCCCCAGCCCCCTCCGAGGCTCCCCTTTCGCCTATTTAAAGGTCCGACCTAAAAACCCCGACGGAAGAAGCCACGGTACGCGAAACCTTCCGAGCCGCCGCCATCGCGAAGCCAAGATCCGGGGACAGGAGTCTCTGTTCCGGCACTGCCGGACGGGAAGTGCCCCGGAAGGCTTCTCCATCGACACCGCTGCCATCTCCACCGCCATCTTCATCACCGCTGCTGCTCCCATGAGGAGGGAGTAGTTCTCCATTGAGGCTCGGGGCTGTACCGGTAGCTATGTGGTTCATCTCTCTCCTATGTACTTCAATACAATAATCTCATGAGCTGCCTTACATGATTGAGATTCATATGATGATGCTTGTAATCTAGATGTCATTATGCTAGTCAAGTGGGTTTTACTTATGTGATCTCCGGAGACTCCTTGTCCCACGTGTGTAAAGGTGACAGTGTGTGCACCGTGTGGGTCTCTTAGGCTATATTTCACAGAATACTTATTCACTGTTATGAATGGCATAGTGAAGTGCTTATTTATATCTCTTTATGATTGCAATGTGTTTTGTATCACAATTTATCTATGTGCTACTCTAGCAATGTTATTAAAGTAGTTTTATTCCTCCTGCACGATGTAATGGTGACAGTGTGTGCATCCGTGTTAGTACTTGGTTTATGCTATGATCATGATCTCTTGTAGATTGCGAAGTTAACTATTGCTATGATAGTATTGATGTGTATTATTCCTCCTACATAAGCATGAAGGTGACAGTGTGCATGCTATGTTAGTACTTGGTTTAGTCGTTTCGATCTTTCATGCACTCTAAGGTTATTTAAATATGAACATTGAATTGTGGAGCTTGTTAACTCCGGCATTGAGGGTTCGTGTAATCCTACGCAATGTGTTCATCATCCAACAAGAGAGTGTAGAGTATGCATTTATCTATTCTGTTATGTGATCAATGTTGAGAGTGTCCACTAGTGAAAGTCTAATCCCTAGGCCTTGTTCCTAAATACTGCTATCACTGCTTGTTACTGTTTCTGAATTACTACTGCTGTTACTACCGCATGTTTACTTCCTACAATATTACTACCATCAATCGCACGCCAGCAAGCTATTTTCTGGCGCCATACTACTGCTCATATTCATTCATACCACTTGTATTTCACTATCTCTTCGCCGAACTAGTACACCTATTAGGTGTGTTGGGGACACAAGAGACTTCTTGCTTTGTGGTTGCGGGGTTGCATGAGAGGGATATCTTTGACCTCTTCCTCCCCGAGTTCGATAAACCTTGGGTAATCCACTTAAGGGAAACTTGCTGTTCTACAAACCTCTGCTCTTGGAGGCCCAACACTGTCTACAAGAATAGAAGCACCCGTAGACATCAAGCACTTTTCTGGCGCCGTTGCCGGGGAGGAAAGGTAAAAGGCACTCATACTTCGGTTCCAGGTAACAGTACTTTTCTGGCGCCATTGTGTGTGTGCTCGAAGCTATTTCCTTTAGACTCTGCAATTGCGACATTTGGTTTCTTGTTTACACTAGTTAGGCATAATGGACAACAATGACCTTTTTATTCTATTTCCTGATTTAAGACATGGATGGTTTGATGCGAAAATTAAAAAACCCATGGAACATATTAATATGAATGCTTTGAACACTATTGTTGCTAATGCTATGGAAAATTCTAAGCTTGGGGAAGCTGGCTTTGATGAGCATGATATTTTTAGTCCCCCAAGCATTGAGGAGAAAATTTACTTTGATGATACTTTATCTCCTATTTATGATGATTATAATGATAGTAGTATTTTTTTACCACCTGTTATGGAGGATAAATTTGATTATGATTACAATATACCTCCTATAATTGATAGCTACTTTGTTGAATTTGCTCCCACTACAATTAATAAGAATGAATATGCTTATGTTGGGAGTAGTAATTATTTTATGCATGAGACTCATGATAAGAATGCTTTATGTGATAGTTATATTGTTGAGTTTGCTCATGTTGCTACTGAAAGTCATTATGAGAGAGGGAAATATGGTTGTAAAAAATTTTCATGTTACTAAAACACCTCTCTATGTGCTGAAATTTTTGAAGCTACACTTGTTTTATCTTCCTATGCTTGTTACTTTGCTCTTCATGAACTTGTTTATTTACAAGATTCCTATGCATAGGAAGCATGTTAGGCTTAAATGTGTTTTGAAATTGCTTCTTGATGTTCTCTTTTGCTTTATTGTCTATTTTCATGAGATCATCATTAAAACTGCTGAGCCCATCTTAATGGCTATAAAGAAAGAACTTTTGGGAGATAACCCATGTGTTTATTTTACTACAGCAATTTTTGTTTTGTTGAGTCTTGGAAGTTGTTTACTACTGTAGCAACCTCTCCTTATCATGTTTTTGTGCCAAGTAAAGTTTTTCTATGTTAAAGTTGATGTTATATTTGGGATCGCTGCGCGGAAACAGCATTGCTGTCTGTCACGAATTCTGGCACAAGTATCTGTAGAAAATTCGAAAAAATCTGCCAATATTCGAGCGTGATCCTCAGATATGTACGCAACTTTCATTAGTTTTGAGTTTTTCCATTTGAGCAAGTCTGGTGCCATTTTAAAATTCGTCTTTACGGACTGTTCTGTTTTTGACAGATTCTGCCTTTTATTTCGCATTGCCATATTTGCTATATTGGATGAATTTCTTTGATCCATTAATGTCCAGTAGCTTTATGCAATGTCCAGAAGTGTAAAGAATGTTTGTGTTACCTCTGAACATGTGAATTATTAATTGTGCACTAACCCTCTAATGAGTTTGCTTGAGGTTTGGTGTGAAGGAAGTTTTCAAGGGTCAAGAGAGGAGTATGATATACTATGATCAAGAGGAGTGACAAAGGATTAACTTGTCAATGCCTACAGATTGTAGACTAGGGTTTTGTTAGAAGTAGAGGGCAAGTAGATCTCGAAGGTTTCAGCCGAAAAGTACTCGACGATTATGAAAGCTAGGGTTATGTTGACAAAATTCGATCCTTTTTTGTCCCTCGACTCCCCCTTATATAGGAGGCGGAGCCGAGGTTTCGTGATACACAAGTTACAGAGTTCGGGAGGGTTTTGTATTCAACCCGTAAGATTATGAATCTCTATCTTTCCTAATACAAACTATCTTTCCTTAATACTAAATGGGCTTCCAAGTCTTCTTATTCTTCGAGTACTGGGCCTTCAATAAATCCCGGGTACCATCTTTGGCAGGCCCATTGGGGATGCCTATGTCAGTAGCCCCCGAGATTTTTCTTGAATCGAAGAATCAAGGAAAATCTCCAACTTTACTCATCACATAATCTTTCGACATGCAATCACTATTTTGTACAGGGATAACGGTAATTGGGGCTAGTTCATCTCGACGGATCAGGTACTAGTTAACTGCTCTAGTGGCAATCCGCAAAAACCTACTTCAAGATCACGTCCCTGGACATGATCTCGGGATACTGGTGTAAACTTCGACAGTGCCGCTTAAGGTCTTACCATTCGTCGAGTCCCAGTCATATTTTATCGGGTACCTAACGCGTCCGTTAGGATTTTTCTTCGTATCTGTTGATACAAAAAAGTAGCAATCCGTCGTCAGAGACGGTGCCACGCCGCTCAGAACGGATCTGGGGTCTTACCTTCGCAAAGTTTTGCGGTATTCAGAGATTTATTCGCGACTTTTAGCGCTCTGAGAATATATTGTCGAGTGCTTTTCGGCTGTTGAAATAGCACATTTTATCGAGTCATATTTGATGACTTATTTTGTCTTCCCGATGGGAGTATATGTAGAGTTATCTGTATAACTCGAAATATACTCACTTTTAAAAATTCATCGGGCACGCGAACAGCGTTCCCGATGGGAGTAGCCCCGAGGCTACAGCCAAGAACTTGTGCTTGGGTGTAGGCTCCACAAATTAGTATCCTTTGCCGCTATATTTATAATCCTTCTCGATATTTTTATATTTATCGGGTGCGCGACCCCGATGGGAGTAGCCCCCGAGGCTATGAACAAATACTTGTATTTGATCATAGGCTCTCGCCATTTCTATCTTGTCAGACTCGAATTTTCTTTTTTCCAAAGTAGCCCCCGAGCGTTTGGGCAAAAACTTGTATTTGATCAAAAGCTCCCGAGATAATCTTATGTTGTCGATAAACTTTTGAAACCTCATAGTCGAACTTTTCTTTTATCTTGACGACGTCATTGCTGATGATAGCCACGATTTCTATTTTGGAAACTGACCATTACCGCTTGTTTCGCTGCCTTGTGGGTCCCAATTCCTGATCTGACGGACACGTCGTGCAAGTGGGGGACACATGTTCTCCCCTTTTTCTGGCACACGTTCTGTAACCTCGTCAATGTTAAAATACCGTTTTACCCTTGTTTCATCCAACGGTTCCGTCGCTTCACCACACCTCTATATAAGATCTCCTTCTTCTTCCTCGAACACTTCCGCTCGCGCCGTTCCCCTGCTTTCCTCTGCAAAATTTCCTCCTGCGCTCCTCATCTCCCAAAGCTCTTCTCTTCGTAGCTACACTCCTCCGCCATTGTTGATGCCACCGCGTCGCTTGACCAGGCACAACACACCTGATTCATCGATGGCTGCCGCGGATCTAGGAGCCGCGGAGTGGGAGAGGTCCAAGATCACGAACCAGGACCTGAATCTCTTGAAGAAGCTGGGGATTACCAAGAAACCCAAAGCGGTTTGCTTCCCCAGTGAAGAAAGCTACCCAACCCCTCCAATGGGGTATCGGGTAAGTTTTGTTGATCATCTCATCCGCGGTCTTTCCGCCCCCATTCACCCTTTTCTTCGGGGGTTACTTTATGTTTATGGTATCCAACTTCACCACCTCACGCCCAACTCTATACTTCACATTTCTATCTTCATCACCCTCTGCGAAGCCTTCCTTGGTGTCCAGCCTAACTGGGCATTATGGAAGCGCATTTTCTTCTGTCGCCGTAATGGCTCTGCCAATGTCGCCTATAATATAGGCGGCGTTGTTATTTCTGTTCGCTCTTCTGTCAACTACTTCGACGTCAAACTCCCTGACTCCGTTCAAGGGTGGTGCAAGAAGTGGTTGTACATTCGTGAAGAAAACCATGGATGCGCCGAAGACAACATTCCTCCTTTTCACGGTGCCGAGAAAATCCTTCGCCGCCGTTCTTGGGGCAGAAGCTACCGAGGAAGAAAGAACTTCGACGGAGGCCCTGATGACTCGCATCCATGAGTTGCAAAATACTCGTGGAAAAGAATTATCAGGCATCCAAATTACGGCGTACTTCCTTAGGACTAGGGTGCAGCCTCTTCAGGCTTGCAAAAACCCTTTCTGGAATTATGCTGGCGATGAAGACACAGATCGCTTGTCGACGAATCTGGAAGTCAAGGATTTGGATAGGCTTATTCGAAAGATTTCATCTCTCAAGAAGAAAGACTCCATCCCTTCCACTTATCGTGTAAAACCATACAGCGCCGCCCATGCACTTCCCAAGGTAAACATTGTCGTGTAATTTGCTATTGCCTTGCTTTTTGTGTTGTTACTCTTTTCTGACATCCTTCCCTCTTTTTATACAGGACCACCCAAATCTTGTTTCACTTCCTCCTCTTCCTGAAGGTGGGGAAGTTGAAGAAAGGGCCGTTATCTCCGATGATAACCAAGATGCTCCCTCTTTTGCAAATGAAAGAATCTCGAAAATCTGCGGGATCGACGAAAAAGAGGATGTCTCTGAAGCCACTGCGTCGGCACATCTCTCCCCCCTGCTGTTTCTCCAAGGAACAAAAGGAAGAGGGATGATGCCGAAGATTCCGGCACCTCCAAGGTCGAAGAAGCTGTCCCTTCTCACCAGAAGGCAGGCTATGATCCATAACTTGAGGCTCTCATCAGTTCGTAAGTACCCTTTCTCTTGTTTATTTGTACTCGAAGATTCTTGTCTATCTTGCTTTTTATATTGTCGACATTTGCTCGTAGTGATGATGAAGAAGAAGTACCAACTGCTGATGTGGCTGCTCGAACGAGTACGTCACATACATTAGTCGCCTCGGAAACGCCAGTTGAAGGAGAAGAAACGTCGCCTCCTCGACAGAACGTCGGCGCTGCTACTCCTCCGTCAAGCCCCCTTGTCCCTTCACCAAAAAGGGCAAGGGTTGAAACAATCCCGGAGCTTACTCTTCAATCGAGTAGCTCTTCTAACCCTCTCTTGGATGATGTTATTAACGCTCTTGTCGCTGTTTATATTTTCTCCGTTTGCTCCTATGTGTCGTCATTTTTCCCATACCGACATTTTCTTTCTTTGTCTCTCCTTGACAGCCTATGATCAAAGAGCTTCTTCGCATTGGTGCCCAATTCGTTGGGTACCGTGATTACGCCAGCAAAACTGAAGGTAATGCCTGGCTACTTTTTGCTTCCTTTCTGCATGACTGTCGACGTTTATAACTAATCTTGTCTTCCTTTTTCAGAGAAACTGGCAGAAGCCAACGAACGTGCTGACACGCTTGCTCAAAAGTTAGAGCAATGTGAAGAGGCTCGTAAGAAGGCCGAGTCGGATGCTGTTGAAGCTAGGCAAGAAGCTGACAAAGCTAAGGCTGATGCTGCTGGTGTCGAAGATCTTCGGAAACGTCTGCATGATGCCGAAACTTCGCTAAGCGAGCACATAACTGCGCAATCTGCTCGCGAAGCGGCGATCACCAAGCGTATAAGGACACAAAATCGTCGCTTTGTCAGTAAGTATTTGCACCATTCCATATTCTTTGGATTTTTCTTTTTTGCACTTGTTTGTTGACCAAATTTTCTATTTTTATTTTGACAGATAGGACCTCTCAAGAATTTGAACTTGAGAATCCCGACAACGATTCTCTTCTTGACGCCGTTTCATTCCTTGAGTTTCATGGGACAGAAGCGCGTGAAGGCATGGATGAAGCCAGGGCGGGGTTGCCGTGGAAAGCACCGTTGCCCTAGTTGCTGACAGTCAACAGACTATTGACTGGGCCAAAGTTGGCGACACGGAGCAGATAGAGCAAACAAAGTGGCGATCATTGATCAAGGCGGCAAAGCTGAGCACGAAGAAAATCCTGGCCTATCTCGGGATCAAGCCATCTTCGACTCCTAGCTCGTCAAGGCCGGAGGTCTAATTGAATGCCTTTGTCTTGTCTATTTTTTGCTTTCTTTATTTCTTTTGCTGTTGTCACCATTCTTAGCCTTGGCGACAATTACCCTGCCAGTCCCTTAGGAGAACTTCTTTTGTAATGACCATGTAAATTTTCTAGAAGCAATGAAATTCCTCTTGGTGCTATCATTGATCCGGGGATTTTCTTTTCCAGTTGATATTTGATAATTATTCAACCAATCCTTGCTCTCCCGATGCTGCTCCCGCGTCTTCCTTGTCGAAGAAAGTAAAAGCCGATGACAATTTCCTTGAAGGTTCTTCAAGCACACCTTTGTCGGAAGATTTACAGGAACTTCGACAACAACTTCAGTCCACGAAGAAACAAACTCTGGCAATGATGGAACAATCTCGGAAAGCGTCTGAACAAGAACGACTTGCTCGTCGACAAGCCGAAGAGGCTATGGCTGCCAAGGATGCTGCTGTATTAGAAGCAAAAGGAGCCAATACCCGAGAAAGTAGCATGCTCGAGCTGATGTTGGAAGCTAGCACAGATATGTTAGGTATGTATCTCAAACTTTATGATGCCTTCTCTTTATTTTGCTGTGCCTTCTTCCAAGTTTCTTGCCTTGTTGTCTAATAGGCTCAGTTCTTGATGCTGCTGCCGAAGATCGAAGAGTGAATGAGAGAACAAATCTTCTTGTCAACCTTTCCCTTAACCATGGCTCTTTATTTTGGGCCACTCCTGAACGAACCCAGCAGATTGTCAGGTTCCAAGATCGTGCTTGCCAAGTACGCGAATTTCTAAATTTTTGCACGACAACGTTGACCCTTGTTTTCAAGACTTTGTTTCCCCGGAATGAGGTTCCTGCGACTCTTCCTGAATTGCTGGAGACCTTCAGAGATGCTCCTCGTATTCATAATTTCGTACGAGCCCAACTGACTGCTGGAGCAAGATTTGCCATGATTATGATACATATTTGCCATCCAAAGTTAGACCTGTCGACGATTGTTGTTGATTGCATGGCGAAGAAGACGCGGCGGAAGAATAATATTGATGCAATCAACGAGATGGTGACTCCTGTGGCCGAGTCGATGATAGACGAGCTTCTTCGGATGGATTCAGAATTCTTCGTCAAGGGATCTTATGCCGAGCATAAAACAACCAGAGGCTTGTCAATAGATACTATTTTGGGTTCTGACTGATTTGTAAAACTTTGTCGAAAACATCTGTTGTATATCACAGAATGCTCTTTATTGTTGGAGCCCCCGAGCCTTTTGGCTAGAGTTTGTACTATTTTTCTATTCCCAAGATTTCTTCTTGTGCTTGTAATTAAACACCTTGATGGACTGCAGGATCTTGGTGTCGAAGTTCTATATTTTTGGTTGTCGGGTTTTTGGACCAAAGTGATGAGATTTTCTGACGTTTGCACTATATTTAATCATGACCGTCTTCCAGTTTATGTATTTGGCGAGGTACTATTGTACCAAGGCGAAATATTTTTCAATAAATCGAGTTTGTCTGTTTTGATATTTGAGGGTGCAGAGCCCCCGAGTATGTCGACGAATAAGAAGTATATCTTTACTATTTTTATTATATTGCAGCACCGCGAGCCCGCCTCATTAAAAACCTTTCCCGGCCCCACTCGGTGCCCCGAAAAAGGAAAAGAGTGCGTCTGAAAACTCGCGGGCGTTTCAGTACATTGTATGTTTACAGAGGAGACTATATTTTGCTATCTAGGCGTAGAAACGCCTGAGCTGCGCCACGTTCCAAGGATTTGGCTCAACGTTCCCCGTCTTCTTGTCCTTGATTCTGTATGCTCCTCCTTCGATGACTTCTGTGACGATGTAGGGTCCAAGCCATGGTGACTCGAGTTTTTCGTGACTTTTTTGATTGAGTCGCAAAACTAAATCACCAACTTGAAAAGATCTTGGCCGCAATCTTCGACTGTGGTAATTCTTCAGGTCCTGTTGATATTTAGCGACTCGTGACAGAACTTCGTCTCGAGCTTCGTCAAGTGCATCGACGTCGTCCTCCAAGGCTTTTCTCGAGGTTTCTTCATTATATTCTGTAACTCTTGGGGAATCATGCTCGATTTCTATCGGCAGGACTGCTTCGGCTCCATGGACCAGAAAAACGGCGTTTCTGTGTCGCTGTATTTGGTGTTGTTCGGATACTCCACAATACACTTGGCAGCTCCTCCGGCCAAGTATGCCGAGCTTTTTCCAATGGTCCTAGCAGGCGTTTCTTGATGCCATTGCAGATAATGCCATTGGCTTTCTCGACTTGTCCATTGGTCTGTGGATGTGCGACAGACGCAAAACTCAACTTAATGCCCACTTCTGCGCAGTACGCTTTGAACTCCTTGGACGTAAAGTTGTTGCCGTTGTCTGTGACGATGCTATGAGGGACTCCAAATCTGAAGACGATGCTTTTCACGAACTTAATCGCCGACGCACCGTCCGGTGAATTTATCGGCTTTGCTTCGATCCATTTTGTAAATTTGTCGACAGCAACAAGCATATACTCATAACCTCCTGGCGAAGCTTTGTGTAGTTTTCCCACCATATCGAGACCCCATTGAGCAAAGGGCCAAGATAGTGGGATTGGCATGAGTTCTGCTGCCGGAGAGTGAGGTTTGGCGGCAAATCTTTGACACGCGTCGCAAGTTCTCACTATTTCCTTCGCGTCCTCGATTACCGTTAACCAATAGAATCCTGCTCTGAAAGCCTTAGCCGCGATAGCCCGCTCTCGTGGTGCCCGCATATTCCTTCGTGCACGTCTTTCAGGATAATTCTTCCTTCTTCGGGTGTAACGCATCTCTGTAGCACGCCCGAGATACTTCGTTTGTTCCCCTTTTACCACAGTGAAAGCTTTTGATCTCCTAATTATTCGCCTTGCTTCAACTGGGTCGTCGGGTATCGTTTTCCTTAGGATATATGATATGTAAGCCTGCATCCATGGAATTTGCACCATCATGACTAGCTCTTGCTCTTCTTCTTCTTCTGCTGTGTCTTTGGTGATACTCGAGGTTTTCTCTTTCTTCTCCTTCTTTGTTTTTGCTGGCTTTGTTGATCTCTCACTTATCTCTTCCCAAAACACGCCTGGAGGTATTGCGAGACATTGTGACCCGATGTTTGCGAGAACGTCGGCTTCATCGTTGCTCATCCTGCTGATGTGGTTTACCTCACAACCATCGAATAACTTCTCCAGCTCATTGTACACCTCTTTGTATGCTATCATACTTTCGTTGACTGCATCGCATTGGTTCATGACTTGCTGTGCCACCAATTGTGAGTCGCCGAAAATTTTCAGTCGGGTTGCACCGCAAGCTTTCGCCATCTTCATCCCGTGTATGAGAGCTTCATATTCTGCTTCATTATTAGACGCGTTTGGGAACGTCATCCGCAAAACGTACTTCAACTTGTCGCCTTCAGGTGATACCAATATCACGCCTGCTCCAGCACCTTCCAGTCTTTTGGACCCGTCGAAGTTCATGGTCCAAGTTCTCGATAAATCTGGGGGTCTGATGTCTACGTTCCCCCTCCTTTCCTGTAGACAGTGTTGGGCCTCCAAGTGCAGAGGTTTGTAGAACAGCAGCAAGTTTTCCCTTAAGTGGATCACCCAAGGTTTATCGAACTCGGGAGGAAGAGGTCAAAGATATCCCTCTCATGCAACCCTGCAACCACAAAGCAAGAAGTCTCTTGTGTCCCCAACACACCAAATAGGTGCACTAGTTCGGCGAAGAGATAGTGAAATACAGGTGGTATGAATATATATGAGCAGTAGCAACGGTGCCAGAAAATAGCTTGCTGGCGTGTAGTTGATGGTGGTAGTATTGCAGCAGTAGTAACACAGAAACAAAACAGTAAACAAGCAGTAAGCAGTATTTAGGAACAAGGCCTAGGGATTAGACTTTCACTAGTGGACACTCTCAACATTGATCACATAACAGAATAGATAAATGCATACTCTACACTTTTGTTGGATGATGAACACATTGCGTAGGATTACACGAACCCTCAATGCCGGAGTTAACAAGCTCCACAATAATGCTCATGTTTAGGTAACCTTAAGTGTAAGATAGATCAAAAGACTAAACCAAGTACTAGCATAGCATGCACACTGTCACCTTCATGCATATGTAGGAGGAATAGATCACATCAATATTATCATAGCAATAGTTAACTTCGCAATCTACAAGAGATCATGATCATAGCATAAACCAAGTACTAACACGGTGCACACACTGTCACCTTTACACACGTGCAGGAGGAATAAAACTACTTTAATAACATTGCTAGAGTAGCACATAGATAAATTGTGATACAAACTCATATGAATCTCAATCATGTAAAGCAGCTCATGAGATTATTGTATTGAGGTACATGGGAGAGATGAACCACATAGCTACCGGTACAGCCCCGAGCCTCGATGGAGAACTACTCCCTCCTCATGGGAGCAGGCGTTGATGAAGATGGCGGTGGAGATGGCAGCGGTGTCGATGGAGAAGCCTTCCGGGGCACTTCCCCGCTCCGGCAGGTGCCGGAACAGAGACTCTGTCCCCGATCTTGGCTTCGCGATGGCGGCGGCTCGGAACTTTTCTCGTATCGTGGCTCCCTCCGTAAGGGTTTTCGATGCAGGGGCTTTATATAGGCGAAGAGGCGGCGCAGGGGGTCGAAGGGGCGGCCACACCATAGGGTGGCGCGGGGCCCTGGCCGCGCCACCATGTCATGGGGCCCACAGGCCCCCTCCGGCGACTCTCGGGTGTTCGGATGCTTCGGGCAAAATAGGAACACAGGCGTTGATTTCGTCCAATTCCGAGAATATTTCGTTACTAGGATTTCTGAAACCAAAAACAGCAGAAAAGGAACTGGCACTTCGGCATCTTGTTAATAGGTTAGTTCCAAAATGCATAAATATGACATATAATGTGTATAAAACATGTAGATATCATCAATAAAGTGGCATGGAACATAAGAAATTATCGATACGTTGGAGACGTATCAGCATCCCCAAGCTTAGTTCTGCTCGTCCCGAGCAGGTAAAACGATAACAAAGATAATTTCTTAAGTGACATGCCATCATAACCTTGATCATACTATTGTAAGCATATGAGATGAATGCAGCGATCAAAACAATGGTAATGACATGAGTAAACAAGTGAATCATAAAGCAAAGACTTTTCATGAATAGTACTTCAAGACAGCATCAATAAGTCTTGCATAAGAGTTAACTCATAAAGCAATAATTTAAAGTAAAGGCATTGAAGCAACACATAGGAAGATTAAGTTTCAGCGGTTGCTTTCAACTTATAACATGTATATCTCATGGATATTGTCAACATAAAGTAATATAACAAGTGCAATATGCAAGTATGTAGGAATCAATGCACAGTTCACACAAGTGTTTGCTTCTAAGATAGAAAGAATAGGTAAACTGACTCAACAATAAGGTAAAAGAATGGTCCTTCAAAGAGGAAAGCATCGATTGCTATATTTGTGCTAGAGCTTTGATTTTGAAAACATATAGAGAGCATAAAAGTAAAGTTTTGAGAGGTGTTTGTTGTTGTCAACGAATGGTAATGGGCACTCTAACCCCCTTGCCAGGCAAACCTTCAAAGAGCGGCTCCCATTTTATTTTGTTTTTGGGTGGCACTCCTTCCAACCTTTCTTTCACAAACCATGGCTAACCGAATCCTCGGGTGCCTGCCAACAATCTCATACCATGAAGGAGTGCCTTTTTATTTTAGTTTTATTATGATGACACTCCTCCCCACCTTTGCTTTCTCAAGCCATGGCTAACCGAATCCTTCGGGTGCCGTCCAACAATCACATACCATGGAGGAGTGTCTATTTTTGTTAATTAATTTGGGACTGGGAATCCCATTGCCAGCTCTTTTTGCAAAATTATTGGATAAGCGGATGAAGCCACTAGTCCATTGGTGAAAGTTGCCCAACAAGATTGAAAGATAAACACCACATACTTCCTCATGAGCTATAAAACATTGACACAAATCAGAGGTAATAACTTTTGAATTGTTTAAAGGTAGCACTCAAGCAATTTACTTTGGAATGGCGGAGAAATACCATGTAGTAGGTAGATATGGTGGACACAAATGGCATAGTGGTTGGCTCAAGGATTTTGGATGCATGAGAAGTATTCCCTCTCGATACAAGGTTTAGGCTAGCAAGGTTATTTGAAACAAACACAAGGATGAACCGGTGCAGCAAGACTCACATAAAAGACATATTGTAAACATTATAAGACTCTACACCATCTTCCTTGTTGTTCAAAACTCAATACTAGAATTATCTAGACTTTAGAGAGACCAATTATGCAGACCAAATTTTAGCAAGCTCTATGTATTCCTTCATTAATAGGTGCAAAGTATATGATGCAAGAGCTTAAACATGAGCACAACAATTGCCAAGTATCACATTATCCAAGACATTTTAGAATTACTACATGTAGCATTTTCCAATTCCAACCATATAACAATTTAACGAAGAAGAAACTTCGCCTTGAACATTATGAGTAAAGCCTAAGGACACATGTGTCCATATGCAACAGCGGAGCGTGTCTCTCTCCCACACAAGGATGAACTTATTCAGAGAACTAAGATAACAAAACAAAAACAAAAATAAAAGCACACAGACGCTCCAAGTAAAGTACATAAGATGTGACCGAATAAAAATATAGTTTCACTAGAAGAAACCTGATAAGTTGTCGATGAAGAAGGGGATGCCTTGGGCATCCCCAAGCTTAGATGCTTGAGTCTTCTTAAAATATGCAGGGATGAACCACCGGGGCATCCCCAAGCTTAGACCTTTCACTCTTCTCGATCACATTATATCACCCTCTTCTATTGACCCTTGAAAACTTCTGCCACACCAAACTTCAAGCAAACTCATTAGAGGGTTAGTGCATAATCAAAATTCACATGTTCAGAGGTGACACAATCATTCTTAACACTTCTGGACATTGCACAAAACTTCTGAAAGTTAATGGAACAAAGAAACTCATTCAACTTAACAAAAGCGGCAATGCGAAATAAAAGGCAGAATCTGTCAAAAACAGAACAGTCCGTAAAGACGAATTTAAAGATGGCACCAGACTTGCTCAAACGGAAAAACTCAAAACTAATGAAAGTTGCGTACATATCTGAGGATCACGCTCGTAAATTGGCAGATTTTTTAGAATTTTCTACAGAGAACTGTGCCCAGATTCGTGACAGACAGCAATGCTGTTTCTGCGCAGCGATCCCAAATATAACATCAACTTTAACATAGAAACTTTACTTGGCACAAAAACATGATAAGGAGAGGTTGCTACAGTAGTAAACAACTTCCAAGACTCAAATATAAAACAAAGTACTGTAGCAAAATAACACATGGGTTATCTCCCAAGAAGTTCTTTTCTTTATAGCCATTAAGATGGGCTCAGCAGTTTTAATGATGCACTCGCAAGAAATAGAAGTTGAAGCAAAAGAGAGCATCAAGAGGCAAATTCAAAACGCATTTAAGTCTAACATGCTTCCTATGCATAAGAATCTTTTAAATAAACAAGTTCATGGAGAGCAAAGTAACAAGCATAGGAAGATAAAACAAGTGTAGCTTCAAAAATTTCAGCACATAGAGAGGTGTTTTAGTAACATGAAAATTTTTACAACCATATTTTCCTCTCTCATAATAACTTTCAGTAGCAACATGAGCAAACTCAACAATATAACTATCACATAAAGCATTCTTATCATGAGTCTCATGCATAAAATAATTACTACTCCCAACATAAGCATAGTCATTCTTATTAATTGTAGTGGGAGCAAATTCAACAAAGTAGCTATCAAATATAGGAGGTATATTGTAATCATAATCAAATTTATCCTCCATAACAGGTGGTAACAAAAGACTACTATCATTATAATCATCATAAATGGGAGGCAAAGTATCATCAAAGTAAATTTTCTCCTCAATGCTTGGGGGACTAAAAATATCATGCTCATCAAAGCCAGCTTCCCCAAGCTTAGAATTTTCCATAACATTAGCAACAATGGTGCTCAAAGCATTCATAGTAATAACATTCCCATTAGCATGCATATAAAGTTCCATGGGTTTCTTAATTCTTTCTTCAAACACATCATGTCCTAATTCAAGATAAAGTTCATAAAGATCTCTCATATTTTTGTTGTTTTCCATTATGCCTAACTAGTGTAAACAAGAAACCAAATGTCGCAATTGCAGAGTCTAAAGGAAATAGCTTCGAGTACTTACAACGGCGCGGAAAATAGCTTAGTAGCCGAGGTCCGGAGTGTGAGTACCTTTTACCTTTCCTCCCCGCAACGGCGCCAGAAAATAGCTTGATGTCTACGTTCCCCTCCTTTCCTGTAGACAGTGTTGGGCCTCCAAGTGCAGAGGTTTGTAGAACAGCAGCAAGTTTTCCTTAAGTGGATCACCCAAGGTTTATCGAACTCGGGAGGAAGAGGTCAAAGATATCCCTCTCATGCAACCCCGCAACCACAAAGCAAGAAGTCTCTTGTGTCCCCAACACACCAAATAGGTGCACTAGTTCGGCGAAGAGATAGTGAAATACAGGTGGTATGAATATATATGAGCAGTAGCAACGGTGCCAGAAAATAGCTTGCTGGCGTGTAGTTGATGGTGGTAGTATTGCGGGAAGTAGTAACACAGTAAAACAGTAAACAAGCAGTAGTAACTCAACAGTATTTAGGAACAAGGCCTAGGGATTAGACTTTCACTAGTGGACACTCTCAACATTGATCACATAACAGAATAGATAAATGCATACTCTACACTTTTGTTGGATGATGAACACATTGCGTAGGATTACACGAACCCTCAATGCCGGAGTTAACAAGCTCCACAATAATGCTCATGTTTAGGTAACCTTAAGTGTAAGATAGATCAAAAGACTAAACCAAGTACTAGCATAGCATGCACACTGTCACCTTCATGCATATGTAGGAGGAATAGATCACATCAATATTATCATAGCAATAGTTAACTTCGCAATCTACAAGAGATCATGATCATAGCATAAACCAAGTACTAACACGGTGCACACACTGTCACCTTTACACACGTGCAGGAGGAATAAAACTACTTTAATAACATTGCTAGAGTAGCACATAGATAAATTGTGATACAAACTCATATGAATCTCAATCATGTAAAGCAGCTCATGAGATTATTGTATTGAGGTACATGGGAGAGATGAACCACATAGCTACCGGTACAGCCCCGAGCCTCGATGGAGAACTACTCCCTCCTCATGGGAGCAGCAGCGTTGATGAAGATGGCGGTGGAGATGGCAGCGGTGTCGATGGAGAAGCCTTCCGGGGCACTTCCCCGTCCGGCAGGTGCCGGAACAGAGACTCTGTCCCCCGGATCTTGGCTTCGCGATGGCGGCGGCCGGAACTTTTCTCGTATCGTGGCTCCCTCCGTAAGGGTTTTCGATGCGGGGATTTATATAGGCGAAGAGGCGGCGCAGGGGGTCGAAGGGGCGGCCACACCATAGGGTGGCGCGGGCCCAGCCCTGGCCGCGCCACCATGTCATCCGGGCCCACAGGGCCCCTCCTCTCGGGTGTTCTGGATGCTTCCGGGCAAAATAGGAACCAGGCGTTGATTTCGTCCAATTCCGAGAATATTTCGTTACTAGGATTTCTGAAACCAAAAACAGAAAGAACGGCACTTCGGCATCTTGTTAATAGGTTAGTTCCGAAAATGCATAAATATGACATATAATGTGTATAAAACATGTAGATATCATCAATAAAGTGGCATGGAACATAAGAAATTATCGATACGTTGGAGACGTATCAGGGTCCCGTGTTTTGTAGCTCCATCCACTCTGCAATGAAATCTGGTAAGACCTGTGATTTTATTGCTTTTCTTTTTCATACGTGATGTCCCGAGGAGAAAGTTCTATTCCCCAAAGGGAGACACGACCCGTAGCTTCTGGGTTGTTTAGTATATTTGATAAGGGAGCCTCGTTGACCACTATTATCGGGTGCGCCGAAAAATAGTGTCGCAATTTTCTTGCGTCGTGAATACTCCATAATTCGATATTGCGGGTACCGCTGTTTTGAGGGCGACAGATTCGCTGATGAAATATACTGGCCTTTGAACTCCATGAAGCTTGCCTTCTTCTTCTCTCTCGACTACTAGGCCGTGCTGACCACCTGAGGTGTGGCTGCAATGTACAAGAGGAGAGGTTCTTTCTCTTTCGGTGCCACCAATATCGGTGGTGTCGAAATTGCTTGCTTGAGGTTCTCGAAGGCTCTATCTGCTTCCTCGTTCCATTGAAATTTTCCCCCCTGTTTGATCAATGCATAGGCGGCGCCTTTTCTCCTAGCCTGGCGACGAATCTGCTTAGAGCTGCGACTCGCCCGTTAATGTTGTATTTCTTTCAGCTTTGTTGGCTTTCGCAGTAACGATGGCCTGTATTTTTTCGGGATTGGCTTCAATCCCCTTGCTGATACTAAGAACCCGAGAAGTTCTCCTGCAGGAACTCCAAAAGAGCACTTTGTCGGGTTCAGCTTGAGGCAGAACTTGTCGAGGTTGTCGAAGGTTTCCTTCAAGTCTTCGATCAGAGTCGACCCTTTCTTTGATGTTATTACGACATCGTCAATGTAGACTTGTACATTTTTTCCAATCTGTGTTGCTAGGCACTTCTGCATCATCCGCGATATGTTGCTCCCGCATTTTTCAAACCAAAGGGCATTGTTTTGTAGCAAAACACGCCATAAGGTGTGATGAACGCTGTCTTGGCTTCATCTTCTTCTTTTAATCTTATCTGGTTATAACCAGAATATGCGTCCGGAAGGAAAGACGTTCGCATCCTGCCGTGGAGTCGATGATTTGATCGATCCTCGGGAGGGGAAAGTGATCCTTGGGACAATGTTTGTTGAGACACGTGAAGTCGACGCACATGCGAAGGACTATTGTGTGTTTTTTCGGCACCATCACTGGGTTAGCTACCCACGTGGCTTCGGTAGATATTTCCCTGATGAAACCAGCATCTTTGAGTCGATCTATTTCAGATAACATGGCTTTGCGGCTGGGCTCCGAAAAACGCCGCAAAGGTTGCTTTACTGGTCTTGCGAGAGGATCCAAATTGAGGTGGTGCTCGGCAAGTTCCTGGGTACTCCTGGCATGTCAGCTGGGCACCATGCGAAGATTTTCCAGTGCTCACGGAGGAACTCGACGAGCGCGCTTTCCTATGCGACATCCATGTTTGCGGCAATGGACGTCGTTTTCTTTGGATCTGTCGGGTGGATCTGTACCTCTTTTGAATCCTTGGTTGTGTTGAAAGTTGGCTCCTTAGAAGATCCCCCTACCTCTGGCAGCACATCATAATCAGTGAACCTTGGCGCCGCATATTCTGCTTGCATCCCGAAAGTTTCTGACAGTCGATGAAAATCCTTGTCGCATTTATCAGATAACGTGAAACTTCCTTTGATTGTGATAGGTCCCTTGGGCCCAGGCAACCTCCACAACAGATATGTATAATGCGGCACTGCCATGAACCTAGCATACGCTGGTCGTCCCAACAAAGCGTGATATTGCGACGGGAAATCCACAACTTCGAACTCCAAATTCTCTATCCTGTAGTTTTCTCGGGTTCCAAACTGAACGTCGAGGTTGATCTTGCCCAATGGGTAACTTGGCTTCTCTGGTGTAATCCCATGGAAACGTGTGTCGTTGGTTTCAAATTTGCTAGGGATATGTTCATCTTCCTCAATGTATCTGCATACATTAAGCTGCTGCCGCCATCTATGAAAACTCTCGAAACATCAAAACCAGCGATTACGGGTAAGATGAGTGCTGATTGTCCTGGTCGAGGAACTTGCTGCGGATGGTCTGCGATTGTGAAGCCGATGTCTTGCCCCGACCAATTTAAGTACTCGATGTTGGTGGAGGCATCTTCTCTGCCATGAACACTTGTCGCGAGATTACCTTCTGCGCCCTGTTTGATGGCCTAGCTTTCTGAATCATCGAGACCGCACCGTTAGAGTTGGGGTCAACATATGGAGGTGGATGTGGTGCTGCCGCAATTCTAAGTGTGCCGATTTTCGTCCGTAATTGCGGGAGGAGGTGGGAGATGGATTTCGCTCCTTGGCCCCTGGGGGTTTCTGTTCGTGGCTGGGCATTTGCGATTCCTGCGGCTCGCAACATTGCTGAAAGTTTCGGCAATCTTTCTGGAGATGCCCTGACTGCCTCTTTCCATTGTTGTCAAGATAAAAATGCATCTGGCACGGACCGTTCATCATCTCTTCGGGGGACACATAAGGTCTTTGAAACCTTGGTCCATTGTTTTGTCTGTTGCCGCGAGAATCACCTCTATTGTCGCCTTGATGCTCGTTACTCCTTTGGTAGTCGTCCCGACTGTTTCCTCCAGGATTTCCTCGAAAACCAGCTGATATATGGCCGGGAGCATCGTTGTTGTAGAACTGGCGAGAAAATCGCCTTCTATTTTGATAATTTCGACCACGATCCTCTTCTGGCGACCTGTGTCGCTTGTTGTATATTGCGTCTTCTCCATCTGCCCATTTATTGGCTATCTCCATGAGTGCTGATATGGTCTTAGGGTTAGTTCTCCCTAAGTCCTCGACAAAATCTCCTCGCCGGATTCCTGCCACGAACGCATCTATTGCCCTCTCGTCGGATATATCTTCTGCCGAGTTCTTTATGATGTTCCACCTGTATGTATTTCCTCATCGACTCGTCGTGTTTCTGTCGACACGCTCTCAACTCTTCCAATGACGCAGGTTTTTTGCAGGTGGATCGGAAGTTTTTCATGAAGACGTCCTCGAAATTATCCCAGCTGTCGATGGAACTTGGGGGAGTTTCTTTATCCAAGATCTCGCGGCGTCGCTCAAATGAACTTGGATACTTTGCATAGCTGTTGCTCTGGTTCCTCCTACCAGCTTCACCATCTCGAGATAATCCACGAGCCAATCCTCGGGATCTTGCAGCCGTCGAATTTCTTGAAATTTTCGGGTAGCTTGAACCCTTTTGGGACTCGAGTCTTTCGAACTCTTCTCGTGAAACACGAGAGCCCACACATATCTTCATCGGCGACTTCTGGTGAGTACTGACGCTCCCTTCTTTCTTGTCGCGCTCTATCCACCCTTACTTGGACTGCTGTGTCTCTTGCTGCACTTGTTCTTGGGGGATCTTGAACTGCTGCAGTGGGTCGTGGACTATTTTGCCTAGGATTTTCTTCGGGAGGCGTTGTTGCAAACGCTGTTCCCATTACTCCTACTCCGGCCATTGCCATGTTGAACAATGGTTCTCTCGGGTCCCCAGGAGGTGGTCTGGACGCCAGGATGTAAGCTTGTGTTGCCATGTAACCTGCTTCTGGCGTTTTTGGGATGATATTTCCTCTTTCATCGATCGACATAAAGGACATGTCGAGATTTTGGATTATGTTTCCTCTTCTGCTTCGGGTATGTTTTGCAACCAAGACATTGCTCTCCTCCGAGCTTCTCTGTGACTATCTCCGAAGTTCCTGAAAGGCGACTTAACTCTGCGCGTCGCTTGATGCAGAAGGCTTCTTTCCTCCTATTCAGGGATGTTGTCTTCCAACTCTCTCTCTTACCCGAGCAAGTCTATATTGATATGCTTGTAACTCTTGTACGGTAGCAGTAGTATTCATTGGTTCTGATCCATCCATGGCTCTCGCAGCCCTATCCCACGCAGCTTGCGGGAGTTGGACTTTTGCGCGAGTTGAAGATCCGGCATATTTAGTGCCTAAGCCTGTTCTGAGATCAGCGGGATCGACGTATGGATTTCCCAAATCGTCGAAAGCCTCTGACGTTTGTGGTTCTGATGGACCCGCTTCTTCTACTGCACAGATTTGGTGGTATTTTGTGTATTGATTTTTGTCAAGATTGGTGACACCATCATATAGAGTGGTGAAGACCTTTCCGATGACAGATTTGTCGATGAAGTTGAAGCTGTCGACGCTGTCGGAGTCGCTGCTTATAAAGGAGTCCGCAGACGACTCGAAGGATGTGTTGCTGAAGATATTGGCGAGCTTTCGCTTGCCCTGTTGTCGACGAAGCGTGGCGACGAAAACTCCTCGTCACTCGACGAAAAGTTAGAATCGACCGCTGAAAATTCCGACGAGATCGGAACTTCGAGACGGTAGGATCCTTCCTTGTTGACGCCAAATCGGAATTCTCCGAACGTCATGATGATGGGCTCCTCCAGATAGGCACATGCATCCATACGGGAGGGCGGGTGAGGAATAAAATTGACTAGATCAGTTTTTCCCTTGTTACCTCGATCCATCGCGTTGCTTGCCACCGACGAAGTCGACGATCTTGAACGTGCCATCGAGATCAGCTCCTTGCAACCTCTAGTTCCCACAGACGGCGCCAATTGACAAAGGATTAACTTGTCAATGCCTACAGATTGTAGACTAGGGTTTTGTTAGAAGTAGAGGGCAAGTAGATCTCGAAGGTTTCAGCCGAAAAGTACTCGACGATTATGAAAGCTAGGGTTATGTTGACAGTAAATTCGATCCTTTCTTTGTCCCTCGACTCCCCCTTATATAGGAGGCGGAGCCGAGGGTTTCGTGATACACAAGTTACAGAGTTCGGGAGGGTTTTGTATTCAACCCGTAAGATTATGAATCTCTATCTTTCCTAATACAAACTATCTTTCCTTAATACTAAATGGGCTTCCAAGTCTTCTTATTCTTCGAGTACTGGGCCTTCAATAAATCCCGGGTACCATCTTTGGCAGGCCCATTGGGGATGCCTATGTCAAGGAGTGAAAGCTCTAAGCTTGGGGATGCCCCCGTGGTTCATCCCTGCATATTTTAAGAAGACTCAAGCGTCTAAGCTTGGGGATGCCCAAGGCATCCCCTTCTTCATCGACAAAGTATCAGGTTCCTTCTCTTGAAACTATATTTTTATTCGGTCACATCTTATGTATTTTACTTGGAGCGTCTGTGTGCTTTTATTTTTGTTTTGTTATTTTCATTCTCTGAATAAGTTCATCCTTGTGTGGGAGAGAGACACGCTCCGCTGGTTCGTATGAACACATGTGTTCTTAGCTCATAATATTCATGGCGAAGTTTCCTCTTCGTTAAATTGTTATATGGTTGCAATTGGAAAATGCTACATGTAGTAATTGGTAAAATGTCTTGGATAATGTGATATTTGGCAATTGTTGTGCTCATGTTTAAGCTCTTGCATCATATACTTTGCACCTATTAATGAAGAAATACATAGAGCTTGCTAAAATTTGGTTTGCATAATTGGTCTCTCTAAGGTCTAGATAATATCTAGTATTGAGTTTTGAACAACAAGGAAGACAGTGTAGAGTCTTATAATGTTTACAATATGTCTTTTATGTGAGTTTTGCTGCACCGGTTCATCCTTGTGTTTGTTTCAAATAACCTTGCTAGCCTAAACCTTGTATCGAGAGGGAATACTTCTCATGCATCCAAATCCTTGAGCCAACCACTATGTCATTTGTGTCCACCATACCTACCTACTACATGGTATTTCTCCGCCATTCCAAAGTAAATTGCTTGAGTGCTATCTTTAAATAATTCAAAATTTATCACCTCTTATTTGTGTCAATGTTTTATAGCTCATGAGGAAGTATGTGGTGTTTTATCTTTCGATCTTGTCATTTACTTTTGACAGACTTTCACAATGGACTAGTGGCACATCCGCTTATCCAATAATTTTGCAAAAAGAGCTGGCAATGGGGTTCCCAGCCCCAATTAATTAACTTTCATTAATAATTCTCTTCACATGTTTTGCTCTGATTCATCAGTAAGCAACTTAATTTTGCAAATAGACACTCCTCCATGGTATGTGAATGTTGGAAGGCACCCGAGGATTCGGTTAGCCATGGCTTGTGTAAGCAAAAGGTTGGGAGGAGTGTCATCCATAAATAAAGAAAAACTAAACTAAAGTACATGTGTAAACAAAAGAGAAGAGGGATGATCTACCTTGATGGTAGAGATAACATCCTTCATGGGAGCCGCTCTTGAAAGTCTGGTTGATGAGGTGGTTAGAGTACCCGCTACCATTCGTTGACAACAACAAACACCTCTCAAAATTTTACTTTTATGCTCTCTTTATGTTTTCAAAACCAAAGCTCTAGCACAAATATAGCAATCGATGCTTTCCTCTTTGAAGGACCTTTCTTTTACTTTTATGTTGAGTCAGTTCACCTATCTCTCTCCACCTCAAGAAGCAAACACTTGTGTGAACTGTGCATTGATTCCTACATACTTGCATATTGCACTTATTATATTACTTTGCATTGACAACTATCCATGAGATATACATGTTACAAGTTGAAAGCAACCGCTGAAACTTAATCTTCCTTTGTGTTGCTTCAATACCTCTACTTTGAATTATTGCTTTATGAGTTAACTCTTATGCAAGACTTATTGATGCCTGTCTTGAAAGTGCTATTCATGAAAAGTCATTGCTTTATGATTCAGTTGTTTACTCATGTCATTACCATTGTTTTGATCGCTGCATTCATTACATATGTTTACAATAGTATGATCAAGGTTATGATGGCATGTCACTTAAGAAATTATCTTTGTTATCGTTTTACCTGCTCGGGACGAGCAGAACTAAGCTTGGGGATGCTGATACGTCTCCAACGTATCGATAATTTCTTATGTTCCATGCTACTTTATTGATGATACCTACATGTTTTATGCACACTTTATGTCATATTTGTGTTATCACCAGAATTTGAGCAAGTCAGAGGTGGGCCGCGATCAAGATGGACGTGAAGATTGTACACGTGAATCGGCCTTGTTTACCAAGTTGGGCTAAACCGCCCGTGTATCTGTAACATATTAGATCGCATCTTAGTTTGGAAGTTAGAGTTTTATCCGTGCACGGTTTGGTGCACGCCTACGTTAGAAAGTCCCCTGGACTATAAATATGTACCTAGGGTTTATGGAATAAACAACAACCAACGTTCAACACAAACCAATCTCGGCGCATCGCCAACTCCTTCGTCTCGAGGGTTCCTCCGGTAAGCACCATGCTGCCTAGATCGCATCTCGCGATCTAGGCAGCACGAGCCTGCCTAGTTGTTCATGCGTTGCTCGTGCTGAAGCCTTTTTGATGGCGAGCAACGTAGTTATCATAGATGAGTTAGGGTTAGCATTGTTCTTAGTATCATATGCTTTCGTAGTGCAACCCTTGCGCATCTAGCCGTCCCTGTACCTCATCATGGGTGCAGGGGCGGCACCCCGCTTGATCGTTATTTAGTAGATCTGATCCGTTACGATCGCTCCTTGATTCATCAAGGATTAGTTTAATATCTACAATAGTTAGGCCTTACAAAGGGTTGGAGGATCCAGCGGCATGTAGGGTGTAGTTTGCTGCCCCTAGACAGGACGTTCCGAGGATCAACCTAGTGTTGGTTTTTAGGCCTTGTCTAGGGCTGGCTTACGATCACCGTGCGTGAGCGCGAGGCCCAATCGTGAGTAGGATGATCCGATTATGCGGTGAAAACCCCAGATCGTCGTGGATCTCATACGCTTTATCTTGATCAAGCAGGACCACCATATATTCGGCCACCCGAATCATGGGTGGATCGGCTCCATGAGCCGATTCACAGGACAACCTGAGAGCCGATCGAGGCTCGTATTTAACGTGTACGTGTGTGCCCTGCAGGAAACTAAGCGAGGCATCATCCTTGCAATTTGCATCGGCGCGCGACCAGGAGGCTTTGCGGGCCGTCGCTCTGAGGGACTGGGGCCAGCCGCAGCCCTAGTTGTTCCCGGCTCTACGGTGTTGACCAGTCACTGCCCGCCGGTGGGTTTCTGACGTCAACACATTCTGGCACGCCCGGTGGGACAATCTTCAACATCAACCCCATCGCCATCTACATCAGAGATGGAAGAAACTCCGGTCACGTACGAGGAGCTCTCTGGCGAGCTCAAGAAGAAGTATGACGAGGTCAAAGCCTTCCTCGAAGCCGACCTCATCGGCTCTTTCCACAGGACCCGCTCCCATGGCATCAGATGGAAGGGGTTCACACCTGAAGGCGCGCTTGATGGAGTGGACCTGTCCACCCCGTCAGAGGAACGCACCAGGTCGCTGCGTCAGGAGATAAACTTCATGGTGGCTCATTCGCTGCACCGCCATTCCGAGAGCCTGGTGAATACGTTGGAGCGCGTCGCTCTGCGCGTCATCCAGGAGATCATGAGCCATCAGTACTCTCCGTCAGGACCAGCCCTAGGGACTCACCAAGGGGAATTGCTACTCCAGTCCCGTCCACCGCTGCCGTTCGCGTTGGCAGCACCCGAAGCGCCGAACTCATCGGCCTATGTCGTCTACAAGATTGGTGGTGACCCCAGGTGATTCCTGCAGACGCGCCCAAGGAGATCCCGCACGGGTACGCATGCGCATACGTGCCAGCAGCACCTGGACACCCTCGAACCAGGTTGCTATAGCAGGGACTTCGGGGCAACAGGAGGAACATCGGAGGCAGACCCCGAGAAGCGACGTGGCTAGCTAAATACGCCACCCCGACAAAACTCCCAAGCCCAGCTCCTGCAGTTGGCTCAGAACCGAAAAACAAGCATGGCTGGTTAAGTACGCCACTCCGACGAATCTTCAGGGTTCGGCACCTGCAGCCATCACCGCGGATCAGATTTGTACGATCCTGAAAGATCAGTTCGGCATGATGCCGAAAAGAAAGGCGATCGGCTATACCAAGCCGTACCCCAACGAGTACGAATTGATCCCGCTACCACCCAAATACCGGCTCCCGGACTTCACAAAGTTCAGCGGATCAGATGGTTCCAGCTCCATCGAGCATGTGAGCCGATACTTGGCACAGCTGGGCATGATCTCAGCGTCAGACGAGCTGCGCGTGAGGTACTTCTCACAGTCCCTCACAGGATCGGCTTTCGGTTGGTACACGTCGCTGCCACCGAATTCAGTCCAGACTTGGAAGCAGTGGAAGAACGGTTCCATGAGCAATATCACTCGAGGCTTCCGAGGCTGGCATTGCCGATCTTGCACAAGTGCGACGAAGCGCGGGGAAACAGTGTCAGAATACATCCAGTGCTTCAGGACCGTTAGGAACCGATGCTATTCGGTTCACGTAAGCGAAAAAGAAGCAGTCGAGTTGGCGGTGGTGGGTCTATCATCATCGATCAAGGACGTGGCCTCCCAAGCGGACTACCCGTCATTAGCGCACATGGTGCAGAAGCTGTCAGCGTATGAACAGCGTCACCAGATGTCTATCAGGACAAGTCCAAGCGCGTGGTTACCATGGTTGACGCAGGCGAAGATGAAGTCGCTACGGGAGAACAAGAGGTCGCAGTAGCTGAGTGGACTCGAGCTGCAAGCCCAGTAACCTGCAAATGGGTGAAGCCGCCAGGACCTCCAAGAGGATTCGACTTCGACGTGACGAAAACCGAGCAGATTTTCGATCTCTTACTCGCGGAGAAGCATATAAAGATTCCCGAAGGCCACAAAGTTCCCACGGTGCAAGAGCTGAACGGAAAGCCATACTGCAAATGGCATAACACGTTCACCCACACCACTAACGACTGCAGGGTGTGGCGTCAGCAGATCCAGATGGCAATAGAAAATGGGCGACTAATTTTTAACCAGTATGCCATGAAGGTCGACACACACCCCTTCCCCGCCGTCAACATGGTGGAGTTCGCCCACCTCGGAGGGTGCCAGCCTGATTTCTCAGCCAACATCAGCATGGTAGAGCTTGGACACCGCTCTGAGAAGGACGGGTATGAGGACAGCTGCTCTCAGAACAAGGACACAGAGGGGGCCGCTCCATGCGATCGGCTCCGTCAAGATGGCAAGCGCTACGTCACGAGGGGAAGTTAAGAACATAAGATATCAATGACCCCTCTCTGATCACCTCCTCAATAAGTACGTGAGTCGGTATGATCAACGCCGGCGACACGGCGACGATGATGAAAGAGGCCGTCTGGCCAGAAACGACAGAAGACATCGTCGGCATAATCACGATGAGGAGCGGCAGGAGCGCCACGCCAGGGAGCAGGACAATACGGAGGCATTGGGACTGCCCTTTCTTCGACACTGCTGGGATTCAGGAATGAGCCGATTACCAACAATCGGCAACTGCCCGAATGCAACCAGAAAAAGAAGGAGGCAGCCAACGTGTCTGTGTTCGAGCGCCTAGGGCCTCTCCCACCACAAAACGGACGTGCTGAGATCCCTCGGTTGGAAGATCTCGAGGATTCGGAAGACGAGGGGGAAGACGAAGAAGATAGGTGTCACCGTCCAAGATGGTGCCCTGATGGTCTCAGCCATTCACAAAAACGCAGGGTTCAGCGATTGCGCGGTCTGGAGGAGGCCGAAAGGTTATACTTGCATACGCTGAGGAAGGCACGACCTGATTTGGCTGCGAAAGTCCAGCGGACCCTGGATGAAGAGGGACTGCCGCAAAGAAAAGAGTGGCGCCCAAGCAAAGGAAAGCCGACGATGAAACATCGGCTGGCACAAACATGGTGCTCGTTCGTCCGGCGAAGTGTAGAGCTCCACGATTACACGGCGCACTCGAGGTAGACGACAGCAAGCGCACCAACGTGCTAAAGTCAGAGATTGGGCTGGTTTTGTCTACCGGCCTGGGCGAGTAGCAAGACTACGTCAATAAGCAACGTGGCGAGGCTGATCCTTGCGATCGGCCCTCCGAAACTGTTGAAGGGATATTACTAAACCTTCACCGAGCAAGCAACGTGGAGGCCGATTCCAGCGATCGGCCAAAATTATCCTCGCCATCCATTCTGCCTGGGATCAACGTTTGACCCAACAGGGACTACCTGACGAGCCGATACCATCAATTCTCTTGACAGAATCGGCTCGGGGGCACCTAGATGGATAATACTAAGCATGGGGGCCGATACACAAATCGGCCTAAAATTTTTAAAATTTTTACAGCCGATGCAAGGGCATCGACTTCAGAATTGAGAAGTAGCCGATGCGCAGCCATCGACTCAAGAGGAAAGGAGCCGATCTGACCAGCAGGGCGCTAAGAGCGGACTGGAGAGACTCGGGGGGCAGCTCGCCTTGAAGCTCTCTGCTTTGGGAAGCCGATTTATGTACAAATCGGTTGGCTCTGCATGATCAAGCCCAGGCTAATTCAGCTAAGTTACGCGTCCTCGTTTCTGTTTTTGCCTTGGCAAAGACTCGGGGGGCAGCAGGCCTGGTGGATATTTTGTTTGCTCTGTTTAAAGAACCGATTGGGATGCCATCGGCTGATCCTTCATTACGACCTCCTTCACAAATGATGAGTATTGAAGAGGATTATCGGGTTTGGTTGGAAAAGTTTAAAGGTTTTCCTGAAGATCCTGCATTTTCTGCCAGATTCAGAAAGTCATCAGTTGAAGAGGGGAAGAGCGAGTTTCAAAGGGCCGATGCGATGCTATCGGCTTATTACGCATTGGCAAAGGGGATACATTGCCCCGCCTACTTCTACGGGTCCTATGCTAGGGGCCCTATCTACGGGCAGTTGCTGCCCTCGTCGTCGCCGTCATCGCCGCTGTCGGCGCTGCTCCCGGCCGGCTCGTGCTGCTGCTCCAGCGGCCGCCGGCAGGACCTTCATTGTCCTCATCTTCCTCGTCGTCGTCGTCATCGTCGCTGTCGAAGTCACTCAGATTCCCCGGCCAGGGGCAATGGCGCTTGGCCGGCGGCTCGTCGGGAGTCGTCGTCGTCATCCTCCTCTTCCTCCTCCTTCACCTCCTCGGAGGAGGCCCCATCCCAGGGGAAGCGATCATCCTCGCTTTCTTCCACCGCTTCCTTGTCGGCGAGGAAGCGGAGATCGCTTTCCCCATCGGTCAGGGACTTGTCGTCCTCTGACCAGATGGAGAAGTCATGGTCTGACTCCTCCCCGGCCGCAATGGCGCGGCGGATGTTGGCCGCATGGACCTCCGCCGGGTTGTGCTCCGGCGTCGGCTCGCGAGACGAAGAGGACTGGGTGGAAAGATCCGATGAGGCAGAGGAGGAAGAGGACATGGTGGCGCAGGAGGGTTTTTGGGTGCTAATGCGAAGGGGATGCAGAGGAGAACTGTTTGGGGCGGTTAAATAAAAGAGGGCATAGTAGAAATTCAATGCCACAGCAGTTTCCGAGGAGGTGGTGCTAAAACTGTCAAATCGTGCAGAGAAGTTGAGGAGGCAAGTTATCATGATGAAGAACTCTGCGACGGTTCTGCTCTGCCACGACATGACCCGACGAAGGAAAGGCGTAATGATTTTGGAAATGTCATTTCCAAAACCAGGGGGGCATGTGTTATCACCAGAATTTGACCAAGTCGAGGTGGGCCGCGATCAAGATGGACGTGAAGATTGTACGTGGAAGAAATACGTGAATCGGCCTTGTTTACCAAGTTGGGCTAAACCGCCCGTGTATCTGTAACATATTAGATCGCATCTTAGTTTGGAAGTTAGAGTTTTATCCGTGCACGGTTTGGTGCACGCCTACGTTAGAAAGTCCCCTGGACTATAAATATGTACCTAGGGTTTATGGAATAAACAACAACCAACGTTCAACACAAACCAATCTCGGCGCATCGCCAACTCCTTCGTCTCGAGGGTTCCTCCGGTAAGCACCATGCTGCCTAGATCGCATCTCGCGATCTAGGCAGCACGAGCCTGCCTAGTTGTTCATGCGTTGCTCGTGCCTTTTTGATGGCGAGCAACGTAGTTATCATAGATGAGTTAGGGTTAGCATTGTTCTTAGTATCATATGCTTTCGTAGTGCAACCCTTGCGCATCTAGCCGTCCCTGTACCTCATCATGGGTGCAGGGGCGGCACCCCGCTTGATCGTTATTTAGTAGATCTGATCCGTTACGATCGCTCCTTGATTCATCAAGGATTAGTTTAATATCTGCAATAGTTAGGCCTTACAAAGGGTTGGAGGATCCAGCGGCATGTAGGGTGTAGTTTGCTGCCCCTAGACAGGACGTTCCGAGGATCAACCTAGTGTTGGTTTTTAGGCCTTGTCTAGGGCTGGCTTACGATCACCGTGCGTGAGCGCGAGGCCCAATCGTGAGTAGGATGATCCGATTATGCGGTGAAAACCCCAGATCGTCGTGGATCTCATACGCTTTATCTTGATCAAGCAGGACCACCATATATTCGGCCACCTTGGACGAATCATGGGTGGATCGGCTCCATGAGCCGATTCACAGGACAACCTGAGAGCCGATCGAGGCTCGTATTTAACGTGTACGTGTGTGCCCTGCAGGAAACTAAGCGAGGCATCATCCACACCTTCCGACCAGGTATAGGTCAGGTGGCACGCCTGCAATTTGCATCGGCGCGCGACCGGAGGCTTTGCGGGCCGTCGCTCGAGGGAGGGCCAGCCGCAGCCCTAGTTGTTCCCGGCTCTACGGTGTTGACCAGTCACGCCCGCCGGTTTCTCGACGTCAACAATTTGTGCATTTTCGGAACTAACCTATTAACAAGATGCCGAAGTGCCAGTTCTGTTTTCTGTTTTTGGTTTCAGAAATCCTAGTAACGAAATATTCTCGGAATTGGACGAAATCAACGCCCGGTTCCTATTTTTCCGGAACCATCAGAACACCCGAGAGCCGCCAGAGGGAAGCCCTGGGGCCCCACACCACACCCTGGCGCGGCCGGAGGGGGCCGCGCCGCCCTATGGTGTGGTGGCCCCAGGCCCCCTCCGAGGCTCCCCTTTCGCCTATTTAAAGGTCCTGACCTAAAAACCCCGACGGAAGAAGCCACGGTACGCGAAACCTTCCGAGCCGCCGCCATCGCGAAGCCAAGATCTGGGGACAGGAGTCTCTGTTCCGGCACCCTGCCGGACGGGGAAGTGCCCCGGAAGGCTTCTCCATCGACACCGCTGCCATCTCCACCGCCATCTTCATCACCGCTGCTGCTCCCATGAGGAGGGAGTAGTTCTCCATTGAGGCTCGGGGCTGTACCGGTAGCTATGTGGTTCATCTCTCTCCTATGTACTTCAATACAATAATCTCATGAGCTGCCTTACATGATTGAGATTCATATGATGATGCTTGTAATCTAGATGTCATTATGCTAGTCAAGTGGGTTTTACTTATGTGATCTCCGGAGACTCCTTGTCCCACGTGTGTAAAGGTGACAGTGTGTGCACCGTGTGGGTCTCTTAGGCTATATTTCACAGAATACTTATTCACTGTTATGAATGGCATAGTGAAGTGCTTATTTATATCTCTTTATGATTGCAATGTGTTTTGTATCACAATTTATCTATGTGCTACTCTAGCAATGTTATTAAAGTAGTTTTATTCCTCCTGCACGATGTAATGGTGACAGTGTGTGCATCCGTGTTAGTACTTGGTTTATGCTATGATCATGATCTCTTGTAGATTGCGAAGTTAACTATTGCTATGATAGTATTGATGTGTATTATTCCTCCTACATAAGCATGAAGGTGACAGTGTGCATGCTATGTTAGTACTTGGTTTAGTCATTTCGATCTTTCATGCACTCTAAGGTTATTTAAATATGAACATTGAATTGTGGAGCTTGTTAACTCCGGCATTGAGGGTTCGTGTAATCCTACGCAATGTGTTCATCATCCAACAAGAGAGTGTAGAGTATGCATTTATCTATTCTGTTATGTGATCAATGTTGAGAGTGTCCACTAGTGAAAGTCTAATCCCTAGGCCTTGTTCCTAAATACCGCTATCACTGCTTGTTACTGTTTTACTGAATTACTACTGCTGCGTTACTACTGCATGTTTACTTCCTACAATATTACTACCATCAACTGCACGCCAGCAAGCTATTTTCTGGCGCCATACTACTGCTCATATTCATTCATACCACTTGTATTTCACTATCTCTTCGCCGAACTAGTACACCTATTAGGTGTGTTGGGGACACAAGAGACTTCTTGCTTTGTGGTTGCGGGGTTGCATGAGAGGGATATCTTTGACCTCTTCCTCCCTGAGTTCGATAAACCTTGGGTAATCCACTTAAGGGAAACTTGCTGCTGTTCTACAAACCTCTGCTCTTGGAGGCCCAACACTGTCTACAAGAATAGAAGCACCCGTAGACATCAATTAGCCATTTGGGGCTATTGGAATTGCCTCTCAAAGGAAGATCTTATACATGGTAAAATATGCAGCAAAACCCATTATTGGTACAACTTGACTGGTTCTTTTCTACTCCCAACTGGACATCTATATATCCAAATACTGTGGTGCTTCCTTTAGCCAAACCAATGTCAGATCATGTGCCTTGTGTTGTGAGTATTGACACAGTTATACCTCATGCAAATATTTTTCGGTTTGAAAACTATTGGGTGGAACAGAAAGGCTTTTTGGACTGTGTGTCAGCTACCTGGAATTTGGCCTGCTGGGGAAAAAATGCAGCTGCTATGCTTTCAAAGAAGCTAAAGTTACTAAGGGGAGCTTTGAAGGTTTGGAAGATGGGGTTATCGCATTTGAAGAATAGTATTGCCAGATGTAACATTGTGATTGCTTTCTTGGATAATCTGGAGGAAGAAAGGCCTTTATTTCTCACAGAGAATAACTTCAGGAAAATTGTTAAAGCACATTATGAGAAGCTTCTGCATGCTCAATTTTTGTATTGGAAGAAAAGGTGTACTGCAAGATGGATAAAACTGGGGGAAGAAAACACTAAGTATTTTTATTCTATGGCAACAATCAGATACAAAAGAAATGCTATTGTCAGTTTGGTAGCTGAAGATGGTAGAACAGTGACTGAACATTCTGAAATGGCAGTTGTAGCATGGAACTGTTATAAGGACAGAATGGGAACTCAGAGAGGTATTGAGATGTGCTTGGATCTACATACTTTATTACACAGGGTTGATGGGTTGGATCAGCTTACAGTTCCTTTTACTCATGAATAAATGGATAAGGTGGTTGCAAAAATGCCACCTGACAAGGCACCAGGTCCTGATGGATTTAATGGTTTATTTCTTAAGACATGCTGGCATATCATCAAGGACAGTTTTTATAAATTGGCTGAGGATTTCTATGCAAATCAGAAAAATTTGGAAAGTATCAACACATCCCACATTACTCTGATACCTAAATGCCACAGTCCTGAAAAGATCAATGATTACAGACCTATTTCCTTGACAAATTGTTGTCTAAAATTCCTTACAAAGATGGCAGCTGATAGATTACAGGAGGTCATTCCTGAGTGTATTCATAAGAATCAATATGGCTTCATCGAAAGTAGAACTATACATGACTGTGTGGCATGGGCCTTTGAATATATTTTTCAGTGTAAATCTTCTGGTGCCCCTTGCATTATTTTGAAGCTGGATTTTGAGAAAGCTTTTGACACTATAGAACATGAAGCTTTGATGCAAATTTTGAGATGTAAAGGTTTTAATGAAATGTGGATAAGATGGGTCAAGGAATTTCTGTCTTCTGGATCATCCTCTGTCCGTTTAAATGGAGTACCTGGCAAACAGTTCAAATGCAAGAGAGGAGTCAGGCAAGTGGATCCACTTTCCCCTCTCTTATATGTACTAGGTGGTGATGTACTACAATCTGTGGTAAATGATTTGCTTCAGAGTGGGCTCTTGCAGCTGCCTATTATAACTGGAGATCCAGACTTTCCAATACTGTAGTATGCTGATGATACTCTGCTGATTATGCAAGCTGATACAAATCAATTGGGGATTCTTAAAGAAGCTTTGAATAATTTCAGTAAATCTACTGGATTATATGTAAACTATCACAAATCTTGCCTTCTTCCAATAAATATCTCTGAGGAGCAAGCAAATGATTTGGCAGCAGTTTTTGGATGTTCTGTGCAAAGCATGCCCTTCACATACTTGGGTCTACCTCTGGGAACAACTAGGCCTAAAATTCAAGATTTAATGCCTTTGGTGGATAGGTTGGAGAGAAGACTTGGGGCCACTTCAACATTCCTGGCCTATGGTGGAAGGCTACAATTAATCAGATCTTGTCTGAGCTCTATGCCTATTTTCTTCATGTGCTCCTTGGATATTCATCCTGGAATTATTAAGCAGCTTAACAGAATTATCAGACATTGCTTATGGAGTGATAGGAAATCTAATTCAAAAGGTAAATCTCTTGCTGCATGGGATATGATCTGTAAACCCAAACAGAAAGGTGGTTTAGGAATTCTGGATTTTAAAAAGCAAAATGAGGCTCTTCTTATGAAGCATCTGCACAAGTTCTACAATAAAGAGGATTTACCTTGGGTGAAATTTGTTTGGAATTATTATCCCAATGGGGTTCCACATGCCACAAATCTGTGTGGATCTTTTTGGTGGAGAGATATATCATGAAATTAGTGGATAAATACAGGGAAGTTTGCACTGCAACAGCTGTGGCTGGAGACACTATTTTATTTTGGAATGATACATGGAATGGAATTCTCTTTTCTGAAAAATATCCCAGATTGTATTCTTTTGCATTGGATACTTTGATCTCTGTCAAGGAAGTAGTGCAATGTCAAGACAAATCATCTTTATTCTATCTGCCTCTCTCGCAACAAGCTTATGAGGAATTCAATAACATGCAGTTTTTTCTTGCCAATATTCATCTGAACAACTCTGGTACTGATAGATGGGCAACAATCTGGAAGCAGGGTATTTTCACAGCTCAGCTATTCTACAATCACTGCTTTTCACATTTGCCAAATAGCAGGCTGCACTCTTGGATCTAGAAATGCAAAGTGGTTTTAAGGATCAATGTTTTTTGCATGGCTCTTGGTCAGTGATAGGTTGAATACTAGGGATATGTTGCGCAGAAGGAACTGGAATATCAATACTGATTTTAATTGTGTGTTATGCCCTACACATAGTACTAAGGATTGGATACATCTTTTCTTTGATTGCAACTTCAGTCAGAGGATATGAAATTATTTACAAGTAGAATGGACACAAGAAGATATAATTGAAGACATGTTTATTTCAGCCAGGAAGCGGTTCTCGAAGCCTTTCTTCACAGAAGTCATTATCTTAGCTTGCTGGCATATTTGGAAACAGAGGAATCACTACAACAGGACCCCCCATATAGCAATGCATACTTTGCAGCGCTTTAGATATACGTTGCAAAATATTGTCCTAGCTACGCATATTTACGTTGGCGAGCCCATGCGTTGCAAAATAATTTCAGAGCAAATGAAACAAGACAATTGTGGAGGCAGGTTAGATCTCTCCATTTCTTCCTGTACTGGTCGGTTAATCCGTCCATTTCTTCCTCTACTTTCCGTTTTCCCTCCCTTATTTTCCTCCAAGTAATTTAACCTTAGTTGATACCCACTTTTTTTTTTGCATGCATGGTTCATACCCGCAGTTCTTTTTACATGGTTTATACCCACGATCTATTAGACATGGCATTTTCCTAGTGACCCCACTTTCCATAAGACTAATCCGTGAATGGTTATCATGATTGTAAATAAATAAAGAAAGAAAAGTAAGGTAACTGCCAATAAAATCTCCGTAGTCTTCTCCACAATAGCTGCACAAGTCTTGGGCAATTCTCTTCTCCAACAACACCCTAAGGAAATCTCTTCCGTCTGGTGGAGGCAGGCTATTCTGGGCCATTATCTCCGATTGCAGGTCATTACTTCCTCCCCTAGTCTCTCCTCTCGCATTCGATTTCCTTCCGATCTGATCCATCCTCCACCATGTCCACGCTACTCTAATTTCCCCATAACGTGCAGCGCCGCCGGCTGCATCATTTTAGCCATGTTTGGCCCCGATGCTGTCGGCGTTCTTGATTTCCTCGTCGGCGCTTTCTTGGCTATGGGCGCATGTTCACGTCCGATGGCCTCACGGGTAGCACCATCTCCACCGTGTGCACCTCCCGCCGGAGGGAAACCACCGTTAGTGTTGGCCGGGAAGGTGGATTCATGGAGACGATGGGGGCAACCACTTCCTCGCCCTGGCAGACTACATCCTCATTTTAAAGGCAGTTGAGTTGTTGCTCAAGATCCTAGATCTTAGGGATCATCAGCATCCTACTTTAATTTCTTCTCTGTACTTACAATCTACTACATCCATAATGGGTCCTGTTGTGAGATTTTGTATATGTCTTTTCATGTTGTAGTATTCATACATTTTAATTACTCACTGACATTGTTACTAATCTGGCACCAGTATTTCAAATTTTAAGGTTATTTGAGTCAGATCTACGGTTCATTGGATCCGACATATATCTACATACCAAATTTTCTTTGTATCGCCAATAGAAAATTAAATAGGGAAGTACGTATTTTAGGAAAGTATAATTAAAAAATTGGAAGCGATTTAAATAAGTATGATCTTACTCCTATATATGGTTTTTAGTCGGCAACGAGTTTATATGGTGACCCAACAACTTGCATAGTTGAACAGTAGAATAGTGTGATGGAAGTGTATGAATGCATTAGTAAATATATTCATGTTTGTATTTTGTAGAAAATACTCATATGTTCTCCGGGAGCTGTGTGAAAACGGGGAATACTCTCACTTAAGATCAAGGAAACCTTTCTGGTCATATGGAGATGCAATGCAACCATCAAACAAATGTGGATAAGGTATGCTCATTTGTATATTGTGTTTGGTTGAAACCCAGCATTGCTGAAGAACAATTTAGTATTTCTCATACTTTTTTCACTATTAGAATTTATTCTAGCCAATCTTACGATATGACTGTTTACATAGAATATAGAAACATTGGTCCAGCATGAAAATGTGCAGCCAAGTAGTATATTTCTTTGCTTTTACGTGTAGGGATTCGTTGCATAGAAAATAAAAAATTTCCTACCGCGAGAACGCAATCCAAGCCAAGATGCAATCTAGAAGACGGGAGCAACGAGGGGATGATCGAGACTCACCCTTGAAGATTTCCAAAGCCTATAAGAGTAGGCTCTTATTGCTGCGGTAGACGATCACTTGCCGCTTGCAAAAGCGCGTAGAACATCTTGATCACGGTGCCACAATCGGGCAGCACCTCCGTACTCGGTCACACGTTCGGTGTTGATGAAGACGACGTCCTTCTCCCCGTTCCAGCGGGCAGCGGAAGTAGTAGATCCTCCTCGGAATCCCGGCAGCACGACGGCGTGGTGGCGGTGGTGGTGGAGATCTCCGGCAGGGCTTCGCCTAAGCGTATGCGGGAGAGGTGGTGGAGGAGGAGAGGCTAGGGTTTGGGGAGAGGGGCTTGGGCGCCGGCCACAAAGGGGGGCGGCCAAGGTGGGAGGCAAGAGTGGCTTGTGGTGGCCGGCCCCCTCCCCTATGCCCCTCATTATATAGGTGGAACCCCAAGTGTTGGACTACAAGTCTTCGAATAAGACCCGATTCCAAAACCTTCCATGTAGTAGGGAAACCTACCCAAGGTGGGACTCCTACCAAAGTGGGATTCCCACCTTTCCATGAAGGGGGGGTGGCCGGCCCCTTTGGTGGAGTCCACCTTGGACTCCCCCCTCTAGGGTTGGCTGGCCATGGGGAGGTGGAGTCCCTCCGGGACTCCTCCTTCCTTAGTGATTTCTTCCGGACTTTTCTAGAACCTTCTAGAACCTTCCATAAATGCACCGGATCATTTTCAAACATATAAAATGACTTCCTATATATGAATCTTATTCTCCGGACCATTCCGGAACTCCTCGTGATGTCTGGGATCAAATCCGAGACTTCGAACAAAACTTCGAACTCCATTCCATATTCAAGTTCTACTATTACAACATCAAACCTTAAGTGTGTCACCCTACGGTTCGCGAACTATGTAGACATGGTTGAGAACTCTCTCCGACCAATAACCAATAGCGGGATCTGGAGATCCATAATGGCTCCCACATATTCAACGATGACTTAGTGATCGAATGAACCATTCACATACGATACCAATTCCCTTTGTCACGCGATATTTTACTTGTCCGAGGTTTGATCATCGGTATCACTCTATACCTTGTTCAACCTCGTCTCTGACAAGTACTCTTTACTCGTACCGTGGTATGTGGTCTCTTATGAACTTATTCATAAGCTTGCAAGACATTAGACGACATTCCACCGAGAGGGCCCAGAGTATATCTATCCGTCATCGGGATGGACAAATCCCACCGTTGATCCATATGCCTCAACTCATACTTCCGGATACTTAATCCCACCTTTATAACCACCCATTTACGTAGTGGCGTTTAATGTAATCAAAGTACCTTTCCGGTATAAGTGATTTACATGATCTCATGGTCATAAGGACTAGGTAACTATGAATCGAAAGCTTATAGCAAAAAACTTAATGACGTGATCTTATGCTACGCTTAATTGGGTGTGTCCATTACATCATTCATATAATGATATAACCTTGTTATTAATAACATCTAATGTTCATGATTATGAAACTAATCATCTATTAATCAACAAGCTAGTTAAGAGGCTTACTAGGGACTCTTTGTTGTTTACATAACACACATGTATCAATGTTTCGGTTAATACAATTATAGCATGGTATATAAACTTTTATCATAAACATAAAGATATATAATAACTACTTTTATTATTGCCTCTTGGGCATATCTCCAACAGTCTCCCACTTGCACTAGAGTCAATAATCTAGATTACATTGTAAGGTACCTAACACCCATGGCATTGGTGTTGGTCATACTTTGCCCTAGGGAGAGCTTTAGTCAACGTTGACACACTCAGAAACGTATGTATTTTGCAATTCATTTGCGTCTTCACGCATCACTCATTTTCCAAATGAGTTGGCATTAAATATGTTTGGTCTTCTGGTGGAACCTTAATTCCGCGGTCTGAAATATGTCACTAATATTGTCATACACAATATAGCTTCAAAATTCTGACACTATCGGAACTACACCAAGTTCTCAAAGAACTTCTTGACTCAACATCCTCAATCATTGTTAAAACAATGACATACTCTGCCTTCTTTTGTAGAATCCGTCACAATATTTAGAACTTTTCTAAATCTAGCATTGTGCTACTTTTTTAATAACACTTAGCCTAATTGAGATTGAAATTTATTTTTATATTTGACCAAACTAATATCGGTGCTACACTTTACATCGATTTTGTTTGTCATTACCCATATAAAACTATATACATATATCCTTGGTTCTTCTAAAGTACACATGGATATTCTTACTGTTTGTCAATGATCATCACATGAATCATTCTGGTATATGTTCCTAACTTTTTAGAACTCAGGACATTTGATTGTGTACATATTAATTGTGATCTAAAATCACTCATGTGTTTTTACTCATTGAGTGTCAGATACACTCATGTCTTGTTTAAACCTTCACATGACAAGAACTTTTTCTTAATATTTCTATATTGAACTATTTCAATATCCATTCTATGTACTTTGACTTAAACTTATTATGTGTTTCAATCTATCTTCATAGATCTTTGACACTAAATATGTTTCAGTCCATATCCTTTCATTAAAGCTAATTTTCAATGAAACCTTTTAATCAATTTTATAATTATAATATTTATAATCAACAATATGTCAGCTACATAAAGTATTACAAATATGTCTCAGCGCTCCCACTTAATTTCTTGCAAATGCAAGCATCTTCATTGTTTCTGATGAAATCCAAAACTCTTTGACTATTTCATCCGGTGAAGATTCCAACTCCGTGATACTCACTTCATCCAATTGAAGTTCGTATACCTATCTAGTATTCCACGGACTAGCAAAACAATTGGTTGTATCTTGTATACACCTTTAATACACACTTCTGTTAAGTAATGTATGTTGCCATCCTACTATCATATCTCATGAAAGAAATATGTAGCGATTACTAGAATAATCCACATAGACTATAAGCATTGCTACGGAAGATCTAATCTTATCGTAGTCAATTGTTTGAACTTTGTCGTAAACAACTTTTTGACAAGTCGAGCTTATTCAAGGATACTCCATCCAAGTTCATCAATTTTATAGATCCATTTACTTTAAAAAAGTATTCATCTATCTTGGATTTCATGGCGTATAGCCATTTTAACGGAGTCAGGGCCCATCATAACTTCTTTGTTTGTAGTTGGTTTATCATTGTTCAAAAACAATCCTTTGTTCACAAATCATTTATTTGATCACAAAGTAAATCATACCTACAAGGTTCAATAAGTACTTTGATCTCCATGACTATAACATTTTGTAGCCATGGGAGCCATGATTGTCGTGGCCGCTTCCGGAACTAATTCCGATGCTACGCTACTCTGATCATTATGCTCAGGTTCATAAACCTTATCAAGTTCTATTGTCCTCCCACTCAAATACTTCGCTAAAAACAATTTCTTGGAAATAAGTAAGAAACATCGACAAACACTTTTGTCTTTGTCTCCATAGTGGAAAGAATTCCCAATTAATTCTTTGGGATAACCCACAAAGACATTCATCCGATTTTGGTTCACCTTATGCTATGCATACCAAAATTTAAGAAAGGACTATTAGGGTTCATACCTAAGCCATAACTCGTATGGTGTCATTTCAACGGATCATGGTGATGCTCTATTCAGTGTAAAAGCGGTAGTCTCTAAAGCATAATCCACAAAAATATAATGGCATCAATATTTTATCTCATCATTGATCCAACAAGGTTTGGATACATCTCTCGGATACTCCATCATCACTATGATACTCCAAGAAACGTGAGTTGTAGAACAACTTCATAACTCTCTTAGATGTTCGCTAAAACTCGTAATTCAAATATTTCCACTATGATCCAATCATAGATATTTGACTTTTCTATTACGATGATTTCCACTTCATGCTGAAATTTATTTGAATCCATTCAAATGTTTCAAACTTCTTCCTTATCGAATATATCTACATATATACTCAATTCATTGTTGGAAGTTTTCATAAAGTAGAAGAATCTCCCGCATACAACTATGCCCAGTGAACCACATATATCATCATGTATGTTTCCACTAAGTTAGTTGCCCGTTCAACTCTTGGCCTATGAACGGTATTTTAGTCATTCTCTTTTAGAAAAGATTTGCAAGCGCCAAACGATTCAAAAATCAAATGACTCCAAAAATCCATTTGCATGGAGTTCCTTCATGCGTTCCTTTCTAACATGACCTAAATGGCGGTTTCACAAATAAGTGGAATTCAAATCATTTGCCTTATGGCATTTTAGCGTCAGTATTATGTGTGTGTGTGTTTCACCATTAAGATTTATAATAACTTATCCATTGTACATGGAGTAATGTCACAATTTGAACAACTCATTGTTTTCATTTGACCAGAGCAAAATAACAATTATTAAGTTCTTTATTATAAATTCTAAGGGCTAGATAGAATGCCAACGATGAACATAATAACACTTTATTTTTGTTCCAGACGTGCATACCTATCATATTCCTTGTCAGTCACTTAGGCCATTGTATTCTTGTATTGCGTTGTTTTGTATGACACTTCATACCAACCAATATGGTACAAATACCCAAGAATTTTATTGTGTGACCAAACGAGGAATACATCCATAACATGTATATCATTTATATACACCTGAGCTAGACTTTCTAGTCCTTTCTTTTCTTTCTTTCTGCCAATAATTTTTTGTAGTTTCTCTTTTAGCTTTCCTCATTATTCAGAAAAACACTTCAACATCAATAACTTCTAGGTTTGTTGATCAAATACCAATAACCTTGAGGTTCTTTGAAGTTGATCATCATATGACAAGTGTTCCGGATTTCACTATTAGTAACCTTTTAATATGATGAACAATTTCACTCATAATTTTATCCATCATATCATGACGACTTTTCGAGACCATGTTTGTACATGCTAGGCTCGTAAAGTTTAACCTCGTGTGTGCAAATCTGGCTTGCACCCGTTGTATGCACACATAGAATCTATACCTTAGTATTCGAAACTATGAGTCTTAGCAACGGTGCATACTAAGGACGATCACTTCATGGATATACGAATATCGTTAGTGCCCAATAGTTGGAGGATTGGGACGCCTTGCGTCTTCAACCTTCGTACATTCCCATAAAACTTATGAGTTTATGTAGTCTCACCAAATTATATTCTATCACCTTGCAACAAGGTCTTAGATATCACATATATCTCATACCTTGATTATTTCTGAAAACTAAATTTTCAGCTCCTTACTTTTCAAACAGATTTGAACTTCAAGTTTCACGGAGACAAGATAACTTTAGGTACTAATTGAAACCATAGCTCTTTGAATCAACATTGTGAGGTTTACTAAAAGTTTGCAATAGGACTTAATCATTTCTTGATTCTTTAACAATACGGTACCAGTCCGTAAAGTTTATTGTCAGATTTTAACAATATTTCTATCTCAATAACAAGACTAGCGCTTGGTAGAAAAACGGATGCCAATACTATAAATTAATTCAAAATACTACTCAGACTATGTTTATGATAATTAGTTTATGTTTTAATCTAATTACTAATGAACTCCCACTTAATACAACATCCCTCATAGTTGTTAAGTGGTACACGATCCAGATCCACTACACCAAAACCGATCATCACGTGAGATGATGTAGCTTCAATGGTGAACATCAACATGTTGATCATATCATCCATATGACTCGTGTTCAACCTTTCGGTTTCCGTTGTCCCGAGGCCATGTCTGTACATGCTAGGCTCGTCAAGCAAACCCAAGTATTCCGCGTGTGCAACATGGCTTACACCCGTTGTATGTGAACGTTGAGTCTATCACATCCGATCATCACGAGATGCTTCGAAACGACGAACTATATCAACGGTGCATACGAGGGGAGAACACTTTATTATCTTGATATTAATGTGAGGGATCATCTTATAATGCTACCGTCGCGATCTAAGCAAAATAAGATGCATAAAGGATTAACATCACATGCAATTCATATGTGATATGATATGGCCCTTTAGTCTTTGCGCCTTCGATCTTCATCTCCAAAGCACGGACATGATCTCCATCATCAACGGGCATGATCTCCATCATCGTCGGCGTAGCGTCAAGGTCCATGGCGCCGTCTTCATGGTTGTTCACCTCATGTAGCAACTATTACAACTACTTTGAAATACTACTCAACATGAAATTTAAAGACAACCATAAGGCCGGTTGCCACAATACAATAATGATCATCTCATACATATTCATCATCACATCATGGCCATATCACATCACCAAACCCTGCAAAAACAAGTTAGACGTCTCTAATTTGGTTTGCATATTTTACGTGGTTTAGGGTTTTCGAGTGAGATCTAATCTACCTACGAACATGAACCACAACGGTGATACTAGTGTTGTCAATAGAAGATTAAATTGAATCTTCACTATAGTAGGAGAGACAGACACCCGCAAAGCCACTTATGCAATACAAGTTGCATGTCAAGCGTGGAGCAAATCTCATGAACGCGGTCATGTAAAGTTAGCCCGAGCCGCTCATCCCACTATGCCACAAAGATGCAAAGTACTCAAGCTAAAGATAACATAAGCATCAACGCCCACAAAACCATTGTGTTCTACTCGTGCAACCATCTATGCATAGACACGGCTCTGATACCACTGTAGGGATTCGTTGCATAGAAAACAAAAAATTCCTACCGCGAGAACGCAATCCAAGCCAAGATGCAATCTAGAAGACGGGAGCAACGAGGGGATGATCGAGACTCACCCTTGAAGATTTCCAAAGCCTATAAGAGTAGGCTCTTATTGCTGCGGTAGACGATCACTTGCCGCTTGCAAAAGCGCGTAGAAGATCTTGATCACGGTGCCACAATCGGGCAGCACCTCCGTACTCGGTCACACGTTCGGTGTTGATGAAGACGACGTCCTTCTCCCCGTTCCAGCGGGCAGCGGAAGTAGTAGATCCTCCTCGAAATCCCGGCAGCACGACGGCGTGGTGGCGGTGGTGGTGGAGATCTCCGGCAGGCTTCGCCTAAGCGTATGCGGGAGAGGTGGTGGAGGAGGAGAGGCTAGGGTTTGGGGAGAGGGGCTTGGGCTCCGGCCACAAAGGGGGGCGGCCAAGGTGGGAGGCAAGAGTGGCTTGTGGTGGCCGGCCCCCTCCCCTATGCCCCTCATTATATAGGTGGAACCCCAAGTGTTGGACTACAAGTCTTCGAATAAGACCCGATTCCAAAACCTTCCATGTAGTAGGGAAACCTACCCAAGGTGGGACTCCCACCAAAGTGGGATTCCCACCTTTCCATGAAGGGGGGTGGCCGGCCCCTTTGGTGGAGTCCACCTTGGACTCCCCTCAAGGGTTGGCCGGCCATGGGGAGGTGGAGTCCCTCCGGGACTCCTCCTTCCTTAGTGATTTCTTCCGGACTTTTCTAGAACCTTCTAGAACCTTCCATAAATGCACCGGATCATTTTCAAACATATAAAATGACTTCCTATATATGAATCTTATTCTCCGGACCATTCCAGAACTCCTCGTGATGTCTGGGATCAAATCCGAGACTTCGAACAAAACTTCGAACTCCATTCCATATTCAAGTTCTACTATTACAACATCAAACCTTAAGTGTGTCACCCTACGGTTCGCGAACTATGTAGACATGGTTGAGAACTCTCTCCGACCAATAACCAATAGCGGGATCTGGAGATCCATAATGGCTCCCACATATTCAACGATGACTTAGTGATCGAATGAACCATTCACATACGATACCAATTCCCTTTGTCACGCGATATTTTACTTGTCCGAGGTTTGATCATCGGTATCACTCTATACCTTGTTCAACCTCGTCTCCTGACAAGTACTCTTTACTCGTACCGTGGTATGTGGTCTCTTATGAACTTATTCATATGCTTGCAAGACATTAGACGACATTCCACCGAGAGGGCCCGAGTATATCTATCCGTCATCGGGATGGACAAATCCCACTGTTGATCCATATGCCTCAACTCATACTTTCCGGATACTTAATCCCACATTTATAACCACCCATTTACGCAGTGGCGTTTGATGTAATCAAAGTACCTTTCCGGTATAAGTGATTTACATGATCTCATGGTCATAAGGACTAGGTAACTATGAATCGAAAGCTTATAGCAAAAAACTTAATGACGTGATCTTATGCTACGCTTAATTGGATGTGTCCATTACATCATTCATATAATGATATAACCTTGTTATTAATAACATCTAATGTTCATGATTATGAAACTAATCATCTATTAATCAACAAGCTAGTTAAGAGGCTTACTAGGGACTCTTTGTTGTTTACATAACACACATGTATCAATGTTTCGGTTAATACAATTATAGCATGGTATATAAACTTTTATCATAAACATAAAGATATATAATAACTATTTTTATTATTGCCTCTTGGGCATATCTCCAACAGTACGTACATATATAATGCCAATGTCAAGAATCATGTGTCCATCACCGTAAGAATTTTTTTATCCACAAGCAGGGAGGCAGCCAAAACTTTTCATGGGGTTACCTTCGTGTACACAATAGGTACAACTCTATTGCATTTACATAGTTTCAGAGGTGCCAGCTGACACCGAAGCTCTAGTGCTAGCTTCCAGTCTACAAGTGAAGTAAAATCTAAAGTGCCTATACCACATTCCTTCTAGCTACTTCAGCTCATTAAGATAATGAAATAATGTCGATCATGTTATATACATTTCACTAGTAGGAAAACCATTATAGGTAGAAATGACATCTGTGGCGCACCTAAAAAATATGCTCCACAAAAATTATTTCTGTGGCGCACCAAAAATATGCGCCACAGAAAGTCCACATTCGTGGCGCATGGATGGACTGGTGCGCCACAGAATGTCGACTTTCTGTGGCGCATGTGGCTGGATGCGCCACAGAATTTCCATGGGCCCACGCGGGGTCCAGCACTGCACATGGGCGAAGAGAATTCTGTGGCGCATGGTGGCATGTGCGCCACAGAAGTTCAAAATTCTGTGGCGCATGGTGGCATGTGCGCCACAGAAGGTTCATATTTCTGTGGCGCACCAAAAATATGCGCCACAGAATTCTGCATGATTTTTTCTCCCCATGCAACTCCACCCCCCCGTGGATCGCCTTTTTTACCTTTGTAAAAAATAAAAGAAATAGATAGAAATTTCAAAAAATAAAATCCTTCGAGATTCCCATATATTATGTCATCTAGCACCACTAAAATTTAACAAACATGAATTTTGACTTTTTTTGCAAAATTGCGTGGGAAAATCATCAAACTGGATTTCTGGTTGCATACGAACTCGAAAAAAACGCACAATATATCAAAATGTTCCCACGAAAATTCTACATTCGAATTCACCGGGGGATGCCCGGTTGGATAATTTTTAGAATTGCCAAATTCGAAAAGAGTAAAAAGTTACGGCCAGTTAAAGATTTTTTCCTGTAAAATACAAAAAAAGAAAAAAAAATTCTGTGGCGCATCTTGTCCCCCATGCGCCACAGAAGTTTTGGCCGAAATTTTGAAATTCGGAGGCGCCACCACCACCTCCTACTACTCCACTTCTCCTCCACCACCTCCTCTCACTTCTCCATCTCCTCTCCTCACTTCTCCTCCTCCACCACCACCACCACCACCTCATCCCTTCTTCTCCACCACCACCTCCACCACCACCACCTCCTCCTCCATTCTTCTCCGGCGACCACCACCACCTCCTCCGGCGACCGGCGACCACCACCACCACCACCTCCGGCCACCACCATCACCACCACCACCACCTCCTCCTCCTCCTCCTCCGGCCACCACCATCATCACCACCACCACCACCACCTCCTCCTCCTCCTCCTCCTCCTCCGGCCAACACCACCACCACCACCACCTCCTCCTCCACCATCTCCTCCTCCACCACCACCACCACCACCACCACCACCACCTCCCGCCTCCTCCTCCTCCTCCTCCTCCACCCACCACCCACCCACCACCCACCCACCCACCCACCCACCACCACCACCACCACCACCACCACCTTCCGGCGAGATTCGAAAAAATCGGCGAAATTCCGGCGGCCCAGATCTAGATCTAGATCTAGATCTAGATCTGGCCGCCACTTTTTTTTGAAATTCAAAAAATTCGTGGCGCATATTGGCATGGTGCGCCACAGAAATTTCAAAATTCTGTGGCGCACGTACATATGCGCCAAGTTTCACTAGTCGCGTGGTAACTGTGGCGACCTGGATATGCGCCACAGAATTTGATTTTGGTGCGCCACAGATAGCCTTTTTTCCACTAGTGTTTATTGTTCCAACTCCAGGTTTTATAAATTAGCCCTATTGTTCTGAGCCCTATTGCTGAGTTGTAACCAATTTTTTCTATATTGTACTAATAAATTATTGGTATCATGCAGATCAACTACAGAGGGCACTGAAATGAGTTCTTTGTTATCGATAAATCTTTGTTGACCTTGTTTTCATGGTATTGAAAATAACTCCAGTGATAGGACAAGATAATTTATTCCTGTTAGGTGATGGAGTGGAGTCCCTTATGTAATCTGTAGTCGTTGTTGTCCCCGCCCATTATGTACGTGTCTCTTTGCTTGTGCTTATTTATTTCCATCCATGTTATCTCGGTAGTGTTGAATCCATTTTAAGCATGGCATGTCGACGAACTTTTTATTTTGGCAATGAACTGTTGTTTTCACTTTAGGACCAAGAAATTAAACCCCAACATAACAGAAAAATTGCCAGTTTAAAGTTTCTTCTGAGCATGGTACCTTATCATTAATCATGTATGCATTCCTATTTCTACTTGGATTATTTCTGATAATTTTGTATTTTGTCATTAGCATGGTTGCCAGAACAATAAGATCTTAAACGTGCTAGTGAAACAGAACATGCTACATCATTACATAGACCTTATGAATATTATTTGCTCTCTGTTCGTAGCTTGGAGAATGCAAAGAAGAATGCTTGTCATGATACACTCATAATTGGCCAGCTGGATGGTAAAATATAGGTTGCTAAGTTCGGAAATGAGTTTTCCTTAGCGTGTGTCATTGCTAAATTACCAAAATCTGATCAGTTGATACAGCCAGTCAAAATTATTTTCCATGTATAAAGATGCATTATTGCAGGACTTCACCCTTTATAAGTTACTCCTATTTTAAATTACCAACCTGGTGATATTTTCGTTTTTTCTCATATTAGGTTGCTGATCTCATTTTTCGTTGTTTAGTTTTCCAGGACAAATGGACGATGCATAGCAAAGATGTTGCCCGTGAGGTGGAGAATGAGAATGGTGCTACCGAGAGATAGTGATACATCTGATTTTAGAATGTCATTTCAATGGTCAATGTTTAGGACATAGATTATATATAGAAGATGTATTCTTTGGATCATGGTCGTTGTAATGCAACAATGTTGATTTAATGTATGCGATATTACTATGCATTATATTGTGGCTCTTGTGCTATCATCATTCACCTAATAATTGTAGTTGGCAATATAGAACTTCCAATAATTTTCCATGATAGCTATGCATCAACGTGTCTATGCCTTGTAATGGTCGGTTATATATGTTTTGGAACTCCTTTGTGCAGGGCAATCACCAACGCATGTGAAGTGTTGTGAGGCTCCAACTATATACGTTGCTATCTAACAATGCTTTTTCATGTCATTTACCAACGCATGTATATGCATTGTTGTAGACCTTTGCAACGGCACCAACGGCAACGCATAGTAATCCGTTGGTGTAGACCCTAGCAATGCGTATATGAACATTTGGCAACGCATAAATGCGTTGCTGAAGGGAGGTTCCTGTTGTAGTGAATGGAGCTATTTTTGAAAATATTAGACCCTCTTTTGCCTCCTGGAAGAGACAGTTTGTGCATGAAGCCTCTTTGCATGTGCATAGAGTGAACGACAAACATACTGACTTGTTTAAATCATGGATTGACAACCTCTTGTAACCTTTTTATTTTTTGCTTTTTGTAAATATCCTCTTTGTACAGTTGGTTGAGTTTTAATAAAATGTTGTGGGGGTTTTGCCCCACAGTTTCATGGTAAAAAAAAGGTATAGACTCATTCAGTTGAACCCAAAGGGATTAACTAGAATTCCTACCCTAAATGTTCTTGGATATGTGCCCTAGAGGCAGATAAATAAAGATGTTTTGTTGTCATATATGTAATGTTTATAATAAGTTTTATGTCCCGTTATAAATGTATTATGCGGAAATATTAGTACATGCGTGGTATTCAAAGAAAACCATGTTCCTAGTAAAATAATCCATTGATTAATAGATGATCAAGGTTTTCCAATCATGGACATTTATGTCAATTGATAATGGAGGGTTACAGCAATGTGATCTATTCACAAAGTTCAGCATTGCAATATTAAAAAAAATGTAATCTAACTGACGAGGGTTAACCTCGGAAAGGTTCATAGATATGGACTTAGAGGTGTGCTAGTGGTTTCATTTGCTGGTCAGACAAACAAGGTGGTCCGACGATATATTGATTATCAGGCGAAGTCGCCGTAAAGCTACAGAAAATCTCGGGTTACCGACATTGTCTCATATCCTCCTCCCGCTGTCTCCTCCTAGCCTTTATATAGGAGGTTAGGTCCCAGAGTCCAGTTCGGATCGGTTTACAATCATACAAGGCTATTTTTATGTCGGCTCCTAGATGGGTCTTTCCTTATTCGACACACTTAATTCCTACACTTCGGATGCTTCCAGGCTTCTGACTTCTTGGGCTTCCTCCTGAATATACACCAGAAATACTTAAGTCACGGACCCAATAAGGTATAACCATGTTAGTAGCCCCCGAGATTCTATTCGAGTCACAGACTCGGCTCAAATCTCCAAATCATAACTCATTCATTTGTAAGGCGAACCAGGAGATTTTGGTGACTCATTTATCAATTTCGATATATATTTTGTCATGAGGATACTGGTAAACGAGCATGGTGTTTCTGGCAGATCAGGAACCAGTTAATTGCTCTTGGATAAAAACATCATGAACCTTGGAGGCTCGGACGGCTTGATTCTTGTGCTTCACTGAAAATGGAAAGGAAGCAGAATGTTGACGTTCCACAAGCTGAAGCCTGAAGGTATAACTGATGTCGGTCTATATAACATCAAAATTTGTCCATGAATCGCGCTCCAGTTAATTGATTCCCTCTCAATATGTGTTATATTTGCTTATCTAGAGAAGGGTACAAATCAACTAAATCATCACAATATGCCCCTCAAAAGTGATTGTAGAAGCTTTGGGGAATCATGGTATACATAATTTAATTATTTGGAATATAGTGTGGACACGAATATAACTTATTGCTTTTATTGTTGTCTTTTTCAACATGACCGGTTGGATGAGAAAAAATAGCGTGTCTAGACAACTTTGGTTTCCTACGTCAATTTTTTATGGTTTTGAACTTCGCCCAATCTTAATTTTTTTCCGTCCTTAGCCACTACGTTTGAATGTTTAGTTGTGTTCTTTTAGTGATAATTGGTTCGAGTCTCACCTATATGCTATTATTTTTGGTGAAAAAACCTCGACTCCATGGCAATGTCCCAATGTAGGATGACAACTGGATCCATGTGGAGATATATTTTGGCATTATATAGGCTTTGTCTGCAATGCTTGAGACAACATATGGTGATGAGAAGCTTGTGATGGACAATATGGTAGGGATACGAGTGGGTGGAAGGCTCGGCCTAAGCCAGTTGCCGCATTATTCTGCGGAACGTGTCATGTGCACCCAAAACTCTTCAAATTTGAAGGCTCTTGAGTTTTTCCGGTGCGTGACAACTAGCTTTTTTTTTTGAAATGAGGGAAATATCGTCCCAGCTTCTGCATCCAAAGGATGCACACGGCTTTTTATTAGATTATTCACAACACCTTACAAGAGCAATACAAAAGATCAAACTCGAAGCCACCTCACTAGACCTACAGAGAGATAAAGGGGGTGACAATTCACCAACCCACATCAACCAAAAACCAAATGCCTTCCTAGGCCGCCCAATAGCAGATGAGAAGCACATCCAATCAAGCAGACTCCCATCATACGCCAACGCCTACGCCATAGAAGTTGCTACCGCCGTCTTCCTCGACTCCATCTTCAAGAGAGATCATCGCATCGACCATGCTAGGCCTGCCATCGATGCCGCCACGGCGCCAGACGACTCCACCATCCTGCGCGAGTCCATCACACTGCATCCGTCCCGAGACACCACTGCACCATGCCGTGGCGACTCGACGACGCCGACACAACGAAAGCACACCGCTCCACCTCAGCACCACCGCCATCCGTTGTCTGCTCCAAAAACGATGCCCCCAACAGGGAGAACGGCGTTGCGCGCCGCCATCGTCCGATCCGGGAGACCCGGGTCTAGGATTTCCCCTGGAGCAGCCCAGGCGAAGAAACGCAGGCTGCAGAGACAATGCCTTCAACAAGGTAACGACGAAGCACGCCGCCATCATCCGCCAAGACCGAAGTCCGGCCGGCTTTCACCGGCAGCTGCGCCTCGCCATCGGGAGCTAGGCGACGGATCGCAAGATCCGCCACGGCTAGCCACACAACTAGCCGATCTCCTCCGGCGAGAGAGAAGACCACCACCGCGGTGCCACGGTCAGCGGCACCTGACGCCCGCCACCTGCCACCAGGTCGGCGCCGTCACCACCATCGCCATCCAGGGCCGCCGCCCTTGGTGCCGTGATCCCAGCTCTCAAGGAGGAGCAGCACGAGATCCACCCTGATACGTCTCCAACGTATCGATAATTTCTTATGTTCCATGCTACTTTATTGATGATACCTACATGTTTTATGCACATTATATGTCATATTTATGCATTTTCGGAACTAACCTATTAACGAGATGTCGAAGAGCCAGTTTTTTTTCGCTGTTTTTGGTTTCAGAAATCCTAGTAAGGAAATATTCTCGAATTGGACGAAATCTTCGCCCAGGGTCCTATTTTTGCACGGAGCTTCCAAGACCGAAGAGGGAAGGAAGTGGGGCCACGAGGCGCCGACACCATAGGCGGCGCGGCCAGCCCTTGCCGCGCCGGCCTGTGGTGGGCCCCTCGCGCCCCCCGACCTACCCTTCCGCCTACTTAAAGCCTCCGTCGCGAAACCCCCAGACCGAGAGCCACGATACGGAAAACCTTCCAGAGACGCCGCCGCCGCGAATCCCATCTCGGGGGATTCAGGAGATCGCCTCCGACACCCTGCCGGAGAGGGGATTCATCTCCCGGAGGACTCTTCATCGCCATGATCGCCTCCGGAGTGATGAGTGAGTAGTTCACCCCTGGACCATGGGTCCATAGCAGTATCTAGATGGTCGTCTTCTCCTTGTTGTGCTTCATTGTTGGATCTTGTGAGCTGCCTAACATGATCAAGATCATCTATATGTAATTCTATAAGTTGTGTTTGTCGGGATCCGATGGATAGAGAATACTATGTTATGGTGATTATCAATCTATTGTTTATGTGTTGTTTATGATCTTGCATGCTCTCCGTTATTAGTAGAGGCTCTGGCCAAGTTTGTACTCTTAACTCCAAGAGGGAGTATTTATGCTCGATAGTGGGTTCATGCCTTCATTGACACCTGGGACAGTGACAGAAAGTTCTAAGGTTGTGATGTGTTGCCACTAGGGATAAAACATTGATTCTATGTCTAAGGATGTAGTTGTCGATTACATTACGCACCATACTTAATGCAATTGTCTGTTGCTTAGCAACTTAATACTGAATGGGGTTCGGATGATAACTGAAGGTGGACTTTTTAGGCATAGATGCAGTTGGATGGCGGTCTATGTACTTTGTCGTAATGCCCGGATTAAATCTCACTATATTTATCATATCATGTATATGCATTGTTATGCCTTTCTCTATTTGTCAATTGCCCGACTGTAATTTGTTCACCCAACATGCTTTTATCTTATGGGAGAGACACCTCTAGTGAACTGTGGACCCCGGTCCTATTCTTTACATAGCATACAATCTACTGCAATTGTGTTTTACTGTTTTCTTGCAAACAATCATCTTCCACTCGATACGTTTAATCCTTTGTTACAGCAAGCCGGTGAGATTGACAACCTCACTGTTTCGTTGGGGCAAAGTACTTTGGTTTTGTTGTGCAGATTCCACGTTGGCGCCGGAATCCCTGTTATTGCGCCGCATCACATTTCGCCACCATCAACCTTCAACGTGCTTCTTGGCTCCTACTGGTTCGATTAAACCTTGGTTTCATACTGAGGGAAACTTGCTTCTATACGCATCATACCTTCCACTTGGGGTTCCTAACGGACGTGTGCATCTACGCGTATCAAGCTAAATTTCGGCGCCGTTGCGGGGAGATCAAGACACGCTGCAAGGGGAGTCTCCACTTCTCAATCTCTTTACTTTGTTTTTGTCTTGCTTTATTTTATTTACTACTTTGTTTGCTGCACCTAAACAAAACACAAAAAAATTAGTTGCTAGTTTTACTTTATTTACTGTCTTGCTCTCTATATCAAAAACACAAAAAAATTAGTTACTTGCATTTACTTTATCTAGTTTGCTTTATTTACTGTTGCTAAAATGAATACCCCTGAAAATACTAAGTTGTGTGACTTCACAAATGCAAATAATAATGATTTCCTATGCACACCTATTGCTCCACCTGCTACTACAGCAGAATTCTTTGAAATTAAACATGCTTTACTGAACTTGGTTATGAGAGATCAATTTTCTGGTGTTAGTTCTGATGATGCTGCTGCCCATCTTAATAATTTTGTTGAACTTTGTGAAATGCAAAAATATAAGGATGTAGATGGTGATATTATTAAATTGAAAGTGTTTCCTTTCTCATTAAGAGGAAGAGCTAAAGATTGGTTGCTATCTTTGCCTAAGAATAGTATTGATTCATGGACTAAATGTAAGGATGCTTTTATTGGTAGATATTATCCTCCCGCTAAAATTATATCTTTGAGAAGTAGCATAATGAATTTTAAGCAATTAGATACTGAACATGTTGCTCAAGCATGGGAGAGAATGAAAACTTTGGTAAAGAATTGCCCAACCCATGGACTGACTACTTGGATGATCATCCAAACCTTCTATGCAGGACTAAATTTTTCTTCGCGGAATTTATTGGATTCAGCTGCTGGAGGTACCTTTATGTCCATCACATTGGGGCGGCTACAAAACTTCTTGATGATATGATGATAAATTACTCTGAATGGCACACGGAAAGAGCTCCACAAGGTAAGAAGGTAAATTCTGTTGAAGAAACCTCTTCCTTGAGTGATAAGATTGATGTGATTATGTCTATGCTTGTGAATGGTAGATCTAATGTTGATCCAAATAATGTTCCTTTAGCTTCATTGGTTGCTCAAGAAGAAAATATTGATGTGAATTTCATTAAAAATAATAATTTCAACAACAATGCTTATAGGAACAACTCTGGTAATAACTATAGGCCATATCCTTCTGCTAATGGTAATGGTTATGGTAATTCTTATGGGAATTCTTACAACAATAATAGGAATGTACCCCTGGTCTTGAAGCTATGCTTAAAGAATTTATTAGTACACAAACTGCTTTTAACAAATCTGTTGAGAAAAAGCTTGATAAAATTGATACTATTGCTTCTAGAGTTGATAGACTTGCCTCGGATGTTAATCTTTTAAAATTGAAAGTTATGCCTAATAATGATATTGATAATAAGATTACTACTACAGCAAATGCCATCCAAGTTAGAATTAATGAGAATATAAGATTAATGGCTGAATTGCGTGCTAGGTGGGATAGAGAAGAAAATGAAAAACTAGCTAAAGAGAATAATGTAGCTAAAGTTTGGACTATTACCACCACTAGTAATGCTAATTCTTCACATGTTGCTGCACCTCCTACTATCAATGGTAAAATAATTGGTGTTGGCAATGTTTCTACTCCTAGTGCAAAGCGTACAAAACTGCCTGAAATTGCTAAAACTGCTGAAACTGCTTGTGATAAAACTGCTGAAATTTTTTCCAACCTTGGGAACAATGATCCCATTGCTGTAGCTCATAATGATTTAGATTTTGATGATTGCCACATCTCTGAAGTTATAAAATTCTTACAAAAACTTGCTAAAAGTCCTAATGCTAGTGCTATAAATTTAGCCTTTACAAAACATATTACAAATGCTCTCATAAAAGCTAGAGAAGAGAAACTAAAACTTGAAACTTCTATTCCTAGAAAGTTAGAAGATGGTTGGGAGCCCATCATTAAAATGAAATTCAATGACTTTGAATGTAATGCTCTATGTGATCTTGGTGCAAGTATTTTTGTTATGCCTAAAAAGATTTATGATATGCTTGACTTGCCACCATTGAAGAATTGTTATTTGGATGTTAATCTTGCCGATAATGTTAAAAAGAAACCTTTGGGGAGGATTGATAATGTGCACATTACGGTTAACAATAACCTTGTCCCCGTTGATTTTGTTGTCTTGGATATCGAATGCAATGCATCTTGTCCTATTGTGTTGGGAAGACCTTTTCTTCGAACCGTTGGTGCTGTTATTGATATGAGAGAAGGTAATATTAAATATCAATTTCCTCTCAAGAAAGGTATGGAACACTTCCCTAGAAAGAGAATGAAGTTGCCTTTTGATTCTATTATTAGAACAAGTTATGATGTTGATGCTTCATCTCTCGATGTTACTTGATTTGCACTTTCTGCGCCTAGCTGAAAGGCGTTAAAGAAAAGCGCTTATGGGAGACAACCCATATTTTTACTACAGCAATTTTTTGTTTTGTTGAGTCTTGGAAGTTGTTTACTACTGTAGCAACCTCTCCTTATCATGTTTTTGTGCCAAGTAAAGTTTCTATGTTAAAGTTGATGTTATATTTGGGATCGCTGCGCAGAAACAGCATTGCTGTCTGTCACGAATCTGGGCACAGGCCTCTGTAGAAAATTCAAAAAAATCTGCCAATTTACGAGCGTGATCCTCAGATATATACGCAACTTTTATTAGTTTTGAGTTTTTCCATTTGAGCAAGTCTGGTGCCATCTTTAAATTCGTCTTTACGGACTGTTCTGTTTTTGACAGATTCTGCCTTTTATTTCGCATTGCCTCTTTTGCTATGTTGGATTCATTTCTTTGATCCATTAATGTCCAGTAGCCTTATGCAATGTCCAGAAGTGTAAAGAATGATTGTGTCACCTCTGAATGTGTGAATTATTAATTGTGCACTAACCCTCTAATGAGTTTGCTTGAAGTTTGGTGTGAAGGAAGTTTTCAAGGGTCAAGAGAGGAGTATGATATACTATGATCAAGAGGAGTGAAAGCTTTGGGGATGCCCCGTGGTTCACCCCTGCATATTCTAAGAAGACTCAAGCGTCTAATCTTGGGGATGCCCAAGACATCCCCTTCTTCATCGACAACATCGGGTTCCCCTGAAACTATATTTTTATTCAATCACATCTTGTGTTCTTTACTTGGAGCGTCGGTTTGTTTTTGTTTTTGTTTTTGTTTTTGTTTTTGTTTTTGTTTGAATAAAATGGATCCTAGCATTCACTTTGTGGGAGAGAGACACGCTCCGCTGTTGCATATGGACAAATATGTCCTTAGGCTTTACTCATAATGTTCAAGGCGAAGTTTCTTCTTCGTTAAATTGTTATATGGTTGGAATTGGAAAATGCTACATGTAGTAATTCTAAAATGTCTTGGATAATGTGATACTTGGCAATTGTTGTGTTCATGTTTAAGCTCTTGCATCATATGCTTTGCACCCATTAATGAAAAAATACATAGAGCTTGCTAAAATTTGATTTGCATATTTGGTCTCTCTAAGGTCTAGATAATATCTAGTATTGAGTTTTGAACAACAAGGAAGACGGTGTATAGTCTTATAATGTTTACAATATGTCTTTTATGTGAGTTTTGCTGCACCGGTTCATCCTTGAGTTTGCTTCAAATAACCTTGCTAGCCTAAACCTTGTATCGAGAGGGAATACTTCTCATGCATCCAAAATCCTTGAGCCAACCACTATGCCATTTGTGTCCACCATACCTACCTACTACGTACATGGTATTTCTCCGCCATTCCAAAGTAAATTGCTTGAGTGCTACCTTTAAAATTCCATCATTCACCTTTGCAATATATAGCTCATGGGACAAAATAGCTTTAAAAACTATCGTAGTATTGAATATGTACTTATGCACTTTATCTTTTATTAAGTTGCTTGTTGTGCGATAACCATGCTTCTGGGGAACGCCATCAACTATTGTTGAATATCATGTGAGTTGCTATGCATGTCCGTCTTGTCTGAAGGATCTATCACCTTAGTGGTTGGAGCATGCAAAATTGTTAGAGAAGAACATTGGGCCGCTAACTAAAGCCATGAATCATGGTTGAAGTTTCAGTTTTGGACATATATCCTCAATCTCATATGAGAATAATAATTGTTGCTACATGCTTATGCATTTAAGAGGAGTCCATTATCTGTTGTCCATGTTGTCCCGGTATGGATGTCTAAGTTGAGAATAATCAAAAGCGAGAAATCCAAAATGCGAGCATTCTCCTTAGACCTTTGTACAGGCGGCATGGAGGTACCCCTTTGTGACACTTGGTTGAAACATGGCATGCAAAGATCCGGTAGTCCAAGCTAAGTAGGACAAGGTGCGGGCACTATTAGTATACTATGCATGAGGCTTGCAACTTGTAAGATATAATTTACATAACTCATATGCTTTATTACTACCGTTGACAAAATTGTTTCATGTTTTCAAAATAAAAGCTCTAGCACAAATACAGCGATGCTTTCCTCTTTGAAGGACCATTCTTTTACTTTTATTGTTGAGTCAGTTTACCTATCTTCCTCCACCTTAAGAAGCAAACACTTGTGTGAATTGTGCATTGATTCCTACATACTTGCATATTGCACTTGTTATATTACTTTATGTTGACAATATCCATGAGATATACATGTTATAAGTTGAAAGCAATCGCTGAAACTTAATCTTCCTTTGTGTTGCTTCAACACCTTTACTTTGATTTATTGCTTTATGAGTTAACTCTTATGCAAGACTTATTGATGCTTGTCTTGAAGTACTATTCATGAAAAGTCTTTGCTATATGATTCACTTGTTTACTCATGTCATTACCATTATTTTGATCGCTGCATTCATTACATATCTTTACAAATAGTATGATCAAGATTATAATGGCATGTCACTTCAGAAATTATCTTTGTTATCGTTTTACCTGCTCGGGACGAGCAGAACTAAGCTTGGGGATGCTGATACGTCTCCAACGTATCGATAATTTCTTATGTTCCATGCTACTTTATTGATGATACCTACATGTTTTATGCACATTATATGTCATATTTATGCATTTTCCGGAACTAACCTATTAACGAGATGCCGAAGAGCCGTTTTTGTTTTTGGTTTCAGAAATCCTAGTAAGGAAATATTCTCGGAATTGGACGAAATCTTCGCCCAGGGTCCTATTTTTGCACGGAGCTTCCGAAGACCGAAGAGGGAAGGAAGTGGGGCCACGAGGCGCCGACACCATAGGGCGGCGCGGCCCAGGCCCTTGCCGTGCTGGCCTGTGGTGTGGGCCCCTCGCGCCGCCCCCTGACCTACCCTTCCGCCTACTTAAAGCCTCCGTCGCGAAACCCCCAGTACCGAGAGCCACGATACGGAAAACCTTCCAGAGACGCCGCCGCCGCGAATCCCATCTCGGGGGATTCAGGAGATCGCCTCGGCACCTGCCGAGAGGGGATTCATCTCCCGGAGGACTCTTCATCGCCATGATCGCCTCCGGAGTGATGAGTGAGTAGTTCACCCCTGGACCATGGGTCCATAGCAGTAGCTAGATGGTCGTCTTCTCCTTGTTGTGCTTCATTGTTGGATCTTGTGAGCTGCCTAACATGATCAGATCATCTATATGTAATTCTATATGTTGTGTTTGTCGGGATCCGATGGATAGAGAATACTATGTTATGGTGATTATCAATCTATTGTTTATGTGTTGTTTATGATCTTGCATGCTCTCCGTTATTAGTAGAGGCTCTGGCCAAGTTTGTACTCTTAACTCCAAGAGGGAGTATTTATGCTCGATAGTGGGTTCATGCCTTCATTGACACCTGGGACAGTGACAGAAAGTTCTAAGGTTGTGATGTGTGTTGCCACTAGGGATAAAACATTGATTATATGTCTAAGGATGTAGTTGTCGATTACATTACGCACCATACTTAATGCAATTGTCTGTTGCTTAGCAACTTAATACTGAATGGGGTTCGGATGATAACCTGAAGGTGGACTTTTTAGGCATAGATGCAGTTGGATGGCGGTCTATGTACTTTGTCGTAATGCCCGGATTAAATCTCACTATATTTATCATATCATGTATATGCATTGTTATGCCTTTCTCTATTTGTCAATTGCCCGACTGTAATTTGTTCACCCAACATGCTTTTATCTTATGGGAGAGACACCTCTAGTGAACTGTGGACCCCGGTCCTATTCTTTACATAGCATACAATCTACTGCAATTGTGTTTTACTGTTTTCTTGCAAACAATCATCTTCCACTCGATACGTTTAATCCTTTGTTACAGCAAGCCGGTGAGATTGACAACCTCACTGTTTCGTTGGGGCAAAGTACTTTGGTTTTGTTGTGCAGATTCCACGTTGGCGCGGAATCCCTGTTGTTGCCGCATCACATTTCGCCACCATCAACCTTCAACGTGCTTCTTGGCTCCTACTGGTTCGATTAAACCTTGGTTTCATACTGAGGGAAACTTGCTTCTATACGCATCATACCTTCCACTTGGGGTTCCCAACGGACGTGTGCATCTACGCGTATCACACCCCCATCCCCACCCGCCCGGCCATGCCAAGGCGAGGAAGGAGGAGAGGACCGCGCCAGGGTTCGGGGCCGCGCCGCCGCCCCCATTACCGCCCTCCCGGCGAGGCCACGGCGAGGAACGGCGGAGAGGGCTGCGCCGCCATGGCCAGGGCCGCGCCGCCGCCCCCAACACCACCCGCCCGCGCCGCCATCAACCAGAACCGGGACCATCCCCCGGCGCGAAGGCGTGCCTCCTACCGCCGCACCAGGGGACCACGCGAGGATCCCCGCCGCCCCCATCACCGGCCGCGCCAGGCTTCGCCGCCGGCGGTCTCTGGGGACGACGAGGAGGAGAGGGGAGGGGGAGGGGAGGGCGGCGGCGGCTAGGGTTCGCCCGAGTCGCCCTTGGAGGAGGACGACCCGTGGCCCCATGCCGCTTGACAACTAGCTAGCAAGGAGAAAGAAGCAATGGTCGGAGAGAAGGTGGGTGTTTGATGGATGTGATCGCCATGGCTAGTATCCCTATCCTCGCTACAAAAAATGACAACAATCTTGCTCATAGTACGGTAGTCACGTTCAGCAAAAGCACCGGCGACGAGAAGAAGTGTGACGGGCTAGGCGTCGCAGCCACGAATGCACATGTGGGCGAGCCTACTACTCTCCAGAGCGAGTCAGCAGCGAGATAACTCGTCTCTTCATGGCTTGTCGGATCAGCTGCCTGATAGCGATGGCTCTTTTCGCTGGAGCATCAACATGGTTGATCTGCTGATTGCTTCCTCTTCAGATTTTCCATTTGTCCCCGGATTGAAATCGAATCATTCACGAATCTTCACTTTCTCCCAGGAATACAAAGAATATAGCAAAAGCTGGTAAAACCGTTGTAGTACTTAATTCTTCTTTCACCCAAAATACAGCAACGTGTATCCTGAATTACGTTTGATTTTTTCCATTGGATATACTATCAACGTGTTCTGAGGTCAACCAGAACCGAGCTTGAGACCGGCCGGGCTAGCTGAGAAAGTACTAGGTCAAACTATTTTTCTTGATAACCAATTGACTGGCCTCATATTCTTTTCTGGAGTCTTTGAAATAGACTTAACAAATTTATTGATTGAGATGGACTCTAAAAGGAATGAGGTTTAGGGACTTTCAATTATTCAATCAAGCCATGCTTGCAAAGCAGGGGTGGAGACTGATGACTAAACATGATTCATTATGTGCAAGAGCGTTGAAAGGGAAGTACTTTCATAATTCAGACTTTTTGTCCGCGAAAAATAAGAGAAACTCGTCGCATGTTTGGAGAGCAATCCTACACGGGAGTGAAGCTCTAAATAAAGGACTGATTAAACGAGTCGGCGAAGAAATCTCGATTGGTGCCTATGATGATCCTTGGATACCGGCCAATGTTAATGGTTGGCCATTGTGTAAGCCCTTAACGTCTAACGTGACGATGGTCGATGAACGGATTGACACAGAACTATTGTGCTGGTCCGAGGAGAAGTTGGAGGCGGACTTCATAGAGATAGACAACATGCAATACGTCAAATTCCCCTCGGAAGATTTGCCTAGGAAGAATGGGCATGGTCAAAGGAGAGAAACATGATTTTTTCAGTTCGGTCAGCATATCGATTACTCTCATTAATACAACAGGCTTCCCAGTCTTCAGGATCGGGAGAGAATCATCATACATGTTGGAAAAATCTATGGAGATTGACCAATACCACCTAAAGTTCGATGTTTTTGGTGGAGAGTCATGAAGCAGTTTATACCTGCTTGGGGAGTTCTCAAAAGTAGACACATTGAGAAACTTGCATTTTGCGAAGCATGTGGGAAGCAAGAAGAAACTATACAACATGCTATGTTTGACTGTACATGGGCTAAAATATTCTAGGCTGAATTAGAAGCATGGATGGCGTAAAAATTCCGATATTGCACCCAAGTTCATGGGCTATGTACCTTATTAATGGCGGTGGATTGTCGGAGGAAGGAGAGGAGAGGAATGCCCGGAAACATGGAGAGGTCAGCAGGTCAGTGACTGATCCAGTTCGTTGGGTGATGCAGACCACTATCGATTTGGCTCATGTTGGGAAAGAGAAGGTGAAGAGAATTTCAAAGAAAAAAGTATGTTGAAAGGCACCTGAGGAAGGGGTTATTAAAATCAATACATATGCTAGTTTCATTGATACCACAATGTCTGGGGGCACCGGGTTGGTTGTCCATGACCAGCAGGGCAGCTTAATTAGAGGACAAGCTATCTGGTATGAGCATGGTGCTAATGCTTTTATGATGGAGGCAAGGGATATCCTTGATGGTGCAACATTGTCCATGGAGAGGAATTACAACCGGGTGATCATTGAGAGTGATTCGCATATAGCTGTCAATATCTGTAATGAGAATGGTATAAATAGACCATAGTTAATGCCTATTTGTCAAGAGATTAGGAAGATGAGGAGAGTTTTTTCTAGTTTTAGCATTGTTTCAGTTGGGTGGGATGCAAACATGGTTGCCCACTTATGTGCTTAGCAGGCTAGTGTTGATAGGAGGAGATGTCTGTGGATCAACTATAACCCAGGCTTTCTCGTAGATACTCTTATGAATGATTGTAATCCTATTAGTTAATCAATAAAGCTCTCTGAATTCGCAAAAAAAGCTAACGGTACGATGCGATCCTATTATATGACGTGGGCTCACCACATTTCTGGTTGATTACCCAGTCATGGACTAAGATTTCTTGCAGTTGAAACTTTGAGAAGGTGCGGGGCGGCCACTAAGCACTCTGCACATGCACATCTCGAAACTAGAAGGATAGTATATTAGGTCAACATTTGCATGTACAACCTAATTGGACAGGCAACTAACTAAACCATGGACCCCAAAAAAATTAAACCATGGAGCAGTATATTGATGTGTACTTAATTGGTACTTGGGACTCAAGACGAAACCCTCGGCCCACGGGTAGGGTGGGGTTGGCGTAGTAAGGTAGGCCCAACATGCTCTTGTTGAGTCTCTTAGGTGGGATAATCTATCTAACGGTGGGGACTTTTTGGCCTTGCTCTTGTTTTTTCTTGCAGATTTTTCCTATCATACTTATCTCTTATGATTTCTTATGTATGTTTATGCTATCGTAGAAAATGTGTTAAATTTACAACGAACGTATTCAAACAACTCTCGGTACATTGGTTCTGAAAGGATAACCGCATAGTAGGAAAGAACACAACTAAACACTGAAATAATAGATATGTATTTAACATGCACCTGTCGGTTATCAACACACATCTGCATCATATGTGTCCAAAAAGTAATAGCATATGTGGCCATTAGATTTTTTATGTCTACTTGTGCTTATTTCAAGCGATGCAGTTTCAATACAACATACGGAAAGAACAAACTTTATCAACTTTTATTGAACCATTTCAAACACAAAATCATAATATTTGACTAGAACTGGAAATAAGATAGGCAACATGCTAATTATTCAATGACAAGCAAGCTCCTCATAAAAACCATGCGTGCTCTAGACTATTCTATTATCTTATACCAAATCATACTTCGAAAATGAAATCACCATATTTATTGGACCATAAACTTTAGATTATCTCTATCACAATAATTTTCATGCATGCAAATGTAAACATTAATCCATTTATGCACTAAATTTTGTCTAATTTTTTTTACCATGCTCACATTTATGGAAATTTGGCTCAAATAAGTCTTGAATATCTCAAAACGTTAGAAAGGAGGGAGTGATGTTTTGGCTCCTAAGTGTGTATGCTCCCGTTAATTTGAACTGCTACTTTGATATATTTTGAAATGTTAAGTGCACACAAAGTCTTTTCATGAAAAATCAACTTGTCGTTTGGGCTGTGTAAAAAGACAAAATATAGTGCTAAAAATAAGGCTCTTTGTGAGAGTTGTTTTGTCTTTTTTACATCGACCACAAAAATATCGGTTTTTCGCGAAACTGCACGAACGCACATAGATTGGTGAGATGTACATGCGGATTTTTTTTTGACAATTAGAAATATGTTTTTTAGGTAGAGGGAGCATATGCACCCTAGAGCCGAATTGAATTTCCGTAAATCCTAGTGTAACATAATAATGTTTAATTCTATCACATAACAATTGTACTACTCAATAAGTGTGAATAACAGCTTACCACGAATATCGTAGTTAATATTTAGCAACATTAGTATGTGGAAAATTATGTTGATCGAGTAAAAGAATAATTAAGTTGAAATTGTTGTTTGATAAAAATGCAGAAGTAAATATATATAAAATTTTAGTAAAATACCATTTGTACTAAATATGAATTTTGAGTATTGTGATGTCTCACTGGGCCGACAAGCCGAAGGATGTGATTATATATAAAGAAGCTCTTTTGTGGACTTGTTAAAAATGTTAGATTTTTTGATATAACCATGCTTCTTCTATGTTCAACAAGGTGAGTTTATAGGGAAACAAATTAGTTCGGCTGAAAAAACATGACTGTCACATTTTATTTGAAGAAAATTTAAATTTGGCTGTAATGAAAACATTACCTGAAGAAGTTGCTATTCCTTTGGTTAAGCTAGCCAAGTGTTTCAAGGTTATTACTGCGAAGATCTTCAACATTAAAGAGATATAAATGGTTGAAGAACATATGCCAGAAATATTATACCAACTAAAATTTTTTATCCAACATTCTTTGATATCATGAAGCACCTTGTTCTACATCTGCTAACTGAGGTGAGACTAGCTGGAGACCTGTTTAGTTCAAAAGCATGTGGTCAACCAAAATGTTCATTGGCAACATCAAGAACTGGGTACACAATCGGAGCCACCTTGAAGGGTCTATTGCTTAAGGATATTTGTTTGACGAGTGCTTAAAATTTTGTTCCATATATGTCCATGACTATAACACCAAATTAAGAGGAGCAGCAAGGCATGATGACAATATGACTAGTACCGCAACAATAAATTCAAACAAGTACTTAAGAACTTTTGGAAGACCATTTTCAGCTTGCACTACCACTAGTTGAGAATAGCCTACCACTCGCATGTGTAATTTTACTAACAGTCGTACACTGCTACCCACGACTGGTATCTCACCAGTGGTATTAGGTGGCTGATGGCGCGTGATGCACACGTCCGTTGGAAACCCCAAGAGGAAGGTGTAATGCGCACAACAGTAAGTTTTCCCTCAGAAAGAAACCAAGGTTATCGAACCAGTAGGAGATGAAGGCCACGTGAAGGTTGTTGGTGGAGGAGTGTAGTGCGGCGCAACACCAGTGATTCCGGCGCCAACGTGGAACCTGCACAACACAATCAAGATACTTTGCCCCAACGTAACAGTGAGGTTGTCAATCTCACCGGCTTGCTGAAAATAAATGATTAAACGTATGGTGTGGAGAATGATGTTTGTTTGCGAAGAACAACAAAGAACAGAGATTGCAGATTGTATTTCAGATGTAAAAGAATGGACCGGGGTCCACAGTTCACTAGTGGTGTCTCTCCAATAAGATAAATAGCTGGGTGAACAAATTACAGGTGGGCAATTGACAAATAAAGATTCATATACATATCATGATGATCACTATGAGATTTAATCAGGGCATTACGACAAAGAACATAGACCGCCATCCAGCATGCATCTATGCCTAAAAAGTCCACTTTCAGGTTAGCATCCGCACCCCTTCCAGTATTAAGTTGCAAACAACAGACAATTGCATTAAGTATGGTGCGTAATGTAATCAACACAAATATCCTTAGACAAAGCATTGATGTTTTATCCCTAGTGGCAACAACACATCCACAACCTTAGAACTTTCTGTCACTGTCCCGATTCAATGGAGGCATGAACCCACTATCGAGCATAAATACTCCCTCTTGGAGTTACAAGTATCAACTTGGCCAGAGCCTCTACTAGCAACGGAGAGCATGCAAGAACATAAACAACATATATATGATAGATCAATAATCAACTTGACATAGTATTCCATATTCATCGGATCCCACCAAACACAACATGTAGCATTACAAATAGATGATCTCGATCATGTTAGGCAGCTCACAAGATCTAAACATGATAGCACAAGAGGAGAAGACAACCATCTAGCTACTGCTATGGACCCATAGTCCAAGGATGAACTACTCACGTATCCGGAGGCGGGCATGGTGATGTAGAGCCCTCCGGTGATGATTCCCCTCTCCGGCAGGGTGCCGGAGGCGATCTCCTGAATCCCCGAGATGGGATTGGTGGCGGCGGCGTCTCAGTAACTTTTCTCGTATCGTGGCTCTCGGTACTAGGGTTTTCACGACGGAGAGTTTAAGTAGGCGGAAGGGCAGAGTCGGAGGGGGCTCTGATGACCCACAAGTATAGGGGATCGCAACAGTCTTCGAGGGAAGTAAAACCCAAATTTATTGATTCGACACAAGGGGAGGTAAAGAATACTTATAAGCCTTAACAACTGAGTTGTCAATTCAGCTGCACCTGGAAAAGCACTAGTAACAGGGGTGATGTGAAAGTAGCAGTAATATGATAGCAGTAGTAATAGTAACACAGCAGTAATAGCAATATGAGAGCAATGGTACCAGAAAATAGTTGACATGTAGAACGAGTATATGATGATGAAAGATGGACCGGGGTTCCCAGCTATCTACACTAGTGGCAACTCTCCAATAACAAGTGTTGGGTGAACAAATTACAGTTGGGCAATTGATAGGATTGATAAGGCATTAAGAAAGAACATCAATTCATTAATCATGTAGGCATGTTTTCCATATTTAGTCGTATGTGCTCGCAATGAGAAACTTGCACAACATCTATTGTCCTACCAGCCGGTGGCAGCCGGGCCTCAAGGGAATCTACTGGATATTAAGGTACTCCTTTTAATAGAGCACCGGAGCAAAGCATTAACACTCCGTGAAAACATGTGTCCCTCACATCACCGCCATCCCCTCCGGTTGTCCCGATTTCTGTCACTTCGGGGCCTTTGGTTCCGGACAGTGACATGTGCATACAACTTGTAGATACAATCTAAGCAATAATTATAGAGCTCAAATCTAAGATCATGCCACTCGGGCCCTAGTGACAAGCATTAAGCATAACAAGATTGTAGCAACAATAACTTCACAAACTTTATAGATAGACTAATCATAATGTATCATCCATCGGATCCCAACAAACACAACACCGATTACATCAGATGGATCTCAATCATGTAAGGCAGCTCATGAGATCATTGTATTGAAGTACATGGGGGAGAGAATACCAACTAGCTACAGCTAGAACCCGTAGTCCATGGGGGAACTACTCACGGAGCATGATGGAGGCGATGGCGTTGATGGAGATGGCTTCCGGGGGCACTTCCCCGTCCCGGCAGGGTGCCGGGACAGAGACTTCTGTCCCCGATTGGAGTTTCGCGATGGTGGCGGCGCCTGGAGTCTTTCTGGAGTTTCGTCAAGTGGTCCGGTGTTTTTAGGTCGAAAGGGGTTAAATAGGCGAAGAGGCGGCGTCGAGGGGCACCAGGGCGCCCTCCTCATAGGCCGGCGCGGCCAGGCCTGCCCGCGCGGCCTTGTGGTGTCGGGGCCCTGGGCCTCCTCTCCGTCTCCCCTTCGGTGTTCTGGAGCCTCCCGGGAAAAATAAGATCTTTGGCGTTGATTTCGTCCAATTCCGAGAATATTGCCCGAACAGCCTTTCTGGAACCAAAAACAGCAGAAAACAGGAACTGGCACTGTGGCATCTTGTTAATAGGTTAGTTCCGGAAAACGCATAGAAACATCATAAAGTGCAAGCAAAACATGTAAGTATTGTCATAAAACAAGCATGTAACGACAGAAATTATGGATACGTCGGAGACGTATCAGCATCCCCAAGCTTAGTTCTGCTCGTCCCGAGCAGGTAAAACGATAACAAAGATAATTTCTGAAGTGACATGCTACTTACATAACCTTGATCATACTATTACAAAGCATATGAAATGAATGAAGTGACTCAAGGCAATGATCTATAGTTGCTAACAAGTAGATAACATATAGCAAAACTTTTCATGGAGAGTACTTTCAAGACAAGCATCAAAAGTTTTGCACAAGAGTTAACTCATAAAGCAATAAGTTCATAGTAAAGGCATCGAAGCAACACAAAGGAGGATATAAGTTTCAGCGGTTGCTTTCAACTTTCAACATGTATATCTCATGGATATTGTCAACATAGAGTAACATGATGAATGCAAATATGCAAGTATGTAAGAATCAATGCACAGTTGACACAAGTGTTTGCTTCTAAGATGGAAGGAAGTAGGTAACTGACTCAACATAAAAGTAAAAGAATGGCCCTTCTACGAGGGAAGCATCGATTGCTATATTTGTGCTAGAGCTTTGGTTTTGAAAACATAAAGAGAGCATAAAAGTACAATTTTGAGAGGTGTTTGTTGTTGTCAACGAATGGTAGTGGGTACACTAACTACCTCATCAACCGGACTCACAAGAGCGGCTCCCATTTTATTTATTTTTGGGTGGCACTCCTTCCAACCTTTCTTTCACAAACCATGGCTAACCGAATCCTCGGGTGCCTGCCAACAATCACATACCATGAAGGAGTGCCTTTTCATTTAAGTTTTATTATGATGATGACACTCCCCCCAACCTTTGCTTACACAAGCCATGGCTAACCGAATCCTTCGGGTGCCGTCCAACAATCACAAACCATGGAGGAGTGTCTATTTAAGTTAATTAATTTGGGACTGGGAATCCCATTGCCAGCTCTTTTTGCAAAATTATTTGGATAAGCGGATGTGCCACTAGTCCATATGAGAGTCCGTCAAAAGTAAATGACAAGGTTGAAAGCTAAACACCACATACTTCCTCATGAGCTATGAAACATTAACACAAATTGAGAAGCATTTTGAATTATTTAAAGGTAGCACTCAAGCAATTTACTTTGGAATGGCAGGAAATACCACATAGTAGGTAGGTATGGTGGACACAAATGGCATAGGTTTTGGCTCAAGGTTTTTGGATGCACGAGAAGTATTCCCTCTCAGTACAAGGTTTAGGCTAGCAAGGTTATTTGAAGCAAACACAAGTATGAACCGGTACAGCAAAACTTACATAAGAACATATAGCAAGCATTATAATACTCTACATTGTCTTCCTTGTTGCTCAAACACTTTTACCAGAAAATATCTAGACCTTAAGAGAGATCAATTATGCAAACCAATTTTAACAAGCTTTACGGTAGTTCTCCACTAATAGGTTTAAACTACATGCAAAAACTTATGATCTACTTGAGAGCTCAAAAAAATTGCCAAGTATCAAATTATCCAAGACATATGAGGCATTTTCTTTTCCCAACCAAATAAAGATAAATATTGTAGCTTCCAACTTTTATTCATTGAACATTAAAAGTAAAACGAAGAACAAGTGTTCATATGAAAAAGCGGAGCGTGTCTCTCTCCCAAACATGGATTGCTAGGATCCGAATTTATTCAAACATAAACAAAACGAAAAATAAACACACAGACGCTCCAAGTAAAGCACATATGATGTGACTGAATAAAAATATAGTTTCAGGGGAGGAACCTGATAAGTTGATGAAGAAGGGGATGCCTTGGGCATCCCCAAGCTTAAACGCTTGAGTCTTCTTCAAATATGCAGGGATGAACCACGGGGGCATCCCCAAGCTTAGACTTTTCACTCTTCTTGATCATATATCATCCTCCTCTCTTGACCCTTGAAAACTTCCTTCACACCAAACTTCTCATAAACTTCATTAGAGGGGTTAGTACTCAAAAAATTTGAATCCACCTTGGTCCTGTAGTGGCACATTGCAAGAACTCAATAAAACATTAGCTACAGCTCTCCACGTCTAGAAAGCCTCACATAAAGTCCACAAGAGACAATGCAAAAAACAGAGACAGAATCTGCCAAAACAGAACAGCCAGTAAACACGAATTTTTACGGGGTACTTCCGTTGCTCAAATCAGAAAACTCAAAACTAATGAAAGTTGCGTACATATCTGAGGATCACGCACGTAAATTGACAGATTTTTCTGAGTTTCCTACAGAGAAATTTGCCCAGATTCGTGACAGATAGAAATCTGTTTCTGCGCAGGAATCCAAATCTAGTATCAACCTTCGATTAGAGGCTTCACTTGGCACAACAAAACACAAAACTAAGATAAGGAGAGGTTGCTACAGTAGTAAACAACTTCCAAGACACAAATATAAAACAAAGTACTGTAGCAAAATAACACATGGGTTATCTCCCAAGAAGTTCTTTTCTTTATAGCCATTAAGATGGGCTCAGCAGTTTTAAATGATGCACTCGCAAGAAACAAGAGTAGAGGTAAAAGAGAGCATCAAAAAGCAAATCCAAAACACATTTAAGTCTAACATGCTTCCTATGTAAAGGAATCTTGTAAATAAACAAGTTCATGAAAAGCAAAGTAACAAGCATAGGAAGATAAAACAAGTGTAACTTCAAAATTTTAAGCATATAGAGAGGTGTTTTAGTACCATGCAAATTTCTACAACCATATTTTCCTCTCTCATAATAATTTTCAGTAGCTTCATGGATAAACTCAACAATATAACTATCACATGCAGCATACTTTTCATGATTTCCAAACACATAATTTTTATCAATCTCAAGAATAGTGGAATTAAAACTTTCAAACTTACTTTTATCAATAATATAACAAGGTAGTTGATCAATCTCAAGAGATATGGGACACATAGATAATGTCAAGAACTCTCGAATCCCATTTTCATTAGTAGTACAATTAATATTATCAAGTAACATAGGACCATCATCTAAAGCTTTATCATAAACATTTGCTAAGCAAAATTCTTTAGTACCATGCATTTCGACATCAGGCACAAACAAAGCATTATCATAAGATTTATCAAAGTAGCATGGATTATCATATATAACAGTAGCATAATTATTCTCACAAGTTTTACTTATAGGTACTATTTCAAGAGAATCCACAGGAACATAACATTCAACCTCTTCCGGCAAGCATGGAGGACAATCAAATAGTGTAAGAGATAAAGAGTTACTCTCATTAGAAGGTTGGCATGGGTAGCTAATCCATTCTTCCTCCTTTTGTTCGTCGCTCTCCTCTTCTTTTTCATCCAATGAGCTTTCAGGTTCATCAATTTCCTCCTCCTTTTCATCCAATGAGCTTTCAGGTTCATCAATTTCTTCTTCCACCGGTTCCTGCAAATTGTGAGTGCATTCTTGTGCATTAATGTGTCTCTCTTTATAATCAAGGATATAAGGATTCCTACTGTAGCATTCTATGCATGAATTAAGGATAGTAGAGACATAATCTTTAAGGTCCTTACAAATAGCACAAGTTTCATAATTCTCAACCATGAAGGATTCTATCTCGGAGGCTCCCATAAATAAGACAAATTGTTCTACCTCTTCGAACCCATAATGAATATAGCAATTCCGATTATAGTTCTTAATTAAAAATTCCTCACTAAAGCCACATTGAAATTTAAGATGTTTAGTATCATGTTCAGAGCAACAGTTTATATCATGGCGTTTAAGCAAGATCTTAGCAATTGTATTTAATTTTTCTATCATAGCACTCATTATTTTACCAGTTCTTGATTCTCTATAATTATTATAACATTCTATAAGCTCCAAGTAGGTTGTAGGTTCTCCCATAACAGCAGTTTTTAATTTTTAGGTTTTTCAAATTTTTATGGATTTTTGGGTATATAGGGAAAATAAAACAAGACAAAAATAAACTAGACAAAAGTAAACTAAGCAAAGTAAAACTAGACAGAAATAAACTAAGCACAAATAAACTAGACAGAAATAAACTAGCAAGACAAAATAAGATAAAAGCAGAGAGAGAGGTAGAGTGTACTCCCAGGTGAACTTATGAGTAGAGCTATGCCTCCCCGGCAACGGCGCCGAAAATAGTCTTGATGACCCACAAGTATAGGGGATCGCAACAGTCTTCGAGGGAAGTAAAACCCAAATTTATTGATTCGACACAAGGGGAGGTAAAGAATACTTATAAGCCTTAACAACTGAGTTGTCAATTCAGCTGCACCTGGAAAAGCACTAGTAACGGGGTGATGTGAAAGTAGCAGTAATATGAGAGCAATAGTAATAGTAACACAGCAGCAGTAATAGCAATATGAGAGCAATGGTACCAGAAAATAGTTGACATGTAGAACGAGTATATGATGATGAAAGATGGACCGGGGTTCCCAGCTATCTACACTAGTGGCAACTCTCCAATAACAAGTGTTGGGTGAACAAATTACAGTTGGGCAATTGATAGGATTGATAAGGCATTAAGAAAGAACATCAATTCATTAATCATGTAGGCATGTTTTCCATATTTAGTCGTATGTGCTCGCAATGAGAAACTTGCACAACATCTATTGTCCTACCAGCCGGTGGCAGCCGGGCCTCAAGGGAATCTACTGGATATTAAGGTACTCCTTTTAATAGAGCACCGGAGCAAAGCATTAACACTCCGTGAAAACATGTGTCCCTCACATCACCGCCATCCCCTCCGGTTGTCCCGATGTCACTTCGGGGCCTTTGGTTCCGGACAGTGACATGTGCATACAACTTGTAGATACAATCTAAGCAATAATTATAGAGCTCAAATCTAAGATCATGCCACTCGGGCCCTAGTGACAAGCATTAAGCATAACAAGATTGTAGCAACAATAACTTCACAAACTTTATAGATAGACTAATCATAATGTATCATCCATCGGATCCCAACAAACACAACACCGATTACATCAGATGGATCTCAATCATGTAAGGCAGCTCATGAGATCATTGTATTGAAGTACATGGGGAGAGAATACCAACTAGCTACAGCTAGAACCCGTAGTCCATGGGGGAACTACTCACGGAGCATGATGGAGGCGATGGCGTTGATGGAGATGGCTTCCGGGGCACTTCCCCGTCCCGGCAGGTGCCGGGACAGAGACTTGTCCCCCGAATTGGAGTTTCGCGTGGTGGCGCGCCCGGAGTCGGAGTTTCGTCAAGTGGTCCGGTGTTTTTAGGTCGAAAGGGGTTAAATAGGCGAAGAGGCGGCGTCAGAGGGGGCGCCCTCCTCATAGGCCGGCGCGGCCGGCCTGCCCGCGCGGCCTTGTGGTGTCGGGGCCCTGGGCCTCCTCTCCGTCTCCCCTTCGGTGTTCTGGAGCCTCCCGGGAAAAATAAGATCTTTGGCGTTGATTTCGTCCAATTCCGAGAATATTGCCCGAACAGCCTTTCTGGAACCAAAAACAGAAAACGAACTGGCACCGTGGCATCTTGTTAATAGGTTAGTTCCGGAAAACGCATAGAAACATCATAAAGTGCAAGCAAAACATGTAAGTATTGTCATAAAACAAGCATGTAACGACAGAAATTATGGATACGTCGGAGACGTATCAGGCTCGAGGGGCCCACCCCATAGGGTGGCGCGGGCCCCTCCTTGGCCGCGCCGCCCTATGGTGGCGGCTCCTCGTGGCCCCACTTCGTATCCTCTTCGGTCTTGGAAACTCCGTGGAAAAATAAGACCGTTGGCTTTTGTTTCGTCCAATTCCGAGAATATTTTCTGTGTAGGATTTCTGAAACCAAAAACAGCAGAAAACAGGAACTGGCGCTTCGGCATCAAAACATCATAAAGTGTGAACAAAACATGTAGGTATTGTCATAAAACTAGCATGGAACATAAGAAATTATAGATACGTTTGAGACGTATCAAGCATCCCCAAGCTTAGTTCCTACTCGCCCTCGAGTAGGTAAACGATAAAAAACAATAATTTTTGAAGTGACATGCTACCAACACAATCTTGATCAACATTATTGTAAAGTATATGAGATGAATGGAGTGATTCGAAGCAATAGATTGCTAACAAAAGATAATGACTAAACAACTGAATCATATAGCAAAACTTTTCATGAATAGTACTTTCAAGACAAGTATCAAAAAGAATTGCGTAAGAGCTAACTCATAAAGCAATAGATTCAAAGTAGAAGGGAAGCAACACAAAGGATGATTAAGTTTCAGCAATTGCTTTCAACTTGTAACATGTATATCTCATGGATAATTATCAACATAAAGTAATATAACAAGTGCAATAACTAAACATTTAAGAATCAATGCACACAGTTGACACAAGTGTTTGCTTCTAAGATAGAAAGAAGTAGGTAAACTGACTCAACATAAAGTAAAAGAAAGGCCCTTCGCAGAGGGAAGCATGGATTACTATTTTTGTGCTAGAGCTTTTATTTTGAAAACATAGAAACAATTTTGTCAACGGTAGTAATAATTCATATGTGTTATGCATAAAACTTCCTACAAGTTGCAAGCCTCATGCATCGAATACCAATAGTGCCCGCACCTTGTCCTAATTAGCTTGGATTTACATGGATTATCATTGCATAACATATGTTTCAACCAAGTGTCACAAAGGGGTACCTCTATGCCGCCTGTACAAAGGTCCAAGGAGATAGATCGCATTTGATTTCTCGTTTTTGATAGATCTCAACTAAGGACATCCATACCGGGACAACATAGAAAACAGATAATGGACTCCTCTTTAATGCATAAGCATTCAACAATAGATAATATTCTCATAAGAGATTGAGGATTAATGTCCAAACTGAAAACTTCCACCATGATACATGGCTTTGGTTAGCGGCCCAATGTTCTTCTCTAACAATATGCATACTCAAACCATTTGATCATGATAAATCACCCTTACTTCAGACAAGACGAACATGCATAGCAACTCACATGATATTCAACAAAGGTGTAAAAAGTTGACGGCGTCCCCAGAAACATGGTTACCGCTCAACAAGCAACTTATAAGAACTAAGATACATAGCTACATATTCATCACCACAATAGTTTTTAAGCTATTTTCCCATGAGCTATATATTGCAAAGACAAAGGAATGAAGTTTTAAAGGTAGCACTCAAGTAATTTACTTTGGAATGGCAGAAAAATACCACATATAGGTAGTTATGGTGGACACAAATGGCATGGGTTTTGGCTCAAGGTGTTTGGATGCACGAGAAGCATTTCCTCTCAGTACAAGGCTTTGGCTAGCAAGGTTGTTTGAAGCAAACACAAGTATGAACAAGTACAACAAAACTTACACAAGCACATATTGCAAGCATTATAAGACTCTACACTGTCTTCCTTGTTGTTCAAACACTTTACCAGAAAATATCTAGACCTTAGAGAGATCAATCATGCAAACCAAATTTCAACAAGCTCTACAACAGTTCTCCACTAATAGATTTAAACTACATGATGCAAGAGATTAAACATGATCTATGAGAGCTCAAAACAATTGCCAAGTATCAAATTATTCAAGACCATATGAAGAATTTTCTGATTCCAACCAAATAGCAATTAACGAAGCAATTTTCAGTTTTCGCCATGAACATTAAAGCATAACTAAGAACACCAGTGTTCAAATGAAAAAGCGGAACATGTATATCTCCAATATAAGGATTGATGGGATCCAACTTTATTTAAACCAAAACAAAAATAAAAACAAACAGACGCTCCAAGTAAAGAACATAAGATGTGACGGAATAAAAATATAGTTTCACTAGAAGTGACCTGATAAGTTGTCGATGAAGAAGGGGATGCCTTGGGCATCCCCAAGCTTAGATGCTTGAGTCTTCTTGAAATATGCAGGGATGAACCACGGGGCATCCCCAAGTTTAGACTTTTCACTCTTCTTGATCATATTGTATCATCCTCTTCTCTTGACCCTTGAAAACATCCTCCACACCAAACTTAAAGCAAACTCATTAGAGGGTTAGTGCATAATCAAAAATTCATATGTTCAGAGGTGACATAATTATTCTTAACACTTCTGGACATTGCACAAAGCTACTGAAAGTTAATGGAACAAAAAAATCCATTCAACATAGCAAAAGAGGCAATGCGAAATAAAAGGCTGAATCTGTCAAAACAGAACAGTCCGTAAAGACGAATTTTTCTGAGGCACTTAACTTGCTCAGATGGAAAAACTCAAAACTATTGAAAGTTGCGTACATATCTGAGGATCACGCATGTAAATTGGCAGAATTTTTTGATTCTTCTACAGAGAGAAGGACGCGAATTCGTGACAGACAGCAAATCTGTTTCTGCGCAGTAATCCAAATCTAGTATCAACTTTACTATTAGAGACTTTACTTGGCACAATAACATGATAAGGAGAGGTTGCTACAGTAGTAACAACTTCCAAGACTCAACAAAACAGTAGTAAAAATAAAACCATGGGTTATCTTCCAAGAAGTGCTTTTCTTTAACGCCTTTCAGCTAGGCGCAGAAAGTGCGAATCAAGCTAGTATTATCCAGAGAAGAAGCATCAACATTATTACCAGGGGAGTTGGGAGTTTTCTCAACAATGCATTGTATCTTGTCTATGTAAGTAAATCCTCTTTCGTTGCTCTTAGGCTTACTATCCTCATCAAATAAATTTTCAGGAACAAGCCAAGCATAGTTATTTTCTAAAGCTTCATGCATCCCTAGGAGCTTACTAGGTATTGGTAATTTAATCTCCCCCTCACCATTGACGTTATTAGTGTACTTTAATCTATCCATGTCCATATTTTTAAGTGTTTTTGCAAAATCGGTATAAAAGCCAAGCCTCTTATGCTTAATAAAAACTTTTCTAGCTTCTTTAGCTATATCACCAAATTCTCTAAGAAGGACCTCTAAAACAAAATCCCTCTTTTCTCCCATTTCCATAACAGAGAGTGTAAGAAACATATGTTGCATTATTGGATTAAGATTAACAAATCTAGCATCCAACATGTGCACTAAAGAGGAAGTAGCAATTTCATAATTAGGAGCAAGTTCTACCAAGGATCTATCTTCAAAATCTTCAACTATACTAACATGAGTGAAAAATTCTTCTATATTATCTCTTCCAATGATAGACCCTTGCCCTACCGGTATATCTTTCAGAGTGAACTTAGGAGGAAGCCTGATGAAATAAACAAAAGGTAAATAAAGTAAATGCAAGTAACTATTTTTTTGTGTTTTTGATATAGAGAAAGTAAACAAGACAGAAAATAAAGTAAAGTAAAGCAAGACAAAAACAAAGTAAAGAGATTGGATGTGGGAGACTCACCTTGCAGCATGTCTTGATCTCCCCGGCAACGGCGCCGAAACAGCTTGTTGGCGTGTAGTTGAGTTCTCGGGTGCAACTTTTCTTCAGGTCCCGACAACGGCGCCAAAACCTTGATGGCGCGTGATGCACACGTCCGTTGGGAACCCCAAGAGGAACGTGTGATGCGCAGCAGCAAGTTTTCCCTCGAAAGAAACCAAGGTTATCGAACCAGTAGGAGATGAAGGCCACGTGAAGGTTGTTGGTGGAGGAGTGTAGTGCGCGCAACAGTGATTCCGGCTCCAACGTGGAACCTGCAAAACACAATTAAGATACTTTGCCCCAACGTAACAGTGAGGTTGTCAATCTCACCGACTTGCTGAAAACAAAGGATTAAACGTATGGTGTGGAGAATGATGTTTGTTTGCGAAGAACAACAAAGAACAGAGATTGCAGTAGATTGTATTTCAGATGTAAAAGAATGGACCGGGGTCCACAGTTCACTAGTGGTGTCTCTCCAATAAGATAAATAGCATGCTGGGTGAACAAATTACAGGTGGGCAATTGACAAATAAAGATTCATATACATATCATGATGATCACTATGAGATTTAATCAGGGCATTACGACAAAGAACATAGACCGCCATCCAACATGCATCTATGCCTAAAAAGTCCACTTTCAGGTTAGCATCCGCACCCCTTCCAGTATTAAGTTGCAAACAACAGACAATTGCATTAAGTATGGTGCGTAATGTAATCAACACAAATATCCTTAGACAAAGCATTGATATTTTATCCCTAGTGGCAACAACACATCCACAACCTTAGAACTTTCTGTCACTGTCCTAGATTCAATGGAGGCATGAACCCACTATCGAGCATAAATACTCCCACTTGGAGTTACAAGTATCAACTTGGCCAGAGCCTCTACTAGCAACGGAGAGCATGCAAGAACATAAACAACACATATATGATAGATCAATAATCAACTTGACATAGTATTCCATATTCCTGATCCCACCAAACACAACATGTAGCATTACAAATAGATGATCTTGATCATGTTAGGCAGCTCAAGATCTAAACATGATAGCACAAGAGGAGAAGACAACCATCTAGCTACTGCTATAAACCCATAGTCCAAGGATGGACTACTCACGCATCAGTCCGGAGGCGGGCATGGTGATGTAGAGCCCTCGGTGATGATCTCCCAGGGTGCCGGAGGCGATCTCCGAATCCCCGAGATGGGATTGGTGGCGGCGGCGGTGTCTCAGTAAATTTTCTCGTATCGTGGCTCTCGGTACTAGGGTTTTCGCGACGGAGAGTTTAAGTAGGCGGAAGGGCAGAGTCGGAGGGGCTCGAGGGCCCACCCCATAGGGTGCCTTGGCCGCGCCGCCCTATGGTGGCGGCTCCTCGTGGCCCCACTTCGTATCCTCTTCGGTCTTCTGGAAACTCCGTGGAAAAATAAGACCGTGGGCTTTTGTTTCGTCCAATTCCGAGAATATTTCCTGTAGGATTTCTGAAACCAAAAACAGCAGAAAACAGAACGGCGCTTCGGCATCTTGTTAATAGGTTAGTGCCGGAAAATGCATCAAAACATCATAAAGTGTGAACAAAACATGTAGGTATTGTCATAAAACTAGCATGAAACATAAGAAATTATAGATACGTTGGAGATGTATCAGTGGCACACAACTAGTAAGGGTTTAGGGGGCATTCCCACCCTCTGACGAGCTGGATCAAAAGAAACCCTAACCCGTTGACCGCACAGTCTACAACTTTGGCTCTATCCCAACGGCGGTGCGCCTGTGGACTTGTGCCTTCATTAGATCTTGGTTAGATCATAGGTACATGAGGTAGCAAGGATCAGACCATGTGCTCTCAAGATACCCTCCGGTTCATCCCGTGAGGGAGTTCCCCCTAAACGTCCATAACTTTTGTAAAAGTGCCACGAGCGCATGTGCGTGAAGCCTGTCACACCGGGGGTTCAACATTGTATGTAGAAACATCCGATCACACTTGTATACACACCATGTGGACAAACACATGTTTTGGGGCACATTCCCACCCTCCAAGGAGCGGGATCCACATAAACCCTAATCCGTTGGCCGGACAGTCTACAACTTTGTCTCTAACTCTCTATCCCAACCGAGCGAGGGAGTTCCCCCATACGTACAGAACCTTCCTAAGTACCATTAGCACATGTGCGTGAAGCCGGTCACACCAGGGGGTTCTACATTGGATGTAGCAACATCCCACCATACTTGTGTACGCACCATGTGGACATACGCAAGTATTGGGGGCACATTCTCGGTGTTATGCACATAATCACCTCAATCAGTAACACATCGAATATTCATCTTTTTATAACTAGACACTGCATTTGGTTAGAGAAAAATCGAATATTCGCAAATTGGACGAATGTTCTCTAATAATTAACAGTATGATGATGTTAATGTGTATAAACCGGTTCTGAACTGAACTTTCATGTGTGTGAACCTTTGAACATGTGCACGGCGACTAATTAACCAGTCACTACACACACACATCTCAATACAAAACAGTCAACACTGGCACGTAGTAGAACCTAATTATGCAAGTTATAATTATGCAGGAGAACTTTTTTTAGGCAATGCAGGAGAACCTAATTATCTGAGGGCTCCACGTGCATGAGGAGCAATTCTATATAACTGAAGAAAATGGTAGCTAACACTGCCTTCCTTTTTACCATATAATGTGATCGAAAGCGACAGCTCGATCATCATGTCACACGAGTTGTATTTTTCTGGCCTAAATTTACTTTATTTCCAGGGGGCAACAACATGTAGACGTGTGAGAGATGAGGTGGCTTTGCAAATCATCGAAGGACCATTGTCTCCTGAAGTAAGAAGTAGTAGGCCTGAATCTTTCTTTATCCACGTGCCCCGGATGCCTGATGCTGGCTGCTAACCGGGCAGTTCACCGGCCGTGTGCTCTAGTAGCTGGCTACCGCTCCGACAGAAAAAAAAAACACGCTTAAATTGTAAAGGAAAATTCCTTCGTTTTTCGAGGGGGGAACTGGCCTGAACGGCAGATATTGCGGTTGGCAAGTACTGTACCTGCAATATCAAGCCGGCTATGGTGTCAACTTCGCAACACTAGGTAGCATGGGGCATATCATCTACGGTCGAACATTCACTGAACAAACCAAGAAGAATGTTCGTGTATGAGAACTACACTGGTGAGGAGACTGGGAGAGACACAAGCAGTTGATTTTACATTCAAAACACCGTGCGGATAAGAAAAACCTATTGGAACGATTTTTGCAAGACAAGAGCTTCAGTCTTCGTGCTGAGAATTGATTTATGAACATTAGAAATTCAGGACAAATACATCAGGTACTACTATACTACTAGCGTATATGTATGGATTTTCAGTTAATTGCTGAACTGTTGCCGAGTACCGACAAAGACATCCAACTTCTTTACACAAAATATTTGAACCTCAATCTGCTCCATCACGTCAAAGGATCCCTCATCGCTGCTTAACTGGGCTCTCGCAGCCCGCGCAGCAGATACATCAGCTCTTGATCTTGCTGGTATACGTTCCTCACACTCCAGTCGTTACCATTCCTCTTTAGTAATGACTTGGAGCTGCTCTTGAATTCCTGGGAGAAGGACAATTTTTTTTTACCAAATTGTTAAGTTAAACATATATGGCAAACAAATTTAGCAAACCTTTATATTTATCACTCAGGTCTAAGTTTCGAGTCACCTGGCTCAGGGTGAAAGAGAAAAACAAGGCAGCTGACCAAATAACAGTGCAGACTGCAAAGAAAATATTGTTTTAAAAGAACTAAAATATTGATTTCCATGTGTTCAAATTTACAAACAAATTAATCAAAAAATACGATTTCATGACAACAAGCTAGTACAATGCCATCACAACTTGCAGTACAAGTGGCTTAGGCCCTTCAAGGCATGCTACAGATAAAAGAACAAAATACAGGAAGATGGTATGGAATACTCGCACCAACTTGATCAATTGATATATATTTATCCTAATACTCAACACAGTACCTTATATGCACAGAAGTACAAGAGTTAAAGCTCAATCTATCTATTTCTGCGTTATTCTTCCCCTTCGTTCCTCCCATTCAATCACTTAACAATTGCATTCAGAAGATGTACTATTATTTTCAGCATTAGAAGAATCCTCTTCGTCAGTTTCAGCTGATGATACTCCTTTTTCTTCAGTCAAACTCTTTTCAGGCCTATGCCAATTATTTCTTCTTAAAAAGAGTTTTTACATGCCTAGAATTTTTATATTTCTTCTGATTAAACAAGAGTTGGCCACTGCTTCCTTATTGGTATTGTATTTGTCAAGATACTATTAACAGTTGGTTGGACTATCAATAGGATTTGGGTGATCCAACTAAGTAGAAAAAGTATTCAACACCATCTTGACAAGGAATGATGACAAGGATAAGTAAGATGAAACAACTTTTCTCAACTAAGAGATCAACCTGGATGATAATTTTGATCAATGAATTCAATCATAATGAGAGATATCTTAATTAAATTACACACAAGAACACTGACACTAAACATGGGTCCCTCCTCCTTTTCTCCGGGCTTGGGACCGGCTATGCAACATGAAGTATAACCTCATGATATCATAGGCGGAGTTACCCCCCCCCCCCCCCACACACGCACACACGCTTCCCCTATCCACACCCACACGCGTGCGTGCGCGCACGCACCCTCAGAACGAACTGCATTTTGCAGAACAAGGACAAATGCAAGGCTCTTCTGTGAGGTAGTGATGCTCAATTTTTGGGTGGTAGGGCCACCTCTTGCAACCACAACATGTGGTCAAACATTTTAGTGCATGTAAGCACTACCAGGTAGGAACACAATTTGATCTTGCTCCCTTGCAAGACCAACAGTACATAGCATCAATGGTTCAAATTCAACTTGTAAAAGCTGAAATAACCATTTTTCAACCACGATATGTGGTTAACAGTGTTTGTTGGTGTGGGCATTCCCACAAATAAATAAGTGTGGATCGTCATTGACCGCAAGACCCATAGTGTTCAAATTTCATTGAGCAGGGTGGTCTGCCCACAAGGGCCAGACCTGACTTGAATAGACTTATTGTGCACATCAATTGCACACAGTGAAACATGCCTTTTGCCACCGCAATATGCGGCTAATTGTTCTTAGCTCATGTGGGCGGCTAAGTATTTTAGGTCATGTGGGCATTCCCACACAAAATAAGCATGGATCTTGCTTAAATGCAAGACAGACTGGTGCTCAAGTTTTGTTTAGCTGCTTGCTCTGTCTAGAAGCGACAGATAGGACGAAGCATAGCAACCGGTTCAAGATGTGCATGCCAAAACATGTCCCGTGATGATTAATTACTTTGGTCTCATTTAAATTTCAATAGCCAAGCAAGAATAAGTACTTCCTCCGATCCAAATTAGTTGTCGCCGATTTGGCGCAAAATTGTGCTGAATCAGCGACAACTAATATGGATGGGAGGAAGTACTGGGTTTAGGGATAGTGGGTGAGCAAGAATCTCTTTGCTTCAGAGGTAGACCCTAACTGGGTTGGGTCTGCTGCATTAGCAAAGATCTCCTTACCCAACTTCCACAGCTAATGCTAGGTGTTATTTGTTCTAGGTGTTGGGTAATACTGGCAGGCAAGCGCTAATGAGTGTGGGAAACTGAGCGTACCGCACACACTGGCTGGCTGATGCGGGTCTGGGAGCTGGGGGGAGCTCGTCGGCGTGTGCGGCCCTCTCAGCGTCCATGTCCAACCTCCTCACCGCACCTGCAAGAATTGAAACAACAATGTTAATACTCTAGCGAAGACGACAGTGGGAGGAAAAATAGAACGGGAGGGAGGGTCTGAGAGGCTGAGCACTCAACTTGAGCGGCGAACAGGCGGACAGGACGGAGAGCACCGCGGACGCAAACGAACAGACCCAGCTCCCCTTCCCCAGCAGCAGCAGCACAGCTACCGCTGGCCCGGCGATCGGAGGAAGCGACGCCTGCTCGTCGGCGGGCCGACGGAGCTGATTGGACAACTTGGGTGATCTCAGACCACCCAGATCGCCAAAGAGGAGGACAGCCACGTCGGCCCGGCGAGCGGAGGAGGCGACGCCTGCTCGTCGGCGGGCAGACGGAGCTTATTGGTTTGATCTCGCTCGATCCAGATCGAGAAAGAGCAGCACAGCCACCGCCGGCCCGCCAAGCGGAGGAGGCAACGCTTGCTCGCTTGGCGGGCCGGCCGAGCTGATTGGACAACGCAGGAGCTCTCGCTCCAGCATGATCGCCCATGGAAGACAATGTTGGGTGGAATGTGGATACAGTTCCGGGAGTTCAACTATTGCTCATCAGAGAGAAGAAAAGATGTGGACGATCGCCCAAGCAAGACAATGTTGGGTGAGAAGAAAAAGAGTTTCAGTTCCTCCTATTGTATACTCGCAAGGGTTGGCGAACACACGGGTTTGTTCTCCAAAGATTTCTACAAAAATCTTCCCGGAATGTTAAAAATCATACAACTGACATTACATCTTCTCGAGCACACAAGTTTGTTCTAGTAGAAAAATTGCTGTAAATATCTGCCATCGCATTTGCTCTAAAAATCTTCTAAACGGAATGCACCATGGGGGATGGATGGAAGCCAAGTGCACATAAAAGCCAGTATCTTTTGCCGGCAATGTTGTTGCTGGCCTTGTGGTGACGGTGCATACTTGTCTCACATAGAGTTTCAGTGTAGCAATTTTGCTGTACCTACATTGTAGCTGGAGCTGAACCAATGCATTGACTAGCATGATAATCTCACACGAAGTATCCGCACAAAGGAAACGGTTTTTTATTTTTGTTTTGGATCACTTTGTTCATTGTTCAGTAAAACGACCGACCGTGTACACTCTGAGGATGGTACTCACTCTCCACGCTAAGATATCTCTTCAGGCAATAACTTCGAGCCGCTGGATTTAGGTAGCGATGGTTGAACAAACGAGGGAGGATGTTCTTGTAAGAGAAATAGATACACTGGGAATTGATTTATGGCCGGTTGGTAGCTTTTGGCAGATTTGCGCTAGTACCTATTTCGCATATTCCATCATCAGGGCCCTTTTGATCATGCAAGCTCGGTCTGCAACTCCGCTTCAGGCATTTTAGATTTTTTCTGTTTGGTAATTTGCATTTTGGATTATCTGCACTTTGACGCCCGAATTCTAGCTTCAGTTGTGTCCATCAGCTACGGGAAATCCGTTCGTTACAAAGATTCCCACAGCCTGAACTGGCCCGGACCACCACAAAAACTATCGAGGAAATTCATATGATCTTACGCAATTAATGCACTAGGGAGATATGGCTTCATAGTTTTAGGGGATGCGAGTGTCGAATCTGTGTCAATTTAGATTTTTTTATACCATACGATGTGGGGCTGAATAACACAATGGTACAAACTATTTGGACACACGCACGCGCGCGCACACACACAAATCTGTTTTCCTCGCTGACCCGATTCACGAACTCAATTGAGTCTGAAGAGTGAAGAGATTGCAAATTGACAGAGTTGCAAAAGGTAGAATTCCAATCTAAGACTTTGTCAAGCAATTTGATAGAGTTTGAAGAGTGAAAAGATTGCAAATTGACAGAGTTGCAAAAAGAAGAGATCAAAAGCAATAGAGTGCACTCATAAGAGAGATCCAATCACATGGAGGAGCATTGATACAACTCAGTAGATGGATGATCTAAGGAGAGAGGTTCCCACAAGGGAGGAGGCGCATGCCTAGTATTTAATCTCAAATAATATCTTAGTTCCAGGCTTATATATGAGGGTGGATGCATATCTATAGCCAACCAGGAAAATATCCTAAGGGGTATATGAGTCTGTCCTAATGTCCATAACGTGCAACATATCACTTAGTGCGGAGACTCTGGTTCCAAAAATCTCTAGTCTTTATGTTGAAGACTTCAAACTGGCCCCAGTATGACACACACCGGGGTATGTCCGGAGACTCCAGTCATGGAGGTGGGCGGAGACTTCGGTCTTGGATGAGGGAAGAGACTCCGGTCTGAGTCGTATTGGACGGAAACTCTGGTCTCGGGAGGGCAAAGACTCCAATGTACTCTCTCTGTCCCAAAATGTAAGGTGCCTAAGCATTAATCAAAAGTCAACAATTTTTAAATTTGACCAAGTGTGTGTACAAAAATATAAATATTTACAATAGTAAATCAGTAACAATAGATTCAACGTAATGTAAATTTTCTTAATATGTCCATTTGATATTGTAGATATAAATATTTTTTCCTAAATATTTAGTCAAAGTTAGTAAGGTTTGATTTTTGACCAATCCTTACACACCTTACATTTTGGGATGGGGGAATAGTTCTTCTCGAACTTCTTCCATCTCTTAGTGTACTTCTTGTATTTGCTTTCACTACATGGATGGGACATCTTCAGGGGTGTACTTGATCACACACAACATATCATAGTCAAGTAGTATACCATCCAAGGGTGTATTGAAATTACAAGTGGAGACGAGCAAATTTACGTCCTCGTGTATGTCTTTGGTGCCTTCAGGGATCCACTTGAGGGACTTGGTGATCTTGATGGCGGTGGTGTCCGAAATCAACCCCGTATCATATGCTCTAGAAATTTCTATTTGCTTATACCAAATCGTAAACTTAAAACTACAATCACGATATTTTTTAGACCATAAGCTTTATATTGTCTCTATCTTGATATTTACCGTACAATATAATTCATGCAAATGCTAAATTAACCCATAGATACACTCAGTTTTTTTCCTTTTTTTATCATGCTCACATTTCTTGGCATTTGGTCTGAATATATGTCCACTTTGTAGAAATGTAGAAAAATATAACCGATGGAACAAAATAAGGTTTTATATAACTATAGAGTGAGTGCATGACTCTATGAGAATGAATTATTGTAACTCCGGAACATCCTAATTAATATTGGCAATGGTTAGTATTTGGGTAATTATGCTATCCGAGTAATAAAAAAATATACCAGTTAAGATGATTGCTTTGAAACAATGAGCTATAAGTAATTATAAGAGTTTAGTATAAATATCCTTTATTTAAATACAATTTTTTAACTATTGCGCTGACTCATTGGTCCATATTGCGAACACAAAGAGCTTTTTGCTGTACATTGATGAGGTGTAAGCCAAGAATATGTATCACCCCTTGCAATTGTTGTTCATGGCATCTCCGAGAGGATGGTTTAAGTGTAGTTCATTATTCATTGTTTGGTGGAGCAGATAATATAGTTTTGTTCAATTCTAAGAAAAGCAAAAAAAAAATTGAGATAGTTTAGATGATTTGATCACTTTTTATTTCCTTTAAAACTTAATAATTTGTTGGACCTTTTAGAAAATGAAGATATCGAAATTTCAATATATTAATGTCATCTAAAATTATTTTAAAAGTTTTCGGCTAGTTCTCATCATAGCAAAATTCTAGGGTCAACCTTCTCTAAGACATAGTCATTTTGGACTATTATATATTACGTATTGCGAAAACAACAAGTTAGGCAAACCAAAGAAAGTATAACAAGAACAACCATTCAAATCGCCTAGTAAAACTTTAAAATTCAAAATAAAAATCAAACTCACAATAAAATGTCTCTGAAAGCATACTACAATTGCGCAACATGAGTGAAACGTATCCAAATTGGGGGTCTTACGTCATGGAGATCATGGAGATGATGTTACCGCTCGTCCTCATGGATTCCTTCTTGAAATCTGGTTACTTATGAAGTCAAAAGATAAGATTGAAAAAATGAGAGAATAAAGAAAAAATAAATTTCATGAGAAATAAAAATAAACAAATTTCTCCAAATAAACTAAAGAAGAGTTGTAAGGTTGTTTAACTAAGAAGGAAAATAAAAATTAAGAAGAAAAATAAAGTGTTAGAACGGGTCCAATGCGACAATGAACCGAGCCTGCGGCGACACGACATAACATGTTGCGATGGTGAAGGCACATGCGAGAAATAAACTTAGAAGAGTGTAGGTGTAGGTACTTGAGGGAGAGCGGCTATGGCGGGGAGACGCCGGAGGCTCACCCTCGCGCCGGGAGACCTGGCCGGTGGCTGTGGCTCCTCGCGTGCGGCTTCGTCTTCCCCCTCGAGCGGCGGCTCCAGGTTTGATGTGCTGATCGAGGACGCGGACGATGACTCCTCCGACGATGGCGCTTCTCACGTTCCTTACGAGGCGGCTATGGCGGTCGTCGGTTCGCCAAAGGCGGCGGAGTGGTCTACTGTTGTGCGCCGAGGTCGACGAACGGACGAGGAACTGGCGCAGGACTTCTGGGCGGACATTGGCTATCCGACTCCAGCTTCGAGGTTCTGGGAAAGACGGTCGCCAGTCTGTAGGTAAGGGAACGTTGGGTTCTTTGTCCTGCAGGTCTGACGGAGAGAAGTCCTCGCCCGAGTCGGAGAGGAAGATGGTAGCAACGGCGGCGAGAAACGCCGGATCCCCATCTGTGCTTGGCTTCGCTTTGCGGAGGAAGCCGCGTGCGGGGGTCTGGCGTGGTCCGGTGCCGCGCCACCGCGTTTCTCCGCCGGTCTTTGCTGATTTCTTCCCGTCCCCGGAGACGACGGCATCGGTTTCTGCTTCGGAGGCGTCATCTGCGGACGTTTCAAATCGGATGCATGGAGGTGGGCCAGTGTCGCATGCAGGGTGGACGTGGGCCGGTTTGGGCCAGACTATGCGATTCCTCTGGAGCGATCGCTCGGTCAACGTGTGTCACGACTCCCCTCGCCTCGATCGTTCAGCCGCCTTCACCGTTTCGCCAAGGTCTTCGCCGCCGTTGCCGTCGTCTGCGCCGAGGTCATCATCGCCGGTCTCCCGCCCGTGTTCATCCTCTTCACCAGGCTCTTCCTCGACGTCGCCTTCACCGTCATCCCCCGAGGCGGCGTCGTCTCCCGTTTCTTCGCCATCGTCGTCGAGATCGGCGGGGACGGTCGGCGTCTTCTCTCCAGCCGCTGCTTCGTCGCCGTTCCGTCGCGGGTGGAGGCCCTTGCGGCTTCCCTCCTTTGCGGAGGTAGCTGCTCGGCCCCCGGTCGCTATGGCGGCTCAGCAGCCGCCTCGTGGCCCAGCCCCTGCCTCGTCGGTGCCGCAGGGGGGCGCTCGTCCCGCCGGCCCTGCCTTCGCTCCACACCCTCGGCCTCCCCCCGTACCGATGCCCCCTGGGACGCAGGGTCATTCCCGACCGCTGTAGCCGGCATATGGGTTTATGTACGGGGCGGGGCAGCCGGGCGTGGTGCCGCCGGCGCGTCCTTCCTACGGTGTTGCGGGGCTGCAGCAACCAGCGCCAGGGTTCTTGCCGCAAGAGGTACCTGGCTTTCAGCATCAACCGGCCCAAGGGTTCCCTTTGCAGCAGCCGTATGCGCCGGGTGTGGCGCCAAAGCGCAAGAATAAAAAGAAGAAGGCAGGGGCTGTTGGCGGCGCTGCGCCTGCTAGTGCTCCTTCCCAAGCTCTCCCTTCGCAGAATCAGGGACAGGCCGTGCACTTCCAGGGTCAGATGCAGCAAGGTTCGGGTCATCCTAGCATGTATCAATATCCTTTTGTTCCGCAAGGTTTCCCGCAGCAACCCTCGGTTCCGCAGCAGCAGCTGTTGGCACAGCAGCCTGGGTTGGCCTTGCAAGCACAGGCACAAGATGTGGCGCCTGTAGCGCCCCTGCAAGTCACCACCACTTTGGATGTCACTGATGGAGTCAAGGCTGCGGCTAAGGGTAAGAAGACGGTGTGGTGCTCAAAATGTTCTGACCGGTCTCATGCCACCAAAGATTGCAAGGTCAAACACTTTTGCTACTTTTGTGATAAGATTGCTCATCCCACTTTACGTTGTCCAGTTCTTAGAGCACCATGTCCTTCTGCTTATGTTACTGGGGCTGGGCTTTTGGAGACTTACTTTACTGCGATTCCTGACTCTGTGGTTAATGATGCGCTTGCGCCCTCTCAATCACCAGTTGCTCTTGTGGTCGTGGTTGGAGATGTTGTGCCAGCTGATGTGATTGCCAAGCAGGTGGCGAGACGGTGCTCAGACCGTCCAGGTTGGAAATGGGAGGCTGTGCCTTCGGATGAGCTCAGATTCCTTATCAGTGTCCCTTCCTTCGAGGACCTCGACAGGGTTGATGGTATTCAGGTTGCAGTTCCAGGTTTCAGTTCCACCATGTCCATCTCAGCTTGGCAGTCCTCGGAAGTACCGCACAAATTTGAGCTACATAAGGTGTGGTTACATGTCGATGGAGTTCCTCATACGTTGAGGCATTTCCTAGGACTTTGGGCTGTGGGATCGCTGCTGGGTAAGACGGTTGATGTTGACCTCCTTAGCCTCAGACGCAGAGCAGTGGTTCGCATACAGGTAGCTATGATTGATGCTAAAGTTCTTGAGAAGATCTCTGACTCGGGGAAGATCATAAAATCTGATGTAGTGGTGAAGCTAAAGGCCTTCGAGTTTCGTTTCCGTAGAGAGCCCGAGGACTATGTTCCAGAGCCTGATTTTATTCCTTTGATATGGATTAAGAAGGATGATGCTGATGATGATGGCGATGGGAATGACGCTGGGGATGAAGATGCTATGGATACATCGGAGGCTCGTGTTGGACCGTCTACATCGGTGTCGTCCCTTGGGGCGGTGGGAGCAGGTGGGTCACAGTCAGCTGGTGGTACTCGCTCTGTGCAGGTTGTGATGGCACTCACTCCTTTCAACCCAAACCCTCAGACTCCCAAGGCTATGGAGGTTGTCGATAGACTGCGGCGTACTAGTCCTACTCTTGAGGCTCGCGGGTTGAGGTTGCCGTCTATGGGTGAGTCCGCTTCGTTTCAGGGTGATGCGATGTCTCCGAGGCATGACAGACCCGCGCGTGGTCGGGTGTGCACCCTTGGGCGCACGACGCCGGCTGCCGCTAGGAGAGCGGCTTCGAGTTCGCCCTCGTTGGAGTCCGTTGGAGCTCTTTCGGACTATGCGACCGGAGGCGTTGCCTCCTCTCCGCGCGGTGACAGGTTGGACGCCCCTGCTCCCCTTCACCCGCGCCCTGACGTCGTCGATGGTGCGGCAGCACCTCTGGGAGGTCTGGTGGGGCAGCAGTGCGCTGCGAAGCCTCACCGGTCTGGGCTGGTTGCGGACACGGTGCTCCCTGGCACGCTGCAGCCACAGACGACCGCGGTGGAGCACGTCGGGCGGCTTCGCGACTTCGGCGCTGGTCAGTTGGCCCAGGGCGCTGCCGCGGTGAGTTCTGCCGTGTCGGCATGCGACGCGGCCGGTCTGCGGTCGCCATCCGTGTCCGCGGCGCCACGCTCGCCAGCTGCTCCGCGCGCCTCGGCGGTCCGGACTGGGACGCCCGGCCAGGGACCCGGTTTGGCCGGGTCTACCACCGGCCCCGCCGGCCCAGCAGCCGGCCGGCCGGCCTTCGAACCGGATCGGGGGACTCCGTCGACTGCACGTGGCACGTTGGATGCGACGGCTGCTTCGGGGGGACGGCCTTCATCCTCCTGCGTTCCCCCGGCCTCGACAGTGGAGGTGGTTGCTGTTTTAGAGGATGGGCCTGCTTCGCCTATACCTTCCTCTAAAACCGGCACTATCTCCAACGTCGGCAAGCTGACTCCGACACGGCGTAGTTCGCGCCATGGAGTGGCTGCTGATGGCGCCTCGGCCACGGATGAGGATTCCATGACCAAGGCTATGCCTCGTAAGGCGGCGGCTAACCTGGACGATAAGGGTATGGATAAATGCTCTAAATCTTTTTTATCTTTTTCTACACCTCAGGTTTCCGCCAAACTCAATAGTGTTGGTGTCTCCTTGGGTACTTCTTTTGATGCTATTTCAGTTTCGACTAAAGTTCTAAAACATTTGGAGTTTGATAGATTAAAATTCACTCCTGTGTCTGGAACTAAGTCTTCTTCCCCTCCGACTATAGTTGATGATGACGAAGCGTACGCCACTACGGATGGCCAGCTTCTCACACAACTTGTTGGAGAGGTTTTAGAGGTAGGTACGGATGACGCGATGCTTAGTTCTTGTTTTGAACTACAAGCAACAAATCGCAAATCCAGAGCCTCCCATATTAAAAGGAATGCCTGGCCTAATAAAAAGGCTAGGGTGACAAAATCTACAACAGTTTCTAAATGAATGGCATGTTTAAGAATAGCAGAGGTCTACAAGACTTGGCTAAACACTTACACATCGCTGAATCCATCCGAGACTATGTTTTAGATTTTGTGGCCATCTCCGAGACAGGTAAACGGAACTACTCAACGAATTTTCTAAATCGCCTATCAGGCGGGGAAGATTTCGATTGGGTATCCCGTCCACCTAGGGGGCGTTCCGGCGGCTTATTGATAGGAGTCCGATCTTCAACTATGGAAATTCTAGATAATTCCGGTGGTGATTTTAATATCAAACTTCACATTCGGAATAAATCAGATAATTTCATTTGGAGTTTGGTTTCTGTTTACGGGGCCGCACAGGATAACTTTAAGCCTGCTTTTCTTCGTGAGTTGGTTAACCTAGCGAAAGACAATCCATATCCTATTGTTATAGGAGGCGATTTTAATTTGCTAAGATACCCTCATGAAAAGAGCAAAGGAAGATTCGACAATCATTGGCCTTTTCTGTTCAATGCTGTTATAGACAGTTTGGACTTAACGGTTGGAAGACAATTCACTTGGGCTAACAGTCTTCCTGAACCTACTTATGAGAAGTTGGATCGCGTACTAATGGATTCGGACTGGGAACAGAAATTCCCTCTCGTATCAGTACGGGTTTTACCGCGGATTGCGTCTTTATCGGATCATGCTCCTATCTTACTCACCACTGGAATACCATCACCTCAGCGCCGAAGACAGTTCAAATTCGAACTTGGATGGTTGCTTAGGGATGGGTTCTCAGATATGGTTAAGAAGGTATGGGAGCAGCCAGTCGCTGGGTCTTCCCCCATCCAAAGATGGAATAACAAGCTTCGATCAGTTCGGAGATACCTGGGTGGATGGGCGAGACACTTGGCTGGGCAGCTTAAGCAGGAGAAACTCTTTCTCTCCTCATCAATTGATGATTTAGAGGCAATTGCCGAAGTACGTCCACTAACTACGCCAGAAATTGAACTTAAAAGTCAATACAATGCGAAGTTAGTGGGACTACTGAGAGAAGAGGAACTCAAATGGTACCAACGATCAAAATCCCAATTCATTCTTCAAGGAGATTCGAATACGAGATACTTCCATAGTGTGGCCAATGGTCGACATAGGAAGAAACGAATTCATTCTCTGACGCAAGATGAGGGTCTGATCGAGGGCCATGAGCAGCTCAAGTCTTACATTACTTCTTACTATAAGGGCTTATTCGGTCCGCCGGAGGAAACATCTATATCCTTAGATGAATCTAGGATTGATGATATCCCTCAGGTATCTCCGCAAGAAAAAGCTTTTCTTACTAATCCTTACACAGAAGGGGAAGTGAGAAAAGCAGTCTTCCAAATGGAACTTAATAAAGCACCAGGTCCTGATGGATTTCCAGCTGAGTTCTATCAGAACTTCTTGGATCTCATTAAGAATGATCTAATGGGTTTATTCGTTGAGCTACATGCTGGGCAGTTGGACCTTTTTCGAATCAACTTTGGGGAGATTATCTTGCTCCCTAAGGTTAATGATGCGGAACGGATCCAACAGTTTAGACCAATCTGTCTTTTAAATGTATGCTTTAAATTTTTTACCAAAGTCGCTACTATTAGACTAAATTCGGTGGCTGATCATGTGGTCCGACCTACTCAGACTGCTTTTATGCAAGGACGATATATCCTAGATGGAGTCGTTACTTTGCATGAAACAATCCATGAGTTGCACCGCAAAAAGTTGAATGGAGTGATCCTAAAAATCGACTTTGAAAAAGCCTATGATAAAGTCAAATGGTCGTTTCTCCAACAAACACTCCGGATGAAAGGTTTTTCGGAGGAGTGGCGCGCGTTAATTAATAACTTTGTTTTTGGAGGAAGTGTCGCCATCAAAGTAAATGATGATGTTGGTCGATACTTTCAAACAAAAAAAGGTTTACGACAAGGTGATCCGTTATCTCCAATGTTATTCAACATTGTTGCGGACATGTTGGCAATTTTAATTGAGCGTGCTAAAGTTGATGGTCAAATTGAAGGAGCGGTGCCTCACTTAGTTGATGGAGGCTTATCAATCCTTCAATACGCTAATGACACAATTCTGTTTATGGATCATGACCTACAAAAAGTTACAAACCTGAAATTAATTTTGTCAGCGTTTGAGCAATTGTCAGGTCTCAAAATAAATTTCCATAAGAGTGAATTGTTTTGCTTTGGCGAAGCCCAAGACGAGGCAAACTTATACGCCGAACTATTCGGCTGTGGGTTAGGCAGCTTTCCGATTAGCTATTTGGGTATTCCGGTTCACCACCGGAGACTCACACTTGCTGAATGGAAACTCGTTGAGGAAAGGCTCCAGAAACGACTTAGTAGTTGGAAGGGTAAACTATTATCTCTCGGTGGAAGATTGGTTCTCATTAACTCAGTACTCACAAATCTGGTACTGTATATGATTTCCTTCTTCCAGCTGCCCAAAGGAATTCTACATAGATTGGATTATTTCCGATCTAGGTTCTTTTGGCAAGGAGATAGCGAGAAGAAAAAATACCGGTTGACAAAATGGAGTGTTGTTTGCCGTCCTAAGGATCAAGGTGGACTTGGTGTCCATGATCTAGAGGTTAAGAACAGAGCTTTGCTAGGAAAATGGCTAGCTAGGTTGTTAACCGAGGATGGGGTTTGGCAGAATATGCTGCGGAGGAAGTATGTTGGCTCAAAAGCAATCTCCCAGGTTGTTTGGAAACCAGGAGATTCGCATTTTTGGGCAGGCATAATGGCAACAAAAAAAAACTTCTTCCCACATGTCTCCTTTTCCATTAGAGATGGCTCTGAGATAAGGTTCTGGGAGGATATTTGGTTGGGAACAACCACTCTTCGTGAACAGTATCCAGCCTTGTTTAATATTGTGAGACATAAACATGAAACCATACAGAAGGTGATGGAAACATCACCACCGTCAGTAGCATTCAGGCGTGATCTCATTGGCACTAGGTTGAACTCTTGGATTGAGTTAATACAGAGATTGAATTCTGTACAACTGCAACAGGGATCAGATATGTTCCGCTGGAATCTTACAAAAAATGGGATTTTCTCTGTTGGTTCTATGTACTCCGCCTTAATTGAGCCTATTCAACCGGTTGTTAATAATAAATCTATTTGGAAGATGAAGATACCATTAAAAACTAAAGTTTTTGCTTGGTACCTTCGTCGAGGTGTAATTCTTACTAAAGATAATCTTGCAAAGCGTAACTGGCATGGTTGTACTAACCGTGTTTTCTGCCACGAAGAGGAAACAATAAAACACTTGTTCTTCCAATGCCAGTTCGCTAGATCTATATGGTCAATCATTCAGATATGTTCCACCTTATATCCTCCAAAAAGCGTTGCAAATATATTTGGCAACTGGCTAAATGGAGTAGATGCTAGGTTCAAAGTTCTTATCAGAGTGGGAGCGATGGCAGTTTTATGGTCGCTTTGGCTATGTAGAAATGGCAAGGTTTTTGATAATAAAAATTCTTCTCTTATGCAGGTCATTTACCGATGTACGGCGTTGCTCCGTTCATGGTCGTCGCTTCAGCGTTCGGAGGATCGCGACCTATTTACGGAGGTGTCTACACGCTTAGAGGAAACGGCGAAAGACTTTATTACCCAACATGGGTGGCTGCATACTAGAAGGATTTTGCCTTCTACAGTCTAGCTTTTCCCTTTTATTTCACATTGTACTTCGTGTGATCTCGCTTTTTTGGTTTACTGCAACTGGAACTTTCAGCGGCTGTGTGCATCCTTGTTATGCAGAGGCCGGGTGTAATACTTGACTTAAGTAATAATAAAGCGCCCTTTATCGAAAAAAAGGTGTAGGTACTTGGTTCTTACAGATGTTTGAGAAAAAAAATCAACTGATGGCACAGCAGCGGCTCACACAAGAAGGCAGGGCAATGATGTTGGCCACATATGGTGCGAGATGTCGGTTAGGGCCAGTGTTGGCCGGTGGTTCGACAAGTAAGCACGATGTATGAAGTAGTCAACAGGAAAGGATGTTCCCACCTCTAGCAAGTTCTTCGCACGTCTCTTCACCACTTGTCCTCTCTAACCATGGTATGTCAGCCACTGGCGAAGCTGTAGTGGAATTCCTGGGCAGGCCAAGCTTCGCCAGGGGAATATTTCTTTCAGAATTTGCAACCTTGACAGGCCGGCTCAATAGGAGAAACGAAGGAATGGCTAAAACCTGGGCGGGCCATGGCCCAGGTTGGCTCCAACGTAGCTCCGCCCCTAGTGCCAATTGCCAGCCCATATGCCACAAGGGGTGTGCAGCGCCACCGATAATGGCCGCAGCGTGTGGGCCAATAGGATTCACCTCGTAAGTCTTTCTTTTGGCTTACTTGCCTAAATTATAATCCTTCTATAATAAGTATCTTGATTTTAATTTTAACTTAAACTACATCCACAACACCTACAATTGGCCGTGTGGTAGTGGAACCCGGTAGATGAAAGATTTGCAAAGAAACTCTCTGGATGGAAGGGCAACATGTTATATATTGGTACCATGGTAACCTTGGTTAATGCTTTCTTAAGTAGCATTGCATTGTACATGTTATCCTTCCTGGAGGCACCAAAAAATTATTAAGAAAGTTGATGTTTATTGAAAGAGGACGATGTGGCAGGTGTTGGATGATAAGAAAAGATAGCATCTGGTGAACTGGCACACAATATGCTTGCCCAAAGATTGTGGTGGCATAGCTGTGCTTCATCTCACTACCATGAATAAGAGTTTGCTCTGCAAGTGCTTTCGAAACTTGAAAATTCAGAAGGGACCTGGCAGCAATTAATCTCAAGGAAGTATTTGCATAGCCAGGTTAAGCTCACATTTTTGGCAGAGTCCGATGGGGGTTAATCATATCTTCTAGCTATTCTCTGTTAGGGTTTTGAATAATGGAGATAAAACCTTGTTCTAGGAAGATGCATGGGTCAATACTATACCCTTGAAGAATCAGTTCCCTAGACTTTTTCATCTGACTTTTGATAAAATAGTAATAGTTAATAAGATTAAGAAGGAAGGTTATGGGGTCGTGAGATTTAGGAGATTGATATATGGTGACATCCTAAGGCAATGGAACAAGTTGAAAAGTTTAGTAGGCAATGTTCAGGTAAATGATGCTCCTCATGGTGTAAGATGGAAGATGAAGCTTTGGAAAATTTCTCCGTCAAGGATCTTTGCTTACAATTAAGGTAAGAGGGTAATTTTCAACATATATTCATGTGGAAAATCAAAATTCCACTGAAAACAAACATTTTCTTGTGGTTAGTACTGAAAAATAGTATCTTAACAAAAAATAATCTGCTAAGAAGCGGTTGTGCTGGGAATGCCCAATACCATTTATGTTCCGCCGATGAGACTGTTGATCATCTCCTCTTTGGTTATCCTCTAGCTAAATTCATGTGGCAAGTGGAGGTGCGTGCTTTAAGTTTTGTGCGACCGCCTGATACTACTGATGATCTGTTGGGTCCCTAGCTGCTCTCTTTTCCTGCTAATCATCGTAAGCTTGTTTGTTATGCGTGGGAGTGCAACTTTCTGTTGGACACCTTAGAAGACCAGGAATGATGCCTGCTTTTGGAGTCGTTTTTCTGATGACCCTGCAAGTGTCGTTTGTAGAATTTGCGTCATGATTAAATTATGGGCTCTATTGCAGAAAAGTCAAGGGCGAGAAGATCTTGAAGAAGGAGTAGAGAAGCTCAAGATGGTGATTATAGATGCCTACAATCGAGCACATGGTTGGGCCCCGGTTACGACAAGGATTACTGCTTCTTAATCGTGGAGGATGTCATGTAGCCTTGCTTTCAGATAGGTCTCTTGTTAAGGTGGCTGCTCTTTCTCTGTCTGGTTTGGACAGGTGGTTTGTAATGAGCTCCTTCGTCTCTTTTCTATCGCTTTCTCTTTTTCAAACTTTGTAGAACTTGTGGCGGTTTCTTTAATGATAATCGACGGGGTTTCCCGTGTGGTCAAAGAAAAAAAAACCTACAATTCGAGGTAATACCTTAAACCCCATATGTAGAACATGGGCAACAGTTGTTGGCCCACTGACATATTTCATCCAGGTCTCTTAACAGTGGTTGGCCACAGGGGCGGAGACAGGAGGCGAGCAGGGGCTAGACCCCCCCAACGATCGGCCCCCCTAACGATCTGCAGTACGTATACGTATTAGTAATCAGACTAATTGGCCTAGAGAATTACTGTATTAGAACTTAAAGCCCAGTCCTGGCTATGTAGAAGCACCGAAGCCCAACAAACAGCCCAGTTCGGGCTATCAGACACGATTCTTTTTCATTGACTTCCAGTTTGTAGCCGTGGAGTTCTTATCTTGTGAAGCCGCCCCGCTCCTGGCTCGTCCCCGCGGGCGAGTCAGGGCGGAACCCTAATCCCTCCTCCGCCCCAGACCCACTCCGCCCCCTCCTCCGCCGCCGGTGGCGGGAGCCGCCGGGCAAAGCCCGCGCGGTGCCGCCGGCGGCGGGCATCTCCACCAACCGCATGTCTGTAGGGGCGCGGGTAAACCCGACGGCGGCGGCAGGAGCTCCATGGCTGCCCAGCGACGGCGACGGCGCTGGGAAAGGCGGCGACGGCGCTGTAGATGACGGCGACGGCGCTGGGATGTCGGCGACGGTGCTGGACGGCCGGAGTTGGCGCCGTGGCGGCGCGGGTCGGCCGGCCCAGATCTGGGCCCTTCGGGCCCGATCCGGGGAAGGCGGGCCCTGGCCGTTCTGGGCACCTGCGCCAGGGTGCGGTCACCCACCTGCTCCACGCCCGTCCTCCTCGGCTCCGAGCGCAGGGTGCTGCTGCTCTGGCCGGGTTGAGCTTAGCCTAGCGCCATCTTGGCGTGGTGGCTCAGGGCGCCCGTGCGGCGCTGGCGGCGCGGTGGGCGGTGCTGGGTGGCCGGCGATGCCTCTCTGAGGTGGATGCGCGCAGACCTGCTTGCGAGTCCTCCCTTGTTTAGGTCAGCGCGTGAGCTCGGGGCGAAGAGCGGACAGTGCTTGCGGTGGTGAGGTACCATTCTCCGGGCGAAAGCCCTGCCTTTCGGGGCCGGTGACGGCGACGCCTGCGGGCGCCGTTTCCTCTGTGGCGTCATCGAGGAGTTCCGGCATCTCCCTCGCCTAGGGTCTCAGGTTCCGGGTGAAAACCTTAGATTTGGCATGCCAAATCGGGTGACGGCGGCGTCTTTGACGTCGTACCCTCCATGGAGGCGTCGTCTTTGGAGCTTTGAGTTCAGGCCGTAGTCCTTCCTCGTGGATCTCTGTGCTGGCCACATGGGAGGCGCCTTGCGATGCAGGTGACGCGCTAGCCTCTTGAGCGGTATCGCGGTGGCTTGCGCGACGAGGATCTTCCTCGGACAGCGCAAGCATGCCTCTGGATGTGCAGTGGTGGGCTGGCCTCTGTGCTTGATGGTGGGCTGCTGAAGACTGCACACTTGCACGTCGGTGAGGTTGCTAGGAGCTAGCCGCTGCGCCGACGGCGTCCCCGGATCTGGTCTGAGGCCGGAGCAGCAATGCCCCCAGCTGAGCCGTGGTGGGCTCGCGGGATCCGGGTGGTACGCGTCTTGGCTGCGAATGGCAGGTTCTTGGTAATTTCGTCGATGCACAAGCACTGCGGCTTTCACCGGCATGGGTCCTGTTTAGCGGAGGAGCTCTCTCTGTAGCATCTTAGAGAAGCACTCGACGGATTTCGGCACTTTGTCGTAGTCTCGTTTTGAGTGTTGGGTGTGTGTGTGGGTGTCTCGGCCTTGTCTTAGGCTTGTAATGTAAACTCCTTTTTCTATCAATGAATCGAAACGCAAAGCTTTTTGCGTTTTCGCGAAAAAAAAGTTTGTAGCCGTGAGCATCTAACTGGCCGTCTCTCCCCCCGTCAGATACCTTTCGTGATAGCCTCAGATTCATTTGCTAGGTCGCCTGCCGGCGGCTAGTGACTGCCGATCGCCGCGCTCGCAATCTACAAAGCATGAAACCAGGACATGAAGCCTCTGGAGTCTGGATGCCGTTGTGCTAACCTGCTCTACTGATGTATAACAGATGCCAACTGCTGCGCACCATCATACAGTATGTGGATGAGTCGATCTCCCTAATTGTCTCGTACCTCATCAAACAGTGCAATCCAAAGGTACGCTGGTACTTGTATGCACTTTACTGTTCAGTGCACGAACTGCACGTATTATGTATATACAACTAACAAGCCTAGAAGGAGTTCTACCCGGTCAGCAATAAGTTGTTGTTCAAGCCTCTTTTTTTTAGGCAAAGAGCATATATATTATACATATTGCGAAGATACCTGTTTAGGCCTCTTGGATGGGCTAGCAAAAAATTCAGCAATTTTCATGTATGATTTTATAATTTGTAGGACAGCTTTGATACCCCCTCCGTCCGTTAATAGATGTCCAATGGTTCATCTAAATTTGGATGTATCTATGCCTAAAAGCTGTCTAGATACATTCGAATTTAGATAAAAATTTTACATCTAAAAATGGACAGAGGTAGTAATAAATTATCTACACATTAGACATTGTTAAGGCTCGACCATAAATTTGTGATGTGTTTGCTAGGGTGAATTGTTTGAGAAAAAAAAAATTTGGTAGCTTGCTGGGCTGCGGCATTTTTACTTCTTTGGTGTCTCGTCTTCCCTATACCTAAATCCTGGCTACGCTCCTGGTTGGCCATATGAAGGAACCGCCATTCTTCCCTCCTGGTTACACGCACACCCCGCATTGCACAGCGTGACACCATCCGCGTTGCACACGTGGTAGCCCGCGGAACGATACATAAAGCCCGCCCGCTGCTAGCAAAGCTACTCTGATCTTCTCTCATCACCCTCTGCCTCCGCGACACGACGAGACTTCCCGCACGCACCAGAAGCGAAACAGAGCAGGAGAAAAACCCGGAGACGTCTCCTCGACCGACCGACTTCATCTCTCTCACCATGCTGCGCGCGGCCGGGAAGAGGCTGCTGATCGGCGCGGCGGGGACCCGCCCGTTCGCCGGCGCCGGAGGCTCCTCCTCAGTGGTTGCGCCCGCTGTAGCGGCGGCGGGGAGGAGGGGGTACCACGAGCGGGTGGTGGACCACTACAGCAACCCGCGCAACGTGGGGGCGTTTGACAAGGAGGACGCGGACGTGGGCACGGGGCTCGTCGGCGCTCCGGCCTGCGGGGACGTCATGAAGATGCAGATCCGCGTCGACCAGGCCTCCGGAAGGATCGTCGACGCATGCTTCAAGACCTTCGGCTGCGGCTCCGCCATCGCATCATCCTCCGTCGGTGAGTCAGCGCCCCACTCCATCGTGTCCGTCGCAGTGGCTGAATCCGTAAATCCTGTGGGGAATACTCTAGGTTCTGATCGGATAATTAACTTACGAAAATGAATATGAAGTACCGGATGGATTTTTACTGTTCGGTGAATTTTTTTATTGACTTACCCAGCGAAGCAATTTCGTCACCGTAGACTCTGAACTCATGTTTCGCTTAGGGTAAATTGAGGCCTCATCGGATCACTGCTCACCTCTTCAACAGTCAATTTTATTTCCATTCATTTGTTCAGTTTCTTCTCAAACTGATACGTATGCAAGTCTAGCTAAGGCAATTGTGATTTATCTTTACTTCTTGCTGAAACTTCAGTTTCCAAGTAAGATCACAGGAAATTAGTAATCGGGATAATTGCTCACATACAACTGTTTATAAATCCAGCTATCTGTTAGTAAGTATGAATTCAGATGTTGACAAGCAAATTTAGATGCTAAAGCGATTTTTTTTTTAACATGGGTACTCATGAACCCGATTAAACTTACTCCGCTAATAAGTTACATAGTTATCCGGCCATCAACTTAGAAATGTCGGGAGTTCATTTGAAACTTCTGATTTTTGCCTAATCTACATACTTTTGAATTTGGGTATAAAAGCTGGCACGGACAAACATGCGTGTCCTCTACATGAAAGAAAAAAATGTTTGTAATTTTTGGAGACATAGAAACACCGACTTTTGGACCTCCCCTTTATCAGGTTCAGCAACACCTATGTTCCACCACGTATTGCCGTGAAGGCATTAAAGATCTAAATTCTTACATGTGCAGCAGAAAATTGTGTAGTCAAGTTTGCTGTCCTATGATTGTCCACATGGTTTTATCCTGCCATTTTCTATTTCTGTTTGGTGGATAATATGCACGTTATTAACTCACAAAATTGGCTTACCTGCTTTGCATATGCTGAATCTCAGTATAAGATTGTCTCTATGATGATGTCTAATCAATTTTTGCACTCGCAGCCACTGAGTGGGTGAAGGGAAAGCAGATGGACGAAGTGATAGCGATCAAGAACACGTGAGTGAGCTAGCTGTTTGATTTGTTGGATAATATTGCTCTATGTCACGCTCTTGTCCTCGCAGGCTTTTGAAGCTTTGCTGACCATAGCGTCTTGTTCGTTTTTCAGAGAGATCGCCAAGCATCTGTCGCTGCCACCGGTGAAGCTCCACTGCAGCATGCTCGCCGAGGACGCCATCAAGGCCGCCGTGAAGGACTACGAGGCTAAGAAGGCGAAGCCGGCGAAGGCAGACGAGTAGGCGATCGACATGCCGCTCGTGCCGTCTGAAGTGTGACCTGAAGCTACAATAAAAATCCAGAAGCTATGTAGCTCACTCCGACGGATCGGATAAATCATCAGACGCATGTGGAGCAACAGGGCATGTACATATTATACTCTGCATAAAAAGAGTGATGGTGGTGATGATCCCTGGTGCTGATAATGTTTTTCTTCATCCCGTCGGAATAACGAGCAATAAGGATTTTACGGTGTACTGTATCTCTACTACCTAAAAAATAGGACTCTCTTACTTCCTCCATTCGTCGCGTTCTCCGTTTAGTTAAGATTATTTTGCACCTTCCAAATATACCAAGCTGGACAAGCAATCACACCTCCTTGAAACCTAGGCCATTAAAATTTTGTTTTGCATGCATTATGCAACTTTGTATAGATCTTTTATCTTAATATGAAATTACACTGTGGGGGATTTTCCTACGTTACATTTGTCAAAAAATTATAATCTAGTTTCATGCTAATTTTATTTTTTGCTTAAGAGCCTAATAGTGTCTAGGGTTTGTATACATTCCCTAATAATAGGTCAGCTTCGCATTTGATAACTAAAAACATTAGGAAAACTTTCTAGCATTGTCCTCTAATTCCATTAGAAGCTCACTTTAGTCAAAACTAATTTTCAATCCTAGCTGAATTTCTAATATATATAGCAAAAGCTTGACATTCCTAGCACTATTCGAATTATCCTAAAAAAACAAAGTGATACTTCCATAAGTGTCTTTCCAAGGTAGTTTTTTTTTTTTGCGAAAAGCAGCGCGAGATCCACCATCCAACACTTTGAGTTTGAGATCCGTGATAGCTTCCCCATTAGTCTCTTACGAGTAATCATGCATAACTTTTTCAAAACCTAAGGTTCGCCATAATTTTGGTTCAACTTTAACTAAAATGATCTAAATGTGTGTGATCTAAGTGGAATGTTTGTACAACAACAAGATTTTGCTAATGTTTCGTCTTAGTATTGAAGACATGCCATATCATTGATATGTAGCTATAATATACCAGGCGACCTAGCAAAAATCATGAAGCCTTAAGTTACATTGAACTATGGATCTGGCGATGTAAGTAACAATGTCGTGAGAATTGTATCTTCCATTTTTGCCCAAACTGCTGTAAGACAATGATTGAAGGCACCCGCCAAAATAATGCTTTCTTGGTCAAGCGATCTATATAAGCGACCAGCATTGAACATGCCCTAAGAGCCCCCGCAAAAAAAAAAAAAAAGAACATGCCCTAAGAGAGCGACTGCAAGCACCCCGCCCAAATCATGCTTTCCTGACCCCCATCGCAAGCACTGTTGGATATCCTCAGTGCACTGGTGGAAGACCGTAGGTAGGCCCACCAAAGAGGGTGAGTTTCTCTTTTTGTTCGCGTCTAACTTTCCTTTTTATTTCCTTTGTTTTATTTTATCTTATATGTTTTCTATTTTATCATATTTTTAGTACTTTAAGTTTTTTCCTTGGATTTGTATTTTATCTCTTTGCCCCAACTTTTTAATGTTATTATGTTCCTGGTTTTAATTAATTGGTACTTTTTAACTGCTAATATGTTATGCACACACTTTATACATAAACATTTACCGTGACACTCATAAACATTTCATGTTTACAACGAAATGGTCTTTTCTCTATATTAATAAACAGATTAGTACTCCCTCTAACCATACTAAATATCTCAGTAACACTTAATATTGATTTTTTTGGGTGACTTGATATTGATGTGAGGAAATAGTAACATGTATCTGATTTATATGGACCGTGCCAAATGCAGCCCATACATAAATGTTTGATGCAGGGGGGCATTATTTGAGGCCGAAGCCGTCGGTCCAAGAGGAGCTCCCCCGAGATACGTAGGTATAGATCTCACCACATCTGCCGCCGCCGTGTCTCCTGACTCTTCTGTAACTTCGCCACTTCTTCAACAATGAACGTGGGAATGAAGGCGCGGCAGTTCATCAATGTGATTACGGAGAAGTGCAGCGGCGATTACTCGCGCCGCCGTGTCCTCGGTTCGTATTCGCTGCGCCGTGTCAAGGCCAGTGACCTCTTCTACGGATCCACGGAAGAAGCGGTGCTAAAGGAAGCAGAGCAAGAAGCCATGGCGGCCGCGGATCCGTGCACCAAGGTGCTGGCCCGGTCCCGTCTGCCGAAGCCGCGGATCAAATTCAACCAGTCCCGTCCGGTCGACGGCAGGATGGACTTCTGGCCGTTCTACTACGGCGGGGCGAACGAGAGCAGCAACATCGTCTGCGTCGACGCCGCGGGCCAGGCCGTCCTCTACGACGCCGGCGCCGTCAGCCTGGAGACGCTGCCCCGCCTCCGCGAGCCCATCGGGAGCGTTTCATATCTCCCGCCAGTAGCCCTCTCGGTCGCGCTTCCCGACGCCCACGACCCCGCGCGGACCGACGCGCTCTACGTCATGGACCAGAAAAGCGGCAGCTTCGAGGCCCTCGCCTTTGGCAGCCCCTCTCCGTACCTTACAGGGCGCAATTGCCCCGATGCGTTCGTGTGGCGGTGGCACCAGCTCCCAATGCCGCCGTTTGTCAGAGAACCTTCCCATGGCTGCATCGAGTCTTACGCGCTGCTGCCGGACGGCACCATCTGCGTCTCGTCCATGGCGGACAAGGTCGGCACCTACTGCTTCGACACGGTCAGCGAACGGTGGACCAAGGCTGGGCGCTGGAAGCTACCCTTCTGCGGCAGAGCCCACGTCGTCCCTGAGCTCGACGGCCTGTGCTTCGGCGTCACGGGTCGCTCGCCCAGCCACCTCTGCGCCGTCGACTTCTCGTCGATCTCCATGGACGACGCGCGCCGACAGCGGTCGCCAGCCCAAGCTTCGGCATCAATGGCTGGTGTGGGACAAGCCCGACTGGCGGCACTGGATGCTGACGAGTATCAGCGTGGCGTACATGGGGGCGCGCGGGCAAGTTTTGCGTCGCCCAAACCTTTTGCGTCGACGATAAAGACATCGGCCGTTTCGTGTACGATCAGACTGTGCTAACCGGCGTCGAGGTGGTTCGCCAAGATAATGGAGGAAGTACACCACCAAAATCGAAACTCCGCGGGATGAGCGGCGCTCGCGAGAATGGAGGAAGGAGAAGAAAATGGAAATCCAATCTCCGGATGATGAGGCACAAGTCTGTTGGTTACGGCCTAGACGACCATCGCATCCATGTGCTCTAAATAAGTAGTACACACGAATCAGAAGCTGTAGAGGAGGGTACTTATCGATTTCTTGCGGGTTGGAGTGAGCTTTAGTCTTTAGAGGCCGGGGAGGCTTGACGAGCTCTGCAAGTTTGCTCCTGGGCCGGAGAGCAGAGGATGGGGCGGGGCCGGGTTTAGGCAGAGGATGTGGATCGTTGGCCTCCTCTGTTTTTCTGTGGCTCCAGCGTGTGTGCGGGCCCTCCCTCCACCAACGCGCGCGCGGTGGCTCCAGCTGGCGTACACCAAGACCGACCGGTCGGAGGTGCGATTCGGTTGCTCGCATGCAGGCGTGCACGCGAAACGTTGGAAGCTAGCTGCTGCCTTGGGAAGAGACGTTTGGATCGCTTTCAAGCGCCTGATCGATTCGGTTTCAGGGTGGACCAGCTGGTGGGCCTTCCTCCTGCGGTCGGCCTTCATTCCATTTGCTCCCGTGATTCTCGCTGCGCTAATTGCACATTTGGAGTCCAGCGATCCATCAGTTTGCCGCTCACGTACACATGCATATATAGGATAATGATATTCGTAGAATCAAATTCAATCTTCACTTCAAACACATTTGCTGACTTCTTTCCTACTACTAACATTTTCATGCACTAGTACTAGTAAAAAATTGCAATCAGCATGAACGATTCTTTACGCGTTCCACTTCTTCCACTACCGGAAAACAAGGTTTTGAAGCGCAACTATTTGTACTCCCCACTATGACCAGCCCTAAGTAGCACTCAATTCGTTTTAACCCTACTTGAAAAGTAGCGTCAGCTGTAAATAGAATGAATTCGGGCACTCACTATATTTTATGATTTGTCACATTTCTTTTAAAATGTACTTACTTATCACATGCATGGCCATCATGTGTCACTGACACAAAAAAAAATATATCAAATGGTAGAAGCGCAATGAAAAATATGATAAATTATAAAATACCACTTCGACACGCGACGATCTAGAAACAAATAAATGTTCGTTAGCCCATGCCCAATAATTTAGAGGAGCAAATGGTGGACTAAAATGTAGGAGAATAATTTCGCTCCTTTAAACGGTGCCTGCCCAGATTGGAACCCCTAAAACTAGCACACCATTTGGACAAGTTTCATAGGATTTTAAACGATTTGGACCATATTTTCATACAATTTACACATACTTCATAGGATTTAACCTAAACATACTACAAACTTATACTAAACCTTAAACTTGAATTGAAACTAAAATAAAACTGAGGCCGCCGCCTTCATTGTGCCTCTCCGCAGCCGTCTAGTCGTCGAAAGAGGAGAAGAATTCATCGTCGCCGCCTCCTCCTTCGTGGCGCCTCTCGTACATTGTGTACGCCACCGTCTCCATCGCCACACATTCGGGATTTCGGCTGTCGTCGAGGACTTGGACTTGCGTGTAGGCGTCGAGGTCAATGCCGCCGCAGCCTTCATCTTCTTCTTGTCTGCTACCGACTGTGAGTGGGATTGCATTGCCGCCGTCGGCCTCCGCGATCTTGGCGCAAGGGGCGGCTTGCCTACGGTCGAGGACTTGCCGGTGGCCTTGGTGGTCGCTACCGCTAGCCGCACCGGTATTGCCCAACCTCTTCCGTGGCATCGACGGCATCGCGGGGTCGAATCGCCGACGAAACACTTCGGTGGGCATGCAGGGAAGAGATCCGGTGCCACTCCAGCCGGGGAAGGGGAGAACGCTGGCGCCGGCGAGGATGGGTGGCGGACTTGGGCGGGAGGGGCGGCCGGTCGGTGGGAGCTTAATTTTTTTGGACCGAGTTGGGCGGGAGGAAATATGAGAGAGGCTTCTCTCGTTTTAGGAATCACGCTCTTATTTTTGCTCCTTTAACCGTTTTTGGGCTTCGGCTAGAGTCGGTCCCGGACGTTAGTGGCGCATTTTTTTGTCCTCTAAAGCCGTTTTGGGCTTCGGCTAGAGATGCTCTATGCGTGAAGCCGCCCGTGCGAGTGAGCTGCTGTCGACTGGGGAGCGTTAAGGGACCGCTAACTTTGCTGCTACGGTGCGCCACCAAGAGGATGAGGCCATGGAACATGTGAGAGGATGCCGTTGAGTGTCGAGGTGTGGCCAGGGGGACGATGCAATTCACAGCATCGATCCACCGCGCGGGTGCTTTGGCGACGTCCTCGAACGACGAGGTTGCACTTCTCATCGAGGTGCCAAGTAAGACACCGTCATGTGTACTCATGCAGTCTCCGTCATTAAATGCTTGGAAAGCAGCGCTGGTGGGTGGATACAAGACGAGGCGGCAATCCGAAATACATCTGTTGGCGTGTTCGCGGAGCTAGCTCAATGAACTACGAGATAGCATGTAAGATGGCTCAGGATCGACATGCATGGCAGTCATCCGTGACTAAGAAGGCGAGGGTGTTTGAGCTATACCTATACTACATTGGTGATGGCTACAAATCGCCCACTCGAGAGAGCGCATTTCTCGCTCTTCACCAGCGAGGATGCCAGTGAAGACGGGCTGCACGCCAACAGTTTAGTTAATCCGCCATAGGTTCGATGGCTTGGCGTGAGAGAGAGAGAGAGGGGGCGGAATGAAGCAGAGAGGAGTGTGCATGTACTAGGAATGGGCTCATGTAGTTGGGAGGTTCATGAGTGCATCTATTCTATGTAACGCTACGTACGTGCCACTAATTGGATTTGAGGACGCAGCAAAATTAAAGGAAAGAAGGCTCCTGAAATATGGGACGAGAATTAAAACTCAGCCTCCTCGAAACAAGGCAAGGCAACAAGCGTCGCCTCGATAAATTCTCTCTCGTGGACTCAACAATCATCGTAATTAATTCGCCTCGATCACCGTTTTAATCCTCACCATCTGATCCTAACCCAAAATCATGTCAAGGAAACAAAAAAGGAATTCCAAACCAAAATCACGCCGCAGTTGCTCGCTGTGCCCTCACCCAACGCTCCCAATTCCTCTCCGCTGGGCGGGCGGCCGCTCACCTCCACGGCTGCTGCCCCCTCGCCGGCGCACATCCCCCAGCTCCTCCTCCGCCTGATTCCCCCCCACCACGCCTCCAATCCTAACCCTAGCAGGCGGTCTTCTACCGGCCGTCGACTCACACCGCGCCCGCCCAGGACCCACGCTGGGCCAGATCGACGGCGCGCACGACTGACGGGTGTGTGCAGTGCAGCAGACTTGCCGGCGCATCGGCTCGCCCGCGTCCTTTGCATGTCCTCCGACTTGCTCGCCGGGAACAACAGGGCCACGCCCGACGGTGAGACTCCTCTGTCTCTTGTCTATCTCCAACATCTTGCGGGACGCAGGCATTTCTCAAGTAGAAAAAAAAAAGATGTTGCGATTTGTAGCTTAGTTCCAGGAGGCTGTCGATGGTCTGCTTGTAGCTTACTTTGATGGCTAAACTATACTCCATTGTTGTTGCGATTTGTTGATTGAGTGTAAAAAGATGGTGTAAATGACTCTGCTAGTTGGGGATTTGGAGAGTAACTTGATGCGCAGTTACACTTTGTTCTTGTGCATCCGCCAATGAGTTGAAAACTTGTTCTATGTGAATCATGTTTGGTTGAAGGTCACTTCTCATCTGAATTGAAGTTTTTGAAAAATTCATCAAAGGGGATTGGCTTGCTTCAGATTAGTATCTGAATCATGGATTTTTTTTTGTGTGTGTTAGCAAACTGTCCTTACTTGCACATAACTAGTTAACTAAATTCAGGTCTTTAAGTAGTTAACTAAATTCTGGTGTTTAATTGTTGATACTAGGTACAGATCATTCATAATCCATGGGGGACAATGTGACGCCTCGTAGCGCATGTACTTCAATCAGGAATGTTGTTTGCTGCATCGCGAGAGTACTGGTGTGGCGCCCCCAAATCCCCAATGCCTGGGTTCACTTCTGATGTCGCACTGATGTTGCTGCCATCCTCCCTGCCAATGGCATCGTGCTGCTCGGCCTCCGACAACATTTAGCAGGTGCGGACGGTTTCTTCGCAGTATTGTCTTGACTTTTCTGGTTACTCGACATTATGGTTTTGTAGCGTAACTTGTGCTCATCCATGCTACAAGCTCGAACCCCTATATATTTGTCAATGTTCAGTGAGCCATGAAGGTTAGTGATCAATTGATGATACTCTGCAGTTTGAGGTCTGCCCAATGTGGATGGTGGTACAGCCCAAGGCGTCGGTGGTTTCAGGGTCGACGATGACTTGCTCTGCTCGGATGGACAATGCCAGGGGTCGACAGGAACGCCTATGGCTGGTTACTAGGTGCCTCATGCTGCTTTCTTTCTCTATTAAGAAACCACTTCAGTTTTGTAGGTTGGTACCTGGTGTAAAGGGGGCTAGTTGTTGTGGAGATTTGTATCAGGTTGCAGTCGTCTATCTAGTGGTTCATAGTCTCCTGGGTATTGTCTGATGAGTTGGTTTCTTGTAGTCACGCGTGTTGCTAGTCCTTTCTACTAGTGTGTCGATGTTGTTGTTATTTTGATTTCAGCATTTATATTGTTTGCTTGTGCTTCTGATCATTTTCTGTAGTTTGGTATTCATATTACTATCATGACTTCTTTGGTCACTTGAGACTATGGTTTTGATATGGTACCTTGTGCTCTCGCTTCAACCTCCAAATATTGTCAATGTTTAGTTCTTTGCTTTGTTCACTGAGGTATGAAGGTCATTTTGTATTGTGAATATTATTTCTGAGCTTGTAGCATGTGTAGATAACTAGATATTAGTTTAAATGACATTGGTCTAATTTACTCCACTCTTGATGCGTATAATTAATTAGAACTTGGCCATGATACTAATAATAAGTCATGCTGTAAGCAATTGACTGTCCATTTCTGTGTATAATTAAATCGGACTCGGCCATGGCACTAATAATAAGTCTTGTCAAGTAGTGCCACTAGAATCTACTACTCGCCAAGGATCTATCATTGGAAAACGACACAAGTGAAGTGGGTCTGTAGAAAGTGTACCAATATCGTCTCTTTCTTCCTGGATGCTATATTACAGTTTGCATTGTTGTAGAAGGCTCCGGATGGTCTGTTTGTAGCTTAGTTTGATGGTTAAGATATTACTCCACTGTTGTTGGGATTTGTTTTTCTTGGCATCACTGTTGTTGTGTAGTTACAACATGAGGACTGAGTGTAAAAAGATGGTATAAATGACTGTGCTAGTTAGGGATTTGGAGAGTAACTTGATGTGCAGTTACTTTGTTGCTGTGCATTCTCCAATGAGTTAAAAACTTGTTCTACGAGTATGTGAATCATTTTTGGTTGCAGATCACTTCTGATCTGAATTGAAGTGTTTGAACAATTCATCAAAGGAGATTGAGTTGCTTCAGATTAGTATATGAATTGTGGATTTTGTTGTGTTAGCAAGCTGCCCTTACTTGCACATAATAGTTAACTTAATTCAGGTGTTTAATTAGTCAACAAAATTCAAGTGTTTAATTAGTTATCTAAATTCATGTGTTTAATTGTTGACACCAGGGATAGATCGTTCATGAATATGCGGAATGATGTGACGCCTTGTAGCACCTCTACTTCAAGCAAGAAGGTTGTTTGCTGCAGTGCTAGAGCACTGGTGTGGTGCCCCCAATGCCAGGTTCGACTGCTAATGTCGCATTGAGAGGATGCTGCCATCCTCCCCGTGGCTAGTGTCATGTTGTTCAGCCGTGGACGACCTTTAGCAGGTGCGGACGGTTTCTTGCTCTGCTGCCCTTTCGTTTGTTGAACATGTGCAGATCTCATGTGAATTTCTATTACATTCTTGTATTGTTATTCGATGGTTTTGCTTAGAGAGTGATTCTCTGGGAGGCTACTTAAGTTGCTGGGATGCATGCCACTGTTTTTTCGTTCGTAATTTGTCTCCTGGCATGTTTACAAGACCTGTAGATTTGTATTTAACTAGGACACATGTATGCACTGTTTTGAGGATTTTCTGTAATTACATCTACGCAGTATTGTCTTGAATTTTTTTGTCGACACTATGTTTTTTATATGGCAACTTGTGCTCATCCATAGTTATCTTGAACCCCAGATATTTTCCAATTTTTACTGTGTTCAGCGAGGCATGAAAATTAGTAATCAGTTCATGATACAACTAATGCAATGACTTTGCTCTTTTGCTTAAAAGAGACACTTTTCTTTCCATAGTGAAAATGCGATTGTGGGCTATGTTCTTGTGGATGATGAGTACTTTCTGATTGGTATGAGTGCGTAGATAACCTTAGGCTAATTTTGTTTCTTTACGATCTGGTGCACATGGTGTTTGTCTGTGAAATTGTGGTGCTATTTAGTACTCACATCCATTATTGGTTGTGCACATGCTGAACATGTGAAGATCTATTGATGTAAAGTTCTATTACATTATTGTATTGTTATATGATGGTTTTGCCTAGAGCGTGATTATGTGGGAGGATACTTAAGTTACTGGGATGCATGTCACTGGTTTGTGGTTTGTAGTTTGTCTCCATGTTTACAAGACCTGTAGGTTTGAATTTAACTAGGACACCCGTATATGCATAGTTTTGCGGGACACATGCATTTCTCAATAAAAAAACGACCCCCTATACAGTTGGATCCTCGTGACTTCATAATTCTAGTGTCTTGAGGTATGCTGGATTAATTTTTGAACTGCTATTGCTGAAGCTGTTCGGATGTTCTGCGGAGGAGCTTACACACTTTTTGTAATCCAAGCTTGATGAGCTTGTTAATCTGGAATCTTAGCCAACTATCGTTTAATAATTAATTTGTTCACAATGTGTAGTGTATTTGTCATGTTTTTTGCATCCATTTCGTTGACTGCTGTTCGTCCTTACAGTAGAACAAGTTAAGTGTATTTTTTTTGGAGACAAATTGGTCAATTATTGGTGTCATGTCCCTGGTTCTAGAATTTCAAACAGAAAATCTCAACCTGTGGAAGATAAGTATCTTTTAAGAGCTATAAAATCTCAACATGTTAAGCAGATTGAGCAGGATAGTTTACGTTGAAATTAGTACTACCTGCCTGCCTGGGTATCATAACTTTCATTAGTACTACCTGCCTGCCTGGGTATCATAACTTTCATTAGGCCACCTGCATTTTTTCCAGTCTATACTTTTGACTGTTCTATGTTAATTACCACAAGAACTCAATTCAATGGTGTTGTCTCATCCTGGAGTAGGCCAAGTTCAACTGATATTCCACAAACGATATCGCTGCGGCTTGTTCGCTGGTGTCCACGTGCACCGGTTGGACGGTGGGAAGCGCTCCGTCGAACTCGCTGCCCTTACCGCGCACATGGCTGGCAGGGGGTGCTCCACGCCTGGGATGCGGTGCCGGCCACCAGGACGTGGCGGCGTAGCTCTGGGCACTGTTCCCTGGTCCCTTGTCGTGTCCGGCCGACTTGCCACTGGCAGCGCCTTTCACCATGCAGGTGGAGCAACCGCCGCTGTCGTCAGGTGGCATAACCCACAGGTCCGGCTGCACATAACCGAACTGAAACCGAAAACCGAACTGAAACCAAATTTCAGTTTTTATGGTTAGTGGTTAAGGTTACAGTTAGCAAAAGTGCTAACCATATATCCCTCAGTTAATTCGGTTTTAAACCGAATAACCGTGGTATAACCGAAAATAACCGAAAAAGTCTAGCTTTAGTGACAGGCCCACTAGCCCAGCCAAAGTTAACGTGAACTCGTGCCCTAACCTTAGTCGAATTAGTCGCCCAGATGCGGAGTCGCTCAGGTAGAAGCTAGCAGCCTCGCGCACTCTCTTTTCACGGGCCGGCGAAACGCCTCATCGCTGCAGCATGAGGGGTGCAGCTAGGAGCCTCCGACTTTATTTGCTTGAGAAACTGAGAGCGGACAAGGACAACTGACACTTTTCTTTTGTGTTGTTTTAGATGTCCAAGACTGATAGCATAGCTATCTTTGGTTGGTGACGTCGCTCCTGATTGCAGCCATGAAGCTTCTTCACGTACAATGGCTTCAAGAAACAAAGATGCACATGTAGTTGTTATGTACTGGAGTACAATACTACTAGTATTGTATGAAGCACACAAATCATGGCCAAACAAATACTTGACTGAATGCTCAAAGAAGAAACTTCATGCCAAACGCTAGGTGTGAATCAAAATTCGCGTCAACTTTGGTTAATTTGGTTATTACCGAAACCTAACCGAAGCTAAATGGTTGTTACCGAAACCTAATCGTATTTTCGTATAAAACCGTATTACCGAAGTATTAAAACTGTATAAACTGAATAACCGTATAAACCGAACCGAATTAACCAAATTAACCGAACGCGCAGCCGGACCCACAGGCTCAAGATATTCATCCAAAAAATTGTGTCTTTCTTCCTGGATGCTATTTTACAGTCTGTGTTGTTGCAGCTTAGTTCCGAGAGGGGTCGATGGTCTGTTTGTAGCTTAGTTTGATGGTTCAAATATTATTCCACTGATGTTGGGATTTGTTTTTCTTAGCGGCACCGTTGCTGTGTAGTTACAACATGAGAATTGAGTGTAAACAGATGGTATAAATGACTGTGCTAGTTAGGGATTTGGAGAGTAACTTGATGTGCCGTTACTGTGTTGTTGTGCATTCGCCAGTGAGTTAAAAACTTGTTCTATGTGAATCATGTTTGGTTGCAGATCACTTCTGATCCGAATTGAAGTTTTTGAACAATTCATCAAAGGAGGTTGAGTTGCTCCAGATTAGTATATGAATCATGGATTTTGTTGTGTTAGCAAACTGTCCTTACTTGCACATAATAGTTAACTAAATTCAGGTGTGTAATTAGTCAACTAAATTCAAGTATTTAATTAGTTATCTAAATTCAGATGTTTAATTGTTGACACCAGGGAGAAATTGGTCGTGATCATGGGGAATGATGTGACGCCTTGTATCACCTCTACTTCGCAAGAAGGTTGTTTGCTGAAGCGCGAGAGTAGTGGTGTGGTGCCCCCAATGCCAGGCTGCTAATGTCGCATTGAGAGGACGCTACCATCCTCCCCGCTGCTAGTGTCCTGCTGCTCAGCCCAGCCGTGGACGACCTTTACCAGGTGCGGAAGGTTTCTTGCTCCGCGCATTACTATCTTGGCTTTTTTGGTCAACGCTATGGTTTTTATATGGAAACTTGTACTCATGTATGGTAATATCTTGAACCCCAGATATTTTTCAATGTTTATCATGTTCAGCGAGGCATGAAGGTTAGTGATCAGTTCATGATACAACTAATGCAACGACTTTGCTCTTTTGCTTCAAAAAAGATAATTTTATTTTTCATAGTGAAAATGTGATTGTGGGGTATGTTCTTGTGGATGATGAGTGCTTTCTGGTTTTTACGAGTGGGAAAAATTAGATAACCTTAGGCTAATTTTGTTTCTTTACGATCTGATGCACATGGTGTTTCTGTCAAATTGTGGTTCTATTTAGTACTCACATCCATCATTGGTTGTGAAATATTTTACTAGTTTTTATCACTATGTTATAACCATGTTCATATGAAGTAAAAACTCATGATGATGATGGATTACAAAACTTCACATGATAACGTGATGTGACTTAATTTTACACGTGACGTCCAGTTGTAAATGAATTCTAGAGAAGAGATTACCCTATAGTTTCAATATAAATTTGTTTTATTAGCTAATCTGAATACATTTTTGTTTAATTACTATGTAGCAATTGATTTAGATGTTTCTTTTTCTAAATATGTTCTGCAGTTTGATCTCTGCCCAATGTGGATGGTGGTACAACCCAAGACGGCGGCGGGTTTAGGTTCGACGATGACTTGCTCCGCTCTGATGGACAATGCTAGGGGACGACCAGAAGGCTGGTTGCTAGGTGCCTCACGCTGCTTTCTTTCTATTAAGAAATCACTTTGATTTTGCAGGTTTGTACCTAGCATAATGAGGGCTAGTTGTTGTTGTGAAGATTTGTAGCAGGTTGTAGTCGTCTATTTATTGGTTCATAGTCTCTGGGCATGGCGTGATGAGTTGGTCTCTTGTAGTCATCAGCGTTGCTAGTCCTTCCTAATTGTGCGTCGATGGTCTTGTTTTTTCGATTTCAACATTTATATAGTTTGCTCGTGGTTCTGGTAATTTTCTGTAGTTTGGTCTTCATATTACTATCACGTCTTCTTTGGTCAATCAGACTATGGTGTTGATAACTTTTGCTCTGGCTTCATCCCCAAGATATTGTCAGCGTTTACTTTGTTCACTGAGGTCTGAAGGTTATTTGTTATCGTGGATTTTTTTTCTGAGCTTGTAGCATGTGTAGATAACTAGATATTAGTTTCAAAGACATGGCACTAATTTTTTCCATTCTTGCTGTGTATAATTAATTAGGACTTGTCCATGATACTAATAATAAGTGCCTTAAGTAATTGACTGTTCATCTTAATTAACGTTCTGTCAAGCAGTGCCACTAGAATCTACTACTCATTAATAATCTGTAATTGGAAAATGACACAAGTGAAGTGGATTTGCAGAAAGTTTCAGTACTAATATTTGTAGGATTCAATTCAGACATCGTCAAGTTATTGTATGAATTCTGGTTGCTGTTTTAGTTTTAAAGTTAGTTCCGTTTCTGCATGTCATGCAATCTAACGAAGCGGCATATTTGTCCTGATATACTCACCTGGGTTAGGTGCAGCGAACACACGCTACTATTGTTAGTTTATCGGGTTCAGTTATGTGCATTGTCAAGTCACAGTGTTAACTAATTAAACATGTAGTTGAATTAGGAATCTTTGCTGTCAGTTGCAAACGCTCAAAAACAATTATGTATCTAGCTGTTCTAGCTGTAGTAATCATGAGAATCTTTTCTAGAATTATCCATGAATAGATTTGCAAATTTAGGATATTTTTTAAATTTGTGAAGACATCAGTGTGGCTTGTGTTAGTATTAGTTCACTAGGTTCAGGCAATGCTAGTTTCTGATGAATGATTTGATTTCTGTTTGCAAACAACTGCTGATAAATGAACAATAGTAGTTTATCCATCTTGTAAATCAGGAGTGTCAACGATCTGGATACTTGACATTGTATTTAACCATATGTTTCTCCTTTGCTGATGCCATGCTTATCTTTTTCTTCAGGCTGTGTGTGGTGGCGGTACAGCCAGCCCAAGGCGGCGGTGGCAGTGGTGACAAGGATGAGTCAGGAGGGTGCCCACTTGACTGACTAGCTCCACCCAGATACCGCCAGGGACGGATGAGAAGGACAACGACCTTCTGGTGCCTCCCTGCTGCTGCCTCTCCTCATAAGTTTTGTGCCTACCATTGTTGTGCAGATGGTTTTTTTATCTTGTTTGTGTGTAGCTAAAAAGTTGAGTGTGTGCTCTCTGTGCCATCTCTTCTCTTTGGGTAAATAAAATATTTGGGAGGACTGTTGTTGTGGTGTGTGTGCTTAATGAACTATACTAATTTATCTGTCTATGTAGTAAATGAGGAATGCGGATACTAGTTTTTCAAGAGTTTCTTGTTCTTGATGACGATATTATCAGCAGAGGCCCCATTCCTCAATCTAGGTTTGATGTCCTCGTTATGTGGATAAAATGTAGACTACATGTTTCTTTGTTTGTTTATTTATTACTTGCATGAACAAACATTCCATTAGTACTTTGGTGTTTATAGGTTGATGACATGCTATTTATATCTGTACCGAATGGAGTTTTATAGCTTTCAATGGCTAGTTATTTCTGAAATTTGTTGCAGCAGGTTGCATCCATCTAAACCTGGCCATGGCATGAGAGTCATTCTCTCTTTGAGTTATTTAAGTTTCAAAGTAATTCATGTAAAGTAGTTCCTTGTTTTGCACAGTAGTAAATCATGCTTATGCACGACTCTCTTGTATTCTTCAGGATTGAAGGAAGCAATGGACAGGGAACATGTGAAGCTCATCTTGTGCTCGGAAAATTGAAGCAGCACAGTTAGCACCAAACTGGAAGTTTCAGTCAAGCTAGGCAACAACCCCACATATGCTCGTTGGATCCTGAAGTTGCGCATTTAAGGTCTGCACAGAAAGTGTGACTTCCTCAGACTGTCTCTCTTTTTTTCTCCCCACCTTCCTCTGCATATTGCATTGCCCTGTTTCTCTCTTACGTTGTATCTGTATAGTATTGTGCCTAGTGCTAGACTGTTGGTTCTCTGAATTTTCCCCTTGTGCTAGAGGTAGTGGCCGTAGGCTCATGTACTTGTCTTACTTAATCCTGCTCATTTATCAATGCTAATTGGGTATGCACTTAATGTAGTATACTTAGTGGCAAGCTGGCTAATTGGTCACACATTGTATGTTATTTTGAAATTTTGCTTGGTGCAAAATTGTTAGTCCTAGTTCTTGCACCAGCATGTTTTACACTTGAATGCTATATCATATATCAGTTAAATTTTTAGTCCTTCTAAATGTATCAACTTCAATTTGCTGAGCAAGCTTGGTTCCTTTTATCTATCTTCTTGTTTTGTGGCTGTAATCAGAGAAAATTGATAGGTTATGTTGCATAAGATGAACCGCTGGTTGTGTATTTGTTACATAGCAGTGATTTGACAATCATGCAGCTCTGTAGCTTGCACGCACTTGAACCATCCCAGGATGTGATTGTTTGCTAGTGTGAGTCAACAATCGTTCATGTTTCTGGTTTTTGGGTGCTGCGGAAACTCTCGTTGATGTTTATATGCCACATGGGCTGTCATGTATGCACTAGAATTATTGTCTGAATCGGAGTATATATATTTGGTTACTGTGAAAGTTTGAGTGTCCCAAAAAGGGACAAACATCCATGCAAAATGTTTCAGTGGTGGATAGTTTTTTTTTCCGAGAAAACGCGAAGGGCCTTTGCGTCTCATTTCATTGAAACGATAGGGTTTTTACAAGCCTCCTAGGAGGTGGGTTACAGGGAGTCTAAAGAGAACACTAATGGACATCCCATGTCGTCGGCAGGGCATCTCGTAGGCCTATGGCACCGGCTTGAGCCCAAAGGGACGCTTCTTCCTTGATTTTGATCATCGGGTTGGTGATAGAGGGGCGAGTGCCCTCAAATACAGTCATTTCTGTGCTTTCAGAGCATCCAGGGTAGCAGAAGTGCCGTCGACCCGAAACCCTTGCACAGTGTCTTGGGTGTTCCCAGCTTTGCACCCGCAAGCCAAGTGGTTGCTAGTTCCTTTTTTCTTTAGTTGCTATTTCCGTTAGTTGGTATATTGCCTTGGCGGTTTGGAAGCATGATGTTGATGTGGTCTTTGTTTGTTTCATGAACATTAGACTTTGTTTTCTGTAGTTGAAGAAACTTTTATATCCTATCTGGTGATATGCAGGAAGTTGATGAAGCTCGGCTTCCGAGCCGGTGGCAACGTCCGGGGCAAGGAGAGGGCTGACTGGAGGCATGGAAGGTAGTTAGCTTCATATCCATCCTCTTGTGTCCATGTTTTGATATTTTCTTGATGGCACTGTAGCTGAACTGATAGTAATATATTTAAGTCACTGAAACAGCTGTGGAGTTACTACAGAGAAAATAACCATGGTGCAAAAACTTTATAAGATATTGGGCGTTCTCCCTCAGGCAGCTTCGACTATCTCGGCGAGTTGACCACGCTGCAACCGTGACGCTCGTAATCGGCTACAGCATCTCCAGTGAGTTACCATGTGGCTCCCATGTCGTATACGCCTTTGATCATGTGGCTCCCATGTGGTATGTGATACCATGGCTGTACTTATGATCTCGCCACCTAGTTTTATATTATTAGAGGCCCTGCTGTAGTATTTCTGGTAATTGAAGTTTTCATGTTAATGGTATGATTTTGCTATTATTATGCTGCCAATGCCAAGTATTGTGTTGGTATTGGGTTGTATTGATCTTTGATTAGAGATCATTCTATGGTTGGGCATGCTTCGGCTTATAATTTTAGCCAGTGGGATTGTTGATCCTGCTATTTTCTTCGAGTAGTTAATCCTGCTATTTTCTTCCAGTAGTTAATCCTTCTCCCCTGTTTTTTGCATTCTGCTTTGTAAGTATCAGCTCAAGCCTCAAGCTTGATTAGAGGAAGCACTATGCACAGATACAAATGATATCTACATGTACTGTATGCCTTACTCTTTCTTGGTAGTTGCAGTATTTAGTTCGTATAGAATCTTGATTCTTTCATATTTATTTCTGGATTGAAAACTGTGATGTTTACCACATATATAGGTGATAAACATTTGAAGAAAACAAAGATGCTATGTATCTAATAGAACTGGTGGCGAGTGGCGACTAGTGTCATTTTGTCTTGCTAGGTATCTAAGAGAATTGAAGTATCTAGCTGATTGAAATTGTTTCAGTGTTGGTGCGGAAATAATGATACTGAGTATGTTTATTAGTGTCTAGTTTGGAAGTTGAGAACCTATCCTGACTGATGAGCAACGTCAGGTTGTGTTGATGTTTAATTGCATCAGTCAGTCCAATTTTTTCCTGAGGGTGTATCGAGCGTCTGAAATGGTGTAAGTTGTTGCCTTTGGGTGTGAGCAAGAGTCTGCACGGGGAAGCAACATAATATTGCACAATGAATACTATTTTAGTAACGACTGTGCATCTACCAGTTATATGTGTCTAGCCATTTTTTTTCTAGCTCATGGTGCAATCTGCCTGCATATTGTCAGTCCAATTACTTTTACATTCTTCTCTTTACCGGTGCTCATGGAATTTTTGGCTTGCAAACTAGAATCTGAAGTATAATGAAAGCTGTGGGTGAAGTAAAGGAACAAAGGCTACTGCCATTGTTACAATCCAAAGCTTAATCCTTTCTAAGGTAGGTTTCTCTAACAGCACATGGACTTTTTCATCCCTTGTTCTGAGTTGTGTGATAAGATTGCTTGCTTGCTTACTTTCATATGACAATTATTGTGTTCATCAGAAGCTTCTACACCACATAAAGGAAGCATAGCCTGTTCTTCGTATCAAGTTATTTGAATGTCTAAAAACTAAAGAAGGACATATATTATGGTCCCTTGATACGGGCTGCTGCAGAGCACAATCACACCACAGAATGTTACAGGAGAAAATAAAGAAAAGCATATAAGATTATTTATTTATTTTAGCTCTTGGTTTAAAATGTATCCTGCCATAATCTACCTTCCGGCTTGATCTGTGTAATAAAAAAAATTAACTTGTAGTATGTGAGCATTTAGTTAAATGTTCATTGCTTGATCTGTGTTATGCTTGCTTATTTTTGGTTGTCCCCAATCTCGCATATACAAAACGGTGACTTGCATGTTTGTGCGGTAGATGAGCTAATGGCATCATCAACTTGTCTTGCATGATTGATACTGGACATTCACTAGTACTACTTGCAGGTTGATCCATTGCTGCTAGAGCCGGTGCAGTTTGCACTCCCCATATATAATCCGTGTATTAGCTAGGTATATGCATGCATGTCCGGCATTTTTCTGCAGTACGTGCTCACTTTTGGCCTGGTTTCATCTCACATTTGATATCTAATTTTGCTAGAAAAGGCCATCATACTATGAAAAAGCACAAGAAGGTGTTAGGTGGATGCCTGTGTGTGTGTGCATGGGGTCCTTGCTAGTGAGGACGATGAAGCGGACAGAGACAAGGGAGTGGCACTCGACGCCACCGCATCGTCCAGTTTCTTCTTTAGATGGCCATTGCGTTTGTTGCTGTAATTTTGTCGGTGGAGAAGTTCAGCAGCTGTAACAGTTTGGGTGCATCCTTGAGTCATTTGACCTGCTTGATTATCTGTTTAGAAGTAGTGAGAGTTTGCCGGATGTATTCTTTGAAGACTAGCACACGCTTTACTCGTGATTGGTATGTAAATAAAGAAGCAGGCTCTTGTTTTAGCATTTGAACCTTCTTATTAGATCTGTGAGATAAAAACTAGTGTACTCGTCATATGCCTCGCTGCTCATTGATAGTACAATACATGTACTCTCATTGTTTGTAAATCTTCAGACATGAAGAGGAAATAATAATATTTTTAAAGTGATGCCTTGCAAATTATTTCACTGATTACTACTACTTGCTAGTAGATGACAGAAACTAGATTTTAGTAGGAACGAAGGGGCAAACTATTGCTTTTTATTGCTTTACGCTGGACTATAAGTGAAATTGAGCAAATTACTAGTTGCTTCTCCCTCCAGTCCGAACAAATCGAAGCGCAGTTGTGGGAGGTGCAGAGTTGTAGTGTCCGTGTTTTTTTATGAAACACTGTTGTAGTGTCCGTGTTAATTAAAATGGAATGGAGGATTTTTTCCCAAGTGGCATCAAGTTAAGTTTACTAGGAATTAACCATCGGGCAATATCATTAATATTTTTTTTTAGAAATTAGAGGAAGTAGCCTCCTCAATTTTACACCGTATTTTAATTCTTCCTTAACCAACTCAATCAAGCGTTCATTACGAGGTACTTCCTCGGAAGACTAGAAAAGTAATAATAGCCCAATAGAGAAGCTAGTCTAATTTCTAGGTGTGTCATGCAGAGATATCTCCGGAAGTGACAGTTGTTTGCACTTCCCACGATATCTACCCCTATCACACCGTCCATAACAGAGCAATCCAGGTGAGGTCCATCCTGAATTTTTAGCGCTTCCACGGATCTCTCTAAAAATAATTGAACCAAAGAACTCTCTCTCCTCAAATCCTCATCCTATAAATACAAAGCCATGGTCATACACCGCGTGTGGTTAGCGCGTGTGACTATGACTTAGACTTTGACTCTTTACTCGTCGAGGAGAGGAGAGGGCCATTCTCTTTGTCGCCGGCGTTCTCTTTGTCTGGGAAAGGATCCGTTCTTCAACAGGTAATTCATCTTCAGATGGTGGCATCCTTCTTTCCCGCACCCTCTTTTCAGATTCGTTTCTTCGTGATGTCTGTTATACTCGGACGTCCCCATGTAGATCGTCGGCTAGCTGGATAGCGAGCTCTACCGGCGAGGCGGCAGCAGCGTGGCCCCGGTGGATCGGTGCGGCGGGCATGGATGAAAGAAGGTTTCAATTTTTTTCACTCGTGGTGAGTCAGTCGTCTCAGCTTCTCTTTTAGAACCCCGTTCGTAGCAACAACACGCGTACGTATGATTCATCCGTGTATGATCGATCGATGGATGGATCTACTTGCTGGCTAGTTGGGTGCACGTACATGGCACCTACTTGGCCGCGATGCAAGAGTATAGTGCGCATCGCCAGTAATAGCCGATCTGTCGCATTGCACAATTCATGGTCTCACTCACGCACATGAACATGGTTGATCTGCTGATTGCTCTGGTTCCTCTTCAGATTTTCCATTTGTCCCCGGATTGAAATCGAATCATTCACGAATCTTCACTTTCTCCCAGGAATACAAAGAATATAGCAAAAGCTGGTAAAACCGTAGTAGTACTGAATTCTTCTTTCACCCAAAATACAGCAACGTGTATCCTGAATTACGTTTGATTTTTTCATTGGATATACTATTAACGTGTTCTGAGGTCAACCAGAACCGAGCTTGAGACCGGGCTAGCTGAGAAAGTACTAGGTAAAACTCTTTTTCTTGATAACCAATTGACTGGCCTCATATTCTTTTCTGGAGTCTTTGAAACAGACTTAACAAATTTATTGATTGAGATGGACTCTAAAAGGAATGGGGTTTAGGGAGTTTCAATTATTCAATCCATGCTTGCAAAGCAGGGCTTGGGCATGTCTTCCCCTCGGTGGTGCTGAGCTATCTACCCTGCATGCCTGGGGATTGTTTTTTATTAAGACACTACCCTGCATGTACTCAGTGTGTGCTCTTTCTCCAGGACGGTCTGGTTTGAGGTCCTCTCGTGGATACGATCCACCTCGGGACCTTCCACGGTTGAGGGTGACTTCGCGGAGTGCTGGTCGCTGGTGGTGTGGACCACCCCTCACCAGCTGCACAAGGGCACTTCGTCGATAATCATGCTTACTCCATGGTTGATATGGAAACAACGGAATGTTGCGGTCTTCGATGGCATCCCTGTTCAATGACATCGTGGCCGAGGCACGGCTATGGGCTGACGCGGGAGCCCAGGGTGTCCGTCAACTACTCCCCTAGGATAGCGCTTTCTTTTTCTTGGGTCCAGTTCTATGGCGGGGTGTTTGTCCTCTCGGGGACTTGTACATATAACCTTCTTATCTATCAATGCATCGAAACACAATGCTTTTGAGTTTTTGTGAAAAAAGGTTTTTTCTATTTGGTAATTTTCATTTTGGATTATCTGCACTTTGACGCCCGAATTCTAGGTTCAGTTGTGTCCATCAGCTATTTTTTCGTTTGTTACAAAGATTCACCCGGCCTGAAGTGGCCTAGACCACCTCAAAAACTGTCCAGGAAATTCGTATGATCTTATGCAGTTAACACAATAGGGAGCTATGGATTCATAGTTATAGGGGATGGTCGAATCTGTGTTAACTTAGATTTTTTTATACCATATGATGTGGGTTAAGCATGAAGGAATGGCATGATCTCACGGATTGACGATGTGGGGCTGAATAACATAATGGTACATACTATTTGGACACATGCATGCGCACGCGTACACACACAAAAATGTCGTTGTCCTCGTTGACCCGATTCACTAACCTAATTGAGTCTCCAAGGAGCAAAGGTAGAATTCCAAGCTAAGACTTTATCAAGCAATTTGATAGAGTTTGAAGAGTGAAGAGATTGAAAATTGATAGTTGTAAAAGGAAGAGATCAAAAGCAATAGAGTGCACTCGTAAGAGAGATCCAATCACAAGGAGGAGCATTGATACAAATTAGATGAATGATCTAAGGAGAGGAGTTCCCACATGGGAGGAGGCGCATGCCTAGTGTAGATCGGTGTCTTCTCCTTCGAATCTCCAAAGATCAAGAGCTTTGGTTGGGGGAGGAAGGAGATCTTGCAAATCTTGTGTTTCTTGAGGTGGCTCTAATGGAGGTGGCTTGGCAGATTTCTTGTATAATAATTGAGCAAGCAACCAAGGTAGAAGAAGGGGGTATTTATACCTCCCCTCAAAATGAGCCGTTGCAGCTTCCGGGGGGCGGATAATCCGGCCTAAGTAAGGGCCGGATAATCCGCCCGGATAATCCGGCCTTCGAGACAAAACTGTGACATTATCCTATGATATCTAATAGAACTGGTGGCGAGTGGCGACTAGTGTCATTTTGTCTTGCTAGGTATCTAAGAGAATTGAAGTATCTAGCTGATTGAAATTGTTTCAGTGTTGGTGCGGAAATAATGATACTGAGTATGTTTATTAGTGTCTAGTTTGGAAGTTGAGAACCTATCCTGACTGATGAGCAACGTCAGGTTGTGTTGATGTTTAATTGCATCAGTCAGTCCAATTTTTTCCTGAGGGTGTATCGAGCGTCTGAAATGGTGTAAGTTGTTGCCTTTGGGTGTGAGCAAGAGTCTGCACGGGGAAGCAACATAATATTGCACAATGAATACTATTTTAGTAACGACTGTGCATCTACCAGTTATATGTGTCTAGCCATTTTTTTTCTAGCTCATGGTGCAATCTGCCTGCATATTGTCAGTCCAATTACTTTTACATTCTTCTCTTTACCGGTGCTCATGGAATTTTTGGCTTGCAAACTAGAATCTGAAGTATAATGAAAGCTGTGGGTGAAGTAAAGGAACAAAGGCTACTGCCATTGTTACAATCCAAAGCTTAATCCTTTCTAAGGTAGGTTTCTCTAACAGCAGATGGACTTTTTCATCCCTTGTTCTGAGTTGTGTGATAAGATTGCTTGCTTGCTTACTTTCATATGACAATTATTGTGTTCATCAGAAGCTTCTACACCACATAAAGGAAGCATAGCCTGTTCTTCGTATCAAGTTATTTGAATGTCTAAAAACTAAAGAAGGACATATATTATGGTCCCTTGATACGGGCTGCTGCAGAGCACAATCACACCACAGAATGTTACAGGAGAAAATAAAGAAAAGCATATAAGATTATTTATTTATTTTAGCTCTTGGTTTAAAATGTATCCTGCCATAATCTACCTTCCGGCTTGATCTGTGTAATAAAAAAAATTAACTTGTAGTATGTGAGCATTTAGTTAAATGTTCATTGCTTGATCTGTGTTATGCTTGCTTATTTTTGGTTGTCCCCAATCTCGCATATACAAAACGGTGACTTGCATGTTTGTGCGGTAGATGAGCTAATGGCATCATCAACTTGTCTTGCATGATTGATACTGGACATTCACTAGTACTACTTGCAGGTTGATCCATTGCTGCTAGAGCCGGTGCAGTTTGCACTCCCCATATATAATCCGTGTATTAGCTAGGTATATGCATGCATGTCCGGCATTTTTCTGCAGTACGTGCTCACTTTTGGCCTGGTTTCATCTCACATTTGATATCTAATTTTGCTAGAAAAGGCCATCATACTATGAAAAAGCACAAGAAGGTGTTAGGTGGATGCCTGTGTGTGTGTGCATGGGGTCCTTGCTAGTGAGGACGATGAAGCGGACAGAGACAAGGGAGTGGCACTCGACGCCACCGCATCGTCCAGTTTCTTCTTTAGATGGCCATTGCGTTTGTTGCTGTAATTTTGTCGGTGGAGAAGTTCAGCAGCTGTAACAGTTTGGGTGCATCCTTGAGTCATTTGACCTGCTTGATTATCTGTTTAGAAGTAGTGAGAGTTTGCCGGATGTATTCTTTGAAGACTAGCACACGCTTTACTCGTGATTGGTATGTAAATAAAGAAGCAGGCTCTTGTTTTAGCATTTGAACCTTCTTATTAGATCTGTGAGATAAAAACTAGTGTACTCGTCATATGCCTCGCTGCTCATTGATAGTACAATACATGTACTCTCATTGTTTGTAAATCTTCAGACATGAAGAGGAAATAATAATATTTTTAAAGTGATGCCTTGCAAATTATTTCACTGATTACTACTACTTGCTAGTAGATGACAGAAACTAGATTTTAGTAGGAACGAAGGGGCAAACTATTGCTTTTTATTGCTTTACGCTGGACTATAAGTGAAATTGAGCAAATTACTAGTTGCTTCTCCCTCCAGTCCGAACAAATCGAAGCGCAGTTGTGGGAGGTGCAGAGTTGTAGTGTCCGTGTTTTTTTATGAAACACTGTTGTAGTGTCCGTGTTAATTAAAATGGAATGGAGGATTTTTTCCCAAGTGGCATCAAGTTAAGTTTACTAGGAATTAACCATCGGGCAATATCATTAATATTTTTTTTTAGAAATTAGAGGAAGTAGCCTCCTCAATTTTACACCGTATTTTAATTCTTCCTTAACCAACTCAATCAAGCGTTCATTACGAGGTACTTCCTCGGAAGACTAGAAAAGTAATAATAGCCCAATAGAGAAGCTAGTCTAATTTCTAGGTGTGTCATGCAGAGATATCTCCGGAAGTGACAGTTGTTTGCACTTCCCACGATATCTACCCCTATCACACCGTCCATAACAGAGCAATCCAGGTGAGGTCCATCCTGAATTTTTAGCGCTTCCACGGATCTCTCCAAAAATAATTGAACCAAAGAACTCTCTCTCCTCAAATCCTCATCCTATAAATACAAAGCCATGGTCATACACCGCGTGTGGTTAGCGCGTGTGACTATGACTTAGACTTTGACTCTTTACTCGTCGAGGAGAGGAGAGGGCCATTCTCTTTGTCGCCGGCGTTCTCTTTGTCTGGGAAAGGATCCGTTCTTCAACAGGTAATTCATCTTCAGATGGTGGCATCCTTCTTTCCCGCACCCTCTTTTCAGATTCGTTTCTTCGTGATGTCTGTTATACTCGGACGTCCCCATGTAGATCGTCGGCTAGCTGGATAGCGAGCTCTACCGGCGAGGCGGCAGCAGCGTGGCCCCGGTGGATCGGTGCGGCGGGCATGGATGAAAGAAGGTTTCAATTTTTTTCACTCGTGGTGAGTCAGTCGTCTCAGCTTCTCTTTTAGAACCCCGTTCGTAGCAACAACACGCGTACGTATGATTCATCCGTGTATGATCGATCGATGGATGGATCTACTTGCTGGCTAGTTGGGTGCACGTACATGGCACCTACTTGGCCGCGATGCAAGAGTATAGTGCGCATCGCCAGTAATAGCCGATCTGTCGCATTGCACAATTCATGGTCTCACTCACGCACATGAACATGGTTGATCTGCTGATTGCTCTGGTTCCTCTTCAGATTTTCCATTTGTCCCCGGATTGAAATCGAATCATTCACGAATCTTCACTTTCTCCCAGGAATACAAAGAATATAGCAAAAGCTGGTAAAACCGTAGTAGTACTGAATTCTTCTTTCACCCAAAATACAGCAACGTGTATCCTGAATTACGTTTGATTTTTTCATTGGATATACTATTAACGTGTTCTGAGGTCAACCAGAACCGAGCTTGAGACCGGGCTAGCTGAGAAAGTACTAGGTAAAACTCTTTTTCTTGATAACCAATTGACTGGCCTCATATTCTTTTCTGGAGTCTTTGAAACAGACTTAACAAATTTATTGATTGAGATGGACTCTAAAAGGAATGGGGTTTAGGGAGTTTCAATTATTCAATCCATGCTTGCAAAGCAGGGCTTGGGCATGTCTTCCCCTCGGTGGTGCTGAGCTATCTACCCTGCATGCCTGGGGATTGTTTTTTATTAAGACACTACCCTGCATGTACTCAGTGTGTGCTCTTTCTCCAGGACGGTCTGGTTTGAGGTCCTCTCGTGGATACGATCCACCTCGGGACCTTCCACGGTTGAGGGTGACTTCGCGGAGTGCTGGTCGCTGGTGGTGTGGACCACCCCTCACCAGCTGCACAAGGGCACTTCGTCGATAATCATGCTTACTCCATGGTTGATATGGAAACAACGGAATGTTGCGGTCTTCGATGGCATCCCTGTTCAATGACATCGTGGCCGAGGCACGGCTATGGGCTGACGCGGGAGCCCAGGGTGTCCGTCAACTACTCCCCTAGGATAGCGCTTTCTTTTTCTTGGGTCCAGTTCTATGGCGGGGTGTTTGTCCTCTCGGGGACTTGTACATATAACCTTCTTATCTATCAATGCATCGAAACACAATGCTTTTGAGTTTTTGCGAAAAAAGGTTTTTTCTATTTGGTAATTTTCATTTTGGATTATCTGCACTTTGACGCCCGAATTCTAGGTTCAGTTGTGTCCATCAGCTATTTTTTCGTTTGTTACAAAGATTCACCCGGCCTGAAGTGGCCTAGACCACCTCAAAAACTGTCCAGGAAATTCGTATGATCTTATGCAGTTAACACAATAGGGAGCTATGGATTCATAGTTATAGGGGATGGTCGAATCTGTGTTAACTTAGATTTTTTTATACCATATGATGTGGGTTAAGCATGAAGGAATGGCATGATCTCACGGATTGACGATGTGGGGCTGAATAACATAATGGTACATACTATTTGGACACATGCATGCGCACGCGTACACACACAAAAATGTCGTTGTCCTCGTTGACCCGATTCACTAACCTAATTGAGTCTCCAAGGAGCAAAGGTAGAATTCCAAGCTAAGACTTTATCAAGCAATTTGATAGAGTTTGAAGAGTGAAGAGATTGAAAATTGATAGTTGTAAAAGGAAGAGATCAAAAGCAATAGAGTGCACTCGTAAGAGAGATCCAATCACAAGGAGGAGCATTGATACAAATTAGATGAATGATCTAAGGAGAGGAGTTCCCACATGGGAGGAGGCGCATGCCTAGTGTAGATCGGTGTCTTCTCCTTCGAATCTCCAAAGATCAAGAGCTTTGGTTGGGGGAGGAAGGAGATCTTGCAAATCTTGTGTTTCTTGAGGTGGCTCTAATGGAGGTGGCTTGGCAGATTTCTTGTATAATAATTGAGCAAGCAACCAAGGTAGAAGAAGGGGGTATTTATACCTCCCCTCAAAATGTGGGCCGGATAATCCGGCCTAAGTAAGGGCCGGATAATCCGCCCCCCCCGGATAATCCGGCCTTCGAGACAAAACTGTGACATTATCCTATGATATCTAATAGAACTGGTGGCGAGTGGCGACTAGTGTCATTTTGTCTTGCTAGGTATCTAAGAGAATTGAAGTATCTAGCTGATTGAAATTGTTTCAGTGTTGGTGCGGAAATAATGATACTGAGTATGTTTATTAGTGTCTAGTTTGGAAGTTGAGAACCTATCCTGACTGATGAGCAACGTCAGGTTGTGTTGATGTTTAATTGCATCAGTCAGTCCAATTTTTTCCTGAGGGTGTATCGAGCGTCTGAAATGGTGTAAGTTGTTGCCTTTGGGTGTGAGCAAGAGTCTGCACGGGGAAGCAACATAATATTGCACAATGAATACTATTTTAGTAACGACTGTGCATCTACCAGTTATATGTGTCTAGCCATTTTTTTTCTAGCTCATGGTGCAATCTGCCTGCATATTGTCAGTCCAATTACTTTTACATTCTTCTCTTTACCGGTGCTCATGGAATTTTTGGCTTGCAAACTAGAATCTGAAGTATAATGAAAGCTGTGGGTGAAGTAAAGGAACAAAGGCTACTGCCATTGTTACAATCCAAAGCTTAATCCTTTCTAAGGTAGGTTTCTCTAACAGCAGATGGACTTTTTCATCCCTTGTTCTGAGTTGTGTGATAAGATTGCTTGCTTGCTTACTTTCATATGACAATTATTGTGTTCATCAGAAGCTTCTACACCACATAAAGGAAGCATAGCCTGTTCTTCGTATCAAGTTATTTGAATGTCTAAAAACTAAAGAAGGACATATATTATGGTCCCTTGATACGGGCTGCTGCAGAGCACAATCACACCACAGAATGTTACAGGAGAAAATAAAGAAAAGCATATAAGATTATTTATTTATTTTAGCTCTTGGTTTAAAATGTATCCTGCCATAATCTACCTTCCGGCTTGATCTGTGTAATAAAAAAAATTAACTTGTAGTATGTGAGCATTTAGTTAAATGTTCATTGCTTGATCTGTGTTATGCTTGCTTATTTTTGGTTGTCCCCAATCTCGCATATACAAAACGGTGACTTGCATGTTTGTGCGGTAGATGAGCTAATGGCATCATCAACTTGTCTTGCATGATTGATACTGGACATTCACTAGTACTACTTGCAGGTTGATCCATTGCTGCTAGAGCCGGTGCAGTTTGCACTCCCCATATATAATCCGTGTATTAGCTAGGTATATGCATGCATGTCCGGCATTTTTCTGCAGTACGTGCTCACTTTTGGCCTGGTTTCATCTCACATTTGATATCTAATTTTGCTAGAAAAGGCCATCATACTATGAAAAAGCACAAGAAGGTGTTAGGTGGATGCCTGTGTGTGTGTGCATGGGGTCCTTGCTAGTGAGGACGATGAAGCGGACAGAGACAAGGGAGTGGCACTCGACGCCACCGCATCGTCCAGTTTCTTCTTTAGATGGCCATTGCGTTTGTTGCTGTAATTTTGTCGGTGGAGAAGTTCAGCAGCTGTAACAGTTTGGGTGCATCCTTGAGTCATTTGACCTGCTTGATTATCTGTTTAGAAGTAGTGAGAGTTTGCCGGATGTATTCTTTGAAGACTAGCACACGCTTTACTCGTGATTGGTATGTAAATAAAGAAGCAGGCTCTTGTTTTAGCATTTGAACCTTCTTATTAGATCTGTGAGATAAAAACTAGTGTACTCGTCATATGCCTCGCTGCTCATTGATAGTACAATACATGTACTCTCATTGTTTGTAAATCTTCAGACATGAAGAGGAAATAATAATATTTTTAAAGTGATGCCTTGCAAATTATTTCACTGATTACTACTACTTGCTAGTAGATGACAGAAACTAGATTTTAGTAGGAACGAAGGGGCAAACTATTGCTTTTTATTGCTTTACGCTGGACTATAAGTGAAATTGAGCAAATTACTAGTTGCTTCTCCCTCCAGTCCGAACAAATCGAAGCGCAGTTGTGGGAGGTGCAGAGTTGTAGTGTCCGTGTTTTTTTATGAAACACTGTTGTAGTGTCCGTGTTAATTAAAATGGAATGGAGGATTTTTTCCCAAGTGGCATCAAGTTAAGTTTACTAGGAATTAACCATCGGGCAATATCATTAATTTTTTTTTTTAGAAATTAGAGGAAGTAGCCTCCTCAATTTTACACCGTATTTTAATTCTTCCTTAACCAACTCAATCAAGCGTTCATTACGAGGTACTTCCTCGGAAGACTAGAAAAGTAATAATAGCCCAATAGAGAAGCTAGTCTAATTTCTAGGTGTGTCATGCAGAGATATCTCCGGAAGTGACAGTTGTTTGCACTTCCCACGATATCTACCCCTATCACACCGTCCATAACAGAGCAATCCAGGTGAGGTCCATCCTGAATTTTTAGCGCTTCCACGGATCTCTCCAAAAATAATTGAACCAACGAACTCTCTCTCCTCAAATCCTCATCCTATAAATACAAAGCCATGGTCATACACCGCGTGTGGTTAGCGCGTGTGACTATGACTTAGACTTTGACTCTTTACTCGTCGAGGAGAGGAGAGGGCCATTCTCTTTGTCGCCGGCGTTCTCTTTGTCTGGGAAAGGATCCGTTCTTCAACAGGTAATTCATCTTCAGATGGTGGCATCCTTCTTTCCCGCACCCTCTTTTCAGATTCGTTTCTTCGTGATGTCTGTTATACTCGGACGTCCCCATGTAGATCGTCGGCTAGCTGGATAGCGAGCTCTACCGGCGAGGCGGCAGCAGCGTGGCCCCGGTGGATCGGTGCGGCGGGCATGGATGAAAGAAGGTTTCAATTTTTTTCACTCGTGGTGAGTCAGTCGTCTCAGCTTCTCTTTTAGAACCCCGTTCGTAGCAACAACACGCGTACGTATGATTCATCCGTGTATGATCGATCGATGGATGGATCTACTTGCTGGCTAGTTGGGTGCACGTACATGGCACCTACTTGGCCGCGATGCAAGAGTATAGTGCGCATCGCCAGTAATAGCCGATCTGTCGCATTGCACAATTCATGGTCTCACTCACGCACATGAACATGGTTGATCTGCTGATTGCTCTGGTTCCTCTTCAGATTTTCCATTTGTCCCCGGATTGAAATCGAATCATTCACGAATCTTCACTTTCTCCCAGGAATACAAAGAATATAGCAAAAGCTGGTAAAACCGTAGTAGTACTGAATTCTTCTTTCACCCAAAATACAGCAACGTGTATCCTGAATTACGTTTGATTTTTTCATTGGATATACTATTAACGTGTTCTGAGGTCAACCAGAACCGAGCTTGAGACCGGGCTAGCTGAGAAAGTACTAGGTAAAACTCTTTTTCTTGATAACCAATTGACTGGCCTCATATTCTTTTCTGGAGTCTTTGAAACAGACTTAACAAATTTATTGATTGAGATGGACTCTAAAAGGAATGGGGTTTAGGGAGTTTCAATTATTCAATCCATGCTTGCAAAGCAGGGCTTGGGCATGTCTTCCCCTCGGTGGTGCTGAGCTATCTACCCTGCATGCCTGGGGATTGTTTTTTATTAAGACACTACCCTGCATGTACTCAGTGTGTGCTCTTTCTCCAGGACGGTCTGGTTTGAGGTCCTCTCGTGGATACGATCCACCTCGGGACCTTCCACGGTTGAGGGTGACTTCGCGGAGTGCTGGTCGCTGGTGGTGTGGACCACCCCTCACCAGCTGCACAAGGGCACTTCGTCGATAATCATGCTTACTCCATGGTTGATATGGAAACAACGGAATGTTGCGGTCTTCGATGGCATCCCTGTTCAATGACATCGTGGCCGAGGCACGGCTATGGGCTGACGCGGGAGCCCAGGGTGTCCGTCAACTACTCCCCTAGGATAGCGCTTTCTTTTTCTTGGGTCCAGTTCTATGGCGGGGTGTTTGTCCTCTCGGGGACTTGTACATATAACCTTCTTATCTATCAATGCATCGAAACACAATGCTTTTGAGTTTTTGCGAAAAAAGGTTTTTTCTATTTGGTAATTTTCATTTTGGATTATCTGCACTTTGACGCCCGAATTCTAGGTTCAGTTGTGTCCATCAGCTATTTTTTCGTTTGTTACAAAGATTCACCCGGCCTGAAGTGGCCTAGACCACCTCAAAAACTGTCCAGGAAATTCGTATGATCTTATGCAGTTAACACAATAGGGAGCTATGGATTCATAGTTATAGGGGATGGTCGAATCTGTGTTAACTTAGATTTTTTTATACCATATGATGTGGGTTAAGCATGAAGGAATGGCATGATCTCACGGATTGACGATGTGGGGCTGAATAACATAATGGTACATACTATTTGGACACATGCATGCGCACGCGTACACACACAAAAATGTCGTTGTCCTCGTTGACCCGATTCACTAACCTAATTGAGTCTCCAAGGAGCAAAGGTAGAATTCCAAGCTAAGACTTTATCAAGCAATTTGATAGAGTTTGAAGAGTGAAGAGATTGAAAATTGATAGTTGTAAAAGGAAGAGATCAAAAGCAATAGAGTGCACTCGTAAGAGAGATCCAATCACAAGGAGGAGCATTGATACAAATTAGATGAATGATCTAAGGAGAGGAGTTCCCACATGGGAGGAGGCGCATGCCTAGTGTAGATCGGTGTCTTCTCCTTCGAATCTCCAAAGATCAAGAGCTTTGGTTGGGGGAGGAAGGAGATCTTGCAAATCTTGTGTTTCTTGAGGTGGCTCTAATGGAGGTGGCTTGGCAGATTTCTTGTATAATAATTGAGCAAGCAACCAAGGTAGAAGAAGGGGGGTATTTATACCTCCCCTCAAAATGAGCCGTTGCAGCCCGGATAATCCGGCCTAAGTAAGGGCCGGATAATCCGCCCCCCCCGGATAATCCGGCCTTCGAGACAAAACTGTGACATTATCCTATGATATCTAATAGAACTGGTGGCGAGTGGCGACTAGTGTCATTTTGTCTTGCTAGGTATCTAAGAGAATTGAAGTATCTAGCTGATTGAAATTGTTTCAGTGTTGGTGCGGAAATAATGATACTGAGTATGTTTATTAGTGTCTAGTTTGGAAGTTGAGAACCTATCCTGACTGATGAGCAACGTCAGGTTGTGTTGATGTTTAATTGCATCAGTCAGTCCAATTTTTTCCTGAGGGTGTATCGAGCGTCTGAAATGGTGTAAGTTGTTGCCTTTGGGTGTGAGCAAGAGTCTGCACGGGGAAGCAACATAATATTGCACAATGAATACTATTTTAGTAACGACTGTGCATCTACCAGTTATATGTGTCTAGCCATTTTTTTTCTAGCTCATGGTGCAATCTGCCTGCATATTGTCAGTCCAATTACTTTTACATTCTTCTCTTTACCGGTGCTCATGGAATTTTTGGCTTGCAAACTAGAATCTGAAGTATAATGAAAGCTGTGGGTGAAGTAAAGGAACAAAGGCTACTGCCATTGTTACAATCCAAAGCTTAATCCTTTCTAAGGTAGGTTTCTCTAACAGCAGATGGACTTTTTCATCCCTTGTTCTGAGTTGTGTGATAAGATTGCTTGCTTGCTTACTTTCATATGACAATTATTGTGTTCATCAGAAGCTTCTACACCACATAAAGGAAGCATAGCCTGTTCTTCGTATCAAGTTATTTGAATGTCTAAAAACTAAAGAAGGACATATATTATGGTCCCTTGATACGGGCTGCTGCAGAGCACAATCACACCACAGAATGTTACAGGAGAAAATAAAGAAAAGCATATAAGATTATTTATTTATTTTAGCTCTTGGTTTAAAATGTATCCTGCCATAATCTACCTTCCGGCTTGATCTGTGTAATAAAAAAAATTAACTTGTAGTATGTGAGCATTTAGTTAAATGTTCATTGCTTGATCTGTGTTATGCTTGCTTATTTTTGGTTGTCCCCAATCTCGCATATACAAAACGGTGACTTGCATGTTTGTGCGGTAGATGAGCTAATGGCATCATCAACTTGTCTTGCATGATTGATACTGGACATTCACTAGTACTACTTGCAGGTTGATCCATTGCTGCTAGAGCCGGTGCAGTTTGCACTCCCCATATATAATCCGTGTATTAGCTAGGTATATGCATGCATGTCCGGCATTTTTCTGCAGTACGTGCTCACTTTTGGCCTGGTTTCATCTCACATTTGATATCTAATTTTGCTAGAAAAGGCCATCATACTATGAAAAAGCACAAGAAGGTGTTAGGTGGATGCCTGTGTGTGTGTGCATGGGGTCCTTGCTAGTGAGGACGATGAAGCGGACAGAGACAAGGGAGTGGCACTCGACGCCACCGCATCGTCCAGTTTCTTCTTTAGATGGCCATTGCGTTTGTTGCTGTAATTTTGTCGGTGGAGAAGTTCAGCAGCTGTAACAGTTTGGGTGCATCCTTGAGTCATTTGACCTGCTTGATTATCTGTTTAGAAGTAGTGAGAGTTTGCCGGATGTATTCTTTGAAGACTAGCACACGCTTTACTCGTGATTGGTATGTAAATAAAGAAGCAGGCTCTTGTTTTAGCATTTGAACCTTCTTATTAGATCTGTGAGATAAAAACTAGTGTACTCGTCATATGCCTCGCTGCTCATTGATAGTACAATACATGTACTCTCATTGTTTGTAAATCTTCAGACATGAAGAGGAAATAATAATATTTTTAAAGTGATGCCTTGCAAATTATTTCACTGATTACTACTACTTGCTAGTAGATGACAGAAACTAGATTTTAGTAGGAACGAAGGGGCAAACTATTGCTTTTTATTGCTTTACGCTGGACTATAAGTGAAATTGAGCAAATTACTAGTTGCTTCTCCCTCCAGTCCGAACAAATCGAAGCGCAGTTGTGGGAGGTGCAGAGTTGTAGTGTCCGTGTTTTTTTATGAAACACTGTTGTAGTGTCTGTGTTAATTAAAATGGAATGGAGGATTTTTTCCCAAGTGGCATCAAGTTAAGTTTACTAGGAATTAACCATCGGGCAATATCATTAATATTTTTTTTTAGAAATTAGAGGAAGTAGCCTCCTCAATTTTACACCGTATTTTAATTCTTCCTTAACCAACTCAATCAAGCGTTCATTACGAGGTACTTCCTCGGAAGACTAGAAAAGTAATAATAGCCCAATAGAGAAGCTAGTCTAATTTCTAGGTGTGTCATGCAGAGATATCTCCGGAAGTGACAGTTGTTTGCACTTCCCACGATATCTACCCCTATCACACCGTCCATAACAGAGCAATCCAGGTGAGGTCCATCCTGAATTTTTAGCGCTTCCACGGATCTCTCCAAAAATAATTGAACCAAAGAACTCTCTCTCCTCAAATCCTCATCCTATAAATACAAAGCCATGGTCATACACCGCGTGTGGTTAGCGCGTGTGACTATGACTTAGACTTTGACTCTTTACTCGTCGAGGAGAGGAGAGGGCCATTCTCTTTGTCGCCGGCGTTCTCTTTGTCTGGGAAAGGATCCGTTCTTCAACAGGTAATTCATCTTCAGATGGTGGCATCCTTCTTTCCCGCACCCTCTTTTCAGATTCGTTTCTTCGTGATGTCTGTTATACTCGGACGTCCCCATGTAGATCGTCGGCTAGCTGGATAGCGAGCTCTACCGGCGAGGCGGCAGCAGCGTGGCCCCGGTGGATCGGTGCGGCGGGCATGGATGAAAGAAGGTTTCAATTTTTTTCACTCGTGGTGAGTCAGTCGTCTCAGCTTCTCTTTTAGAACCCCGTTCGTAGCAACAACACGCGTACGTATGATTCATCCGTGTATGATCGATCGATGGATGGATCTACTTGCTGGCTAGTTGGGTGCACGTACATGGCACCTACTTGGCCGCGATGCAAGAGTATAGTGCGCATCGCCAGTAATAGCCGATCTGTCGCATTGCACAATTCATGGTCTCACTCACGCACATGAACATGGTTGATCTGCTGATTGCTCTGGTTCCTCTTCAGATTTTCCATTTGTCCCCGGATTGAAATCGAATCATTCACGAATCTTCACTTTCTCCCAGGAATACAAAGAATATAGCAAAAGCTGGTAAAACCGTAGTAGTACTGAATTCTTCTTTCACCCAAAATACAGCAACGTGTATCCTGAATTACGTTTGATTTTTTCATTGGATATACTATTAACGTGTTCTGAGGTCAACCAGAACCGAGCTTGAGACCGGGCTAGCTGAGAAAGTACTAGGTAAAACTCTTTTTCTTGATAACCAATTGACTGGCCTCATATTCTTTTCTGGAGTCTTTGAAACAGACTTAACAAATTTATTGATTGAGATGGACTCTAAAAGGAATGGGGTTTAGGGAGTTTCAATTATTCAATCCATGCTTGCAAAGCAGGGCTTGGGCATGTCTTCCCCTCGGTGGTGCTGAGCTATCTACCCTGCATGCCTGGGGATTGTTTTTTATTAAGACACTACCCTGCATGTACTCAGTGTGTGCTCTTTCTCCAGGACGGTCTGGTTTGAGGTCCTCTCGTGGATACGATCCACCTCGGGACCTTCCACGGTTGAGGGTGACTTCGCGGAGTGCTGGTCGCTGGTGGTGTGGACCACCCCTCACCAGCTGCACAAGGGCACTTCGTCGATAATCATGCTTACTCCATGGTTGATATGGAAACAACGGAATGTTGCGGTCTTCGATGGCATCCCTGTTCAATGACATCGTGGCCGAGGCACGGCTATGGGCTGACGCGGGAGCCCAGGGTGTCCGTCAACTACTCCCCTAGGATAGCGCTTTCTTTTTCTTGGGTCCAGTTCTATGGCGGGGTGTTTGTCCTCTCGGGGACTTGTACATATAACCTTCTTATCTATCAATGCATCGAAACACAATGCTTTTGAGTTTTTGCGAAAAAAGGTTTTTTCTATTTGGTAATTTTCATTTTGGATTATCTGCACTTTGACGCCCGAATTCTAGGTTCAGTTGTGTCCATCAGCTATTTTTTCGTTTGTTACAAAGATTCACCCGGCCTGAAGTGGCCTAGACCACCTCAAAAACTGTCCAGGAAATTCGTATGATCTTATGCAGTTAACACAATAGGGAGCTATGGATTCATAGTTATAGGGGATGGTCGAATCTGTGTTAACTTAGATTTTTTTATACCATATGATGTGGGTTAAGCATGAAGGAATGGCATGATCTCACGGATTGACGATGTGGGGCTGAATAACATAATGGTACATACTATTTGGACACATGCATGCGCACGCGTACACACACAAAAATGTCGTTGTCCTCGTTGACCCGATTCACTAACCTAATTGAGTCTCCAAGGAGCAAAGGTAGAATTCCAAGCTAAGACTTTATCAAGCAATTTGATAGAGTTTGAAGAGTGAAGAGATTGAAAATTGATAGTTGTAAAAGGAAGAGATCAAAAGCAATAGAGTGCACTCGTAAGAGAGATCCAATCACAAGGAGGAGCATTGATACAAATTAGATGAATGATCTAAGGAGAGGAGTTCCCACATGGGAGGAGGCGCATGCCTAGTGTAGATCGGTGTCTTCTCCTTCGAATCTCCAAAGATCAAGAGCTTTGGTTGGGGGAGGAAGGAGATCTTGCAAATCTTGTGTTTCTTGAGGTGGCTCTAATGGAGGTGGCTTGGCAGATTTCTTGTATAATAATTGAGCAAGCAACCAAGGTAGAAGAAGGGGGGTATTTATACCTCCCCTCAAAATGAGCCGTTGCAGCTTCCGGGGGGGCGGATAATCCGGCCTAAGTAAGGGCCGGATAATCCGCCCCCCCCGGATAATCCGGCCTTCGAGACAAAACTGTGACATTATCCTATGATATCTAATAGAACTGGTGGCGAGTGGCGACTAGTGTCATTTTGTCTTGCTAGGTATCTAAGAGAATTGAAGTATCTAGCTGATTGAAATTGTTTCAGTGTTGGTGCGGAAATAATGATACTGAGTATGTTTATTAGTGTCTAGTTTGGAAGTTGAGAACCTATCCTGACTGATGAGCAACGTCAGGTTGTGTTGATGTTTAATTGCATCAGTCAGTCCAATTTTTTCCTGAGGGTGTATCGAGCGTCTGAAATGGTGTAAGTTGTTGCCTTTGGGTGTGAGCAAGAGTCTGCACGGGGAAGCAACATAATATTGCACAATGAATACTATTTTAGTAACGACTGTGCATCTACCAGTTATATGTGTCTAGCCATTTTTTTTCTAGCTCATGGTGCAATCTGCCTGCATATTGTCAGTCCAATTACTTTTACATTCTTCTCTTTACCGGTGCTCATGGAATTTTTGGCTTGCAAACTAGAATCTGAAGTATAATGAAAGCTGTGGGTGAAGTAAAGGAACAAAGGCTACTGCCATTGTTACAATCCAAAGCTTAATCCTTTCTAAGGTAGGTTTCTCTAACAGCAGATGGACTTTTTCATCCCTTGTTCTGAGTTGTGTGATAAGATTGCTTGCTTGCTTACTTTCATATGACAATTATTGTGTTCATCAGAAGCTTCTACACCACATAAAGGAAGCATAGCCTGTTCTTCGTATCAAGTTATTTGAATGTCTAAAAACTAAAGAAGGACATATATTATGGTCCCTTGATACGGGCTGCTGCAGAGCACAATCACACCACAGAATGTTACAGGAGAAAATAAAGAAAAGCATATAAGATTATTTATTTATTTTAGCTCTTGGTTTAAAATGTATCCTGCCATAATCTACCTTCCGGCTTGATCTGTGTAATAAAAAAAATTAACTTGTAGTATGTGAGCATTTAGTTAAATGTTCATTGCTTGATCTGTGTTATGCTTGCTTATTTTTGGTTGTCCCCAATCTCGCATATACAAAACGGTGACTTGCATGTTTGTGCGGTAGATGAGCTAATGGCATCATCAACTTGTCTTGCATGATTGATACTGGACATTCACTAGTACTACTTGCAGGTTGATCCATTGCTGCTAGAGCCGGTGCAGTTTGCACTCCCCATATATAATCCGTGTATTAGCTAGGTATATGCATGCATGTCCGGCATTTTTCTGCAGTACGTGCTCACTTTTGGCCTGGTTTCATCTCACATTTGATATCTAATTTTGCTAGAAAAGGCCATCATACTATGAAAAAGCACAAGAAGGTGTTAGGTGGATGCCTGTGTGTGTGTGCATGGGGTCCTTGCTAGTGAGGACGATGAAGCGGACAGAGACAAGGGAGTGGCACTCGACGCCACCGCATCGTCCAGTTTCTTCTTTAGATGGCCATTGCGTTTGTTGCTGTAATTTTGTCGGTGGAGAAGTTCAGCAGCTGTAACAGTTTGGGTGCATCCTTGAGTCATTTGACCTGCTTGATTATCTGTTTAGAAGTAGTGAGAGTTTGCCGGATGTATTCTTTGAAGACTAGCACACGCTTTACTCGTGATTGGTATGTAAATAAAGAAGCAGGCTCTTGTTTTAGCATTTGAACCTTCTTATTAGATCTGTGAGATAAAAACTAGTGTACTCGTCATATGCCTCGCTGCTCATTGATAGTACAATACATGTACTCTCATTGTTTGTAAATCTTCAGACATGAAGAGGAAATAATAATATTTTTAAAGTGATGCCTTGCAAATTATTTCACTGATTACTACTACTTGCTAGTAGATGACAGAAACTAGATTTTAGTAGGAACGAAGGGGCAAACTATTGCTTTTTATTGCTTTACGCTGGACTATAAGTGAAATTGAGCAAATTACTAGTTGCTTCTCCCTCCAGTCCGAACAAATCGAAGCGCAGTTGTGGGAGGTGCAGAGTTGTAGTGTCCGTGTTTTTTTATGAAACACTGTTGTAGTGTCCGTGTTAATTAAAATGGAATGGAGGATTTTTTCCCAAGTGGCATCAAGTTAAGTTTACTAGGAATTAACCATCGGGCAATATCATTAATATTTTTTTTTAGAAATTAGAGGAAGTAGCCTCCTCAATTTTACACCGTATTTTAATTCTTCCTTAACCAACTCAATCAAGCGTTCATTACGAGGTACTTCCTCGGAAGACTAGAAAAGTAATAATAGCCCAATAGAGAAGCTAGTCTAATTTCTAGGTGTGTCATGCAGAGATATCTCCGGAAGTGACAGTTGTTTGCACTTCCCACGATATCTACCCCTATCACACCGTCCATAACAGAGCAATCCAGGTGAGGTCCATCCTGAATTTTTAGCGCTTCCACGGATCTCTCCAAAAATAATTGAACCAAAGAACTCTCTCTCCTCAAATCCTCATCCTATAAATACAAAGCCATGGTCATACACCGCGTGTGGTTAGCGCGTGTGACTATGACTTAGACTTTGACTCTTTACTCGTCGAGGAGAGGAGAGGGCCATTCTCTTTGTCGCCGGCGTTCTCTTTGTCTGGGAAAGGATCCGTTCTTCAACAGGTAATTCATCTTCAGATGGTGGCATCCTTCTTTCCCGCACCCTCTTTTCAGATTCGTTTCTTCGTGATGTCTGTTATACTCGGACGTCCCCATGTAGATCGTCGGCTAGCTGGATAGCGAGCTCTACCGGCGAGGCGGCAGCAGCGTGGCCCCGGTGGATCGGTGCGGCGGGCATGGATGAAAGAAGGTTTCAATTTTTTTCACTCGTGGTGAGTCAGTCGTCTCAGCTTCTCTTTTAGAACCCCGTTCGTAGCAACAACACGCGTACGTATGATTCATCCGTGTATGATCGATCGATGGATGGATCTACTTGCTGGCTAGTTGGGTGCACGTACATGGCACCTACTTGGCCGCGATGCAAGAGTATAGTGCGCATCGCCAGTAATAGCCGATCTGTCGCATTGCACAATTCATGGTCTCACTCACGCACATGAACATGGTTGATCTGCTGATTGCTCTGGTTCCTCTTCAGATTTTCCATTTGTCCCCGGATTGAAATCGAATCATTCACGAATCTTCACTTTCTCCCAGGAATACAAAGAATATAGCAAAAGCTGGTAAAACCGTAGTAGTACTGAATTCTTCTTTCACCCAAAATACAGCAACGTGTATCCTGAATTACGTTTGATTTTTTCATTGGATATACTATTAACGTGTTCTGAGGTCAACCAGAACCGAGCTTGAGACCGGGCTAGCTGAGAAAGTACTAGGTAAAACTCTTTTTCTTGATAACCAATTGACTGGCCTCATATTCTTTTCTGGAGTCTTTGAAACAGACTTAACAAATTTATTGATTGAGATGGACTCTAAAAGGAATGGGGTTTAGGGAGTTTCAATTATTCAATCCATGCTTGCAAAGCAGGGCTTGGGCATGTCTTCCCCTCGGTGGTGCTGAGCTATCTACCCTGCATGCCTGGGGATTGTTTTTTATTAAGACACTACCCTGCATGTACTCAGTGTGTGCTCTTTCTCCAGGACGGTCTGGTTTGAGGTCCTCTCGTGGATACGATCCACCTCGGGACCTTCCACGGTTGAGGGTGACTTCGCGGAGTGCTGGTCGCTGGTGGTGTGGACCACCCCTCACCAGCTGCACAAGGGCACTTCGTCGATAATCATGCTTACTCCATGGTTGATATGGAAACAACGGAATGTTGCGGTCTTCGATGGCATCCCTGTTCAATGACATCGTGGCCGAGGCACGGCTATGGGCTGACGCGGGAGCCCAGGGTGTCCGTCAACTACTCCCCTAGGATAGCGCTTTCTTTTTCTTGGGTCCAGTTCTATGGCGGGGTGTTTGTCCTCTCGGGGACTTGTACATATAACCTTCTTATCTATCAATGCATCGAAACACAATGCTTTTGAGTTTTTGCGAAAAAAGGTTTTTTCTATTTGGTAATTTTCATTTTGGATTATCTGCACTTTGACGCCCGAATTCTAGGTTCAGTTGTGTCCATCAGCTATTTTTTCGTTTGTTACAAAGATTCACCCGGCCTGAAGTGGCCTAGACCACCTCAAAAACTGTCCAGGAAATTCGTATGATCTTATGCAGTTAACACAATAGGGAGCTATGGATTCATAGTTATAGGGGATGGTCGAATCTGTGTTAACTTAGATTTTTTTATACCATATGATGTGGGTTAAGCATGAAGGAATGGCATGATCTCACGGATTGACGATGTGGGGCTGAATAACATAATGGTACATACTATTTGGACACATGCATGCGCACGCGTACACACACAAAAATGTCGTTGTCCTCGTTGACCCGATTCACTAACCTAATTGAGTCTCCAAGGAGCAAAGGTAGAATTCCAAGCTAAGACTTTATCAAGCAATTTGATAGAGTTTGAAGAGTGAAGAGATTGAAAATTGATAGTTGTAAAAGGAAGAGATCAAAAGCAATAGAGTGCACTCGTAAGAGAGATCCAATCACAAGGAGGAGCATTGATACAAATTAGATGAATGATCTAAGGAGAGGAGTTCCCACATGGGAGGAGGCGCATGCCTAGTGTAGATCGGTGTCTTCTCCTTCGAATCTCCAAAGATCAAGAGCTTTGGTTGGGGAGGAAGGAGATCTTGCAAATCTTGTGTTTCTTGAGGTGGCTCTAATGGAGGTGGCTTGGCAGATTTCTTGTATAATAATTGAGCAAGCAACCAAGGTAGAAGAAGGGGGGTATTTATACCTCCCCTCAAAATGAGCCGCGGGGCGGATAATCCGGCCTAAGTAAGGGCCGGATAATCCGCCCCCCCCGGATAATCCGGCCTTCGAGACAAAACTGTGACATTATCCTATGATATCTAATAGAACTGGTGGCGAGTGGCGACTAGTGTCATTTTGTCTTGCTAGGTATCTAAGAGAATTGAAGTATCTAGCTGATTGAAATTGTTTCAGTGTTGGTGCGGAAATAATGATACTGAGTATGTTTATTAGTGTCTAGTTTGGAAGTTGAGAACCTATCCTGACTGATGAGCAACGTCAGGTTGTGTTGATGTTTAATTGCATCAGTCAGTCCAATTTTTTCCTGAGGGTGTATCGAGCGTCTGAAATGGTGTAAGTTGTTGCCTTTGGGTGTGAGCAAGAGTCTGCACGGGGAAGCAACATAATATTGCACAATGAATACTATTTTAGTAACGACTGTGCATCTACCAGTTATATGTGTCTAGCCATTTTTTTTCTAGCTCATGGTGCAATCTGCCTGCATATTGTCAGTCCAATTACTTTTACATTCTTCTCTTTACCGGTGCTCATGGAATTTTTGGCTTGCAAACTAGAATCTGAAGTATAATGAAAGCTGTGGGTGAAGTAAAGGAACAAAGGCTACTGCCATTGTTACAATCCAAAGCTTAATCCTTTCTAAGGTAGGTTTCTCTAACAGCAGATGGACTTTTTCATCCCTTGTTCTGAGTTGTGTGATAAGATTGCTTGCTTGCTTACTTTCATATGACAATTATTGTGTTCATCAGAAGCTTCTACACCACATAAAGGAAGCATAGCCTGTTCTTCGTATCAAGTTATTTGAATGTCTAAAAACTAAAGAAGGACATATATTATGGTCCCTTGATACGGGCTGCTGCAGAGCACAATCACACCACAGAATGTTACAGGAGAAAATAAAGAAAAGCATATAAGATTATTTATTTATTTTAGCTCTTGGTTTAAAATGTATCCTGCCATAATCTACCTTCCGGCTTGATCTGTGTAATAAAAAAAATTAACTTGTAGTATGTGAGCATTTAGTTAAATGTTCATTGCTTGATCTGTGTTATGCTTGCTTATTTTTGGTTGTCCCCAATCTCGCATATACAAAACGGTGACTTGCATGTTTGTGCGGTAGATGAGCTAATGGCATCATCAACTTGTCTTGCATGATTGATACTGGACATTCACTAGTACTACTTGCAGGTTGATCCATTGCTGCTAGAGCCGGTGCAGTTTGCACTCCCCATATATAATCCGTGTATTAGCTAGGTATATGCATGCATGTCCGGCATTTTTCTGCAGTACGTGCTCACTTTTGGCCTGGTTTCATCTCACATTTGATATCTAATTTTGCTAGAAAAGGCCATCATACTATGAAAAAGCACAAGAAGGTGTTAGGTGGATGCCTGTGTGTGTGTGCATGGGGTCCTTGCTAGTGAGGACGATGAAGCGGACAGAGACAAGGGAGTGGCACTCGACGCCACCGCATCGTCCAGTTTCTTCTTTAGATGGCCATTGCGTTTGTTGCTGTAATTTTGTCGGTGGAGAAGTTCAGCAGCTGTAACAGTTTGGGTGCATCCTTGAGTCATTTGACCTGCTTGATTATCTGTTTAGAAGTAGTGAGAGTTTGCCGGATGTATTCTTTGAAGACTAGCACACGCTTTACTCGTGATTGGTATGTAAATAAAGAAGCAGGCTCTTGTTTTAGCATTTGAACCTTCTTATTAGATCTGTGAGATAAAAACTAGTGTACTCGTCATATGCCTCGCTGCTCATTGATAGTACAATACATGTACTCTCATTGTTTGTAAATCTTCAGACATGAAGAGGAAATAATAATATTTTTAAAGTGATGCCTTGCAAATTATTTCACTGATTACTACTACTTGCTAGTAGATGACAGAAACTAGATTTTAGTAGGAACGAAGGGGCAAACTATTGCTTTTTATTGCTTTACGCTGGACTATAAGTGAAATTGAGCAAATTACTAGTTGCTTCTCCCTCCAGTCCGAACAAATCGAAGCGCAGTTGTGGGAGGTGCAGAGTTGTAGTGTCCGTGTTTTTTTATGAAACACTGTTGTAGTGTCCGTGTTAATTAAAATGGAATGGAGGATTTTTTCCCAAGTGGCATCAAGTTAAGTTTACTAGGAATTAACCATCGGGCAATATCATTAATATTTTTTTTTAGAAATTAGAGGAAGTAGCCTCCTCAATTTTACACCGTATTTTAATTCTTCCTTAACCAACTCAATCAAGCGTTCATTACGAGATACTTCCTCGGAAGACTAGAAAAGTAATAATAGCCCAATAGAGAAGCTAGTCTAATTTCTAGGTGTGTCATGCAGAGATATCTCCGGAAGTGACAGTTGTTTGCACTTCCCACGATATCTACCCCTATCACACCGTCCATAACAGAGCAATCCAGGTGAGGTCCATCCTGAATTTTTAGCGCTTCCACGGATCTCTCCAAAAATAATTGAACCAAAGAACTCTCTCTCCTCAAATCCTCATCCTATAAATACAAAGCCATGGTCATACACCGCGTGTGGTTAGCGCGTGTGACTATGACTTAGACTTTGACTCTTTACTCGTCGAGGAGAGGAGAGGGCCATTCTCTTTGTCGCCGGCGTTCTCTTTGTCTGGGAAAGGATCCGTTCTTCAACAGGTAATTCATCTTCAGATGGTGGCATCCTTCTTTCCCGCACCCTCTTTTCAGATTCGTTTCTTCGTGATGTCTGTTATACTCGGACGTCCCCATGTAGATCGTCGGCTAGCTGGATAGCGAGCTCTACCGGCGAGGCGGCAGCAGCGTGGCCCCGGTGGATCGGTGCGGCGGGCATGGATGAAAGAAGGTTTCAATTTTTTTCACTCGTGGTGAGTCAGTCGTCTCAGCTTCTCTTTTAGAACCCCGTTCGTAGCAACAACACGCGTACGTATGATTCATCCGTGTATGATCGATCGATGGATGGATCTACTTGCTGGCTAGTTGGGTGCACGTACATGGCACCTACTTGGCCGCGATGCAAGAGTATAGTGCGCATCGCCAGTAATAGCCGATCTGTCGCATTGCACAATTCATGGTCTCACTCACGCACATGAACATGGTTGATCTGCTGATTGCTCTGGTTCCTCTTCAGATTTTCCATTTGTCCCCGGATTGAAATCGAATCATTCACGAATCTTCACTTTCTCCCAGGAATACAAAGAATATAGCAAAAGCTGGTAAAACCGTAGTAGTACTGAATTCTTCTTTCACCCAAAATACAGCAACGTGTATCCTGAATTACGTTTGATTTTTTCATTGGATATACTATTAACGTGTTCTGAGGTCAACCAGAACCGAGCTTGAGACCGGGCTAGCTGAGAAAGTACTAGGTAAAACTCTTTTTCTTGATAACCAATTGACTGGCCTCATATTCTTTTCTGGAGTCTTTGAAACAGACTTAACAAATTTATTGATTGAGATGGACTCTAAAAGGAATGGGGTTTAGGGAGTTTCAATTATTCAATCCATGCTTGCAAAGCAGGGCTTGGGCATGTCTTCCCCTCGGTGGTGCTGAGCTATCTACCCTGCATGCCTGGGGATTGTTTTTTATTAAGACACTACCCTGCATGTACTCAGTGTGTGCTCTTTCTCCAGGACGGTCTGGTTTGAGGTCCTCTCGTGGATACGATCCACCTCGGGACCTTCCACGGTTGAGGGTGACTTCGCGGAGTGCTGGTCGCTGGTGGTGTGGACCACCCCTCACCAGCTGCACAAGGGCACTTCGTCGATAATCATGCTTACTCCATGGTTGATATGGAAACAACGGAATGTTGCGGTCTTCGATGGCATCCCTGTTCAATGACATCGTGGCCGAGGCACGGCTATGGGCTGACGCGGGAGCCCAGGGTGTCCGTCAACTACTCCCCTAGGATAGCGCTTTCTTTTTCTTGGGTCCAGTTCTATGGCGGGGTGTTTGTCCTCTCGGGGACTTGTACATATAACCTTCTTATCTATCAATGCATCGAAACACAATGCTTTTGAGTTTTTGCGAAAAAAGGTTTTTTCTATTTGGTAATTTTCATTTTGGATTATCTGCACTTTGACGCCCGAATTCTAGGTTCAGTTGTGTCCATCAGCTATTTTTTCGTTTGTTACAAAGATTCACCCGGCCTGAAGTGGCCTAGACCACCTCAAAAACTGTCCAGGAAATTCGTATGATCTTATGCAGTTAACACAATAGGGAGCTATGGATTCATAGTTATAGGGGATGGTCGAATCTGTGTTAACTTAGATTTTTTTATACCATATGATGTGGGTTAAGCATGAAGGAATGGCATGATCTCACGGATTGACGATGTGGGGCTGAATAACATAATGGTACATACTATTTGGACACATGCATGCGCACGCGTACACACACAAAAATGTCGTTGTCCTCGTTGACCCGATTCACTAACCTAATTGAGTCTCCAAGGAGCAAAGGTAGAATTCCAAGCTAATACTTTATCAAGCAATTTGATAGAGTTTGAAGAGTGAAGAGATTGAAAATTGATAGTTGTAAAAGGAAGAGATCAAAAGCAATAGAGTGCACTCGTAAGAGAGATCCAATCACAAGGAGGAGCATTGATACAAATTAGATGAATGATCTAAGGAGAGGAGTTCCCACATGGGAGGAGGCGCATGCCTAGTGTAGATCGGTGTCTTCTCCTTCGAATCTCCAAAGATCAAGAGCTTTGGTTGGGGGAGGAAGGAGATCTTGCAAATCTTGTGTTTCTTGAGGTGGCTCTAATGGAGGTGGCTTGGCAGATTTCTTGTATAATAATTGAGCAAGCAACCAAGGTAGAAGAAGGGGGTATTTATACCTCCCCTCAAAATGAGCCGTTGCAACTTCCGGGGGGGGCGGATAATCCGGCCTAAGTAAGGGCCGGATAATCCGCCCCCCCCGGATAATCCGGCCTTCGAGACAAAACTGTGACATTATCCGGCCAAATGTCCAGCCCCATGCCAGACTTGATTTTCTTCCAGTCCTTAGCCAAAATCGAGGGGGCCGGATATTTAAAATATCCGGCCCGGATATTCCGGCCCTGGTACAATATTCGGAAACAAATTTGTGGCTGTTCACAAGATGTGTGTTTACATTCTATAGAATTTTCAGACCCAAACTCAAAATACACAAACAGAAACAAAAAAGACAAATACTATGTGAATAGTGCCATTTTGTGCTTTTGTCTTTATGTGACACTATTCATGTTGGATTTCTCTTTTTTGTTTCTCTAAGGGTGTTTCGAATTTGGTCATACAAGTTACAGGACATGCAAACACACATCTTGTGAACATGTAAAATTTTGTTTCCGATTTTTTTGACACTTACAATTCAAATTTTGAAGAGTGGTATCATGGTATCAAATAAGGTGTGGTATCACTAGATATGTTCTCTGCTCTTCTAGTAGCTGGCTACCGCCCCGACAAAAAAAAACACGCTTAAATTGTAAAGGAAAATTCCTTCGTTTTTGGAGGGGAGAATTGGCCTGAATGGCAGATATTGTAGATAGCAGCTGCCCATGCAGCAAGCTAGCAGTTGGCAAGTACTGTACCTGCAATATCAAGCCGGCTATGGCGTCAACTTTGCAACACTAGGTAGCATGGGGCATATCATCTACGGTCGAACAATCACTGAACAAACCAAGAAGAATGTTCGTGTCTGAGAACTACACTGGAGAGCTTCTGTGAGGAGACTGGGAGAGACACAAGCAGTTGATTTTACACTCAAAACACCGTCCAGATAAAAAAAAAACCTATTGGAAGGATTTTTGCAAGACAAGAGCTTCAGTCTTCGTGCTGAGAATTGATTTATGAGCATTAGAAATTCAGGACAAAGACATCAGGTACTACAAGCGTAGATGCTATACGGATTTTCAGTTAATTGCTGAACTGCTGCCTAGTGCCAACAAAGACATCCAACTTCTGTACACAAAATATTTCAACCTCAATCTGCTCCATCACGTCAAAGGATCCCTCATCGCTGCTTAACTGTACTCTGGCAGCCTGCGCAGCAGATGCATCAGCTCTTGATCTTGCTGGTATACCTTCCTCACACTCCAGCCGTTACCATTCCTCTTTAGTCATGACTTGGAGCGTTATGCTTCCCCTTCGTTCCTCCCATTCAATCACTTAACAATTGCATTCAGAAGATGTACTATTATTTTCAGCATTAGAAGAATCCTCTTCATCAGCTTCAGCTGATGATACTCCTTTTTCTTCAGTCAAACTCTATTTCACTGTTTTCAGGCCTATGCCAATTATTTCTTCTTAAAAAGAGTTTTTCCATGCCTAGAATTTTTATATTTCTGCTGATTAAACAAGAGTTGGCCACTGCTTCCTTATTGGTATTGTATTTGTCAAGATACTATTAACAGCTGGTTGGACTATCAATAGGATTTGGGTGATCCAACTAAGTAGAAAAATTATTCAGCACCATCTTGACAAGGAATGATGACAAGGATAAGTAAGACGAAACAACTTTTCTCAACTAAGAGATCAACCTGGATGATAATTTTGATCAATGAATTCAATCACAGTGACAGATATCTTAATTAAATTACACACAAGAACACTGACACTAAACATGGGGTCCCTCCTCCTTTTCTCCGGGCAGTGTTTTCTCTTTCGTTTAAAACAGTCGTGGAAAGTTATGACATAGTGTTATGTCAGAACTCAGAAAGAACAGTTACTATAACTCTTGCGTCTGTGATCAAACTTTCTAATATCCGGTGGCAGACTAATATAGTTTTCCCTTGAGAATGTTTGTCTTGTTGCGCATTTGCTGCTAATACTTATTATTGTCGCTGAACCGATACATTAGTTAGTACTCGTGAATGCTTTAGTTTCGGCCTCTGGAATGGATACCCTACATTGGATGTTTCGGCAAGTCCTCGACCGTGGGCAAACCGCCCCTTGCGCAGGTGTTGAGATGCCCAAGGTCGCGGAGGCCGACGGCGGTGATGCAATCTCACTCACAGTCGGTAACAGACAAGAAGAAGATGAAGGCCGCGGCGGCATTGACCTCGACGACGACGGCCAAAATCCCGAATGTGTGGCGGTGGAAACGGCGGCGTACACAATGTACGAGAGGCGCCCCAAAGACCGACTAAATGTTACCGTAAGGAAAAAACACACCGCTGAAGCATGCAAGGTCATTGTACATCATAAATTGCTCTCGCGACCAAACGATTTCGACTTTGCCGCAACACGACACTACATACTTGTCGCCGTCGGATTCCCTAAAGGATTAAGTCGAAAAATGCGTCTGGTACCATCTCTAGCGGGGCGACGCAAAGTGACCGGGCTGGATCACGTCGGGGCGACGCAAACCTGTCCCAAATATACGCCTCGGATGCGTCTCTGCGGACGCCCCTGGCGGACGTTTCGACGGGCCCGCCTGGCAGCGACCCAGCGTCGATGCGTCTTCTCAAACGCGCCAGCGATTGGCGCCGCTGCGTCGCTTCGGCAGTCTGCGCCACGTTAATGGCGATGCCTCGGCTGCCGTGCGGCCGCCGCCTAACTCCGCCAACCACGTTAATGGCGACGCCATGCGTTCCGCGGCCATCGCCTGCCTCCGGCCTATATAAAGAGGGCGCGCGTTCTTCTTCCTCATCCACTCCTCCAAACAAACCCTAGCCGCCACAAGCTCCACCGTAGCGCCGCCTAGCTCTTTTTGCGATGCAGCCAGGCCCGCGAGGAAGTCCATGGCGGGTCCTGGTGGCCGTCGAGGCGGTCGAGGAATCATGTTCCAAATTATGTGTTAGTTTGTGTAAAATCATGTTCCAATATGTAATTTTTGGAACTATGTTTGAATGGAGAAGAGGAAAACAAAAAACAAGTAAAAAAAATGCCCACCTCCAGACGCAAACGGATGCGTGGACAAAAATGATCATTTTAGCGTCCGCGGACAATAAAATGCGTCGCGCTGCTAGTGAAGCCCTTAGTACGAGAAGTGGAACGCGTAAAGAATCGTTCCTGCTTATTGGAATTTTTAACTAGTAGTAGTACATGGATGCGATGTTAGTAGTAGGAAAGAAGTGAGCAAGCAAATGTGTGTTGAAGTGAAGATTGAATTTGATTCTAGAAATATGATCATCATCGTATATGCATGTGTAGTGTAGGTGAGCGGCAAAACTGATGGACTCGAAATGTGCAATTAGCGCAGCGGGCATCATGCATGGTAGCAAATGGAATGAAGGCCGGTCGCAGGAGGAAGGCCCACCAGCTGGTCCACCCTGAAACCGAATCGATCAGGCGTTTGCACTGGTACTGGGAGGGACGACACGACCCCCTCAAAAAAGAAAATATAATTAAGGAACGAGCGCACCGACTTTCCAGCGAGCGGAACAAAAGCCGCTCGTGGATGCGACCGAACGACAAACTGCATGCGAGCGACCGACTCAGCTGGGCGGCACTGCGCGTTCGTGTCTTGGTGTACGCCTGCCAGCTGGAGCGACCGCGCGTTGGTCGATGGATGGAGCGTTGATCGATTTAAAAGCTGGACCCATTCAGCTGGAGCGGCCGCGCGTCGGTGGAGGCTCGCGTACGTGACAAAGAAAAGGCAGCCCCATCCTCTGCTCTGCTCTCCCGCCCTACGCTCCTGCGCCTGCGCTCTGGCCACTGGAACAACGATGGATCCAGAATGCTTCCTCGTGTGAAAGCAATTCCAACAATATAGTGCTAGCTAGCGGCTAGTGCCGAGGTTTACATAATGTAAATGCCCCACATCCATAAATTATCTATTTTGTCGACGTATTTGCGTCAAATCATCGTTCATGACAAGGAATACGTCCGTGAGTTCTAGTGTCATCAACAGAAATACGATGAACACTCCAACCACCTCAACCTACTACCCATTGACCGTTGTCTGTCTTGTTGGACTGGAGTGCGCGCGGTATATCATCACCGCGCAAGAGCAAGGGAAGAAGCCACCAGCTGAGAGCTTCAGACCATGGCCGTTGCTCGCGGCGTCGTCCTTGTTCTCTCCTCCGCTCTACTGATGTGCAGCGCTGCATCCGCCACCGATGTAGAGATCACCCATCTCCGATTTTACGTTCACGAGGTCGAGGTCGGCACCAACGCCACCGTCGTCAACGTCGCCAGCCTGCACAGGTAAACACCAGCAACACATATACCCAGTAGCATGCTCTGCTCCTCTGCTCACATGGATCACTGGACGTGCACATGCAGGAACTCATCAAAGTTCGGTGACGTGAACGTGTTCGACAACATGGTGCGGGAGGGGCCGGACCCGGCGTCGCGGCTGATCGGCAGGGCGCAGGGCTTGGCAGTGCACGCGTCGCTCGACGGCCGGAGCGGCCTCGTGGCCATCAACTTCGTCTTCTCCGATTACGGCGGGTACAGCGGCAGCGGGCTCACGACGCAGGGACCCATGGGGGAGACGGGCGCCTGGGAGCAGAGCATCGTGGGCGGCACGGGCAAGCTCCGCTTTGCGCGAGGGTACATGGTCAGCGAGCTCGTTGCATCCACCAACACCTCCATCGCCGTCGTTTTCGATTCCTACTTCACCCTTGCCGCATAGAAGACTACATCCAACTCGTTGATCCTTTATCAACCTTTCCCGTCACTTGGAGTCTTCTCGTCCTTGTCAGTTGCCACATAGAAAAGTGCATCGTTCTAGCACGGTGTGATTTCTGTTTCCCATCACAGTTCAAAATGCCCCCAAAGTTCATACTCCCTCCGTCCCACCAAAAATATCTTAATTTTGTCAAAAATTTAAATATAGTACATCTAAATTTTAATAAAGTTGAGATACTTTTGGTAGGATGGACGGAGTATAAAGATCCTAACTTGGCAAAAATATTATCGCAACAATAAAACTATACTACTTGGTTGTTGTTATAAAGGATCCTTTCTGAAAATTTCACTTTGTTCCACTCGTTGCATGCATAGGATTTGGCTGTATAATTTGAGCTACTACCTCTTTTCTTTGCCTATGTTAACATACTATCGGTTCCATGTTGACTATTATAAATGGAATGGCATGTCATCTTTTTTTTCCAACCGGGCTTCCACCCCTTTCCATTGCAAGAAACGGAAAGAACAAGTTCAGTTATGTTACAACAGAGAGGGGGTAGGGAGAAGGGAAGCGAGCTGGGGCAGTGCCAGGAAACCCACTGTGGGTACTCGACATCGAGATGCCCACTATGGGGCAAAAACCTGACATCACCTATACCAGTACTAGACAAATAAGTTCACACCACACACATAAGGGGACAGCGGATAACAGACAACAAAGGAAACAGCAGTCTTCAACAGCAAAAGCCTGAGATCATCTTCACTTCTCATCAAACTCGGCCAATAAGAGTGACTCCTTAGGCTCCTTTGATCAGCAACATCTGCGGTTGGCTTGGCGAAGTTGTTGCGCGCCTTGAGTAGACCGCTGCCGTTGCCTGAGCTATCTTCTCCGCACCTTCGCTCAAGTAGCTCTTGTCCTCCGGCTTTTGTAAACCTGTCCAGTAAACAATCAAAGCCACCGCAAAGTATGAAATTTCACTCGGCGACCTCAGTATATGTTTGTCAAAAGTGATCTTATTCCTCACATTCCAGATTGCCCAACATATAGCGGCAATGATGATGGTATAGAATCTCTCAAAACCAGGGGAATAAGTGTGAAGCCAAGCCATGGCTTGCCAAAAAGAATTAGGGATGCATCTCACGCCCATAGCCGATGCCAGGACCCCCCAAACCACTCTCGAAGTGTTACAGGTAAAGAAGATGTGATCATTCGACTCGACTTGTCTGCAAAAGGAACAAGTTGGTGATCCAGGCCATTTCCTTTTTTTCATGTTCTCTCGAGTAAGGACAGCATCTTGGCAAAGTTGCCACATGAAAATCTTAATTTTCAGTGGCATTTTGGCTTTCCAAATCCACTTGTTATTACTTCCAGCTAGGGGGTTTTCCAAAAGAGTGTACACAGATCTGGTAGAGAAAACAACATTCTTATTTAAAGACCAAGCAATTTTATCATCATCATCACAAGGAGGAACCGAGAACAATATGTTTAGGATATATTGCCAATGGTCCATTAACTCACCTCTCAAACGTCTGCGAAAAGGGATTTCAAAGTTTGCCTCCCTGCAACTTTTAATGGTACAATCCTGTACCTGACACAAGTTAAACAAAACAGGAAATTGATCACAGAAAGGCTGCTCGCCCATGATAGAGTCTTTCCAAAGCCTGGTAATGTTTCCATTTTTCAGCATTACCATTCTTCCGGCCAAATAAGTATCCTTCACTTTCAACATAGATTTCCAACACGGGGAATCATTGAACCTAGAAGTGACCGTAGCCACAGTTTTGTTCCTCAAATATTTGGCCTTAACAATTTTCTGCCATAAACCATCAAGGGTGTCTAGTTTCCACCACCATTTGCATAATAGGCTTATATTTTGCTTTCTAAGGTCTTTAACACCTAGTCCACCTTTCTTTTTTGAACGACAAACTCTGGTCCATTTGACCATGTAATATCCTTTCCTCTGTTTTTTTCCATGCCAAAAGAAACGTCGTCTATGTTTATCCAACTTCTCTATAAAGGTTTTATTCAACAAGAACATGCTCATAATATAAGAGGGGAGATTGGATAAACATGCATCAACTAAGGTCAACCTCCCTCCTGAGGAAGAGGCTCCACCAATCCAAGCATCGAGCTTTTTAATGAATTTGCTTTCCACAAAATCTAGATCAGAATTTTTTAAGCATCGGAAGGAAACCGGGACTCCCAAATATTTCATGGGTAGGTTCCCTATTTGGCATCCAAACATGTCAGCATAGAAACTCGCTATATCATTGTCTCCTCCAATAAGGAAAATCTCGCTTTTCTGATAGTTTATCTTCAAACCCGACATTAATTCGAAAAGGTATAGTAGGAGTTTCAGGTTAATGGCCTTGTCATTATCATGAGCGAGACAAAGAACAGTGTCGTCAGCGTATTGCATAATTGCTACACCTTTATCTACAAGGTCAGGAGCCAAACCAGTAAGGAGCCCATTTTCTTGAGCCTCCAGGACCATTTTGGTAAGACATTGCGTTGCGGAGTTAAAAAGGAAGGGGGATAGGGGATCGCCTTGACGAACCCCTTTCGAGCTTTGAAAGTGAGGGAAATGGCATGTCATCTATACTACAAAATAGTGAAATGTTAACTATACAAAACCCATGTTCGCTATAAAATAGTAGAAATGTTAACTATATTAAAAGGTCATGTCTAGATTTTAGGCGATTTAGACTTAACTAAGTCTCAGTACACCATCAAATATAACTCATAATTACAGTTACAATCTAGTTGCAACTCATAGTTCAGTACAAATCTTGAAGCAAATTTAATGGCTTGGATATTTTTTCACACTTACAGCCCACTTGCAACTAAAATAACCTCAGCTGCAACCGAATTGCAATTAGCAAAAATACAGTTGCAATCAACTTGTAATTAGAAAAATCTTAGTTGCAACCTACTTACAATTATCATGTTAGCATGAATTACAAGTCAAATCCAATGACCGAGGGAGACGACTGAAACATAAAAAAAAAATAGGCTCATGATTTCTAGCCAATAGAAAACGATACGACAGCTAGCGCTACAACCAAACGAGCAAACGCGTACGTAATCGCAACGTCTTGCAAGCATGTGCAGCTGCGCGATTGCGCGAATACACACGTGCGAATCGAAGCCAAACCACGGATGGCAAAAGGAAGAGGCTTGACACGTCGTGGCCATGGCCGTTTCGGGACCTCCTCGCGATCGCCTTTCCGAGTTAGGCGTGCCGAAAGTGCCCGCTCACGTCGCCGTCCGGCCCAGCTCCGACTATATCTGCATACAACGCGGCGAGTTGGATACCGCGTCACGCCGCCGGCCTTGTTGGAGCGGGCAGCGGGCGCGCGCGGCCGAATCGAGCTAGCTTTGCTTAGCTAGCTAGCAATGCAGGACGGCGGCGGCGAGGAGACGGCCGTGAGGAAAGGCCCCTGGACGATGGAGGAGGACCTCATCCTCGCCAACTACGTCGCCGTCAACGGCGAGGGCGACTGGAACAGCCTCGCCCGCGCCGCCGGTACGTCTGCGAATTGGTTGATCTCTTCATCGTGTAACCCTGCCATGCATGGCGGAGTGTGATGGATGGATGGATGCATGCATGCATGCAGGTCTGAACCGCACGGGGAAGAGCTGCCGGCTGCGGTGGCTCAACTACCTGCGCCCGGACGTGCGGCGCGGCAACATCACGCCGGAGGAGCACGAGCTGATCGTGGAGCTCCAGGGGAGGTGGGGCAACCGCTGGTCCAAGATCGCCAGGCACCTCCCCGGCCGCACCGACAACGAGATCAAGAACTTCTGGAGGACCAAGATACAGAAGAAGCGCGGCGAGGGCACCAGCGAGAGCGCCGGATATCAGCCGGCGGGCACGGCGTTGGTGGTGACCGAGTCCCAGAGCAGCAGCAGCATCTCCCTTGGCCGGGCGCCGGACTACGACGTCGGCGGGCAGCCGCGCGGCTGGGGTGATCATCATCATCAGCTGGGCTACGTGGGCCATGGTGGAGGATCCGCAGGTGGTGGCGCGTGTGACGGCGGCGTGCTGCCGGAGTTTTTGCAGGCGGCGGTGGTGGCCGCGGGCGACAGCTTCTGGGGCCTCGAGGAGTACTGGCCCACGGTGCCGTCGCTGCATGAAGATTGCTCATTGTGAGTGCGATTGCGATGGATACCGCCGCATGTATAGATCCTTATATCGGTATGTGTACGGATTCAGCAAAATTTCAACTGAACTCTTACGGTGGCGAATTATTTTGTGTACGGAAAACATGTTACCCATTTCACTCGAATTATGATTTAAGTACAAAATCAGGCTGGGTTTCAGATGAATTCCAACCGAATTTCTCTTGGTTTACATCTCTTGCTCTGTCGTTCCCTTTTGATTTAGTCACTCCGGGTCCTCACTCCTGGGCCTAGGTTGAAACATAACTAGTTTTTCTAGTGTCAAATTTTCAAAGTTCTATTTTCTTAACGGGGGTCGGTCGAGGAGAAATTTTCATTAAGTCAAAGCGATGTAGTTAGAATATACCAATAGGACCTCAAAAATATTTAAAACTGTAAGCATCAAGGACCTTAGATCTAAAGAAAACATAATCAGGTCCACTCCATCTCCGGCACGCTCACGACGCATCCAACCATGAACAACCATGGCGATCCCAGGGACAAGAGTACAAGACCACTTGGGTCGCCAACTCGCCATAGCGGGTGCCGATCATGGCGGAGCTGAAGGCCTCCACAGTTGGAGGTTGATGAGAACATTCAAGCTAGCCATCCAACGCCAGCAGCCAAGGGGGGAGTGGGCACCTTTTGGCCTCGACAGCAGAAACGCCACCGAGGATGCACTCCCAGTAGCCTCGTTGCCTTGTGCAGGTTTTCTATCGAACTGAGACAAGGCTAGAACCCTAACCCTAGACAAGCTAATACTACTCTGTGCAGGCCGGCATCCTCTCCCCCGTTGTCTCCAGCCGGCGAGGCCGCTGAAGAAGAGGGTAGGTGCTAGGAACGGTCATGAGACTCTCGAAGAGAAGAGTGGACATGGAGGGAGGGGTGAAGGGAGAGGCTGAGAGAAAGAGGGGGGAGAGAGGGGGATGGGGGGCGAGAGGTGGGGGTGCCGGATGAATTTCAGAACCATATACCACTAGCAATATGTCCAATGTGAACTTTGTATTTCCGAAATATTTAGGGTTCACCTTACAAGTGACACACTGAATTACTTTATAATTCTTGAACGTGTAGTGCATTGAACATCTTTAACACTACATGCAGAACTGTTCTGCAACTCCTGCACCTACACTCTTGCGTGTGCACACGGCGTGTCACCGGAGATCTTGCAAGCGGTGGCCGTGGCCGTGGGCGACAAATTATGGGGCTTCGACGAGTTCTGGCCCACGGTGCCATCACTCCATGGAGATTTCTTATTGCAATGGATGGATGGATGAATACAACAATGTGATGTATCATTTGCTCGAAGGAAGCGTAGGGAGCAAAGGAAGAGGCTCAGAGTTGGTGGTGGCTAGCATCCCCCCCCCCCCGTTTCCCACGAGAGCGATTCGTGAGAAAAACGCTTCCTTCGAGAAAATGATACGACACATTGTTGTATTCATCCAAGGGGATCCCTTCTCCCTTGCTCGACGTTCATGGCGCGGGTTGAGGGCCCTAGTTTGGGCGCCATGTTCTACGTGGGCGTGGTAGCACGGCTACTCTGGCGACAACATGTAGTTCTCGCGGTGGTGGGGTGAGTCTGCAGTGGAGGAGGCATTCCAGGCGGTGGCTCGGGTGCCACATCCCCGGTGGTGGTCGACGTTGCATGGTGAAGACCTACGTCTATTCCCCGGTGTCGGTGCCGAAAGAGAATGGCAAGGTCGACAACGACCTGGATTGTCTTCTTCTCTGCAGCTTATCGGTGGCGTGGGGGCTACTAGCTTGGCCTGAATAAAGGTGGTTCGCCCCGCTGATCTTCGAGCACCAAGTTGTCGATCTGCTTCATGTCAGCCTCCTCGATCTAGACATCGACGAGTTCCGTTCTTCCTGGATATCTAGATCGGAATTGATCCAGTCGTGCGTGCTCTCATCTTCGGCCGAAGAGGCTTCATGAGAGCGCGCGAAATTTCAATTTCTTATCGATGACATGGGACATGTCTAAATATAGATTTTCATGGTATTGATAGAGGTGAAGAAAGTCATGGTGGCTGTGATCAGAGGCTCTAATGGTGGCTGTGATCGGAGCGCTCTAATGTATTGGCTGCGTTGAAGACTTGCGAGTTGCGACACAGGTTATTCATTTGTGCCAGGTGATTAAGATTTGCAGCAGCAGCCTTGGCAAGAGGAGGTGGCATCACAAGTGGACTACATTTTCTGTGGTGCTCCTCGAGTATCGACCTGCTATTTCCATGGTGAAAGCCAAATGTCCCGCCTTCATTTTTTGTACCTGATAACGGCCTTGCTGAAGGCATTATTTTGGGAACTCAGTTCTTTTTTATGAGGAAAACTCAATATCTTCGATCGAACGACGACAACGCTTGTGCATTATTTTCTTCTTGAAGACGTCGTTTTTGGAGAACCTCTTTTGCGGTCTGGGTGTTGTCTCTGTTGGTGGTTAGACTGTTTTTTTGCGTTTGCTTCATCACCGTGACGAGGTTTTTGTTTTCTATTTCTCTTTTTTAAAAATATTTTGTTATTGAATGTGAGCATCGTTGATGTATTTCGATATCTTGTTGGTGTGGTGGCTGCATGAAGTTGATATCTTCACGATGTTAATATGGACATTTTATATATAAAAAATGTGCCATATGGCATGTGCATAGATCGATATATGGTCTGTGAGTGAGTTGGATTCGTTTGCCAAAACAGCGTGTCGGCTTCACTGAAGTTTCAGCGGAACTCTCACGGTGACAATTTCAATGCAATTTCCTCTGACAAATTCTCGAAACACGAAACATGATTAATTTCGCTGGAATTTTTTTTGAATACTAGGGCTGAATCTTCAGATGGATTTGGCAAAATTCCGGTCTAGTGTCAGAACCATGCATACCATTAGCGAACTGTCGAAAGTGAAATTTGCATTTTCGAAGTCTTCAGGCTTTGCCTTAGCACTCGTGTATGGAGTACAAGCTCACGGAAGTAGACTCGAGTTCCTGCAACTGTGCTTACCGTAACCTGATCTACAACACTGCAGCTACTCTGTCCGACACATCGATTTCCCATGTCTTCAGATGAATTTCACATCGATCCCAGGCCAACCAACACGGGTCACGAAATCCAGAATGGAGCAAACACCACAATGTGGTTGTGCGTAGCAATCCATCTACACTCAGCTGGCCATCATCAAAATAAACAGAGTAGAAAGACGCAAAATCTTGCAACAGGATACAATTACACAAAACGCCTTCTGCAGAAGGTAAAATTTGGTGGAAAATTATGGGGAAGTCCTAGTAGTAGCTCAGCAATGCCAAGATCAGGCGATGGTGACCTTGGCGCCGACGGCCTCGAGCTGCTTCTTGGCGTCCTCGGCCTCGTCCTTGCCGACGGCCTCCTTGAGCTTCTTGGGGAGGCCCTCGATGAGGTCCTTGGCCTCCTTGAGCGCCAGGCTGGTCAGCGCGCGCACCACCTTGATGGTCGCGATGCGGGCGCTGCTGGGCACCTCCTCGATCACCACGTCGAACTCCGTCTTCTCCGCCGGCGCCTCCGCCTCCGCTGCGGCAGGCGCGGCGGCCACGGCTGCGGCCGGGGCGAATGAGGCCGCGGATACGCCGAGACGCTCCTGCAGGTGGTCCACCAGCAAGCGGGCCTCCTCCAGGGTGAGCCCCGCGATGGCGTCCCCCAGCTCGACCACCTTCGGGGAGGCGGTGGTGGTGGATGTGCACGCGACGGCGACGGAGGGGCGCCGGCCGTGGCTCATGTGGACGAAAGGGTGTGACCGGGGGAGGGAGGAGGTGGCGGGTGCGGCGCGCAGGAGGGAGAAGGCCGAGGAGAGTGCGGTGGAAGCCATGGCCGCGGCGCCGAGTGTGGTTCTTGGATGCTCTGCTCTCTGGCTTTGGAGCTGGCAATGACAGAGGCGAAGAAAGAGGCGCGAGCAGGATAAGATAAGAAGACGGGTTAGCCACGATGGGCACGTGTTTCTGGCCGTCGAATCAGTGATGGACGGCGGACAGAGCGCAAAGAGAAGGTCGCGACTACCGCCACTTTTTGCCTTGTTTAAACTCTCATAGTAAAGACAAGTTTCACGAGGCGCAGGGAGTATTACAATCATGGATTAGCTCAGGTGAAATATCATCGAAACATGAAAAGCAACACCAAGCTATTTATTTTAAATTCTAAGAATATGTCATCATCCAATACAAAGCTAGAAAAAAGTCAACTAAAAAAAGCTAGAAAAAAGTGGCAATGGTGTCATCTCTATACCCTCTCCATTTTATTGGTGTCATCCTCTACAAATTATAAGTAGGTAATAAAAATTAGTGAAGGATTTCCTAACTTTTATTGGGGTCACATGGCCACAATCCTGTTGAGGTAACACCGTCCCTAAATAGAAGTTTTGCAACCGTCAGCAGTCGGTTGCACCCATTAGTCATATGCTTTCACTGGGAGAAGGTAGAGGCCCATAATTATATACAATGTGCAACCCGTCAAATAACCTGTAAATAATAAGTATCCTCTTACTTGTTAAACAATATCATTTATGTATGTTCATATGGACCAACATAAAGTTGAGACACCAATACTAGCTTTATCATTTTTATCAACCCATTTACCCAATTAAGAAACATATTGACAATATTTGTTTGTGGTGATATATTATAAGAGAAGTAAACCACGCGCCAAATAATACGTGTAAAAGGACATGACAAATATGTGTTCTACACTGAATCACAAAAACAACTTTATACACCCATTCTAATTCTGTTTAGCTAGTCTATCATTAGATAACCACATTTTGTTATCAAGGAACCACATATTTTTCTTTTATCGTAAGCAAGATTTTTAGCTTCCATAAATGCTTATATAAGAACCTAGTGTAAACATTCTATATAGATTTCACTACTCCCTCTGATCCATACTATTTGATATTAAAATGGATGTATCTATAACTAAAATGTTTCTAGATGCATCTATATTAGCATCAAGTAATATAAATCGGATGGAGTATAAATATTTCTGGATCTCTAAGTTTGCACACAAAAAGGAGTTACAAGATTGGAGGGTCGAGAGCATGAAATAGCTCAGCCCATGTCTTAATTTGTGCGGATGATTCGAAAACGGAACCCTCATTGGCTGCTGACATAAATGGAACTACTCGTTACACTTATGGTGACTTCGTCAATTTCGAGATCCATTAGATCGATTTAGTAGACTCGGTCTCTCTGAGGTGCTTATATGGGTAGTGTGTGCATCGGTGTGTCCCCAAAGGTGAGTTTATGTACGTATTTGTAAATGTCTACGTATGTACTGTGTTTGATAAAAGTTATTAAGGTGTTTGAGCTAGTACATTTTTCCTCCGTCGCATCTGGCACTTCACAATCCATGCGTCCAAGAAAGAATTTTGCGAGGTTAACTTGCGTGATGCAACAGAAATCTATTGCCTGAGGAGCACACTGAAACAGAACGTTGGATCCTTATCTTTGCTTGTCCATATACATATGCTCGTAAGGAACAACCTAAAATTGCAGAGTTGGCAAGCTCCAAACCTCGCCTTGCACACACACTAACCTCTACCCAGTCTCTGAACTCACTCAAAGCATAAAACCCAATGCCGCTGGGTAGGCGCAGCAAACATAAGTACGCGCCCCCAATCGCCTCGTCTTGCCTCAATCACGATTCACAAAATCAAGCGAGCAGCAATGTCGATCGTGTCTGCGGCCATTGCGGAGACGGGCATCATCATCCGCGCGCGGCGGTTGCGGGGCGCCTTGTCGTCAGCCGGAGGTGGGGGGTCTTACACGGCGGCGTCATGGGCGTTGGTGGTGCTAGGCGTGATCGCGGCGCTGCTGGTGATCTCCTGCCTCGTCAGGCGGGTCTGTACCAAGAAGCAGCTGCGCCTGCGCACGCGCAGGGAACGCGTCGCCTGCTACGACGACGGCAGCGAGGGCGGCTTGCCAAGATGGAGACTGCGACGGTGATGACGGTGCCGGCTGTGGTGACGGCGGACCAAGCGGTGGCATGGCGTGACTAGTCCAGGTCTATGCACGGATGGCTAGAACAAAGTAGATGGATATTGTCCAGTTTGTGAAAACTATATCTAGTTAAACAATGTAAATTCTGAAATATAAGATTAAAATGGTCATAAACTATATTTTTATATACTATATTTTATATTATACATATTTGGTATTTTAGTTGTTGATATCTTTTTTTATATTCTTGGTCAAACTTGAGAAAGTTTAAATTTGACTAAACCTAAAACTTGAAGTAAATAAAAATGGAGGGAATATTTCAGAAATAGGAACTTTGAAGGATCTAAAGGGAGGGTGACCCATTATCTCTGTTTAACATTGTGGCGGATGACTTGCGTGATATGATATCGACAGCTAAGGCGAGTGGCCACTTGCAAGTGTTAGATCCTCAATTTGGTCGTGGCATTGCCAATTTGTAATATGCTGACGATACTTTTTTATAAATTTATTTATGAGAAAATCTGAATTTGCTCATGTATTGCTAGGAAGCGATGCAGGCGCTAAAGATAAACTGTAAGGAGAGTAATTTATTTGTCTTAGATGTTGACATGGAGCAAGAATACATGGTGGCAAATATTTTCGGGTGTGAAGTAGATTCTTTAGGATTGACATATTTGGGGGTGCCAACATCTTGTAAAAAGCTCATTGCCTCCAATTTCGATATCATGGTGCCTAAAGTGTCCAAAAAGATCAGGAATTAGCAGCAAGTGTTGGCACTGGAGTGAAAAGTGTTGATTGATATCTCTCTTAGTGTTATTCAAATTTAAAATATGAGGTTTTATCATCGCACTTGTGGGACCATAACAAGTTAGATAAAGCACATGTACTCAAAGGAAAATAGTTATGGTATCATCGGCATTGTAAACTAACAATACCACCTTCAAAAATATCAAACAACAAACCAACCTTAATTATCTCAAGACAGATGATGGTTGCCATGCTTATAACCATGATCACAAGGCTGCAAAAATTTGGAACTCATACAAGGACAGGTTGGGTATTTCTACAAACCCTAATGTGAATTTCCAATTAGAAAAAAATATTTAATCGCCTGATCTTCTTCACCTCGATGAACCTTTCACTATGGAGGAAATAAAAATTGTGGTAAATGAAATGCATTGTGATAAAGCTCCTGCCCTAATGGATTCAATGGAAAATTTCTGAAAACACGTTGGCCCACCATCAAAAATGATTTCATCACGCTTGTCAATGATTTCTACTATGGTGAGCTAAATCTGGATAGTATCAATTATGCTTTTGTAACCCTTGTCCCAAAGTAAATGATCGAGAGGCTATGGATGATTTTCGGCTTATTTTATTGGTGAGGCTGCCACTAAAATTTCTCACCAAGCTACTCGCCAATAGACTGCCAAAAGGAAATTATACCTATTATCCAAAAACAGTTTCATTAAGGTAAAAACCCGTACATGACTGCATTGGATGGGCTTTTGAATACATAAACATTTGTCATCAATCAAAGAACCCTATTGTCATTTTCAAGATTTTTTTTGAAAAATTGCCTCCGACAAAGTGGAATACTCTACACTAATTGAAATGCTCAAAGCCAAAGGATTTAGCCCTAAATAGACTTCCTGGATCACTGCCATTTTTAACTCTCCTTCCACACTTGTATTGTTTAATGGAGTGTCAGGGGAAAAAATTCATTGCAAGACATGTGTCAGACAGGGGGACCCATTATCCCCACTTCTTTTTGTCATTGTTGTTGACTTGTTACAAACCATCACTAATGAAGCTTGACAAATATGTGACATTAAGTTACCCCTTGATAATTACATTGGACAAAAATATGTCATCATTCAATATGCTGACGACACCCTCCTTATATTCAATATAAGTTATATGCATGCAGATCCTAATTAGCTAGATCACCTTTAAAGTATTTCATTGCAATTCAGTAATGGTTCATATCAATGTGGATGACAATACAACGCATAAACTAGCTCTTTCAATTGGATGTAAACTAGCTTTTAATTTACCTTTTGCATATATATGTGGGACTTCCCCTTGGAACCACGAGACCGCCAGTAAGTGGTCTCATGTCTATGGTGTCCACATTAGATAAGAACTATCTAGTATATCCTCTCTGATATCTTATACTATAAGAACTCTATCATTAATGCCATGCCTATGTTTGGCGTGTGCTCACTAAAAGTATCTGTGACTGTATTCATTCACTTTGACAAAGTAGTAGACAGTTTTTATGGGGAGGAAAGGATATCCGTAAATAAGGAAAATAGATTGCAAATTGGCAACTAGTTTGCAGACAAAAATACTAAGGTGGGCTTGGTGTATTGGACTTGAGATTGCAAAATCAGACTCTATTACTGAAAAACCTACACAAGGTCGGTAATCATCATGATATGACATGGGTTAACATGATTTGGCAAGCTTATTTTAACAGATCCACCCACTATTTGATAGGCCCCAAAGGCGTCTGGTGTCGTGATTGTTCTGCTATGTTGGACATCTACTAGTAGTCTTACATCCTGCATGATCGGTAATGGAAAGTCAACCCTTCTATGAAAACATACATGGAATGGATCTATCAGAGAAATTATTTACCCACATCTGCACTCCTTTGCCAGGGATGAAAGTATTACTATGAACAAAGCAATGCCATCTACTCATGAAAAAGTATTACTATGAACAAAGCAATGCCATCTACTCATGAAAATATCTATGAACTGTTCTAGCTCCCTCTTTTAGTGGTTGCACATGAGGACTTGCACAATATTCAAGACGAATCGAACAACACTGACACAAGCAACCATGACTATTGGAAATTTCTATGGGGTGATGCACAATTCTCTACAAAAATGTATACAACCCCCAAATCCATTTTGAACATTTGGAAACCTCTTGCACACCAAGACACTTTTTTTTGCACGACTTCTCCTTTGTGGCAGACTTAATACTAAAGAATGCAAAGGAAGAAATTCTTTATGAATATATTGATTGTGTTCTCTGTGACCATTGCGATATGGAAAAAGTGCTACACCTTTTCTTTCGGTGTGGCTTCAACCAAATATTTAGGTGGGCTCTTAGAGTTGAATGGAATAAAGATCTCAATATTTATAATATGATCAAGGATGATAAAGATAAATACTCTCAAGACTTCCTGATGGAAATATTGATTACTAGATGTTGGAGTTTATGGGAGAAAAGGAATGATGCCATTTTGAGAGATATATATCCTTCTATTCCTAGATGTATTATTAGATTCAACTATTTCTTCTCCATGTCCATGTATAAAGCTAGCCCGAGTCTACGCAAGCATGGCTTGACACCTTATGGATTATAATTTGTACTAGATATCACAGTTGTACATTGCCCACCACAATTTTTATAAAATAGAAAATGACTGTTTGTGTAAAAAAAAGAATAATACTATGTCTAGCTGCGTATGTTAATATTTTAGAAAAAAAGACATATGAAACTAGATTGAAGAAAATGGGGGGAAGCATGTTCGCCTGTTTGAGGCCTCTAGATTGACATCATTTAATCTCATATGAAATGAACCATTTTTCTTGACACAAAAAATGAACCATCATTGAGAGTAGTATAAATGCATTTCCATATGGTCCAAAACCCTCTAAATACAAACATTTGATGGAGAAACTTTGGTATAACACAATCATAAGCTTTTTGGTAATCCAATTTGAGAAGGTGTCTGATTTGGTACACCCACCCCTCCTCCCAAACTCAAATACACCGAGGGATGAGATAGCTTCGTAGCACTTTGGGAGAGGGTGTAACGAAGGCATGCCTCATTTGATAACTACCCCATATTCGATAGTTCTATGAAACCTCATGAAAAATCTCATGTGCAGCAAGAACACTTGTGAGTTTGTGTCTGTCGTTATTTGTGTCCTGCGGAGAGGATGATGTCACGCCGTATTTGTGTTCTCAAGTTCCGCCTTTGTCTAATGAAGCTCATTCAGGTATGGCTCCATCGAGGAACTTGTGAGTTTTGTGTCCCCTATCTATATCTGGCAAGAGTTAGGAATATCTCCCAACACACTTTGGCGACGATCTCTCAAGATCATGGTCGTCGACGTCTTCTAGTCTAGATCGATAACTTACCAGTTGCTGCTTCTACAAGGGTATGTGTCTTTTCAAGCTTTCTCTGATACGAGTGTTGCTACATCGGAAGCTTAGAGGCGGCGACGAGCTTTGCTCACGGCGCGCCGTTGAGGAATGTAGAAGGAAAATGGTGCTAGAATTTTCAAGAACTTTGGTTATTTCTTATTTTTGTGAGGATCTTCTTTTAAGGGCAAGTTTTAGGTAATATGGTTTAGGCCTTCTCCGAAAAAAGAGAGTATTGATTAGTGGATCGATTTTAACCTAGGTCTTCTCGCAATATTCTTATGAGTGATCATAATCCTATCAATTAATCAATAAAACTGTCTGAGTTCACTTTTTTTAATGTTTAACAACATAACAACATAATCTGTTTGTCTCCGCTCACCAATTTCTCCTATAAATGTTCCTAGACTACCCGGCCAACCAAGGCACCTGAGAGGGGCAAACGTTCGTCCACCGTTGGATACAAGCGATTCACTCCCGCTTTTCACCTCAGCCATCCATTGCGGTAATTTTTTCGCCACCAGCTTTCTGCAAATGAATGCATGACAATTGGGCCCAACCAGGTGTGGAGCCGACAGGAAGAGACAGCCAGAACAGCTCGTTTGCGTAGGCTTTCTTTGTGTACGCGCGGCTCGAGACAGAGGCGACCAATTCCGCTAGGGTTCTGGCCCGAAGCCTCATTCGTCCGCCACTCCGCCTCCATCCTCCGCCGGGTGAAAACCCTAGATTGGGATTGGTCCCTCCTCCTCCAATCCCCGCGCCTCCTCGCTCCTCCCCAATCCCTCGTCTCTTCTCTTTCTCCCAAGCGGCCGAGCGGCTGCCTCCTGACAGCGAGCTCCGATGGTGGCGGCGAGCAGGGCAGGAACGGGCGGTCGGGGCGGCGACGAACAGGGAAGGATCCGTCGTCCCCACGACTCCCCCGACGACCTGCTTCTGAGCGCCGGCAGGCGACGGTCACCGCCGGTCGCGGGCGTCGCCGCGCAGAGGCCGCGTCAGCCGCCGCCTCGGGTCGACGCCGCCGTCGCGGCTCCTCTAGGTGACTGCCGGTCGCGTGCGTCGTCGTGCGAAGAGCAGGTGAGCGGGGGCCGCGTCAACCGCCGTCGCGGTTCCTCCACTCCATGGCCGACCACTCCCTGCGTGCATCACAGAGGTGTCAGGGCAGAGGCTCCGTGTGGAGGAGAGTCAAGGAGGACAGTGGATGCGAGGAAGAGGAGGAGCGTGGGAGACGACAGGAAAAACGTCCCCACGCACACCTATATGAGCTCCTCATTCTGATTCTATTTTGATTGTAGGGTTTGCTGTCAAGGAGATTACTCACTATTTTGTTTCGCTTCTAAGGTTTGATGTTAAGGAGATTTCTACACCAATGGTGACAACGGCCAGCATTGATGCTCTGCTGCAGGTATGCTTGTGCTCTCCCCCACCACTTGTTTCCCTCTTTTGTTGTACTCCGTTTCCAGCTCATGAAGGGCTTGATGAATTGCTTGCAGGAATCAGGGTCTATAGATGTGCGATTTTGCAGCTGATGATTAGCGGATGCACAAATTTTGGCACATAGAAGGAGGGAATGTGACCTGAGGAGTCTGTCCATGGCGGCCCTTCTTTTGGTCGATTTGAAGGCTTAGATTGAACGGGCTTTTTGATGCCTTCTTTTGGTCAATTTCACCCTGTTATTTTGGTCAATTTATATGCTTAGTGGCAAGTGTGCCGAAAATTATGGTTGGCAGGGTACTGTTAATCTTGCTAATTCAGGCTGTTCTGCTCTTCTTTTGGTCAATTTCACCCTGTTATTTTGGTCAATTTTATATGCTTAGTGAAATATGCTTGCAAGGTGTTGGATGAAAAGGCAAGTGGACTGCAAAGCAGCTGATGATTAGCGGGTGCACAAATTTTGGCACATAGAAGGAGGGAATGTGACCTGAGGAGTCTGTCCATGGCGGCCCTTCTTTTGGTCGATTTGAAGGCTTAGATTGAACGGGCTTTTTGATGCCTTCTTTTGGTCAATTTCACCCTGTTATTTTGGTCAATTTATATGCTTAGTGGCAAGTGTGCCGAAAATTATGGTTGGCAGGGTACTGTTAATCTTGCTAATTCAGGCTGTTCTGCTCTTCTTTTGGTCAATTTCACCCTGTTATTTTGGTCAATTTTATATGCTTAGTGAAATATGCTTGCAAGGTGTTGGATGAAAAGGCAAGTGGACTGCAAATATTCATCGTGGCAGTGCTTTGTGCTCTCGCCCCGGCAAGGTAGGCAATCAACGCTGGCCCTTCTCCTCTCTATTTTTTGATTAGAAGTGGTTGTGTTCTTTCTCTTGTATCTCAGGATGTGATCCTGGCTAAAGAGGTGGCTGACACTGCTTTTTGGTTTTTCCACCACATGTTTGTTGTAATGTCTGACTCGAATTGAATTTTTTTTGTACATGTAGGTGGCGTCATCTTCTCTACGAGGTTGTTCAATCGCTTTTCTCACACTATGTAATGTATAGATGAAGTGTTCATCCTGCGCTACAGCTGGGAAGGAAAGCCGCAAGGTGAGTCGATGTGCTCTTTTGATCTTCACCATAGCTGAGAGCATATGCTCAACACCGCTCGTTCGATTTAATTTTGTCTCTTTGTTTTAGCGACTGAAGCAGGTCTTGGTGAACCAATTGGAGGTGTCGTTTGAGTTCTGCAAGATCACCTGGTCCATCATTGATGTCCTAGACATCAACACGGTACATCACCTGCTCTTAGACACAATTGTTTTATTTCTTTGTTGGATTTCTTCTATAGCAATTATGATGCTTTTAGTTCTGCTTATTATTTGTGTATATTCGAACATCTGCCACCGGCGCACACCATGTGTACTGACAATATCTTGGCTGGCTTGAACATTGTCGAAGGTGGAAGTCTACTAGGGATAAAAATCAGTGGAGTAAGAGAGGGATAAAAGTTGTAGTTTTTGTGATAATCATGGGAACCTGGAACATGTTCACTTAAACTGTTCTACTGCAGTTTTCTTTGGTATTTGCAGACCTACTTCCAGTATATGATAGTCGATTGATTTAATGGTTATGGTAAAGATGAGAAATTTGTTTGATATGGGATTTGTGCTCTGTAGAGGGCAATATGGTTTTCTGGGAATGCTACTTTTAGTATGTAGCTGATCAACCCTCCACGAGTGACGCTCTTTCTCTTTTGGTATGATTCACTAATGCATTTTCAAGACACGCCCTAATTGTTGGATTATGCGAGGAAAGGCACTTGCCTAAGCAAAAAAAAAATCAATGTATATATCTGTTTACATGAAGTCATGATATTCCACTTCGTATGAATCTCACCTATTTTATGAGCTAACAAATTCTGGCCTAGATTGACTACGAAATGCCGGATGGACTCGGGTATCTGAGACAAGGCGCCTGACTGTCCAGTTCTCCGTTATGGTTTCTATTCAGTTCTCCAGTAGGATAATGTCCAGTTTTTCCAAGTTCAAGGCTACAATATTGTTTGGTGAGCTCTCGGTTAGTTGCATCTGCTGAATTCTTGTAGTTGTTTGGGTTGCTGGAGGTTTTTCATGATACACTTGAACTATCTGCTGATAGTGCAGGCCTAACTATTGTTCAAGGATTTGTCAATAAACATTTTTTCTTGATCATGTATGAATCTCTATTATGGAGATTTCACTATTTTATTAGCCTTACTTAAACAGCTAGAACATATTTCATGCCATCATTTAAAGAATCAAACCTGAAGGCAAATTATTATTATAATATGTAGTTTGAGTAGTTCTATTATAATTTTGTCTGTAATACATATTCTTTTGCATGGTGTTCTCAGTTTCTCATGAAAATTGTTGGATGTAGTTCAACTGTACCTATTGAGTGTTCTCCGTAGCTGCTCTTTGTTCACTGAATGTCTCTCAGATGCTTTATTGTGTTGTTAGGCCTTATCTGATAGGTGTTATTTATGTTGTTTAGGGCCTCAACGACGAGTTATAGCTTGCAACAACATCTTCATGAAAACGCTAGATGGCAGATGATGGACTATAATTATTTGGGTTGAAGAGAAGCTTTTGTTAGCCCCGAAGGTGCAGTGGATTTATTCATGGGCATGCCATTTTATTTCTCGCGCTAGACAGTGTTAGGCTACCTACTAGATTGGGTATCTGAGCTTCATAGATATTTTACTCCACTTATTTTGTTGGATATACTGCTTTTCTGCTTCTCTTTTGAATTTCATAAATGTTTGTGTTGTATGCTTGTACCTGACAACCTTTTGAATCAACATGATTGATATCTATTTCCATTTTAAGTGCATAATGGTTAGTCATATTGGTTGCCTATACTTGCTATGTAGCAATCAGTTTGTTAAAGCTAATTCTGGTGACGGCTCTGCTATATGGTAATAAAACAGATTTATAGGAGTTGATTCTCACATGAGAGCAGCAAATAGAGTATTTTGAGTGTTTCTCTAAAATATACCTTTTGAGTTCATTTGTGGTGGGTTTTGATAAGTCATTGTGGTTCTCACATGAGAGCAACAAATAGGGCGCCTTCTCTCGATGTCATCGTGGTGGGTTTTGATAAGTCCGTGCTCAGCGTCGTATATATTCTTGTTATGGTGCTAGATCTTTGGCATATACATCAATTTTATATCTTGCTTGCTTTGTATATATTGTTGTTCTGGTGCTAGATCTTTGGCATGTACATCAGTTTTATATCTTGGTTGAGTTGTATATATTCTTGTTCTGGTGCTAGATCTTTGGCCGTGATGTCCTATTGATTTGTTAGTTCTAGGAAATAAATGAATCCGAAGGTGTGGACTTTATCTATTAATGTGGTGCTTTCAGATTTGAGCTTTTGTGGATGGCTAAAAGAGAAAGTGTCAAACGAAATCTGTGACTTCTGTATTGCTCCCTTGACATTTTTGTACATTAACGTCAGCTATCCTAAACATCCATTTTATCGTTTCAGTGCAGCATTGCCATAGTGCGATACGGGGTTTTATCTATTTTATCCTCAACTTATAAACACACACGCACTATATTGTTTTGCTTCCACAGGTTTTTGTCATCCAGCCCATTTACTAATTGGATGTCCTTGAGGTCACTATTGCATTTCCTTGTTGTTTCCAGTTGAGCTGGTCGCTACTGGCATCGCCAGTGATGCCGTAGTGTGCTACCAGACCGGTCTGGTAGCTGGGAAGTCCCAATCCCAGTCTTCAGTTTGCATTCTACCCTTCTTAGGTGTGTAAAGGGTAAGGACTTCAACGGTAGATGAATGCTTTGAAAACCCATAGATTAAATTGATAAGTGAAGCAACTTGTGCTCAGAAGAAAGATATTACTATAAGAAGAAGAAATATATTACTAGCAAACTGTATGTTAATTATTGTTTCAAACATAGCAATGAAAGTCTATTTAAAATTCCAAGCAGGTATCGCGGTAGAGCTGATTGTTTCCATTTTTATCTTGCCTTTGAATTTGTTTTTTGAGATCAATATGCCATAGAGAAAGCGATTTAAGTAGGGAAAACTGAAGGAGATATGCCCTAGAGGCAATAATAAAAGTGGTTATTATTTATATCTTTATGTTTATGATAAATGTTTATATATCATGCTAGAATTGTATTAACCGAAACATTAGTACATGTGTGATATGTAGACAAACAAGAAGTCCCTAGTATGCCTCTTAAACTAGCTTGTTGATTAATGGATGATTAGTTTCATAATCATGAACATTGGATGTTATTAATAACAAGGTTACATCATTATATGAATGATGTAATGGACACACCCAATTAAGCGTAGCATAAGATCTCGTCATTAAGTTATTTGCTATAAGCTTTCGATACATAGTTACCTAATCCTTATGACCATGAGATCATATAAATCACTTATACCGAAAGGTACTTTGATTACACCAAACACCACCGCGTAAATGGGTGGCTATAAAGGTGGGATTAAGTATCCAAAGTATGAGTTGAGGCATATGGATCAACAGTGGATTTGTCCATCCCGATGACGGATAGATATACTGGCCCTCTCGGTGGAATGTCGTCTAATGTCTTGCAAGCATATGAATGAGTTCATAAGAGACCACATACCACGGTACGAGTAAAGAGTACTTGTCGGAGACGAGGTTGAACAAGGTATAGAGTGATAAAGATCAAACCCGGACAAGTAAAATATCGCGAGACAAAGGGAATTGGTAATATATGTGAATGGTTCATTCGATCACTAAAGTCATCGTTGAATATGTCATTATGGATCTCCGATCCCGCTATTGGTTATTGGTCGAGTGAGTACTCAACCATGTCCGCATAGTTCTCGAACCGTAGGGTGACACACTTAAAGTTGGATGTTGAAATGGTAGTACTTGAATATGGAATGGAGTTGGAATATTTGTTCGAGTCCCGGATGTGATCCCTGACATCACGAGGAGTCCGGAATGGTCCGAGAATAAGATTCATATATAGGATGTCATTTTATGTGAATAAAATGTCGCGGAAGGTTCTATGGAAGGTTCTAGAAGGTTCTAGAAAGTCCGGAAGAAACCACCAAGGAAGGTGGAGTCCACAAGGACTCCACCTCCATGGCCGGCCAGCCATGGGGAGTCCCAAGTGGACTCCACCATAGGGGCCGGCCACCCCCCACATGAGGTGGGAATCCCACCTTTGGGTGGGAGTCCTAGCTAGGATTGCCCCCTCCTGCGTTTTGGTTTCTTATTCGAAGACTGGACACCAACACTTGGGTTCCACCTATATAATGAGGGGCATAGGGAGGGCCGGCCACCAAAGCCACCACCTTGGCCGCACCCCTTGGAGGCCGGCCACCCCTCTCCCCAAACCCTAGCCGCCCACTCCTTCTTCCCGCACGCTTAGCGAAGCTCCGCCGGATTCTCCACCGCCACCGACACCACGCCGTCGTGCCGTCGGATTCAAGAGGAGCTACTACTTCCGCTGCCCGCCGGAACGGGAGGTGGACGTCGTCTTCATCAACAACCGAACGTGTGACCGAGTACGGAGGTGCGCCCGTCGTGGCGCCGAACCGATCGTGATCAAGATCTCTACGCGCTTGCAAGCGGCAAGTGAACGTCTACCGCAGCAACAAGAGCCTCATCTTGTAGGCTTTGGAATCTCTTCAAGGGTGAGACTCGATACCCCCTCGTTGCTACCGTCTTCTAGATTGCATCTTGGCTTGGATTGCGTGTTCGCGGTAGGAAAATTTTTGTTTTCTATGCAACGTTATCCTACAGTGGTATCGAGCCGTGTCTATGCATAGATGGTTGCACGAGTAGAACACAATGGTTTGTGGGCGTTGATGCTCTTGTTATCTTTAGTTGAGTACTTTGCATCTTTATGGCATAGTGGGATGAAGCGGCTCGGACTAACTTTACATGACCGCGTTCATGAGACTTGTTCCTCGTTCGACATGCAACTTGTATTGCATAAGAGGCTTTGCGGGTGTCTGTCTCTCCTACTATAGTAAAGATTCAATTTACTCTTCTATTGACAACATTAGTATCAACGTTGTGGTTCATGTTCGTAGGTAGATTAGATCTATATCGAAAACCCTAAACCACGTAAAATATGCAAACCAAATTAGAGAGCGTCTAACTTGTTTTTGCAGGGTTTGGTGATGTGATATGGCCATAATGTGATGATGAATATGTATGAGATGATCATTATTGTATTGTGGCAACCGGCAGGAGCCTTATGGTTGTCTTTAAATTTCATGTTGAGTAGTATTTCAAAGTAGTTGTAATAGTTGCTACATGGAGGACAATCATGAAGACGGCGCCATTGACCTTGGTGCTTCGCCGACGATGATGGAGATCATGCCCGAAGATGATGGAGATCATGTCCGTGCTTTGGAGATGAAGATCAAAGGCGCAAAGACAAAAGGGCCATATCATATCACATATGAACCGCATGTGATGTTAATCCTTTTATGCATCTTATTTTGCTTAGATCGCGACGGTAGCATTATAAGATGATCCCTCACTAAAATCTCAAGATAATAAAGTGTTCATCCTTAGTAGCACCGTTATCAAGTCTTATCGTTTCAAGCATCTCGTGATGATCGGGTGTGATAGATTCGATAAGTACATACAACGGGTGCAAGACTTTTGCACATGCGGATACTAAGGTGGCCTTGACGAGCCTAGCATGTACGACATGGTCTCGGAACACGTGATACCGAAAGGTAGAGCATGAATCATATGATTGATATGATGAACACTTTGAGTGTTCGCCATTGAAATTACACCTTTCTCGTGATGATCGATTTAAGGTGCGATGGATTTGGTTCGTGTGATCACTAAGACAATGCGAGGGATATTGTTTTGAGTGGGAGTTCACCTAGATTTTTAATTATGTTGAATTAAAATTTGAACTCAATTTGTCATAAACTTAGTCTAAACTATTGCAAATATATGTTGTAGAGATGGCGTCCTCAATCAATTTTAACCCTCCTAGAGAAAGAAAAGCTTAAGAGCAACGTAGCAACTTCACCGATCGGTTCCGTCATGTGAGGATCTTCCTCTGAAATCTGCAATATGTGCTTGATGCACCGCTAGGTGACCCTCCCGCAGAAACCGAAACCGATGAAGTAAAAGTCTTACGAAACTCTAAAACTCTCACTCTCAAGTTGTGCAGCCATCCGTGCCTGAATCCGATCTTCAAAAACGTTTTGAGCACCACGATCCTCATGAGTTGATGAATGAGCTGAAAGCTATTTTTGAGACTCATGCGGCCGTGGAATGCTATGAAGCATCGAAATATTTCTTCAGCTGTATGATGGAAGAAGGCAGCTCCATTAGTGAGCACATGCTCGCCATGACCGGCATGCGAAGAAACTCATGACTTGGGAATAGTGATTCCTAACAGACTGGGGATTAATCGTGTCCTTCAATCACCGCCACCAAGTTATAAGAACTTTGTGATGAACTACAATATGCAGAACATGAACAAGGAGTTACTCTTTGGCATGCTAAAAGCTGCTGAGATTGAGATCAAGAAAGAGCACCAAGTGTTGATGGTCAACAAGACCACCGTTTCAAGAAACAGGGCAAGTCTAGGGAAAATTCAAGAAGGGTGGCAAGAAAGCTGCCACGCCTCCTATGAAACCTAAGAACGGCCCTAAGCCTGATGCTGAGTGTTATTACGCAAGGAGAAGGGACACTGGAAGCGTAATTGCTCCAAGTATTTGGCGGATCTGAAGAGCGGCCTTGTCAAGAAGAAGAAAGAAGGTATATCTGATATACATGTTATAGATGTTTATCTCACTAGTTCTCGTTCTAGTACCTGGGTATTTGATACTGGTTCGGTTGCTCATATTTGTAACTCGAAACAGGAACTAAAGAATAAACGACAACTGCTGAAAGATGAAGTGACGATGCGCGTTGGAAACGGATCCAAGGTCAATGTGATCGCACACACTTCCTCTACATCTACCTTCGGGATTAGTTTTAAGCCTAAATAATTGTTATTATGTACCTGCGTTGAGCATGAACATTATATCTGGATCTTGTTTAATGCAAGACGGTTATTCATTCAAGTCTGAGAATAATGGTTGTTCTATTTTTATGAATAATATCTTTTATGGTCGAGCACCACAAAAGAATGGCTTATTTCTATTAGATCTCGATAGTAGTGATACACATATACATTAGACGGATATAATTAATTAATTGAATGCTAAGCGAATATTATATGGGATCGTCTTGGTCATATTGGAGTTTGCTTTCGAATTACTTGCACTAACACTTGACTAAGAGACATGATGAATGCCCACGGGTATGATGGAGCGGAACGCATACATCATACATTGTGTGTGTGGACCAATGAGTGTAGCATCGCGGTGGTTATCGTTATGTTCTAACCTTCACAGATGATCTGAGTAGATATGGGTATATCTATTTCATGAAACATAAATCCGAAACTTTTGAGAAGTTTAAGGAATTCCAAAGTGAAGTAGAAAATCAACGTAACAAGAAGATTAAATTTCTACGATCTGATCGTGGAGGTGAATATCTGAGTTATGAGTTTGGCATGCATTTAAAGAAATGCGAATACTTTCACAATTGACACCGCCGGGAACACCACAACGAAACGGTGTGTCCGAACGTCGTAATCGAACTCTCTTAGATATGGTTCGTTCTATGATGTCTCTTACCGATTTGCCGTTATCATTTTGGAGTTATGCATTAGAGACACCGCATTCACTTTAAATAGAGCACCATCAAAATCCGTAGAAACGACACCGTATGAATTATGGTTTAATAAGAAACCTAAGCTGTCGTTCCTTAAAGTTTGGGGTTGCGAAGCCTATGTAAAAAAGTTACAACCGGACAAGCTAGAACCCAAAGCGAGAAATGCGTCTTCATAGGATACCCTAAGGAAACTATAGGGTACACTTATCTCAGATCCGAAGGCAAAATCTTTGTTGCTAAGAACGGAACCTTTCTTGAGAAAGAATTTCTCACTAAAGAAGTGACTGGAAGAAAAGTAGAACTCGATGAGATTAATGAATCTATACTCTGATCAGAGTAGCACGGAAGATGTACTGCACGCCTACACCGGCAAGAGGAAGCTAATGATAATGATCATGAAACTTCGAACGAGGAAACTACTGAACCTCGCAGATCGACAAGGGAACGTGCCACCTCGATTGGTATGATCCTTGTCTAAATGTCATGATTGTGGATAACAATGATGAGGACCCTGCGACATATGAAGAAGCGATGATGAGCCCAGATTCCAACAAATGGCAAGAAGCCATGAAATCCGAAATGGGATCCATGTATGATAACAAAGTATGGACTTTGGTAGACTTACCTGATAGCCAAAGGCTGTCGAGAATAAATGGATCTTCAAGAGAAAAACAGATGCCGATGGTAATATTATCGTATAAGCTCGACTTGTCGCAAAGGGTTTCACAAATTCAAGGAATTGACTACGATGAGACTTTCTCACCCGTAGCGAAGCTAAAATCTGTGAGGATTTTGTTAGCAATAGCTGCATTTTTCGATTATGAGATTTGGCAGATGGATGTCAAAACGGCGTTCCTTAATGGAGACATTGAGGAAGAGTTGTATATGGTACAACCCAAAGGTTTTGTTGATCCTAAAAATGGCAAAGTATGCAAACTTTCAATCTATGGACTCAAGCAAGCATCGAGAAGTTGGAACCGACGCTTTGATAAGGTGATCAAAGACTTCGGGTTTATACAGTGTCATGGAGAGGCCCGTATTTACAAGAAAGTGAGTGGGAGCTCTGTAGCATTCCCGATATTATATGTAGATGACATATTATTGATCGGGAATGATATAGAACTATTAAGCAATGTAAAAGGTTATTTGAATAACAGCTTTTCAATGAAAGACCTTGGTGAAGCATCGTATATATTAGGCATCAAGATTTATAGAGATAGATCAAGACGCCTAATAGGGCTATCACAGAGTACATACTGGACAAGATTCTAAAGAAGTTTAGAATGGACGAAAGTAAGAAAGGGTTTTTACCTATGTTACCATGCAAGGTCTTGAGTAAGACTCAAGGACCGCAGAAGAAAGAGAAAGGATGAATCAAATCCCCTATGCTTCAGGCTCTATTATGTATGCCATGCTATGTACAAGACCGGATATAGCACACCGTTAGTTTGACTAGATATCAAAGTGATCCAGAATGGAACACTGGATCGGTCAAGAATATCAAGTACTTGAAAAGAACTAAGGATATGTTTCTTTGTTATGGAGGTGACCAAGAGCTCGTTGTAACAAGTTACACCGATGCAAGTTAATGACGATGACTCTAAGTCACAAACTGGGTACGTGTTTATATTGAATGGTGCTGCAGAAGGGCAAGCTCAAGCAGTGCACGGTGGCGAAGTCTTCAACAGAATCGAGTACATAGCGCTTAAGCTTCATCAAGCGGTATGGATGAAGAGGTTCATTGTAGAGCTCGGTGGTTCCTAGTGCATTGGACCCATTAATCATTTACGTGATAACATGGGTGCCATCGCCAATGCACAAGAGCCAAGGTCACACAAGAGGCTGAAGCATATCAAGCTGCGTTACCACTCGATTCGAGTACATCGAAGATGGAGAAGTAAAGATTTGCAAAGTACACACTGATCGAATGTAGCAGATCCGTTGACTAAAGCTCTCCCTAGGGCAAAGCATGACCAACACCAGAATGCCATGGGTGTTAGGTATATTACATTGTAATCTAGATTATTGACTCTAGTGCAAGTGGGAGATGAAGGAGATATGCCCTAGAGGCAATAATAAAAGTGGTTATTATTTATATCTTTATGTTTATGATAAATGTTTATATATCATGCTAGAATTGTATTAACCGAAACATTAGTACATGTGTGATATGTAGACAAACAAGAAGTCCCTAGTATGCCTCTTAAACTAGCTTGTTGATTAATGGATGATTAGTTTCATAATCATGAACATTGGATGTTATTAATAACAAGGTTACATCATTATATGAATGATGTAATGGACACACCCAATTGCGTAGCATAAGATCTCGTCATTAAGTTATTTGCTATAAGCTTTCGATACATAGTTACCTAATCCTTATGACCATGAGATCATATAAATCACTTATACCGGAAAGGTACTTTGATTACACCAAACACCACGTAAATGGGTGGCTATAAAGGTGGGATTAAGTATCCGGAAAGTATGAGTTGAGGCATATGGATCAACAGTGGGATTTGTCCATCCCGATGACGGATAGATATACTCTGGGCCCTCTCGGTGGAATGTCGTCTAATGTCTTGCAAGCATATGAATGAGTTCATAAGAGACCACATACCACGGTATGAGTAAAGAGTACTTGTCGGAGACGAGGTTGAACAAGGTATAGAGTGATACCGAAGATCACCTCTGACAAGTAAAATATCGCGAGACAAAGGGAATTGGTAATATATGTGAATGGTTCATTCGATCACTAAAGTCATCGTTGAATATGTGGGAGCCATTATGGATCTCCAGATCCCGCTATTGGTTATTGGTCGGAGTGAGTACTCAACCATGTCCGCATAGTTCTCGAACCGTAGGTGACACACTTAAAGTTGGATGTTGAAATGGTAGTACTTGAATATGGAATGGAGTTGGAATATTTGTTCGGAGTCCCGGATGTGATCCGGACATCACGAGGAGTTCCGGAATGGTCCGGAGAATAAGATTCATATATAGGATGTCATTTTATGTGAATAAAATGTCGGAAGGTTCTA